>JANRMT010062790.1:36283045-36451996 GCA_026402145.1 Polypterus bichir lapradei | reverse complement strand
TTGATCGCGAATAAAGTATCCATTATTCATGAAGCTTCAATAGGTGATCTGTCTTTCTGCGTTAACCGCATGCGTTTTCATACGTCTCAAACTAAGGGGATGTGAGGTTAAAATGAATCGAGAAGCGCGCGTACATACTTAGTGCATCCCCTCTCAGGAATCGAACCTCGGCGCTACAGGCGAATGCTCTACTATTGCGCCACGGCGTGTGGTTTGTCTATTTGAGCGTAGCAGTGTAATTCGGTTTTTGTTCAGCACTCTTTGGAACTGTTGCTTTTTGTCTGCGCACTGCGTTAGTTCACGTGAGCCGCTGAATATGGTTTTATATGTCACTCGCTCGCTTCTAATTGTTTCGCTGCCTTCTTAATTATATAATGCATGTTTTCTTCAGCACGTTTGGTAGCTCTTACTGGTTTTCTACGTAATGCGTGATTACGTGAGAGGCGTGATGATGTCACACGAAACTCCGCCCCTCTAGCTGAACTCCATTACAGTAAATGGAGAAAAATAGCTTCTAGTTATGACCATTATGCGTAGAATTTCGAAATGAAACCTGCCCAACTTTTGTAAGTAAGCTGTAAGGAATGAGCCTGCCAAATTTCAGCCTTCTACCCACACGGGAAGTTGGAGAATTAGTGATGATTCAGTCATTGAGTCAGTGAGTGAGTGAGTGAGTGAGTGAGTGAGTGAGTGAGTCAGTGAGGGCTTTGCCTTTTATTAGTATAGATACATCTCAGTATTTTAATTATTCAGAGAGCTGTAATATTACGAATGTAATGGATTCTGTGTCCTGTGAGAGGAAGAGAAAGCCTGAAAGCACGTAGTGATTCACACTCATAGAACACATTGAAGATCAAATACAAAACAAAGCATTTAACGTGCTACTTTAGTTACGATGGGATTTGAGAAACTAGTAAATTAAACGATTTTAAGATGAAGTTTATGATGTTCTACTTTAATGACAAAATAAACTACGTGATTAAAGTGGAAATTTCGAGATTAAATTTGACATTTAACACTGTGTACCTATTTTTTTTTTCTCTGCACCCTAATAAGCTTTCATATAAAACTCAGATGGTGGGCTACAACTCAGCTTTTCACAGCGAATTTGATATCTGACAACTTCTTTTTTATTTCGGGCACTGTGCGACTTTGTGAACTTGAGCTTTCGAGTTTCTCTGACACGCTATGTCACTCGATCAACTTCCTTTTGTTGTTTATACCACTGTTTAAATCAACAAATAGTACGTTTTTCCTTGCCTCCACTTGGTATTCACTGAAATTGTTCTATTTTTCCTCGTGGTTTTGCCTTTGTCTTTTCACAGAACACTGAGCTTAAGGGCTACTTATATTGATTTACATTTTCAAAGAGGCGTAATTCTGGGAGGAGTTGGGGAAGGACAGCAGGCGCGTGCACGAGCATTACTTTTTATGCTGACCGGGATTTATGTAGCTGAAGAAACGTGCAAGTTTGCGTATGCACAGATTTATTCATCAGGATTTTTCTTTGTGTACGCACATTCCCGCTTTTGCGCTTACGCCATATTATAGTGTGAGCTCTATGAACGGCATTATACGTGAGGCCCCTGGTCACGGTTCATCCAAAAAGAGAAGTTGTGGGCAAGGCCTCGCTCTGACTGACAGGAATAGTCTTTGATACAGTTGTTTTGTCATAGTGTCAGTCCCTGTACTCTCATCAGGTCCTGCTGGGTTAGGCTGGGGTACCAATGTTTCCACCGTAGCTCAGCTCCTTTCTGAATCCTGATGACGAAGGATCTTGGAGTAATACTCTTTCCTGAGATGACTGCTGGCATAGACCAGGGCTTTTCATGGTCCTGGTCACAGGGCAAGTAAGGGTCTCACTCCGTAACGACAGTAATGGTAGTATTAGTAGTTTTCCTTCCTGTCCTGGTCTCTCACAGCTGTCATATCAGGCTATTTTGGGTTAAGGTTTTTCTCTAGGGTGAGCAGGGTGTTCCTGATTTTTCTGCCCATTAATAGTTCGCCTGGGCTGAAGCCCAAGATAAAGCATGGAGTGGACCTACAGCTCATCAAATCCATTACAGGATCTTTCTATTTGAGGATTTTCTTTACGGACTGTACCGTACAGCTCTTTCCGCATGTCCATTGCCTTGCAGATGATGAGGGCTGGACGTGTACTGTCTGAAATCAAGCAGCCTGGCAAATTCCTGGAATTCCACACAGGAAAACTGCAGCACATTACCACTCACCACCTCATCTGGGATACCGAACCTGACAAAAACTGTTTTCAGTGTGCTTGTATTCTTGTTGTTGAGGGCAGGTGCAGTATTTCCAAAAATCTGTAGTAGTAGTAGTCTGAGATTATCACGTAGTTCTGCCGCTCATTCTCACAAATGTCCATTGCAATCTTTTCCAGGGTTGTTCTGGGAGTGGTGTGGCGATAAGAAGTTCACTTTGTTGAGTTCTTTTCACAACAGGTGTCCACTGTTGCCCATGGAGTTCAATCAGCATGCCCTCCATTCTATCGCTACTAGCATCAGTGGACAGAGCAGTAAGCTTGTTCACATCATAATAAGTGAGTAGTGATGCAGTAGTCAGTAGCTGCTTTATGTGTTCAAAAGCTGCTTGTTTTGGACGATTCTATTTCCATGTGTTTTTGTTTTTCAGGAGCTTGTACAGTGGCTGTCCCACTTTTGAAAGTTGGGGATGAATCTTTCAAGATAATTCACCATTCCCAGAACTCTTTTCAGTTCCGCTACTCTGTTGGTGGCGGCAGCTGCCGAATAGCTTCCACTTTGTCGGGATGCGGTCTGATCCCAGACTGGTCTATGAAATGTCCAAGTAACCTCAAGTGACTCTGTTTAATACAGCATTTTTCATGGTTTAGCTTTAAACCTGCAGTATTTATGCGCTCCATTACTTTGTCCAGATGACTGTCATGTTCCTCCTTTGTGGCCCCATAAACAAGAATGTTGTCCATGAAGACTTCTAGTCCCTGGAGGGTCTCTGTCATCTTCTACTGGAAGATTTTGGATGCACTCATTATTCCAAAGGGGAGTCGCTTGAAGTTAAATCTGCCAAAGGGTGTAATGAATGTAGTGAGCTTAATACTGTTAGGGTGCAGAGGTATTCGGAAGAACCCGCTGGCAGCATCCAAAGAAGAAAAGACTGGACCCACTCAGCTTTTCTATTATCTCATCAGGAGTGGGCAGGATGTACTGCTCTCTTTCTATGGTCTCATTCAGCCTCTTAAAGTCGATACTGATGTGGGCTTTACCTTTGCTCCTCTTCAACACAGGCACCATGGGTGCACACCAGTCAGTGGGCTGTATCTCTCTCTCGATGATGTAATTCCTTTCCATTCTCTGGGGCTCCTCTTTTACTTTTTGTAGCACATGTCACACTGTATGTAAAGCATTTGGCTTCACATTATCTTTCAGCTGTATTCTCACAGGTTCAGTTTTTAATTTACAATGCTTACCATATGCCTGCATGCATCCTCCACTACTCACTGTTCCGTCCACTCTCCTCGCTAGATTCATTGTCACAGACAGCAGCCTGCTAAGCAAGTTGTTTACTGTGCGTTCCCAGATAACATATGCAGTGAGTGGGTGGGTTTTATCCTTTATAGGTTGCAGTAGTCTGGAACCATCCCATGCATTGAAGCTCATCGCCTGGGCTGTCCAGTGGTATGTCTTGAAGTGGACTTCTGGAATGAGTGAGTGAGAGGTCTTCTCGGATGAGACTAACATTGGCTCCTGTGTCAATTTTGAACTCAACCAGTGTACAGCCCTCCAGCAATTTGACAGACCATTGCTCTGTTGATCAGTCCGCTCTACTCACTGCCCCAAGGAAGTATGACTGTAGCTGCTCTGTAACCTTACTTACTGCCTTCCTGCTTCTCCACACTCAAATGCTCAAATGTACCACTTTATTGTATGTGTTGCATGTAGATTTCTTTGCGGGGAAGTTTTCATTTTTGTTGTGATGTATTTCATCCGTGTTGGTTTCCTCCCCTTCTATACAGTATATGGATAACACATTTTAGTTTAAATTGAAATGTGATCACTTTTACCTCATTGGTCATTCTCATAGATGTCCAGTCCACTTGCTTTTTTCACTCCATCTGATCGTATCAGATGAAACCTGACCAACATTACAGTGAGAAGTATTAGACTCTATTGTGCTCTAAAGGTCAATGGCACACATTCATCCCCAAATCTGACTCACAGTATGATTATGAGCAAGTTACACTGAACAAATTATTAGGAACTCTGTATTAATACTAAGTAGGACATCCTTTTGCTCTCACAAAAGGCTCGGTTCTTGATGGCTTGGATACCACAAGATGTCAGAAACATTCCTTTGAGATTCCGGTCCATGTTGACAAGATTGCATCATGCGATTTCTGTAAATTTGTCAGCCTGCACTTTCATGCTGTGAATATCCCATTGTACCACATCCCATCTAAGATCTAATTACTGGGAAGATCAGGACATGAAGTTACTAATGAGACTTTTTCTTTGTGACATGGTTCATTATTGTGCTGGAAGTATCTATCCATCCATCCATTATCCAACCCGCTATATCCTAACTACAGGGTCACGGGGGTCTGCTGGAGCCAATCTCAGCCAACACAGGGCGCAAGGTAGGAAACAAACCCTGGGCAGGGCACCAGCCCACTGAAGGGCACGCACACACACCAAGCACACACTAGGGACAATTTAGAATTGGCAATGCACCTAACCTGCATGTCTTTGGACTGTGGGAGGAAACCGGAGCACCCGGAGGAAACCCACGGGGAGAACATGCAAACTCCATGCAGGGAAGACCCGGGAAGCGAACCCAGGTCTCCTAACTGCAAGGCAGCAGCACTACCACTGAACCACCGTACCACCCCGTGCTGGAAGTAGCCATTAGAAAATGAGTAAATTCTGGCCATAGAGGCTGTGGTATTCAAGCAATGATTGATCGGTATAACTGGGCCCAAACTGCGCCAAGGAAACATTCCCTGCACCATTATACCACCACCACCAGCCTGGACTGTTGATGCAATGCAAGTTGGGTCTATGGATTCATGCTGTTGGCACACAATTCTGAACCTACCTACCTACCATCTGTGACCCTCAGAAGAAATCAAAAACTATTATATCCGACTAGTTTTTTCAAGTCTTCAAATGTCCAGTTTTGATAAGCCTGTGCCGACTACAGCCTCAGATTTCTGTTCTTGGCTGACAGGAGTGGATCCCAATGTGGTCTTCTGCTGTTGCAGCCCATTCACCTCAAGGTCTGACGTGCTGTGCATTCTGAGATAGTTTTCTGTTCACCACAGTTAAACAGAGTGGTTATCTGAGTTTCTGTAGTCTTTCTGTAAGCTTGAACCAATCTGGCCATTCTCCTCTGACCTCTGTCATCATCAAGGCTTTTCCATATGCAGATCTGATACTTACTGGATGTTTTTGTTTTTCAACAAACTTTTTGTTTTGTGAGTAAACTATTGTGTGTCAGAATCCCATGAGATCAGCAGTTACAGAACTACTCAAACCAGCCTCTCTGGCACCATCTATCATACCACGGTCAAAATCACTAAGGTCATATATCTTCCCCATTCTGGTGTTTGGTGTGAACATTAACTGAAGCTCCTGACCAGCATCTGAACGATTTCATCCTTTGCGCTGCTACTATATGATTGGCTAATTAGATAATTGCATATGCATATATAGGTGTAAAGGTGTTCCTAAAGATTTGTCCAGTGAGTGTATTTGAATTCCAGAGTGCAGTTTCAGTTAATGAGTTACCATATACTGTGTCAGGTAAATAAAAAATGTTATGCAATGAGATAAAGTTCTCCTCCAATAAAGAAATGACTGATAAATACAAAAAAAGAAATGTACTATGCAAGAAATATTTATTCTGGTTTTAACTGGAGACAGTTATAGTCTTCAGCAGTGTTAATATATTTCAAATGGACTTCTTAAGTTTTCAAAGCTCTCCATTTGCTCAGAGCTCTTTAGCAGTTTAAGTACTTCAGCTCCAATGGACATGCACGTGAGAAAACATTGTACTGTATCACAGGAAACAGTGTCACAACTTAGAGATGCATAGTGTGGAGGAATGCATTAATCTAACATAGCAAAAATGAAAATAAAAATAACAGTGAACAAAGTATAATAAAGAACAGTATGTACCACATTACAAATAACAAAACACAAAGTGAACAAGAAATTCACCTAGGGAAAATAGATAAGTGCAGTCTAACTTTGACATGATGAATTCAATTTAAATCAGCAATATACAGTAAAGTTAAATAAAATACTAGGCATGGGAAAGCAGAAGTTCTGGCTTTGGGCAGAGAAGAAAATAATGAGCACGAAAATATTGAATTAGAATACAGGAGTTTGAAATAACAGACTAAAAAAGTTTAAAGTAATAGACCAGGAGGAGCGGGAACTACTAGGCTACAAGCAGGAGAATGAAATAAGAGGTCAGTTAATAAGAGGACTGGATAGTGACATGAAATACAAATGCACAATAATACATAACAATATTATGAAACAATGATGGAGAGTGAAACATTGGGTGTGGGGATCCAGCCATGTCCAGGATTGGTTCCTACAAAGAGGTAGACAAAGAGCCCGCCTTGACAATGAATACAATTAAGAAGGTTTCAGAATGTCAGTAACACTGAGCCACTTCATCAATCCAGTAGGGCTACCTAGAGATATCATAGTTCCTCCATAAATATGGAGTAATGTGGAGTCCATCACTGTAGCAATCTTTTACAGCGATCATGACATTTTAAAGATGGGACTTTTCCCTCACTCGTCATACATTCAGTGATTGGATTTGTGACCACCTACTAAATCTGGTGCCCTCCAAGCAAGAGTAAATTTCAGCAGAAAATATCATGTCCTATATTGAATAGCTAGATCACTCTTCCCCATGGTATGTTAAGCCTTATCATGTCCAAAAGACATTACAAAGCTGAAATTCCCTTATAGGAACAGGAACAGAACAGCACAGCTTAATAGAAGAAGCATGTCAGTTCACTGTGAAGTAACAGGGAAGTGAAGTAATGATGGCAGGGCTACTTGTAGATGTGTGAAATTAAAGGTTGATTTCAGAGGAGTTTAGTAAAATGATGGGTGCAAAACAATTAACCAGAAAGCTATGTAGCGATCTGAAGCAGAAAATTATAACACTGTTCACATAATACAGACACATAGTTGACTGCCTTACACTTTAAGCACAAAAGAAATCAAACACTAGCTTCTTACACAACTTCAAAGCACTCATGTTTCTGTTACAAAATCTTTTAAATCATTACATATAACAAAGCCGTTCCTCCTCTTGACTGACCAAACCCCTGTAGAAAGAAAAAGAAGGAAAAGAAAAAAAAAAGCATGAATGAGGTTGATTTGTTCAAAACCAAGACCTTGTTAAGCTAAGCTGGACAGGGTGCTGAAATCAGCTGCAGTGCGATTAACAAAAGGCCAGGGCCAGTTGATGACAGCTATTCATTACCATTAAACCTTACTCAACACATTCAAGGATTTTTATTATGGTCTGCCTTAAAACAAATCTCACTATTCTGCCTTATATGATTATTTTCTTTTTAGTCACTTGAGAGCGCAAACCACAAGTCAGCAACAATGCTTTTCTTAACATTGTCATTACCGTTTAACCAGGATAGCCTATTGGACCAGACAGGAGGAATGTGTAACATAAAGAAGTGATAGTTTAGCCTTGAACTCCCAGTGCACACCCCTCACATATCTAGCCACATAGGGGACTGTCGTTTTTACATTTCCACTTCTTAGCAGAAGCAGGTACAATAGTTGCTTTGCAGCAAATAAAGGACACAGAAAAACAAAAAAGCCCAGGTTGTACTCGATCCTGATGCTGGCTTTGATGCTTTATCTATTTCTTGGATGAGAAGCCATATACTTCATGTATAGCCTCTTAATCCTTATAACACCTGAAATCCAAAAGTCATTCAGTTACCTTCAATATGCTGGTCTTAGGAAAAACAGGTTAGAAGCTGTAACAACAAATCTTGAGGAGAACTCAACAGAAAGTATGTAGAATAAACCATTATAAAAATGATAATAGTGAGCAGTCAAGCAAAATGACACCTTTTACTGGCTATCTAAAAAGATTACAATATGCAAGCTTTCGAGGAAACTCAGGCTTCTTTTTCAGGCAGCCTGAAAATTAAACAAACTAAAGTAATTTGCATATATTTGGCAGTATGGGAATGAAAACCCATGCAGATAATTGAAGAACATGCAGTCTCCAAAGTGACAATGACAGAATTTGGAATTCAACCCAGGACACCATCACTGTATCTGAGAGTAAATAGACAAAGAAGGAAAGACTTACAAAGAAACATTATATGTCTGTGTGTCATTTCCCCAATCACTTCCATTCAAACAGAAAGTGAAAAAATACAAATAAAAAGAGTATGTTCAGCACCTAAAGAAACACAGCTGGACAAGAACCTGTTGCTAAATTCATAATGGTAAAAGAAACTATTTTATAATAAGTTTCCTGCAGCTAACTAAAACATCAAAAGGAAAAGCGAAAGCTATGAGCCCCGGTGAATGACTAAAAAGTTCTACACCTTGGAGAAGAAGGCACTGCTTCAAGATGCAGGATGATTCTCATACTTTCTAATCAACTCCCTCTGGATCTTAACTGGCAACATCATTTCCAAGAAGCAAGTTGCTGAGCCAACAGACAGCACAGAGATTAAGACTTTATGGCATCTCCTTTACTCCTGCTCCTAAGCACAGGCCTAAGCCTAGGTCACCTTCACCTCCTCAGAATGACCTGGGGCCTCATGTATAAACGGTGCATGCGCACAAAAATGTTATGTAAGAACGTTTCCACATTCAAATCGCGATGTACAAAACCTAAACTTGGCGTAAAGCCACGCACATTTCCACAGTAGTTCATACCCTGTCGTACGCAAGTTCTCTGCTCGGTTTTGCAGACTGGCGGCACCCAAAGTCAAAGCAGTGCTACTGTTCCTGTGTGGTTACCCTTTCTTTTTTTAGATCCACATCCCTGAAGCGGCTTTATAAATACACTGAAATTAACCGCATATTGTTTATTACTTTAATGCATCTGATTGTAATTAACCTGTAACAATATAATGGTCCACAGAATGGTCAAACTATTCTAAAGACAATAACTGTTTTAGCGTTGTTACTTTCACTGCCCCTTCTTCTTCTTTCAGCTCCTCCTGTTAGGTGTTGCCCCTGAGGATCACCTTTTTCCATATTACTCTCACTGCACCACTCAGAGTATTTATATCACTGTATCTGAGTGTGAATCTCAGCTGTACAGCAGCTGATCAGAAAGAGAATTATCGGTATACAGCATCAAGCACACACTGCCTCAGCCATGCTGCCTATTGAACTGCTCTCATACAGCAAACGCTTCAGAGCCTTTCCTGTACTGACCTTGCGGTTCAGAAACAGTTTCATCCCAAGAACTATAAATGCACTCAATCGGTCCATCAAGTGCTCCTTGTAGAATGCTTTGTATTTATAAGTACAATTACCTCACTGTAAACTTGAGATATAGTTATAATATTACACAACTTGAGCCACTTTAGAAAGCGCGTATTTACATATGATGACAATATCATTTTTAAGATGAAATGCAGCAAAATATGTTGATTATATTATACAGATAAAATTGTAACTTCATTTAAATAATCTATATTGTTAATAATTAAACATGTGAGGACACGGTGCCACAGTGCTAGCGAGTCTCTGGCGCGCCGTACACGGATTGTTCCTACGTCGCGCTGTATTCTTGCTGGTGCTGGCATGATACTGGAAGGATAGATGGATAGAATAATTTAACATGTCCTACAATGATATTTCAATGTTCCTTAAAAGTTTTGAAGAATCTGCGTTCTAAGCTTACAGATGGCTTAATGTCTATTACAGAGCTGATTGTGTGGCGATTGGGTATTTGGAGAAAGAAAAGTAAGGACAGGAATTGGGGGTTAGTACGTTTGAAAGAGACAGTACTGCTACAATAAAGTATTTCATCGAAGGTCGCGCATGGAGCAGCAAGCATCTTGCGTGAGACATGAACAATCACTGCGCCACCGTGTTCCCATGTTTAATAACATGCTTTAACTCGTATCACCATGAAAATTATACCACGTATACATCTCAGTATTTTAATTATTCAGAGAGCTGTAATGGATTCTGTGTCCTGTCGGAGGAAGAGAAAGCCCGGAAGCACATAGTGATTCACACACATAGAGCACATAGAAGATCAAATACAAAACAAAGCATTTAACGTGGTACTTTAGTTACGATGGGATTTGAGAAACTAGTAAATTAAGCGATTTTAAGAAGAAGTTTATGATGTTCTACTTTAATGACAAAATAAACTACGTGATTAAAGTGGAAATTTAGAGATTAAAGTTGACATTTCGTTCTTTTTTCCCCACTGTGTGCCTTTTTTTTCTCTGTACCCTAATAAGCTTTCATATGACACTCAGATGGCGGGCTACGACTCGACTTTGATATGTGACAACTGTTTTTTATTTTGGGCACTGTGCGACTTTGTGAACTTGAGCTTTCGAGTTTCGCCAACACGCTATGTCACTTGATCAAGTTCCTTTTGTTGTTTATACCACTGTCTAAACCAACAAATAGTATGTTTTTCTTTGCCTCCACTTGGTATTCACTGAAATTTTCCCTTGTGCTTTTGTCATTGTCTTTTCACAGAAGGCTGAGCTTAAGGGCTATTTATATTGATTTGCATATTCAAAGAGGTGTAATTCTGGGAGGAGTCTGGGAGGGGACAGCAGGCATGTGCACATGCGTTACTTTTCACGCTGACCAAGATTTATGGAGAGGAAGAACGTGGAAGTTGGCGAACGCATAGATTTATGCATCTGGATTTTTTTGTGCGTAAGCACATTTCTGCTTTTGTCCTCACGTCATGTTATAGTGTGAATTTTACACACGCCGTTATGCATGAGGCCCCTGATGTGTAGCTTTCAGCTCTCCTACCTTGTCAGAACAGCACTGAGGGAGATGCCATTGTCTGAAAGTTAAACTTTTCATTTTCAGTGTCCTTTTATTTGTGTTCTGCTTTCCTGGTGCTCACAGTTTAGAAATTGCAAAGAAAACTTCAAGGAAAACTGGGATTGTAAAATAGTAATGCAAGCATGGTTTTGGTTAATTGGACAACTGAGAGCTCTTCTGGGATTGACTTTTTGTTTTGACAGGATGGCCTGAACCCAACACTAGGCAAGGTTCCAGGATTTTCTCAGACAGAATAAGCAAGGTAATAACATATTCATGATTACAGGGTGAGCCAAGCACCACATTTCAAACGTTTATTCTACAAAAATGCTAAAAGATAAAAGAAAAACATTCATTACGACACAAAAAAGGGTATACAAAATAGATTTTTTTCATTGTGCTTTAAAAATGATGTTTTCATGGTGGTGGCCATCATTAGCGATACACTCTTCGAGACAATTTCTGAACGCTCACGTGACTCGTTTGGCCATTTCAAGGCGAATAGTGGCGATTTTGTGGCAAATACTTTTTTGAGGAGTGGGTAACTAAGGGCCTACAATGCCAAATTCTGCAACCGTGCACCAAACTGTAACACACTCACTGTGCAGGGGTCTCTGATGAAGTTTACAAGGTTTGGTTTCAGCCCAATAGCAAACGTTTAGCTTATTTATGCAACCATTAAAATGGAAATGTGCCTTGTCGCTGCACATGACGATGGCATCTCGATGAATAGTTGCAGAATGTTCATGCACAACTCTACGGCTCTCCCAGTCACTCTCAATGAGTTCCTAACTACCATCACTTTGTATGGATGGATATTAAGGTCCTCATACAAAATTCTCCTCAAAGAAGTGTTGGAAATGCCTAAGGCAGAAGCATGTTTGCATGCTGAACATCTAGGAGACTTACAGCTTGGATGTTTTTAGGCATTCGTACAGTCCAAAGACGGCCTGGAGATTTTCTGTTCAATGTTGTAATTGTCTGTTTAAATTTTGCCACCCACTGAAGAACTGTTTTCCAATTTGGGATGTCACCGTTAGGAGAAGTGGTGAAGTACATTCAGAAGGTGTGTTGCATAGTGATGATGGATTTGTTGTTTTTGAAGAACGCTTCAACAGCGAAAGCACGGTGTGCACCGGAGCAAGGCATGTTGTTGACTGAAAACTACAATGGATCGCTTATGAAAGGACCCCACACCAACCCACTCGGCTGCCTCTACCTCGCGCAATGACCTTGAGAAATGTGGTACTTCATTTTCGCTCACCCTGTACTTAACCATGGCCACCAGCACATATTACAATATAAAGCAACTAATGCAGTGCATAATAACTTAATAATTTAATAACTAATTACAGACTCAGGTATAAATGTAAACAACTTAAATGGTTATCTCTGGTAGTCAGATTCGGATTCAGTACAGCCATGTAATTGGAAGACAGTTAAAATGGCTTTACTTAATATTAGAGCTTTAACTAGTAAGACGCTTTATATAAATAATTTTTATTACTGATTGGAAAAGAAATGTCTTTATTGTGAGGGAAACATGGCCTAGCATTGATGGAACTGCTGTGCTAATTCAAACAGCCCCTTCACAATTTAATTTTATTCATTCTGTTCTCCCAGGGAAAAAAGGTGACAGCTTGGAGAATTCAATTCAATTAGCTTGTGAAAACAATGATACAAGTTTTGCCATCTAGCTGTTATTATTGAAGAAGTAACACCTGTTCTTATGTTAACCAAAATATAATACCTCTTTTGTCAATGCATTTTCAGATTTACAAGTTCATAATAGCAGGTGATTTCAATTTTCATATAGAAAATCAATGAGACCCCAAAGCAAGTGAGTTCATGAATCTTTTGATGTTACCCAATTGATCCACACATGTGGACATGTGTTAGACTTATTAATGTCCAAAAGAATTAACACTGATGTGATCTAAGACATCGTCATTCTAATCACTTCTCCATTTCCTTTGACATAACAATATCTGTAACTAGAACTAAAAGGAGTATAGTGTTAAGAGACGGCATTTTGAAGCAATTGCTGCTTCCACTTTATCTAGTATTATTTATAGTCTGCTGGAAGTATGCTCTTATTTTAATACAGCCAGAATTGTTTACAGTGAGGTAGACAATTTTCATGCTTGGTTGAAGGCCACAGCTGACACAGTAGCTCCAGAATAACTCGTCAAAAAATCAATAAGTATTACAGTTGTGTGGAAAACCAAAGCTGTTTGTAAACTAAAAAGAGATTGTCGTAAGGCTGAGTAGAAAGAGAGAAAAACTAAATTAAAAGTCTGAGAGATGGTCATATTTCTTTAACATTCCAAGAGTCATGGTAGGAAATCCAAATCCGCTATTCCCAACTATTGAGCAGCTGTTGAACCCAGCACCACCTATGGAGTGGTTAAACAAAGCGTTTGTGATGAGGTGTGAACCTTTTGCAGTATTTTTCACAGAAAAAAATAAATAATATCAAATCTAATGTAAAATGGATCTCTATTTTAGGCAGGCAGTATGAAGTAGTGTTTAAGGCTTTGGGCTTTAAACTCTGAGGTTGTGGGTTCAAATCCTGCTACTGACACTGCGTGACCATGAGCAAGTCACTGGACCTGTCTCTGCTCCAACTGGAAAACCAAAAGAAATGTAACCAATTATATCATAAATGTTGTAAGGCACCTTGGATAAAGGCGTCAGCCAAATAAGTCATTTTAAATTCCATAACCAAAGTAAGCCTTTCCGGGTGTGGCAAAATAACTGCCCAGAAGGGCCCAGCAGCTCTAGCTGCAGCACCCCTTGGCGGCGCCTGCTGAACCCAACAGGGCTGCACCTAACTCCAACCCCCCATTAAGCCCTGCGGGAGTCTGAGGCACCGCTGCAACCCAGGGAAGCTGCCGTCTAGCATACGGGGGAGGTATTGGGTCTCCCATCCTTGCTCCCCTGGATCGTATGCTGCAGGAGTGTCCTGGCCACCTGCCATAAACTGTACTTGAACTTCATACATTAATCTCTCAATTCAAACTGTCCACTTGCTTCGTCAATTTGTTCTTAAAGGTTTTTCCAAGGAAGTCTCTTAACTGTTTACTTGACAAAGTGCTTGATATAGTCAACTGTTCAGAAAAAAATAACCTTGAATACTCTGTTTTGAACATATTTTGACTTCTCTCTGTTATACTGTTTTTATATATAATTGTAGAGAAAATGTTTTTTCAAAGTCAGACAATTTTTTCTGTAGATATCAGTCAGATTTTGTATCCAATCATAGCACAAAAATGTGACATCTTTTTCTTTGATAAAGTAAACATACAAAAAGAAAAAAGAGGCTCCTACTATGAAAAAACTGAAAAACAAAAAGAAGCATATTAAAAAATAGAATTTAAAAAAGCACATTTGATGGGCTGATTAGTAGTCTTTCTGAAAATACAAAGCAAATCAGTTTATATTTGTATAGCGCACTTCACTGTGTGCAAGTTCAGAGCACTGTAACAAGTTCACAGGTAAAATGTAATTGCAAACTTTACAAATTATTAAATGATAAGTATTTTTCAAACAGAAGATATTTCTCCACAAACATGCTATATAAGCATTTGCCCTGTAAAACTGTGTTCCAAAGTTAATCACTTTCCATAAATTTAAAAACATATCTTCCCAGCACTGGTGTTTTACATTGCAGTTTATGGGGGCATGTAGGAAAAGCTTTAAAACATGCCAAATATATCCATTTTTCAAGCCAAGACAGTTGTCGAGTATTGATCTATGTCTTGTGATTAAATATGTATCGTAAAATAGTTTTGAACAAAAAAAAAAACACCAATATTATGAGAGTCACTCTATTTTAAAAAGACTAGGGGGCATTGCCCCCTGCTCGTTTCACTCGCCAAACCCCAGGCCTACGCTACACGCTAGCCTGTTTGCGGTTCAGCCGCTCGCGTATGGAGATGTAGATATACAATTTAAACAGATTTTTATTTTCATGGGAATTGTTTCATATGCATAATAGAACTAACTATTTTACATTACAGCGAGTAATTAATCATATCAAAAAACAGTAAAACGTAATCATTTGAAATTAAATTATGTTTCATGTTGTATTAGAGTTATTCATTGAGTAATACGATTTTTTTCTGTTTGGCTTTGAAATTAACACGCAAATACTTTTTAAACTTACACTTTTACTGTAAAACTTCAGTAAAAACAAATTTTGAATTAAATTTTCATCAATATAGCATTGAATTTTGATTCTCTGTTGGGACTTTCATTATGACAATACAATATATAACTGCCTGTGATTGAATTTTGTTTCTTTCTGTCTATTAAATAAAACGTCTTTTTCAAATGCTTGGCTCTGAGATTTGTTAATTGTCTTTGCAAAAGCTATTCTAATGGGAAACTGTTAACGTTTAATACAAATGGCATATCAAAGATTTCCTTTGTTGTCTAATGTTATCTGCAGAAGATTTACTACATTACCTTTCTTGGATACATCCTTCTTTCTACAGTAATTCGTGCGGTGGAAGACCAGATGGTGTTAATGGTTGTAGATATTCTTCGGGATATTGTAAGTTGATGTTTTCATGTTCCACACGTTCACCACCAACTGTTTCAGCATAGTCTATTGATACACATTTAACCAATCTGCCATGTAAACGATCAACATATTTGGCGTTAATTCGTTTGAGTTCATCGTTTCTCGGTGCTAGCATTGCCCGTGTACTCATTTTTTCTGTTGATAACCCTTCGTGATGAAATTCTTCAATAAGATTTGGACATAATACGTCTTCTTTAATTGGGAACTTAAAGTGAGGAAAATGTTAGAATTTATAAGAACTGAGAGAACAGGAATTGTGTCTGACAAAAGCATTCATATGAATGAGAGGGGAGAGTACTGTGTGCATGGTTGAATTTGGAAAATGTAATAAAATGAGTATTTCCAGATCCCTTTTGTTGTCACAAACGTGTATCCGAACAACAGAAGGTGTGGATTAATACTTGACAGCTGTCTTGTCTTGAAAAATGGATGTATTTGGTAAGTTTTTAAGTTTTTCCTCTATGGTCCATGCCCTCCATTTTAAAGTGCCAGGAAGGGCAGGATAGTTTTTTACATTTATAGAAAGCACTTAACTTTAGAATACACTTTTGTGGCAAATGCATATATACCATGAAAAATACCAAATATATCCTTAAAGATACAGATTTATTTAAATGCACAGTTAAACAAAGCAGTTCCAAACTGCCTAACGTAAAAGGAACCTAGCAATATCCATTAAGCATTACCATTAAACTATGGCCAGCTGACAATGGAGGAGAGGAAAACAAAAACTCCAGTCAGGAGTTTCTAATAGTTGCAAATGTTGCATTAGCTATCAATATCAATATAGTTAATAATAATAACAACAACAACAACAACAATAATAATAATAATAATAATAATAATAAATTAGTACATGTCAAAGTGGATGCCTTAGTGAGGCTACAAAATGAACAGTTATAATCTCCTCCAATACTTCACACATTGTAAAACATTTTAACTCTGCACAATTTTCCGTGGAAAATGTAAATTGGCTACAAAAGGTATACAAGACCACCCTGCCAACATCAGAAAAGATCAAAGAAGCAATAAAGCCCCTTGAGGTGCCGAAAATCTTGTATATTCAAAAGGTATCCCTTCTATGAGACCAGAAAGAGGAGAACTGAAAGCAGTTGTTTTAAGTGGAGTCTGTAAACATTTCCTGGACATACTAACTGAACATCAAGAAAGTAACATGTTTGTTCTAGACTGAAATCAATATCTGGGTCAATGTAAAATGCAAGTCATGCTCTACTTTCTCATTTAATTTGTCTTTAGTTTATAGAATTCTAAGATACGCTGATGAGGAGTACTAAAACCTAGGAAAAATAGATGCTGTCTACCAATTCTATCTTGCAAAAACAAAAAAAACAAAATCCCACAGAGGTGTGTGCTATACCTGAGTGAATACATTTAGCTGAGACTTTTAAGAAAATAAATACCCACTTCAAAAAAGTCTTGGAAAGCCCAGTAATGGCTCACACTCTTGGCCTAAATTCAGGTTCTCTGGACCCACTGCAGTTTGATTATAAAATTAAGAGGTTCACAAAAGAGGTCATGATTATGGACATACAAATTGCCCTTGAAAAATCAGACTTAGCACATATGCTTTCAGCACAAGTGTTCTGTCCAAAGTGATCTTAAAAGGTAAAGCTATAGGTCTGTTTAACTAGTTAATCTTTATGCCAGACATTATCGACCAAAACCAAGGTATAGCTGAAAAGAACTAGCAAAAAAAATAATCTCAAAATGATTTTAAACACCAGAGGTCATTAAAGCTACTGCCTCAGTCCCAGACTATTAATTTTTACCCAAGACTATACTATCAAATGCAACAACTTTTACTACATTACGTTTGCAGATGACATAACACTGATGGGGCTAATTAGCAGGAATGATGAAACTGCAAACAGAAATAAGATGATGGTTCTGATGAAACTGAATAGCAATAACAACTTAAACTTTCATAAATAAACAATTTAGAGCACTTTTTAGCAATGACAGAGTTACAGTATATCTTGGTTTACATCAACAGTGAAAAATATCATCTGCCAAAGACTTCCAGGTTAAAGGTTGATGGGATGCTGGATGAAAAAACAGACTCTCCTAATAAAGGATTCAACTACATACGCTACTGCCTGTTCTCAGCTTTACGACATAGCAGATGGTAGGATAGCATTAAAGTCCAGACCAGCAGTGTTGTAACAGCTTTCCTCTCGAAGAAATCCATATTGTGAGGAAATGTGATCAATTGACTGCTAAATGCTAATTTCACTAAATGAAATAATGCACATTTTGGTACATTGCCATTTGTTGACTTTTTTTACTGTGATTTCGCAATTTTATTTTTTGTACAACTGAGAACTAACACTTGCACACATGCATGCTACAAAGTGTCCCAGAGTCTGAAACTGGTAAACTGATGCATAAGTTCGAGTTGTTCATTCATTATTTTGTATGTGGCAGAAAATATAAAAAGGGACAGTAGATATCTGAATATATACTTTAAGAAAATTAAATACTGTAAGAATGCTCCTAATAAGGGGAAACTTCTGTAATTCATACAGACAAGGCAGATCAACAATTATAGTGCTATGGATGTTTTACTGAACAGTGGTGGTGCTTGAAAAAAAAATAGTCAAGATATGTTAGCACCATGCATTCTGGGCAGTTTGGGCACATAGCAAAGATTCTCCTGGATTGTGTCAATTGGGCGTTTATCAAGCTCAGCTAACTAAGCAGCGATTTAAGAACACAATGGAGAGATTGTCTATCCCCCTTCTCTAATTTGGTCAGAAAGAATCTGAGAATCCCTTAGAAGGAAATAAAATGTGTCACTATGCTGAGGTAGGTCTGGTCCAATCATTGCTGCCACAACCCTTATTGCAGAAAGCAGATGTAAAAAAATAACATGTACACTAAGAAAATCAAAATGAGAATTTTCCAAAAGCAGCATACACTGTCTAGGGCAGAGGACTGAAACCTGTTGCTAGGCACTGATTGTTTCCAAGGCAACCACCTTCTTTCATTTGTAACTCTTTAAACTTTAAGTATGAGACAGATGCATCAATTTCACCTCTTGCTGGACAGTGTTACATGAAAAACAGTAATAATCTAAAAAAAAAACATTTTTACCCACACAAGGCAGAAAATCGTCACACCCTGCAAGTATTGTAGCATTGGTCACTGTTGTGAAAACACATTTCAAAAAAGGTTAAACAAAAAAGTTATGCCCAGTTACTGTACCTGTAGGCAGCAATCTCCACATCCAAAGCCATCTTCTCATTCAGCAGTTGCCCATTGTCCTCCAGTTGCCCTCTTATCTCTTGTTGGAGAACACTCTTACTCTCCTTCAGCTCAGAAATATTGCCCTAAAGAACAATAAAAATGGTTGAACAAAGAGTGCTTAAAATAGACATATGTATTGAAAGAAAAAGGAGTAAACAAAAAAAGAAAAAAAAAAACACAGCATAACTCTAGTGCAATAGCACAAGAAAACAATCACAATTATTTACTGCTCGGAGTATAGCAATCTATTTGTGAAACTGCTCATCCTAGTTGATGGGAGCTAAAGATCATCTTCACAGTAATGTGTAAGGATACTACCCCTCAAGATGATACAAGGTGGCAAGTTAAACTATAGATATTTATATAGTGACATTTATGAAAAATACACCACACAAGCAGAGAGAGAAGACAAACGACCGGCTAAAAGTCCAAGCTCTGAGGCAGCAATGCTAGAAACCGCACCACCATACAGCCTGTCATAAGACATTATCTTAAAGACACACCATTTACCTGATAAAGACATAAATTGTTTGCAACAAGTGCAGAATGCAGCTGGTAGAATCCTAACTAGGAAAAGAAAATCTGAACACATTTCTCCAGTTTTGATGTCACTACACTGGTTACCTGTGTCTTTCAGACTTGACTTTAAAATTCTGCTTATAGTTTATAAAGCCTTAAATAATCTTGCTCCATCTAATATATCGGAATGTCTGACACCTTATATTCCAAATTGTAACCATAGATCCTCAAATGAGTGTCTGCTTAGAATTCCAAGAGCAAAACTTAAAAGAAGTGGTGAGGCGGCCTTCTGCTGTTATTCACCTAAAATCTAGAATAGCCTGCCAATAGGAATTTGCCAGGATAATACAGTGGAGCACTTTAAAAAACTGCTGAAAACACATTACTTTAACATGGCCTTCTCATAACCTCACTTTAATTTAATCCTGATACTTTGTATGTTCAATTCATTTTAATAACTATTCATGGTGGCTCTAAAATCCATACTAACCCCTACTCTCTCTTTTGTTTCTTTTTCCGGTTTCTTTGTGGTGGCAGCCTGCGCCACCACCACCTACTCAAAGCATCATAATGCTCTAACATTGATGGACTAAAAGCCAGAAGTCTGCATGACCATCATCATCAAGTCCTTCCGTGAGAACCCTAAATACAAAGAGGACTGTTTCATTTAGGTAGAGGTAGAATGCCCAGAAGGGACTGGGTGGTCCGGTGGTCTGGAACCCATGCAGATTTTATTTTTTCTCTCCAGCCGTCTGGAGTTTTTTTTATGTTTTTTCTGTCCTCCCTGGCCATCGGACCTTACTCTTATTCTATGTTAATTAGTGTTGTCTTATTTTAATTTCTTACTATGTCTTTTATTTTTCTATTCTTCATTATGTAAAGCACTTTGAGCTACGTTTTTTGTATGAAAATGTGCTATATAAATAAATGTTATTGTTGTTGATGGAGCTGATTATGGCAGGTTTAAACTTTCTTTTTTAGTGGTTGCAATGCAGCTACAAGTCTTTTAGAATATCATTACACAGACTTAAGAAGTTATAGGTTGCATCACATGTATGGTGGCTGATGCATATTTCCCAGTATTGTGTCAGCCAGAACCTTTAACATACTCTCGACTATTTATTACAAAAAAATGAATTTATTTAATTGCATAATGTTATATCTCTAACTCAAAGATCATAAAATAATGCAACACTATTCAGCAACAAGAACAGAGAACATATATCAAAACCTGAGACACTGGCCATAATCGGTGTAGAATGAAAGATATTATTGAGACACCAGCAGAGTAAATGAAGTGCACAGACAGACAATGGCTAACATTGGATTCCAACAATCTGCCATTAAGCTGATATTCTCTACTTAGCTGAGTGAACTAACTTTCTATAGGTCTAAAATATTTGAAAATAAAAAAAGCAGCCTCTTCGATTCTTCCCCTTATGTCAGTTTTGCATAGCAAGACGCAGCTACGTCTGCACTCACACCCAATTATTAGTATAATTTAGGGTGAGAAGTCAGCCATAATGGCATCAATCACAAACAGCCATGCTGAAAGACAAGAAATGGGAAAAGTTGATAACAAGCATTACCAAAATCTTTTCATCTCCCTTGCTGTATTGTATTTCAAGCACTTGTAAAGCTGCCGTTTCTTTTCCTGTAATGTTGGCCTTTTATTTAGCTCTGGCATATCTTTCTCTCACCTCAAAACAGACTCTCCACTGTCACTTATACTAACATGTGTACACTAAAACAGTTTAATGTTAATTTAAAAGAACTATTTTACGACATTCTTTATGAGCCCCTTCTGTAAATCTTATCACCTTAAAGGCAGAGAAAGTGTGATTGTACTTTATGTCATGTTATTGATTAGGTGATTAAACAAAGAAACTTCTCAATTACTTCCATCTTTTCCACTACTGGTATTTTTGGTGCCTGGCCGCCTCAGGTTTTTGTTGTTTGAAATTACAATTGACACATAGAGCATTTTCTGTATTTTAATAACCTTCAACGTGTAATGCTTTGAACAGCCGCAAGATTTATACTTGATAACATATTGTGCCCCTTGGCCTTTAGCAAACATCCACATCTCTAGTGAAGTCATTCAAGGAATGTAAATGTGCTTAAGAGGTGGAGATTTAGACAGCTGTTATTATGAATGCCTAATGTTGTCAAAGAATTTATTATTGGACCTTTATTTTTTTTTTTACCATAATGGACCCGTACCTGTGTGAATGTTATAGACTTCTCTCTGCTAAAAGGACAGATGAACAAAGTGATTTATTTGCAGGCTTTAAAGGACTGAAAAAGGCTTTAGGAAATTAATGAACTCTAATGGAACAAGTATACTTGATTCATTCCAAATGTATCCTGTATTCTTTATTATCAGCAAAAAAAGGGAGAGTGGATTGTATTACATTGCACCCATCTGCTCAGGGGACCACAGCCTTCTTCAGTTTTTCAAATTGCAGGGGTAGACAATCTCACAAAAAAAGTGCTTTATGGAAGGTTAATTTGTCAATAATTCATTGTCTGGCCGAGCCTTCGCTAAGTACTTACATGATCTCTAGACTCTGCAGTGCCTTTTTGGAAAGATAGAAAGTAACAGCAGAGCAGACGCA
Organism: Polypterus bichir lapradei; assembly: GCA_026402145.1. Taxonomy (NCBI): domain Eukaryota; kingdom Metazoa; phylum Chordata; class Cladistia; order Polypteriformes; family Polypteridae; genus Polypterus; species Polypterus bichir. The sequence goes on along the minus strand of JANRMT010062790.1, from coordinate 36,429,962 downwards.
GATGATACCGTCTCCATAGTAACCAGACTTGTCTTCAGCAGATTTACTCTCAAGCACTAGGTGGAATTAATTAAAAATGCCAATCCACACGAACATAAAAATAATAAGAGTAAAAAAAAGAAGCACCACCAACAAAGCAGACAGCTTGATGAAGACTTGAATTAATCTCTCTAGCAATATCCCCAAAGTAAAGCTTTATGAATTCATACACTGAGTGCAAATCACATCTTGCATAAGCTGTAGTTTTTATTAATGTCGAAGAATGATTCTATTTAAGCATGCAAAAAAATTGTATTACTTAAAAAGTAGAAAAGGACAGAGTATGTGACTTTGGAGAAATAAATTATATTGTAAAGCAAATTAGGTAAGGACTGTATGCAACCATTTCACAACAATGAAGAACTGGTACCTGATATTGCCAAATCTAAATCTGCAAATGAGATGAAGGACAATCTGCCAAAATGTAGAAAAGAAAACAGGGAGAAAGATCAAGGCTGTGAAGGGACTGGGATCACCTGTGGCACAAAGCCTTTGTCGTATTTGAGCATATTAGAGGTTAAGGGACAACGCCAAGAAGGTTTGTGCTTTTTCAGAGTAGATTGAGATCTTTGCACAAACATATGAACACAGTTCATCCATTCATCCATTATCCAACCCGCTATATCCTAACTACAGGGTCACGGGGGTCTGCTGGAGCCAATCCCAGCCAACACGGGGCGCAAGACAGGAAACAAATCCAGGGCAGGGCGCCAGCCCACCGCAGAGCACAGTTCATACACTGTTAATTTTATACATCATCCATTATAATATTACATTTATTTTGTCAATCAGGGCTACCCAAAAACTACTTTTGCTCTTGTTACAAAGGGGTGGCTTTGTACACTCAATTATGTGTCTTAAATACACAAAGTTAGGCAAAATGTATAAAATGACTGACCCATTTGCACACTAAAAGGAAAAAGTTATATCAGAGCCAGCTTTGTTTTAATGGAACAATTAAATTAAAAATAAAAAATTGTAAAAGGTTACATCACAAAGAAAAGCACTTTTGGGCGAAAGTCAGCAGTGTATTATATATACATTTGTACATTGTTACACTGCCTTGCATTAACCATGTTGTCCAGTAAGTGACAACTTTCAGACAACATAATCATGTTACTCAGAGATGATTCTTTTCTCCTATTATTTTGTATGGTGTTTGCTTTGGCAATAATCAACAGAAATCCCATGACCCAATATGTCTGAGAACTGGCTTATTGCACAGTGTGTTACTCCCACCTTCTTTCACACTTAGTTTCTACTACAGCTAAACAATATTACAAACTGAGGAATGCAAAAGGGGGCTCACCTGAAGGTCTGCAATTTCCTCTTCATGTAGAAGGGCCTTCCTCTCCATCTCACTCTCCAGCTTTTTACCACAGATTTGTAAACTTTTTAATTCGTTTTCCAAAGCACTGATCTGTGAAAAAGAACACCCTTGTGTGGTTAAGAGTTTCAATAACTTAAGAGCATGCTCTTATACCATTTTTAGCATCATATTTTCCTTAACATTTGTATTTATAAATATGTTTATACTGACTCATTTTAAGTGGCAGTTCTGTACATGATGCTTTGAAAGATCCAGTAGAAGAACAAGCCAACTGACAACACTATGATGAGAGCTTTGTCTGATTAACAAATGCCACATACAAGTGAACTATGGTGTGCTTCAAGGTAGAATGTGAGTACATTAACAGGAATTTTAGAATGTTTTTGCAAAAAAAGTGTTAATGAGTTTTTAATTGAAGAAAGAAAAGAATCTGTTTATTTTTTGAGGATGTATACCGAGGCTAAATTAGTCACAAATGAAACTGATAACTTTTTTAAAGCAGTTTTACACCTGCACCAGATCTAACATTTTAGTTTTTATCTGGGAGGCAGGGTAGCCTGACATTTTGTAAAACTCCATAGTCCTAGCATTTCAATCTAGAATGCTGAATTTTTGCAAGTGTTCTTCTAAATCTTAATGCAACACGTTTGTCTGTCTCGCATTGCCCTTTTGATAAGAATATCACAATTTATCAGGGTTAAAGGAAAAGTTCAGTATTTCTCAAGTCAGAGTAATTTCTTCACAGTCACGGTATATATTAATTTGGCATGTGCACTTTCATTCTAAAGTAAAGCATATTTCATGCTTTTTTAAAAATAATTAGCCCACTCTTGGAGTTTAAGAAATATTGTATATGGAAAATAGTCTGAGCAGACCTTTGCTGCTATATTGTTTAATGAAACTCTTTAACAAAAATTAGCTGTGATTCATGTTCTTAACCACTCTAGTGGACATATGCTTTATTTACATAATTGATTGAAAATTGAAAACATCAAGTAGTGTGTATATAGTAAAATCAGACGCGTATATACAATTCAGTTTAACAATTTTAAATTTATTATGCACACTAAGCTCACCGGACTACACTATACTACCAGACATTTAATTTACCTGTCTGTGTATATGAGTTATATAGTAAGATGACACAGTTGCTTTCAGAAATGAAGCTCCTTGGGCAATACGTTTTAATAGAGGGTATGTACCTAGTACTTTTAGCAATATTAGCACTACGGTGTTATTTTTGAAAGGAATAAAATACGCAAAGCCTAGTTTTCGGTAAATTTAAGAGTCTGAACCCCTTGTTTAGTTGTTTTTTTGGAAACCTAGTCATTCACAGTACAACTGAAGAGAAGTAATTTAATCTTTTCTTCGATAAAATATACATATTTACTAATTTAATCTGCTTTTCTGAACATTTGTGTTGTTGATGATAAAACCTCTACAAGTCAAATGTTACACATATTCCTAATCTTTGTCATCTCTAGTTGACTTTTATACTTGTTGCACTACAGCTCCCCCTGAAAACTGCAATAGGGAGTTCCACTATGAACATCTGTGTGATAAAGTAAAAGTGAACGAACCTGGTTCAGACTGACAAATATTTGGCAGATAGACTGTTCTACAAGATGTGGATAAAATAAAACACCTAATTCTGCCATCTGTTCCCACTTACACTAAGTAGATGCAGACCTGAAGATTGCATTTCAGGTGAGCTAAAAAAAAAAAAAAAACTAAATCTTGCGCCATAATAATATTTTAGTAAATTGATGAATTACTGGACAAATTACGGCAATGAAATTGTTTGCTATAAAAATAAAATCACAAAACGTTTCATAGAAAAGATATTTAAGAATAAATTAATAAAAAGTGCACAAACTTATCTATTTACAAAAAAGGGATTAATATAGGTTTCACATGTAACCTGTTACCATACAGTATGGATCACCTGATCCCTTAATTAGATTAAAATATTTTAGTGACCATGATACAAAAACAAATCTGTTTTATTCTGTAAATGAATGGTAACCAGCACCCTGGCTTTCAAATAAAGTGTTTCACTACTTATACAACAAATCAGAGCACTGATTTTTTTATCTTTTTAAAAGGAACATGAAAGCAAACATGAAAAACAGAGCAAATGCATTATACAAATATGATAATTTGTTATTGTTCTTCTGTGTTTTAGCGGATTTCTTCTTATGGTGAATTCAGTCCAGTTCCGGAGTAACATTCCCAACTGTTCTTAGTTTGCATCAGGTCATTTCCATTTCCATTTTCACATGGAGTACAGTTCTGAAGGCACGATAGATGAGATAAGCTTACTTAGCTGGATGTTTAATATTTCAAGGCATAAAATGGAATTCAATTTTAACAAATGATTACTTTTTGTACTGACATGTGGACAGCGTTAGCCAGAGGGGAACAAAAGGCAAATGCTATTTTAAAAATGGAATATGCTAAAGAAATTCGTCTCTTATAGAATCAGCATATCACAACTAAAAATATGCACAAAATCCAAATTTTGCAACAGTAAAAAGTACTTTTTATTCAAGGCTAAAAAGCTGTCTTCATAAAATTGAGAGAGAAGAATACAAATACATCTCCACAAAGCTCTGGCCCTGTAGAAACTATGGATAGAATATTGAGTCCTGTACTCCATTTTTTACTATTGTTTGTTAGGTTTTTACTGCTGGTTCATGTCTTTCTTATATTCACACTTTTCTTCTTTTTGTTATTTATTTTTACCCATTGGCTTTTTTTCAGATTATGGCTGATATAGTGGCTGTCTAACGGAAAGTTGAGGATTACAGTTTACTGAGCAAAATGTAGATATTCTGTTATTACAGGAAACACACCTCAGCTCAAAGCTGCTAAGTATGTATGATAAAATATCAAGTACAATAGTGTTGAGTCGGATCTGGATCTTGATTTTTATCTAGGTCACTCACAAGCCCAGACACTCAAGACTCCTTGCTCAGTCTTTTGAGAGCCCCAATCACAGCCTCCATTGACTCTGTGAACATCCCAGCATCGCCAGAAAAGTCAAGATCAGTGAATCTCTCTTCACAAACAGATGCCTCACAGCTGCTGGACCCCATGACCTTGCCCAACACCCAGTCCATGCAAGTATTGAACAGAGTAGGAGCACCCCTGACGAACCCCAGAATCAACTGTGAAAAACGCAGAGGTTTTGCCTCCACTTTGCACAGCACTCACTGTACTAGTGTACAGGTCAGCAATTATATCCAGCAACTTTGTGGGGATTCCGCAGAGTCTTGGGATGTTCCACAGGGCTACTCGATCAACTGAGTCGAACATTTTACAAAAATTGACAAAGGCTGCAAAGAAATTCTGCCGATATTTGTGTTTGCTCTCTATGAGAACCCTCAGTGCCAGGATACGGTCGATGGTAGACTTCTTAGGTATAAAATCAGACTGCTCCGGTCGCTGGTAGTTGAGCAACTGAACATAGATCCTACTGAGGACGACCCTAACAAGGACATTACCCAGCACCAAGAGCAATGTTATCCCCTGTAGTTGCCGCAATCCAGGCCATCACCCTTCCCTTTCCAGATAGGGATGACAAGTCCTGTTTTCCAGTAAGTTGGGATGACACCCATCTTCCAAATGGATGCAAAGATTGCTTGCGAGGCCAGGAGGACAGCCTTACCACCAGCCTGAAGAAATTCACCCTGGATACCCCAGATCCCTGCAGCGTTTCCTACCCTCAGCTGGTTCACCACCTGTGCAATCTTAGTGAGACTGGGTAGTTCACAGCTAATTTGAGGATTAGCTTCAACAACTGTGGACCCAGAGATATCTAATGTTCTAGCCGGAGGATCAGCTTTAAACAGCTGCTCAAAGTAGCCAGCTCAGTGGATCACAACTGCATTGTCATCCGTAAGCTGTTCTAACTGTGACTCTCCAAGGAAAAGATTCGGATGTGCATAATTCTTTGATTCCTCTGGAAGCAGGACATGGGTCATTAGACAATAGATGGTGTGTCACTCACTCACAGATTCCTGTAACAAAACGCCTCCTTATTTGCCCTCAGAGCCCTTGAAGCTGTCCTTCTCAGTTCCCGGTACAGACCGGAGTTGCCATCAAGCCGTGTGCTGCGACTCCTCTTGATGATATCCAGGGTGCCCTGTGAGATGAAATGCCTCCTTGTTGTTCCTGTCCACCCTTAATTATTCACCTCTGAGATTTTTGTAGATTTCACACTAAGTTGAGGTTGGTGGAGAGTTTCTGTATATCTTATGCAAGATATTTTTTCTTTTTTTGTAATCAAATGTGTATTAAAGTTATAATAACAATAAACACTAATCGAAATTATAACCACCAACAGGTTTCTTATAAAAATGTAAAAAGAAGTCCATGATAATACCAATTATAACAGCAAAAATACTACCCCACCCCATCTCACAAAATTTGCCCTGATGAAAAGGTAAAAAGAAAAGTACCTGAGCAAAACCTAGGAGGGTCAAGTTTTCCTAGATGACAGGCTCCACTAAGATAAAATTTAGGTAAAAAGAAGGAAACAGTGATGGCAACCAAAAGCCATCCACCTCCACGGAAGTTGTACAACAAACAGAGTGTCATTTACGATATGAACCAGTTGACAGAATTGCTTTGCACAGACAAGCATATTAGAGATGCCACTGGTCATGAAGCAGAGGATAGACAGTTACAAAAATTATAAAGCGTAGAGGAAGGTAAAGCTGAGTATAGGGAAACAGTTCAGGTTTTGAAAACAGACCTCACTTTTAAGTAAAAGAAAAAAGAGGAGGATGGAAATCCAAACTTGGACTTCATGGACTAGATTGTCAAGAGACCTGCATTTTTAAAAATGTTGCCAAGAGTTGATAGTTAATGGAGACCAATGAGAGAAATTAAATAAAGTGACTACCTATACATAAAGTAGGGTTACTGAAGACAGGAGTGTGTCAGTGCCATTTTAACCAAAAATCTAGAAGTTTACCAACATCTTACTATAAAGGCAACATATAGGAGACTAAAGGTTTGAAACTGGTTGCAAAAGATTTCAGTTTTAGCGATAGGAAAGGAAGAGAGAGAGATCTGGGGCAGCCAGACACTTAATTGTAGATTGCAAACTGTCATCACTAAATGAGTTCATCCTAAATAGACTGATTTTATTAAATCTCATTCAGCTTTTGAAAATATCTATTCTCCATGTCACTGCAGCTGCCAAGTTCTTCTCCTCTTCTGTCTGCCTCCTTATTTCCAAATGCTGGAAGATACATTTGAATGCTTACATTAGTGCTACTTCTGGAAAGTACTTAAATGTGGCATTTGCACCAGGAATAATTAACATGATTAAAACTTTATAATGATCTCCTTCTCTAGATATTTGGAGCAACTCAAACATATTTTATGTTTTCCAAATTAGCTGGATTCCTACTGAAGGTTGTCCCATAAGAATTATGTTTTTCCCCAGCATCATAACTAATCATATACAAATGACATTCTTCTCTTCCTGACCAATCGCTCATCAAACCTTCCAAATATTTTGAACTACTTTCACTTTCTTTGAATCCATATCCAATTATAAAGTTAACTGTAATAAATTTGTTGTCTGCCCTTTAAATAAATAATGCCAATTAACATTATTGCCTCCCATCATTCCTTATGGAAGATGAAATGTATTTGCCACTAAATTCAGTAGCTCACATGACTTACTGTCACAAGGCTAGGAAATTCCTATCCTCATTGCCACATTTTGCTGTATCCTTTCAATACCATTATCAAAATGAACATTATCATTTATTTTATTCTATCAGTTCCTTGGTTTCCATTTCTACCCCTTCTCCTATTGGATGTGAAAATTATATTTTCTGCGTTTGTTTTCCCTGGGGAAAAGACTCCATTTAAAATGAACTGTACTGTTCTAATTTGACCACATGCAATGTTGCTGTTTCAATTCCTGAACGACTAGTAGGCATTCATTATTTATTTCATCAGAAGCTGCTTTTGTCCTTAAAAGTCTCCGACTTGACTCTCTATAAATGAACAGAACTCCTCTTTGGTAGCACAAAATTTAAGACAGTAACTCACATCCTGGGTCAGACCTTGTCATAAGCAATTTATATCTGGCAGCTTGGGGTGAAATGGGTTTCTGCTTTATTTCCTTTATTGTGCAAATTGTTTCTTAACCTGTTCTTCTCCTTAACATCCAGACTTGTGGTTACTCTTCTTTTCATCCTCTTTCGTCTTCAGACACCATTTTTAAAAGCATGAATGTTTGCTCCAAAATTCCCAATCACCATTGTCACTGGCCATAGAGAACTCCAGCTGATACAAGTGGTTTGGCCTATTACATTCTGCAGTTAACCTTGTGCAGATACAAAGTGCAGTATGACATACAGCAGTGGTAAATGTCTATAGTGCGTACTCAAAACATTTACTAGATTATTCTGTCTTTGCGGCTAGTTGTTTTAAGATCACATACAAATCCCATGAAAAGCCAAGCTGTTCTATGATTACCCTCCTGGAATTTAAAACACATATTTACTCTATTTGTCCTGCTTCCAGTAGTTTACAATTGTCAGATGCCAGAATTTCAATTTACAAATAAATTAAAAACATTCAAAACACCACTTCTTTCACAACAATTTTTTTTTATTTGAAATAATTATAGTTTTTATTGAGCCTAAAGAATGTATTAAGGAGCCTAAACCGATTTTAGATATTAGAGCACATCCCTTTACAAATAGTTCAGTGGGTTGATTCATTTTGGTGCCACACTTCTAGCGGGTTTTTAACATCTAAAGAACTACAGACATCAATAATAGTCATACACCGTTTACGAATGGTAGTATTAACAATCAAGTTTAAATCATGCTCGTAAGTTATTTACCTTTTAATTTAGCTAACAGAATGATGACCATTTGGCACCAGATAAGTTAACAAAAATAATAGAAAAAATACTCTAAAATTGAAAGAGTTAAAGACCTACCAGCTGGCGGATGTTGTTGATGTCGGGTACGCTTTTCATGCCTTTCATTTCTTGATTGATTGTATCTGGTTTCTTATGTTCTTTGTCCTGTATCAATACAGATGGTTTCATCTCAAACTGAAAAGGTGACAAAAGATATTAGTTAAGATTTGCAACTACAGTCAAAAGATAGCGTACCATACCACAAATAGAAAATAATCACAAACGCCTGAATGAAAGATGTGAAAATGATATCTAAATTAATATCACTGTTGCCTATTTACCTGCTGAAATATGATAATTTTGACCTTAAAGGTAGATTAACTGCGACTTCCAGGTTCCCAAAATTGAGCGGCTACTAAGTTCACAAGGTAGGATCCAACATGAGTCAAATGTGTAACAAAAGAAATTTCACATTCCAATAAAGTTTGATTAAAAAAGTTTAGTGAAAATTTAAAAAAGAACACATCACAAATATTCAGAAAGAAGCTGTAACACACACAGAGTAAAAGGCAAAAAGTCAAAAAAAGTTGTTTCATTGCAGCTTTTTCATGTTAAACTTCAGTTACTTTATATACTTAAAAGTTGTGTTACTTCTCTATGATGAATTTACATTGGCCATTGAAGTGAGACTTTTAACCAATGAATGATAGGGAAAGGTGGGTCTTCAATTCAATAGCATGATTATGTGTGAAGAGGCTTCCTGTTTGTGGACTACTTTCATTATATTACATTCATATACAGTACAGGCCAAAAGTTTGGACACACCTCCTCATTCAATGTGTTTTCTTTATTTTCATGACCATTTACAGCACTCCATCACTCTCCTTCTTGGTCAAATAGCCCTTACACAGCCTGGAGGTGTGTTTGGGGTCATTGTCCTGTTGAAAAATAAATGATCGTCCAACTAACCTGACTTCTGCACAACACAACTGCTGGTCCCAACCCCATTGATAAAGCAAGACATTCCACTAAATAACCCCGATAAGGCACACCTGTGAAGTGAAAACCATTTCAGGTGACTACCTGTTAAAGCTCATCGAGAGAATGCCAAGAGTGTGCAAGGCAGTAATCAGAGCAAAGGGTGGCTATTTTGAAGAAACTAGAATATAAAACATGTTTTCAGTTATTTCACCTTTTTTTGTTAAGTACATAACTCCACATGTGTTCATTCATAGTTTTGATGCCTTCAGTCATGAAAATAAACAAAACACATTGAATGAGGAGGTGTGTCCAAACTTTTGGCCTGTACTGTATATTCTGAAAACAAACAAATCAGTTTTGTAAATGTTCAATCATTTACCTTATTAATGGAACCTTAAGAGTTGAGCAATTGATACATTAATTAGTTCATCATAGACTAATATAAATGTAAATATATTAGGATTTAGGCACTTCCACAAGTTACCTCTCAATCAACTATCAGTCTAGAGTCCCTTTAAAGAATTGCATGTCAGATCAAAACTCATTTCTCCACCAAGCAATAGTCAGAATGTACTGTATCATAAAACAAGCTACTCCATTTGCCTATCACATGTCAGATTCCATCTTATCTTAAGGTGAATATCATCCATTGTTGACCTGCATGTTATGGATAAGGTATTCCCCTTCATTAAAATGCATATCATGGTTTAGAAAACAAAAATAACACTTTTTGTATTTGTCTGAATGTCAGTTCACAAATGTTTAAGACCTTTGATGCAACGTGTTTAGTGTAGTGGTATAACTATCAACAGTCATACAAAGTAGCATTCCCAGTGATACATATTGGACTGTGCTTCATGTTTATTGTCAGCTCTGTAGTTGTGATTCTCAGAAAACATTTTGTTATGTAAGGTCTGGATTATATATTGTGCATGTAATTAATAGTTTTAACTAAATATGTTTATTCATTTTTTATATGAAGCTTTGAGAGTTCCCCATTACTGATGGACAAAATCAGGACTTGCACACTTTTACAGCATACATGCGATCATTTCATATTGCAAAGCAAATCATTTTAGATAAAATAGTAAACATGAAATCTGAAAAAAGTTTTTCTTTTATTTCACTAGCTAGTACAATGTTAAAAATTACATTTTTAAAAAGGTTTTAATTTAATTGAGTATTAAATTGTAGTTTATGACATTTTTCTTTGTTGATCTGACATTTTCCTTACTAATTGAATTTATTCAAAGTCCTATAGATAGCACAAATAGAACAATACTCTTAAATTTCACTAGGGTGCAAGATTCATGACTGGTTTCCCCAGTATTTAAAGGGGTCCCCTGGACATGCATTGTAAACTTAGAAAAGGTAGTGGGATACAATCCATATTTAAACCATTACAAGCAACCCAACTGTAGCTACCCATTCCACCAGCCTGGTCCCATCCTCAGGTCTTGCTACTCCTACAAGCGTACATGACTACAAGTCTCAACCGAGAGAGGCTGAGAGCATGTGCTGATAGTGTGTTGCTGCACCCACCATACAATGAACCACCTGGATTGGGACCAGAGTGCAGTCAGTGACATCTCAGCACCACACTGGAACAGAGTGAGGTTTTTGACGGTGGCTGGAGTGCCAATCCAGCCACCAACCCCCAAGTTTTCCCTGTAAGTAGGAGAACAGGGAATGCAGATTAACGTCATACCGAGTACAAATCAATTGCTGGTTAAGTGCCTTGTTCAACGGCCCAATTGAGTAGAGTCACTTCTGGTGTTTATGAGATTCGAACCAGCAAACTTCTGATTGCAGGCACAGATTCCTAACTTTAGAACCACCACTCAGCCAAGGTCTGTGTAAATTCGATAAAACCGTCGCCTGAGCCTTTGTCATATGGTCAAGTATCCTGGAAGTCAATGGCCACATATTTTTTCAGTTTTGATTTTAAGTGGCTTATCAATATTGTGTTTGTTGTGAGTGTCAGCTTTGCTCATCTTCAAATGGTTGATGAGTGATGACTCAGACTTTAGGTGTCAAATTGAATTACTTTTCTGTGCTAAAAAGCAAGAGAAAAACCTTTTTATCTCATTCATTAATGATTGTAAATGAAAGCTACATGTTTGATTTTCATTTAGGTATTCTAATGAGTTTAAAATCATCATCCATTTCAGTGTTAGTGGAACTCTTTTTATCTTTCAACAACTAGTCTAACCTACTAATCTGACATGGATCCTCTGGCATGACAAGAGTGTGTCCACTGGTCTACATCTACACTAGAAGCCTAAAACATAAGGTGAATTTTAAAAAGAGTCAGATGTGTAGCAATTGCAGTAACTTTTTTTCTTGAAAAAGAAGTTAATTAAAGTCCTAAACACAGACACCCCGTGTAGTGGGAAGGATGGCACCAGACTACACACTTGGCGTCTCGTAGTTCAAGACTTAAGAGGTGTTAGACAGGTAGACACAGACACAAAAAGATAGTATTGCAAAAAACAAAAGTGTTTTTTTTTTTTAATTTACAGGTGCACAGAAAAACAGTATCAGGCAGGATTTTTTACATAGTCCTCACCGTCTGTGACACACAAAACACAAAAGCAATGTCCCAAAAACAGAAAAGTGAAACTGAATAATACTTATAAGTCCCCAAATGAAAAAGATTCAAAATCAATAAATGTATATACACAAAAAAATAGGTAGTCTTCCTAAATAAAAAATGCAGTTAGGAAGAAGTCCTTCCAAAGATCACCAAAAACATATACAAAGGTAAAAAAAAAAACAGTGTATATATTTATATACAAAAAAGACAAAAACTGCATCACAATCAAAATCACATAAATTCCTCCGCAAAAACTATATTATAACTAGGAGATATTTATATCTCTATGTACAAAAGAAAATATATACAAAGTAAGGCACAAGCCACTATGCTTGTACTAATAGGATTAGCTACACCAAACACACTCCCTAACACGACTGAGTCAAAAGACAACTTGCAGGCAGGAAGTGGCTTTTATACCGGAGAACAAAATTTGCAACCAATCCTGCATCATGCCGTATCGTTCATCGAATTATGGCTGATGCAGGCACATTCTATATACGTGCTAAGCCCAACCAGTGCAAGGCCTGTATTTAATTGTACAGCGGCCTGGTGTATGATGTGCTTCTACCCGAAAAGCCAATATATTCTCTGGGTTTATTATATTAAGTTGTCTTTTGAAATTTTATCTTGGCATCCCTTTCTCGGAACTAATGCATGCATTCATTAAATTAACACTCCACGCTTCTTTGCAGAAGTAGGTGGCTATGGAGACACTCGCTTTTTGGCCGGGCTCACGTGAAGTCCAGTATGTCTTTCCTAAACACATATCAACCACTCCGCTGACGTCACACAGAGCGGTTCTGCCAGAGCAAAAGTTAAAATACTCATGAAAGTTCATGTTTGTATTCCCACTATTTAAAAAGGTAAGTGCCTTTACTGTTCTAAACTTAAACTGTTTTGCACTATTCTTAGAACGTTTTCCTATAATTTGGTAATGCCTGGCAGGTGCATTATCACAAATACTTCCACGTACAGCAGCAAAATCAGACCCTGTGTCTCAAAGGATTAAATGATGTCCCAATGGAACTACTGTGGAAATGCATATCTCAACAAAACACTTACTATAAATGTTCACACATACTGGGGTGTGCTACAGGAGTGAGTTAAAACATTGTGGTTAATGATCACGAAATGTGGAAAAGCTTTTGCCATTGAAAAGTTTATTTAGAAATGTTGTTTAGTGGCAGCCAAGTGTGAATAAAGGTAAAATGAAATGTTGAAGGTACATAACAAGACAAGATAGAACATTAAATTTAGAAATTTTGCATTTTTGCGTAAGTTAGACACTGAAAGTCAGAGCTGTGAGTGTTTTGTCATGCTATAGTTTTCATCTTAAGTAAAGGTTGGTTATTCAGCTAGCATGACTATTTAACATGTACTTTGAAAAATTTGTCAGTTTTATTTTCATACATTTGAATAAAACTTATTGTAGCAGGGAGAGGGATGATGCAAGGAAAGACCAGAACTAGTTGGGGTCCTAATGGGCAAAGTCCCAGTTTAAATCAATGCCACAAAAATAAAGCAAATCTTTTAACAAAAATAAGCACTCGTTGGTGCTGCAAAGGTCACCAAGTTGCTATTATTTACGTATAAATGCATGACGTGGCTGCACAACCTTCCTATACCTTCTGAAGGCTGTAATATTTTTAATACTTAAACATTTTGGCAATTATTTTGTTTTGCTCAAGTGTCTCATTTACAGTATGTCTGTAAGTGGAGGATAATAATAAAGAGTACTTAGTCAAATAAGTCAACTTGAATTTGAGTTTCAGTAAAGAAAACAAGTTCAGTAGTGCACTTGATGTCCAAAACCCTATCTCGGGGGTGGAAGGCTTAAATCAAAACGTCTGATGATAAATTTTGGAAAAAGAACCCAGCCTGATTGAAGTGCATTGACTCCCTTATTAGAAGAAATTGCAACACTATTATTTGCTCCAGAATCAGTACAAATATTGGTTGTGCATATACCATTTGTTTTTAAAGCAAATGCATTTTCAAACGTTCATATATAGAGATTACATTCTTGAAATTACAAAGAAAGTAAAAAATGTGTAAATGTATGCTCCACATAAATATAAAATATTCACCATATTGGTAGATGGATTAGTATATAATTTACCTATAAAAATATGAAGTATGAGGCACCAAGTAAACAGATACATTGGTGTTGCAAAGCCGAAAAGTGATACAGAGGGTTTTATGCTATGACTCAACTCCTCATAAATTGCTTGGCCCCAATTAAAGATGCTTGAATATAGTTTACTAAGCTGGTGCAATATATTTAAGCTTGTTGAAGATTTTGCCAGTCAGAAAACAAGAACCATAAAGATTCTAAGGTCAACTCTCATTATACCATCACTGATTTTCCAAGGCTTTAGCTGGAATGGGCTAAATCACTTATTAGCCTGCAAGTTAAACAAAATAAATTTTCCAAAAAAGAAAAGAGCTGATTTTTTGTAGCTCTTGCATGTACTTAAAACCAGCAAGGAAAATGATTACATGAGCAGACTAAAGGTCTTTAACCCCCAAGATCAGCTCAATATACAGTATGCCAATTAAAAGCAACAAGTAGCAAAACTGTTGGAGATCAGCGATGTGTTTCTGTATTTAACTACACACATTCAGACTCTGCCTTTAGAGACAAAACTAGCAGCAGATATAGTTGCTGTAAAATGTTACTTAATAGTTAAATAACATTTTAGTACAAGGGGCTATTCATCAGCAAAAATTTTAGCCCATTCTTGGATGATTTAGTGTGCATATTATTTTAATCAGTAAATTTTACCACTCATAACCAACAAAACTTCAGCATAAAAAAAGCTAGCTGATTTAGGACCCGTTCTGCAAAACCATCCCCAATAAAGCATGAATGCAAGAAGTTTACATCTGCAAAATGTTAAGGAAACAAGTAAGGATATGAAACTGTTCTGACATGAAACAATCACTCTTCAAGTTGCATGTGATGGGGCAGGTGTGGGGGAGACATTGGAAGGAAAGTTATTTATACACAGGAATGAAGCAGATGAATGCATGGCCAAGTAAGCATAAGAGAGTGCATTACTCCCTAATGGATCTCTCTTTTGCACATAACAGGAAGAGAGCTCTTAAAAAAAGGGACTGTATACATAATAAGACATATCCTGCCTGTTAATAGATATAGGGGTGAATTTGTAGGTTACTGACAAGCTCTCCCCGTTTTTACAAATTTGACATTTATTTCAAGATAGTAGCAATTTTAATATGTTACCTGTTCTTTAATAGAAGTAAGCAAAATGAAAAACAGCAGGTATATTTTGTAAGATTTGCATGCAGCATTTTATTTTTTTAAGTTCTTGCTAAATATATTTATCCTGAATATAGCAACAAACAGGAATGAATATTATATATTAATATATAATGATATATTATCATTTCATTATAATGGCAGCTGTCAAATGGTGGGATATATTAGGCAGCAAGTGAATAGTCAGTCCTTGCAGGTGAAGTGTTAGAAGCAGGGAATATGGGAAAGAATAAGGATGACTAGATGACTGGATTAGAGCATCTACAAAATGTCAGGTCGTGTGGAGTGTTCCCAATATGCAGTGGTTAGGACCTACAAAAAGTGAACCAAGAGAGGACAACAGGTGACCCAGTGATGGGGTCATGGGTACCCAAGGTTTATTAATGCATGTGGGGAGCAAAGCCTAGCCCAGGAGTAGGCAAACTACAGCCCGCGGGCCACATCCGGCCCGCCGAAGATTGGTACAAAATTGCCCAAATCAAATCATATCATAATTATGACTGCATTCATTTGACCTTGTCCTGTAATGCCTGGCATTCCATCAGGTTCCATTAGGCGCAGTGATACATTAACTTAATTTTGCGGAGCCCAGGTTACTGTCTGTTATTACACTGCTACTGCTCTGAACCCATCTGCAACTATGAGTGGGCCAAAGAAAAGAAAAGTCGACAGTGAGTGCCGAGTGTTTAATAAGGAATGGACAACTAAATACTTTTTCACTGAAGTCCTGTCAAAGGCTGTATGTCTTATTTGCCAAGAAACTGTTGCAGTTTTAAAGGAATACAA
The DNA here is from genome assembly GCA_026402145.1 of Polypterus bichir lapradei. NCBI lineage: Eukaryota > Metazoa > Chordata > Cladistia > Polypteriformes > Polypteridae > Polypterus > Polypterus bichir. Next base: position 36,414,046 of record JANRMT010062790.1, on the reverse strand, counting down.
CATCAGCCGCCACTTTTCCACCAAGCATGCTAATTATGCTAACAACCAGTCAACGCAAGAACGGACGGCTACCGCTCAGAGGTTGGCAGCTAGTTTGCAGGCTCAGCAAAACACCTTTATCTGACAAACTACCATCCAAGAATCAAGCACGAAGGCAAGTTATGTGCTGCCATTTAAATTGGCAAAGACCAGCAAGCCTTTCTCCGAAAGGGACTTTCTCAAAGAGTGCATGGTAGAGACAGCAGGTATTTTGTGTCCTGACAGCAAGAACAAATTTGAAAAAATTACCTTATCATGCAGGATAGTGACTCGCTGTGTTGAGTTAATTGACGAAGACTTAGCTAGCAAGTTAAACAAAAAAACGGAGTCATTTACATTATATTCCTTGGCACTGGACGAAAGTAATGACATAAAGGACACCGCTCAGCTTTTAATTTTTATCAGAGAGATTAATGTCAATTTTGAGATAATGGAGGAGTTTTTGGCCATGGAATCCCTAAAGGGGAGAGGACTTGTATGACAGCGTGTTGGGGGGTCATCAATAGGCACAAGCTACCTTGGAGTACGCTCGCCAACATTACCACAGATGGATCACCAAATCTGACTGGAAAAAACATTGGGTTGCTCAAAAGAATCCAGGAGAGGGTGAAGGAGGACAACCCTGAGCAGGAGGTAATTTTTTTACACGGCCTAATCCACCAGGAAGCACTGTGTAAATCCGTATTGCAGCTTGACTACGTAGTGAACCAGTTGTACAACACATTAACTTTATTTGAGTGAGGGGACTTCAGCAACGTCAGTTTATTAAGTTTCTTGAAGAAATTGACTCTGATCACCAGGACTTGCTTTACCACTCCAATGTCTGCTGGTTAAGTTTGGGGAAAGAATGTCGACGAGTGTGGGAGCTCAAACAGGAGATTATCTCATTTTTGGAGCTACTTGAGAAAACTGACGATTTTCCTGAGCTGAGTAACACAGATTGGCTTTGTGATTTAGCTTTTGCTGTGGACGTACTTATACACATGAATGAGCTGAACGTGAAGCTACAAGGGAAAGACCAGTTTGTGCATGAAATGTACACAAACTTCAGAGCGTTCAAAACCAAGCTAGCTTTATTCTCAAAGCAAATGTCAAACAACTCATTCGTTCATTTCCCCACACTGGCTATGCTGAAAGAGGCTCCTGGCCTTGCGAAAAAATACAGGAAATCACTGGGCGACCTGCATGGAGAATTCTGCCACTGGTTCTCTGATTCTGGAAAAATTTACAAGTCACTTCAGCTGGTGTCATATCTCTTCACACAGGACCCTGAAACGGCGCCACAGGAGTTGCAGTTGGAACTGATTGATCTCCAATGTGACACCATCTTAAAGAAGTTCAACTCTCTTAAACTGGATGAGTTTTATGCTTCATTAAACGCAGCCAAATTTCCAAACATCCAGAAGATGGCACAAAGGATGCTGGTGTTATTTGGCTCTACGTATGTGTGTGAACAGACTTTTAGTGTGATGAACACCAACAAAGCACCCCACAGATCCCAGTTGAGCGATGAACACCTCAGATCTGTTCTGAGAATTTCCACAACAAAACTAACACCAGACTTCAATGCACTGGCAAAAAAGGGTGATCAACAACACTGTTCCCACTAAAAGTGAATATAAATATTAACACTGTGATGCCTTTTTTATGTTTATGTTTGGTATGTATGCATCTAGTGCTGGCCCGGCACGTCTGTCAAATTTTAAAAGTCAATGTGGCCCCTGAGCCAAACGGTTTGCCCACCCCTGGCCTAGCCTGTCTGGTGCAATCCCGAAGAAGAGTTATTCTAGTATAAATTGCTAAAAAACATAGCCTTTTTTTTCAGTCTCTGTCGCTCATTCCGCCTCTGTTCCTTCTCCAGTAAGCTTTGTCTTCTACCTCCCAACTCTGGCTCCTGGAGCAGTGGCAGTGGGCTTCTTTTATCCTGCACCCGAAAGTACTTCTGGAGTCTCGTTAACATGGTCTGGAAGCACTTACAGTTGAGGCAGAAGCCCAACACGTAGGGGTCTGCAGTCCCTGCAGCACCTCCTGGTGGCACCCATGGAACCCAACAGGGCTGTGCTGAACTCCAACTCCCATGAAACCCTGTGAGAATCTGAAGTACTTCTGCAACCCAGGGGGCTGCCCTCTAGCGCTCTTGGGGAGATAATGCTCCGCATATATTCTCTCCCCCGGTCCTTCCATTATGCATGCGCCCAGCTGTCTGCCACAATATATATTATGTATATGTATACACACATACCTAGATACCGTATTACTGACAAGCAAGTAAGTCATATACAGTTCAATAATCAAACTTTTTTGCTGCAGTTCAAGCTTTCTATTTCTCTTACCAAGAAGACTGCCTTTCACTACCACATCCTCTTTAATAAAAAAAAATTACAGTCTACTGCTTATAAGCTATCTTCTTCACCTGCAGGTTTTATCTTTGACCATGGGGAACGGAATACAATATGGATTTTGCTCAAATAAATGTTCCAGAATCACTCTGTAAAGGGTTTGGTATATATTGTTCATATGTACTTACTTACTTATCATACCATAAACTGTGAAAAAAGTGAGAAACTTAAAATAAACAACTCATCACCTGCTCAAATCTATGCCATCTTTTAGGTGACACTAGAAAAAAACTGTTCTATAATAGCAATATATATGAATATATATAAAACTGGTTATTTACATACTGTATATATACAGAAAGAGAGATAGTAAAATATAAAGGAAAATGCATACAAAATAATTTGTTTCACAAGACACCCATAACTGCATTGGTAAAAAATTGCTAAAAAGATTTCATTTTTGACATTAATTACGTCATTGATTTAATAAATACATGAACTCAGTAGTACAGTATTTGCAGGTATACTCACATACACAAATTATTATTTCTCTTGGATATTAACAGTCTTGTAGTTTTCTTCTGGAGATTCTACTCTCCTCTATGTTGTCTGATGCATCTTTAATCCTGCTGACCTGCTCCTCTGTGTCAGTATTCCCTACAACCCGTTTTTCTTCACTATACTGACCTGACAATTTATTTCAATTTGTGTGAATTTTAACGTTGGTGCACATTTTTTTTCACATCAGACAGTCAAAAAACATATTAGCATCACATTAACCAGGTGACTTTTAGAAAATGTAAATAAAATCTGTGCAATGTACTTTGTTTATCAAAGAATTATAAAAACTTGAAAACAAATATTTTATGTAGATTTTAGGGTCCTGGAATGCAAAGGCTCAAAACCAGAGGTAATGGAACTGAACTCCAGTCAGCTCCAACACAAATTAAACACTGGCTAAGTACCACCAAAAATCATTATGTTGAAACCCAAGCCCAAATACTGTTATATATACTGGCTATACTACCACTTGGTGGATTTTTGGGATTTTATCACAGCACTTTAGATATCCCCAAAACCTGGAGCTAGGAGTGGACAGAAGGAAGTAAAAGTTGAAACAAGTTTCAAACCTTGTGGCTTTCTGTATCTCTGGCTAGATACAGGTTTTCCTATTAAAATGTCTTTAGTTGCTGTTTCATAACCTTCGTTTAGCCAGACAAATACAGTGCATCCAGAAAGTATTCACAGCGCATCACTTTTTCCACATTTTGTTATATTACAACCTTATTCCAAAATGGATTAAATTCATTTTTTTCTTCAGAATTCTACACACAACACCCCATAATGACAACGTGAAAAAAGTTTACTTGAGATTTTTGCAATCTTATTAAAAATAAAAAAAATTGAAAAAGCACATGTACATAAGTATTCACAACCTTTGCCATGAAGCTCAAAATTGAGTTCAGGTGCATCCTGTTTCCCCTGATCATCCTTGAGATGTTTCTGCAGCTTAACTGGAGTCCACCTGTGGTAAATTCAGTTGATTGGATATGATTTGGAAAGGAACACACCTGTCTATATAAGGTCCCACAGTTGACAGTTCATGTCAGAGCACAAACCAAGCATGAAGTCAAAGAAATTGTCTGTAGACCTCTGAGACAGGATTGTCTCGAGGCACAAATATGGGGAAGGTTACAGAAAAATTCCTGCTGCTTTGAAGGTCCCAATGAGCACAGTGGCCTCCATCATCTGTAAGTGGAAGAAGTTGGAAACCACCAGGACTCTTCCTAGAGCTGGCTGGCCATCTAAACTGAGCGATCGGGGGGAGAAGGGCCTTAGTCAGGAAGGTGACTAAGAACCCAATGGTCATGCTGTGGGAATGTTTTTCAGCGGAAGGAACTGGGAGACTAGTCAGGATAAAGGGAAAGATGACAGCAGCAATGTACAGAGACATCCTGGATGAAAACCTGCTCCAGAGCACTCTTGACCTCAGACTGAGGCGACAGTTCATCTTTCAGCAGGACAACAACCCTAAGCACACAGCCAAGATATCAAAGGAGTGGCTTCAGAACAACTCTGTGAATGTCCTTGAGTGGCCCAGCCAGAGCTCAGACTTGAATCCAATTGAACATCTCTGGAGAGATCTTAAAATGGCTGTGCACCGATACTTCCCATCCAACCTGATGGAGCTTGAGAGGTGCTGCAAAGAGGAATGGGCGAAACTGGCCAAGGATAGGTGTGCCAAGCTTGTGGCATCATATTCAAAAAGACTTGAGGCTGTAATTGCTGCCAAAGGTGCATTGACAAAGTATTGAGCAAAGGCTGTGAATACTTATGTACATGTGATTTCTCAATTTTTTTATTTTTAATAAATTTGCAAAACCCTCAATTAAACTTTTTTTGCGTTGTCATTATGGGGTATTGTGTGTAGAATTCTGAGGAAAAAATGAATTTAATCCATTTTGGAATAAGGCTGTAACATAACAAAATGTGGAAAAAGTGATGCGCTGTGAATACTTTCCGGATGCACTGTAGTACACTATATTCTATAGTTCATATTTGAAGTATGATACAAATCAAAAGATATGAAAGTTTAATAAGGTAATGAAAGTGCATACTCACAGATAACAGTAGTTAGAGGGGTGCTAAAAATGGTGCATTCAATTGCTTAAAAAAAACAAAACAAAACAGGAGACACTTAATGTGTGTTAGTTTGGTTCTTGAAACCAACGTAATGTTGATTAGTACTGTATAACAAGTAAAATGTGATGAACAAAGTGAGGTGATGCGAACTGGATCTAGAACTAACCTTAATTCCTCATCTCTAACCTAAGTCGCTGTAGGAAGTAACACCTTTAGTATCAGCATCTAAGTTTGAAGCCACAGGTTTGACTCTAAACTGCACTTCCAAGTTTATACATTATTTTCACCTTAGGATAACTTCATGTATTAAATCCTATTTATCCTAATCCTATTGGTAAATAATTTTAAAGAGTTTGCAAAAATGAAAATATCCAGAACATCATTGATATTTAATACTTCATGTGCTATAATAATAATCAAATTTTAAATTTTAGTATTGGTTTTCAGTAGTATTTATTTTTCAGTTACAAAACAGAAAGTGTCAATTAATCACCCACAACAAGGTCAGGCACTTTAAATCAGGTTTTCCATGATGATCATATTATTTTCTATAAACTCAATTTTGAAATGACGCCCCAGTCTATCTCCCTAGTTTATTGTTACTTTGGGGAAAACCTCCTTCCCCCCAAAAGCAGATTTGACATATTTGGGGCAGGTTGGGGGCAGAGGACAGATGGACTATAAAAAAATATTTTAAGTTTTAAAAGTAATGGTTGTACTCCTAAATGTTTACATCATAATCCCCAAGTCATAAATTGTTTATAATATAAAGTAACAACCTAAACTAAATCCCACTTTCATTAACATGTTTAAAACATCGAAAATATTAAAAAGTACACATGTATCATTAATGATATTTAATTAACAGAAAAACATTTTTTAGTTTCTCTACTTATTGCAAATATGGTAAAATAAGCATTTCTTTTTTAAAGCAAGTAAGAAAATGTAAGAATGGAAAACATTCTGAGGCATTCTGGGTTAGGCAAATTGTTCTGATAAATAAGAGTGTTTTTAACTTTTTATTTACTTCAAAAGAGACATTATTGTTTACTAAATATTTTGTGACATTGCTGTTATATGACATGTGGTAGACTGATGCACCTCTGTGTTATATTTCAGCCAGGGTTCCTCTTCTTGCTAGGGTTCAATCATTGTTTTATGTCTACATTGTTCATTTTGATTTTTTGTGTTAATTTTATTTCTGTTTATTTGTATTATTCTTTGTATTTGATTTTGTCTATGTATCTATGCCCGTGTTATGTTCCATGTGTTTTGTGGGTGGTCCCACAGCAGGTAAAGCTACCTGCCCATCACTGCAAGGGATTTGGGTACTCTCAAGGTTCATAATAGTCTGTTTGTAAAAGCAGCAGTTCAGGCAAATGACATTGGCACACGTGTGCATGACTCTGTGGCCATTATAATAGCTCAGACTGATGACCTGTTTGCCCACAGGAGCGCATAAAAGAGGAGACTACCATATGAAAAATATTCAAGCTGCTTTTGTTTGGCTTAGGGATAGGCACTATTCAATAATAGTGTAATAGGGTAGGAGGATTAACACTAGAATTACCACAGCCTACGAAAAAACTCGTAGATCCGTCCCACCTTAAATCGCTTTGCACCTCTCCATCAGCGTCTTAATTGTCCTGTAAATGTGTTGATAAGCAGCAAACAGCAAGCAGCCTGCTATCACATCTCCCACCCCGCACAGTTTTCTCAGCTCAAGTCTGTTTACCTGCGTGTCAGTTGCTTGAAGTTGTATAGAGTGAGAAGTCAAGCAAAATCACAACTTTTATAAATACTATATTGTTATTCGGAACACATGCATTTCATGTGTGTTCCATGTCTACAACAATCTGTGTACAGTAAACACATTGTTAAAACAGAAACGTTTTTCATGTTTTAGTAATAATTGACAAAATGTATACATGAAGTGTATAATGTGTTAAGCCTGATTTCCAAAGATCAAATAAACACTTTCACAAAAGGTTCAAGAACAATACAACAGCTTCCGTGGCGTAGCGGTAAGATTTGCTGACTTGGAATCAAGAGTCCCCAGTTTCAGCTTGACTGTCTCCTGTACTGTATTTGCTGTTTTCAGTAGTGAGCTGTTCTTATTGTTAATATTATGCAGTATACACATACATTTGGTTTGCGTCTGTAACAGACCATGTACATTTACTGAACTGTACTTGTAAAAGTTACCTTTTTTTTTCACTTTTATTCTCTCAGTCATGATCACCATACATACACCGCCCTAGGGATCTGACGCTTTTAGTTTTAATTTGAAACTTGGAATAACTATAGATGCCAGTAGTGTTTTGAGGTAATGAAACTGGACATTCTCTGATCTGGAGGGATAAAAGCTGAAACACAAACGCTGGTGAATCTGCCTTCTTCGCATCTCACTGTCACTTTATTTTTTTTTTGGTTCAGTTTAATTGAGTGTTCCTGCTGCACCGAATAAGCTCACGCCTTCTGGTGCATGATGTCGACACAGCACAGAGAAAAAAAAGAAAGAGACAAATATATGGGACATTCAGTATAAAATTAATCAGAAAACATCGTCGCAGTAATGCAATATTATTTGAAAACGAACAGCATCAGATCATGTGTAAATTTACGCCGGCGCTGTTACTTAGAGTCAGATCAGGAGAGGTGTGGGGGGGGGTGGTTGTTAGAGCGTGATCCTGATTGAGAGAATAAAACTGAAGCTTATTCAGTGCAGCCCCCCAATTTTACTGTCTGACTCACGTTCAAGCTTCCAGACACACACACCCCCCTTCCGATCTGACGCCGTTTTCAGATAAAGACATGGTACAAACTTGTTGTGATACATCCTCTCTTTATTTGAAAACCGTGTCAGATCTTTTGCACGAACGAGACTGGGAAAACTGTGGCTTTGACATCATGGATCAGAAGGTGCATACTAATTCAGCGTGAGCACAAGCACTCAAGAATAAAACTGAATAAAAACAAATTGACATCCACAGCCATTCTCAGTCACGCACACCACTCACATCCACGTCCACAGTTTTCCAAGTCCCAGTCTCGTTCGCGTACAAGATCTGACGCCGTTTTCAAATAAAGAAGGGGGTATAACAAAATAAGTTTGTTTGTTATACCACGTCTTTATCTGAAAACGGCATCAGACCCGGAGGGTGTGTGGGAGCTTGAATGTGAGTGAGAGAATAAAACTGGAAAAAAAAAAAAACACTAACTTTAACTAAATTTACAGATGCAAATCAAATGTATGCTTTTATTGTATGATATTAACAATAAGAGCAGCTCACTACTGAAAATGGTAAATTTGGGAAGCAGCTGATATTGAAACCGCGACCTCTTGATGGAATTCAGCAGTTCTTAGCATTGCACCACGCAAGCTGTCATATCAACCGCCTACCGTAACCTGCTTTCTTTTTTCTTCGGTTAAATTATTGAATAAAAGTGCAATTGTTTTGTTATACTTGTACCTTTTATGAAAGTGTTTATTTCATATTTGTATTTCAGGCTCCACACATTATACATTTCATGTGTACATTTTTTCAATTATTACTAAAACATGAAAAACGTTTCTGTGTTAACTATGTTTTACATAGATTGTTGTTGACACGGAACGGACATGAAATGTATGTATTTTAAATGATGATGTACTATTTTACCCTATAAAGCTCCAACACTTCACTCGAAGATAAACACTATGCACTGAGAAACTTCTATGTGAAATGAACTGCAGCATTGGGCTTGCTGTTAATCGACACATTTACAGGACAAAAGACGCTGACGGAGAGGTGAGAATGGATTTAAGGTGGGCCGGATTTACGAGCTTTCTCATAGGCTCTGGTATTTCTAGTGTTAAATTGTCATATTTGTTAAAATCTTGATTACTAACAATGTTTACATTAGCGTAAAAGAAACTTTTCAGGAAAAAGGTATCTGTTTATTGGAGATTTATTTTAGTAACATAGTACAACCCCCTGTTTGGGGGGCCATCCACTCCTGTCAACTCTCACAGCACCCACATGCATGCATGCGCACAAACACATACACACACACACACACACACACACAAATAAATACAGTAATTTTGGGTATGGTAGGATGCCTAGTACTCACCTTTCAGTGTTCCAGCTTTATTCAGCTGTTCTATTAATTACAATGCTTAAATAAGCTATACATTTGTATCAGCAATAGACAAGTAATACACACTTAAAGATGTCCAGGAGTCAACCTGCATAGTTTCCAAATTGTTTTTCTGTTTCCTCCTGTCTCCTTTAAAGTAAAACCCAAGCAAGTGCTGGGCTGCAGACAATAATTGGATTTGTTAAGAAAATAAAAAAGCAACAGGTGCATTTAGAGCTTAAGTTTGGGTCACATACTCACTCAGCATCTCATGAAATATTAGACTATATAGTGACACCCACAGTGTAAGCATATGTGTAGCCTGTTAAGTACGATCACTAACAATTCTGTTTATTCTTTATTTGCAAAATAATCTTTTTATCTATCCTTTTTTCTGATAATGTAGAAAAGAAAATATTTAAACTGATTGTTACCCCAGTTTTTGTGAAGATAAATGATGGGCTTTATAAATGGTCATTTCTGTAGACCGCGAGGATCAGTCTGTTGAGTCAGGTCCAATATGATTATTTTTACAGCCTGCATCCATTTTTAGTTTGCTTTACTAAAGGAAGTCTGTGTAAAACAATAATGTCAATTGATGACTGACATACAGTAGTACTGTCAATTATAGTCAAATATAGTCAATTATAGTCACATGTAATTTGACGAGTAGGACATGTGCACGTATGGGATACAGCTTAAGGGCTCTCGGGATAGTAATTATCTGTAGGACCAGGTGTCGGTGCTCTGTGTACTAATGCAATCTCTTTTCCTCCTCCTCCTGCAGAATGGGATATTGAAAGACACTCCAATTCTGACATCACTTCCATTTGTCTTCACGTGGACCCTCCTCTTCCTGCCACTTGAACTCATAACCCAGAAATCAGCCATCTTGTTTCAGTTCAACTGAGACCTCCAGTCTGAAAAGACTACTACACATTTATTGCATGTTTTCTTAGTTTATTTCTCATCTTATTATACGGGGTCATCACGGTGGTGCCCCAAGTCTTTATCTTTGTTTGTGTCTTCTTTTACAGAGGACAAAACAAATCTTAACAGCAGTGTCCTAGTAATGCACCAAGATGCATTAAACAAACATGCTTTTATTCTTAAAAACTAACCTATATAAAATCAATTTTCTCCTAAATAGGAATTGATTTATTAACATTTATCCAAATTACACCAACATTTATATATGTCTGTTACAGTTACGGCAAGCTCTCATTCGGTAAAACCAGTTTGTGATTTGTGTGCAGCATGGCCCAGCTAATTTATTTAACATTAGGAAAAATAAAAATCATTTAGGTGACCTAATAAAACAGTGAGTTATAAGATATTATTGTACTGTATATTTTCAATCTTAATGCACTCCATTTAGGAAGGGCCTACTGAAACCCTTTGGTAAAACCTATAGTAAAAAAAAAAAAACAGAAGGTGGGCATCAAGTCTTTAATGGAGGTTGGTCAAGTAACATTTAGCAAAGCAATAGATTGATTAAAAGGTTATTTTTTTCAGTAATTAAAAATAATGATATTTAAGATGGGCAGAGGTGGGTAGAGTATCCAAAAATTGTACGCAAGTAAGAGCAGCGTTACTTCAAAATAATATTACTCAAGTAGAAGTAAAAAGTAGTCCACCAAAAACTTACTCAAGTAACAGTAAAAAAGTACTTGGTGAAAAGACTACTCAAGTACTGAGTAACTGTTTGAACATAATAAATGATTTATTTTTTAGAAATGTTGTAATAAGACAGACGAAAATATAAAATAATGTGTAAATTCTGCTATTTCTAAATAATAAAATAAAAAAATGAGTAAAAATAAATCACATCTTTAGAAAATAAAGACGCACAAATAACACAAAGTTCCAAATCTCAGTTTTTCACAACAAAGCTTTTGAAGCCGATACCTACAGTAGGTAACATGAACAGTGCAAACTACTTACAGTGACGAGATATCCTTTACACTGACAGTATAATACTGCATATGCACTTTGTGGTGTAGCAGGTCCACGGCTTCAAAAAAAAAAAAAAAAAAAATCTATAAAGCCGCGTCGCTCTCCGTGGGTGCAATTGCACGACCGCGGGGAGTTAATGAGGTAGTTGGAGCTAGTCACACCTGCATGTGCGGGTCCGATCATTCTCAATTGATTTATTGGCTTCCTGCGGCGTGTGATGAAGGCCAACAGAGACAGGAGTGTATATATACGGGTCAGCACAAAAAAAAAGGGGGAATCAAAGAAAAGACATGACGTTAAAAGACATGAAAGGCAGGCTTTGGAACAACGATCTGGTTCGTGGTCTCTCACAGGCTGCAAGGCGCAGGAAGTTTGTGTGTGGTCATGTGACTGCATGGCTACGTCTGATTGGTGAAACATTCATGCAGTAGATCCACTGGCAACTTCTCACTTGCAAAAATATAGTTTAATGTATAAATGGAAAAAAGTAACAACTCGAGTGTTGCCCAGTGTAGCGGAGTAAGAGTAGCGTTTTTTCTTCACAAATGTACTCAAGTAAAAGAAAAAAGTATGGTGCAGTAAAACTACTCTTAAAAGTACAATTTTTTTAAAAAGTTACTCAAGTAAATGTAACGGAGTAAATGTAACTCGTTACTACCCACCTCTGAAGATGGGTTATCTACATTATATACATTTAAACAGTAACTTACCCAAATAATTGGTAAAAGGCTTTAACTTGTATTATAATCTAAAATGGCTGAATTAGTTTTGGAGAAAGCAGTGAATGATGACAGAGTGGAACTATTACAGTGTTCAAACTATACAAGTCGTCTTACAGCTTTCATACAAAAGTATAGCAAAATGAATCCTGACCTGTAGATTTGCAGCCAGCTCACTGTAATATGACTTGATATTCAATACATCGTCAGTCGCGTCTGGTGCTGGGAATTCAACCCTGACTTCAGGGACATCACTGACAGGAACAGTGAGTGCTTCCACAAGCTGTGAATTGTAAAAATAATTAACCATTTCAGAAGAGAATACAAAACAAACATTTTGCAAAAAAAAAAAATAAAAAACCTTAATGTAATCATCTTCTTGCCTAAATACTTCAATTTGTTGGATCCATCTTTTAAACCTATTATCCCAAGTATTAAGCCAGCATAAAGCACCCACTTGTTTCTGGGAGTACATAAGATCCATGAAAGTGAATAATTTGAAGTATTATATTGTAGCAATCCTTAGAGGGGTGCGGGAAATGGAGGAATGGAATTAAACACTTCATATGTCTTTTGTTCTTGAATGACCCTAAAAAGGTCCATTTGATTTTTTCAGCGTTGTTTCTACCCTCTGTTGAAATGTTCAGTGGAGACCCACACTCCCAGCTGCTCACACACCACCAGCTCCATCTCACCTGCTCATCCAGGTTCTTAGACATCCTGTATGCAACAATGCTCCCCCAGCTTTCTCTGTGTCCATCCAAGCCCAGGGTCCAATCCAAAGCTGAACTGTGGCCAGCTCTGTAAGGGTTGTATCTACACCCAAACCCCACCCCATCCGCCACTACTCGCAGGGTGCTTTATAGCCGGCTTTTCCGTTGCCACCTAAGGAGCATGTACCTCAAAGGTCTGGACCCAGAGCTTGTTAAAATATTAAAACAAACATGAATACTAAAATACTCTGTATTATTCTTCATTTAAGGCAAAAACTGTTAATTGTCTCGTTGCAACACACATGAAATACACTGACTCAAAACAAGCAGATTCCAAACAAATTTAGACAGCTTGAAGTCATATGAAAGCCCTGTGTCATCCACTTTGCTGCTATTAGGGATTTTTCTTTTTTCTTAGTTCAATAGCTACAACAAATCCAACTTACCCTACATGATAAATCTTGACTGTATAAAGGTATATCAACATTTCCTACAATCCTTCACAATCTTTTTTTTTGCATTTTTTTTTATCATTTATGATTGTCTCATTTAAAAATCCGATGTAATAATCTCATGACAGCAGAACACAAATGCTTTTTGAATACTAAGGGGGATATCTGAGGTGAAAAATGCTCTAAATTTACAATGGTGAACTATGCCAGTGTTGGGGTATAGGGAATCTGGATTTAGTTCAGACATAGCATCTAAACAATGAATATTTAAGCATTAAAACATTATAATCAGTTTGTAAACAATATTTATCTTGAATAGTGATGAGTGAACCACAAAGAGTTTGTTTGAACATGAGTTCAACAAAACCATGGAAATGTTCAGGAACTTCGCTGAACTCTGTGAAATGCATTGAAGTAAATGGGGAATGAGGAACTGAACTAGTCTTGAGTGGATTATAATTGTGAAATAGACTTTTAAGTATCCCTCAGGGCTAAGGAAACATTTGCCAACTATGCTGGGGTGACTACTGTACCTAAAATTGTGATCTGTGCTGTGAAACAGCAGTGCAAACCACTGCTCTGCCATGCCTCAAGCACCAAAAGTTGCAGAGGGAATGACTACCACAAACAAAATACAAAACAGCCACAAACTAGCAATAAGTAAATAAAATACAGATAATTGCGCTGACAGAGTTCTAATTTTGGGACACACATTCTCTGTGCCTGGAAGCAGCAGTGTAGAACTAGATCTTTCCATTGTTTGAAGTTGCAGCTCCAGCTGCAGGCTAACATATACTTGTGCAGATCCTTTTTTTTCAGGTGGACTTCCATCAAGGACAAACACCTGACTCAAGAAGGGGAAGGGGGAGGAATCATTTAGGCTTGATTGTAGTTGGACACATGGCTAATTATGCAGTGCGAGCACACAGGGATTATTGTTATACTGTATAACCGGTGGCAGTACTAATAATATTCTCATTATGGTCAGCTAATGCAGTGTTTATGAACCTTTATGGTCCAACAATCCAGTTTTGTCTTTTTAAATTCATTGATGACTCACAAGGCGCCAATGAAAGCCACCTACTTGGTGAAACAAGTGTGATTGGTATGATGGGGGTATTCCCACTTGGTGAAACGTGGGTGATTAGAAGAGTGAAGAGAGGTGCCCCCATTCATGAAATTAGCTCACTTAGAAATGGGAAAACATATTGCACAGAACTGTTGATTGATTAGGCAAACCAACAAAGGCAAACCACAACAAAAAAGTGGGTCACGACCCAGTGGTTGAGAAACACTGAGCAATGTACTCCTAAAATGAAAATACTGCAAGTTTTTTTTATGGGGCTATGACCTTGCAGTTGGCCTGCATGAAAGTTTTGCACATGGTTGTTATAACTCTGAGATGTAACTCTAGCATTGCAAAGCATCTAGGGCTCCTGGGAAAAAAATGTTCACCTAAAGCAGCTCAAGGCTAATTTCCAGGAAAATATTTAGCAAACAAGATAACTGATGAACACAGTATATTCGCTGGGAAAAACACTTTGGACAATTTCACGGATCAACACCAGTAATAACTGAAAGAGAGGGTTGCCCATATAAGTGTAGTCATGTTTCCAGCTCATTTCCTGACCCTTGATGTATACAGGACCTCAGTGTACAGTAATCCCTCGCTATATCGCGCTTCGACTTTCGCGGCTTCACTCTATCGCGGATTTTATATGAAAGCATAACTAAATATATAACGCGGATTTTTCGCTGCTTCGCGGGTTCTGCGGACAATGTGTCTTTTTACTTCCTGTACATGCTTCCTCAGTTGGTTTGCCCAGTTGATTTCATACAAGGGACGCTATTGGCGGATGGCTGAGAAGCTAACCAATCAGAGCACGCAGTTAAGCTCTCCTGACTGAGAAGCTAACCAATCAGAGCACGCAGTTGAGTTCCTGCGTGCTGAATGCAGTGTTAACCAGGAAGTCTCGTCTCGCTCATTCAGCATCAACGTGTTTCGCTGTGTAAAGACTTGTGCTCTTTTGTGTTTATCTTTGTGCATAGTCAAGCCCTTCATTATGGCTCCAAAACAATCTGCTACTGCTTCAGGGGCCGGGCCCAAGCGCAAGAAGAAGATGTTAACGATTGCCGAAAAGGTAAACGTTTTGGATTTGTTGAAGGCTACGATTCTTTTTATTTAAAAAGTTGGAAAGGAATATAAGATCTACGGCCGCAGTGTCCTTTTAACCAGGGTGCAAAACGAGTTGTAAGTGGATGTAATAAGGCAGTAGTCTGGATGGAATCTGCTTTAGGGATTTGGATTGAAGACTGCCAGAAGAAGAACGGCAGTGCTACACAATCGCCTGAAGTGGCTCCTTTACAAGGGCTGTAACACTTTCCTTTGTTGTGCAGTAAAATTAAACTCCTTGTTATCGGACAAGTCATCGTGTCATTGTTGGTGAGTAACCATAATTAATTTTCTTCTTACAGTGTTTAGTACATGTACGTAAGTTTAGTGTCACTGTACATACATTTACTGTATACTATTTTTCTTGCATTGTACGTATTTATTGCTGGTGGCCTGTCTGTCGTAATGTCTGTAACATATGTGATATCGGAGACGCTCGATATCTTTAAAATAATATTTAGGTTTTACTGTATATAAACAGTGTGTTTATATACATAATTTCAATGAATCTTACCTAATATCTAAGAGAATAAAAAGGGATTATGCTGTATAACTCTGCGGGGAATATTTATAAACAGTGTGGGAGAGTTTATAAGGGCTTAAAATATATAAAAATAACCATACAAACATATGGTTTCTACTTCGCGGATTTTCACCTATCGCGGGGGGGTCTGGAACGTAACCCCCGCGATCGAGGAGGGATTACTGTAGTTCCATTTCACTCTTACAATATTTTCTGCTGTCCGAATAACATGCTGAAGTTTATGTTTTAAGTGAGAAGATAAATTGCCATTCTAGACTGTTATATAGAAACTGGGGATGCCTTCAGTGACAGCTCTACAAAACCGCACCAGCATTAATTGAGACAGGTCTTTTTAAGCCGATGAAGGGAAAAAAAGATGTGCAGGTACCTGGACAAATGTTGCTATCAATTGACGTAAGTCTTATAAACATCCTAAAGATTATCTTTAATATAGAAATTACTATATCTGTGGCCCTTTCTCAGTGGATTAAAGAAAAAACTGCACTATTTATTAGTCACTAGAAAACATCTAGAACTGTTTTTAGATACTGGTCAACATAAAGTAAAGAAAATGTTGCATTGTAATAGTTTCAATTAATGACTTTATAGATCCCATGCAAGAGACAGCACACTGGTGTGTGAGTTGACAAAATGGAACTCTATCCAAAGTTGGTTCCTGTCTTGCATCATATTATGCGAAGGCAGACTCTGGTCTCCACCACCATGAACTACTGTAGATAAATGGCCAGGAATATGACTTTTCAATGATATTTATTGTACACACTGTGATCACCAAAAAAAATCTACATCCTAGTTGCTAATAGGCTAGACTTAAGGACTTAAACCATAAGGAATGGACGCTCCTATCTGGCTCCAGGCATGTATGCAAGCCAGTTTTTAATCATCTGTTTCTTTTCTGGAGTTAAATCAACATAAATGCTACTGTTTACTGAATGAAAAACAGTGATGTCTACTTTTCACATTCACACAATAAGAATGGGGGGGGGGGGGGTTATCCTACTTGGATGTCACCAAGTCTGCTGACTGCGGTCAATACAGCCACACTTCTGTACCACAGGCTGTGGTGAAAGTGTCTCCTGTGGTGAAACACTCTGTTTCTCAGCGGGATCCTCCGTAACACCTCCCTAGTCAACAGAAAAATAGATCTATGAGCTACAAACCCAAGACAGTCTGCTCAAGAAAAGGCACACAAAAATGTTTCACTATAAGTATAAGCTGTTTATGAATGTTTTTTATTTTACTAAATAAGAAGAAATGGGCCTTTGAAGGACAAAATTTAAAATATGGGTGTGACGTTAAGCCATGACCTCACTGAAAGAAGCATACCATTATTTAATGGAACAAAGGCCTTTTTAATTTGCAAGTAAAATCAAGATGGAAAATAACATATTCATAAGAAAAATTTACATTATTTGTTATGTTAGAGTGCTTTGTGGATTCAATTTGCAAGTTCTGCCATCGTTCCTGATCAAAGTTTCTTCTTAAAGTCTAAAGACAAGATGTGTGCTTCATTGGAATCAATAAATTGTTTGACTATGACTGTAACCAAGAAGATTCATTATGGCATATGTTGTGAAGGAGAGGCAGCCCAATAAAGGAGTGTTACTGACTGGCATCATTATGGCAGGGGCAGGCTTCAGCAACTGTGAAATTCCACATTTTGTTTTGACTTATGATAGCTGGTCTTCAGTGACTATTGGGTAATAATCTATTCTTCATAACTTCTAACAATACTCATTTTGTCAAAGAAAAGAATACACAGTATCTACCTAAAGTGACATCATATTGCACCTCTGCCAAACAGCTGCACTTGTACTGTATATACCCCCTAAAGGCATACATGATACAGTGGGACAATCTATATATTTGGCAGCAGAGAAAACAAATTAAATAAATGCCCAATTGTCATTTCTAAACCTTCCTTTGTTCTTGTCAGGCCATTTATACTAGTATCAACTATCATCCCAAGGTGCATGGCTTTGTGGCACTTGGAGTGCATGTCTCTTACCTGGTTGTGTTTGTTTTCCATCCGTCTCTGCTGCTCCTCATAGATTCCAACTTGGTCCTGCAATGCCAAGCACTCTGCTGTCAGAAAGTCAAGTTGCTGCAGGAAGAGAAAATAGCATTCAATCCACAAAAAGTAATACATAAATCAATCATATGCTCCACAACATCAGGCTCCTCCAACCTTGGAAATGGATAAAGCTCTATAAAAGACCATTATTACTAAAGGTGTGCAAGTTATCCACTGATGGATAACTATAATGTTCCAGTATTTGTAAGTTTGTTAATCAAACTGCCTGTTGTCTACTGACATAAAACATAACTCAACAGGAAAAGTGCAACTCTTTACAAGTTAATGTAAGTTATATATAAAGAAGACCATTCCCATTGGTAAAGATCATAACTAGACTAGAGCTCTTTAGGAAAATGCATTTTTGCAATACAAGAATGATTAGCTCTAAGAGTAATCATACAAAGCATACTCTGCTTTAACAAAAAATAAAAAACACCTTGGTCTACCTTTACATTCTCTCTGATAAACATGCCAGATATTGAACAGAAACTCAGCAGGAATAAATCAGCTAGACCTGCCATTGGAAATGATGGTGAGGTTAACTAACGTGTCTTTCAACCCAACTCAAAACATAAGCTGGAAAGATACAACCATGTTTTATGAAATAGGAACAAATACAGTTCACCTTGACAATTCAGAGCAGAATGGCAAATTACTCTAAGGTAAATTAGGCCAAAGAGCTTCAGCAGCTAACTGAAAAAGAACCAGCATTACAGACATCAGAATCAGATGTACATCCTATTCTGTGCACTCCCAAGAATGTTCAGACACATGCACAACCAAAGCTCAATCCAGTGTTCTGGCAGCTCAAAAATATAACACTAACTTCCTAACTGTCAAACCACAGCATGTGTGGATTTCTAGAATTTCTACTACCATACTGTCCCTCGATACAAGTACAACACAGGGTAACTCCAACTTCATCACTAAACTGTCTATGACACTAACGCTGCATTTCTGCTCACCAACCAAAATGAGACAGCTTTCAAAGAATGAATTTGCCTTCTTACATAAGGGGGCCAGGGTGACAGTTTGACCCCTGATGCCAGGAAAACCAAGGAGTTACAATACTGTAGATTTTAGGAACCAGGAGACAGACCATACACCTGTCTACACTGGATAAGATGTTGCTGAGAAGGTTAACAGCTTTAAATTTCTTGGATTCATTATCACCCATAGGAATGAAAAATCAAAAAAGAGATCTCCTTAATATCTTTTTGATTTCTCCTAGACAGCAATGAGATCAGAAAAAATAAAGGTAAAACCATTTCTTTAGTTACGCAAAATGAAAGGCAAAGTGAAAACTAAATAAGGTCTGTGGGTAACAAAATATCCTGTGTCTAAAAGAGACAATAAGAGTCAAAGTGTGCTTCATCTGCAATTCACATTCACTTTACCTAATTTAGCCTGCATTTTGACAACTGTTTCTACTACTAGTCTGTGGGGGACATGCACATAACAATTTTATTCAAACTACGGATACAGATTCTTAAAAAAAAAAAAAAATTCTATAGTTCCCTAAGCCATTTTTTCTCTTTTAATATTAGTGTATCATTGTATTTAATGGCTCACCTTTGGTGTTCTTAATAGGGTATTATTAATACCATACCACCAAGTTGTTCAGTAGTTCAATATAAACATTATAAACATAAAATTTCACAGAAGCAAAATATGTGGCAAGAGTCAAAAGTAAGAAGTTGCCTACAGTAGCATAATGGGTGGCTGGGTGATTTTATTTGCCTTTTCTGGATTACAGTATTTGATAGTAGAGCTGTTTGCAAGTCTGGGCATACAGTAAAATATATCTTTGCAATAAAAAAACAAGATACATACAATTCATCAACCACCCCATATATTTCATACATTATGCATTCATTAAAATATACACAAATATGGAAACATACAGTGGTGTCAAAAACTATTTGCCCCCTTCCTGATTTCTTATTCTTTTGCATGTTTGTCACACAAAATGTTTCTGATCATCAAACACATGTAACCATTAGTCAAATATAACACAAGTAAACACAAAATGCAGTTTTTAAATGATGGTTTTTATTATTTAGGGAGAAAAAAAATCTAAACCTACATGGCCCTGTGTGAAAAAGTAATTGCCCCCTTGTTAAAAAATAACCTAACTGTGGTGTATCACACCTGAGTTCAATTTCCGTAGCCACCCCCAGGCCTGATTACTGCCACACCTGTTTCAATCAAGAAATCACTTAAATAGGAGCTGTCTGACACAGAGAAGTAGACCAAAAGCACCTCAAAAGCTAGACATCATGCCAAGATCCAAAGAAATTCAGGAACAAATGAGAACAGAAGTAATTGAGATCTATCAGTTTGGTAAAGGTTATAAAGCCATTTCTAAAGCTTTGGGATTTCAGCGAACCACAGTGAGAGCCATTATCCACAAATGGCAAAAACATGGAACAGTGGTGAACCTTCCCAGGAGTCGCCAGCCGACCAAAATTACCCCAAGAGCGCAGAGACGACTCATCCGAGAGGTCACAAAAGACCCCAGGACAACGTCTAAAGAACTGCAGGCCGCACTTGCCTCAATTAAGGTCAGTGTTCACGACTCCACCATAAGAAAGAGACTGGGCAAAAACGGCCTGCATGGCAGATTTCCAAGACGCAAACCACTGTTAAGCAAAAAGAACATTAGGGCTTGTCTCAATTTTGCTAAGAAACATCTCAATGATTGCCAAGACTTTTGGGAAAATACCTTGTGGACTGATGAGACAAAAGTTGAACTTTTTGGAAGGCAAATGTCCCATTACATCTGCCGTAAAAGGAACACAACATTTCAGAAAAAGAACATCATACCAACAGTAAAATATGGTGGTGGTAGTGTGATGGTCTGGGGTTGTTTTGCTGCTTCAGCAGATGGAACCATGAATTCTACTGTCTACCAAAAAATCCTGAAGGAGAATGTCCGGCCATCTGTTCGTCAACTCAAGCTGAAGCGATCTTGGGTGCTGGAACAGGACAATGACCCAAAACACACCAGCAAATCCACCTTTTAAATGCTGAAGAAAAACAAAATGAAGACTTTGGAGTGGCCTAGTCAAAGTCCTGACCTGAATCCAATTGAGATGCTATGGCATGACCTTAAAAAGGCGGTTCATGCTAGAAAACCCTCAAATAAAGCTGAATTACAACAATTCTGCAAAGATGAGTGGGCCAAAATTCCTCCAGAGCGCTGTAAAAGACTCATTGCAAGTTATCGCAAACGCTTGATTGCAGTTATTGCTGCTAAGGGTGGCCCAACCAGTTATTAGGTTCAGGGGGCAATTACTTTTTCACACAGGGCCATGTAGGTTTGGATTTTTTTTTCTCCCTAAATAATAAAAACCATCATTTGAAAACTGCATTTTGTGTTTACTTGTGTTATATTTGACTAATGGTTAAATGTGTTTGATGATCAGAAACATTTTGTGTGACAAACATGCAAAAGAATAAGAAATCAGGAAGGGGGCAAATAGTTTTTCACACCACTGTATAATTATATGCAGAGAAAGATTTACATATAAATGTATTTTCTTAAAGGTGAGAGAGACAACCTAAGAAATTTTAACTGCTTAATAATGATGACTTATAAATTATGTAAATCATGCATAATAATTAGTGCTCTCAAACAGACTGTTAATTACATGGTTTGATGGGATTAAAATTCAATTTTTTTAAACTGTAACCAAATTAATCTCATGTTAAATGGGTGTTAAATAAAAAGACACTGCACTGCCTTTTAAAGGATACACAAAAAGTGCCATACACACTCTAATGAAACAAAAAATAAAACTGATGAAAAGCATAACAAGACCAATGCCAAATGTATATACCATTAAACAATATGTGCCTACAGAATCTTTAATGCAAATGAAAGCACTGGAATATAATAAATCACATAAGCAGCTACCTTCTAGCAAGAATCTGAAAAGGTATAATTATGTTACTTTAAAGACAGAAGCCAGTTATTGGGAAATTAAACAAAAAAAAGAACTCTGAAAAAATATTTGACCATACAGCTTGGAAACATATGCAACTAAAGAACTGAAAACTTAAAATGTAAAAATTAAAGCTACTACTTTTGTGCTTAAAGAAAGGGTGAATCGTTGAACACCTAAACAATAAATTTCAGCCAGGCATATAAAAGTAAGACTGCAGATGTCTAACTTTATGGATGGTAGGACTTAATTCTATTTGGTACTGACTATTGTGTTACAGCAAAGCAAGATGGAACTGTTTTGGGTGCAGCACCTCACACCTGTGTTAAGCTGACCAAACACAAACAAATATTGGCCAACGGCAAATCTCACATGGAACTTGAATGTTTGCGGAAAAGAGAGTACAGGAAAATAATATAACGTGAAATTATCATATAGACAGAATTACAAAAAATTACACACACTATATACATATATATATACACACACACACATACATACACAAACACATACCTATACACAGTACGGTATATGTTAAAAAATGAAAGCATCACTTTAATATAGCTGTGATTTATAGCCACACAGAATAAAATGCAAAGTGAAAATTAAATTGGATCCATAGGTACAAAAACAGACATTATTAAGTTAAGATGTGCTTTGCCTAAAATTCATAATCACTTAGTTTCCATTGACCTACATTATTACATATTTTAACTGAATTTGAAATAAAAAGTAGCACTTACATTAACAAATTGCAACTGATCAAAAGAGGCAGTGTTTTGTTAAAAACAAGACAAATTATAAAAGATAAATGAAGTTTGTTTTGTTTTTTTTTTTTTAAAGTAAAGCACTGTCCTAGGTTAAAATCATTCTAGTATCACAATTAACCTTGTGGACGTATTGTACACACAACAGGCAGACTGCAAAATAAAACCAGGTTAGAATTAAAGCAAAACTGTGCATACATCTGTATTGTTAATATAATATAATCAGCTCAGTACCATAACAGATTATGCCATTCCCAATAAATATTAACATTCCACCTCTTTTGACAGTAGGGTACTTCTTTACCATCCTGATAGAAACTGTGACTAAACATTATCTTTTTTTTTTTTTTTTAACCATAAATTGAGTATAATAAAGCTGGATATCTTTATTTTTCAAGATGTTACCTGCCAGATTGCTTGTGCTCGGCCCTTGTTTCATCGTGGTTTCCAGTCAATATTTGAGCATTACACTCTGGCTCAGGTGAAGCTCAGTCATGGCTCATACATAACACTTTTACACCTTTTATCTTTGAATCAGAGAAAGCGTTGCCTCAAGGAAATGCATTATGTGGCAAGTAAAAAAGTAACAGATACACAAATAATGATTGTGAGTACCATAGCAGATAGACAGGCATCCCAAAGAGGACTGGAGGATGATTCTTTGCCCAGCTAGGATGCCGTAATAAAGAATGGATGGACAGGTTTTCCAGCCATGACGGAACAGGGACCCTTACCCAGCTGGGATGCCAATATAATGGAAGGACTGGGTGAGAGAACAATGTTTGGATCCTTCACCCCCTGATACTCGAGATGGCTGCATCACCAGGTATGGATTCCCACATGGCACTCGTAGAGCATGCTGAGACCTGTAGTCCCATGGGGGAGCAGTGTTGTGATCTGTGTGGGCCACCAGGGAAAACTGCCAGGATTAGTAATCCATACTTTCGGGGACTTAATTTGACCCAGAAGTGGTTCCAGCGGGCTACACCCTAGGACCAGATGTGCTCCCAGCTCACAGATAAAAGAAGCCACATGACCTAATCAAAGCGGGTTCAAGTTGGGAGGCAGAGAACAATACTTTCTTGAAAGAAGAGGAGCTGGATGTAGGAGGAAAGTCTTTATTATTGTGGTGTGCTGTATATAGAGGATTCTAGAAGGGCCTGTAAAATCTTTTTATTTGTACCTGTTACTGTGCTAGTTGTATTTAGGGTTTGGGGTGCACCCCCTGCCTTTCAGTATATATATATATATATATATATATATATATATATATATATATGCAAACTATTTTAATTAAGACAGATGACATTCAAGGATGCAAGTCTTAAATTCTTAGATTTCTGAATCAGAATTCATCTGTTAAATTAGTGTTAAAAAAACAAAAAAGTAGAATGGACAGAGCCTTTCAAAAGGTTACAGATACTGAAATCATTGAAGTGGGTGCCCCATTTTGATATCAATGCTGAGGACCCACAAAATGTGTGTTTTGATAAAACCGAAACGAATAATACTGTGCCAAATTGAGGAAATGCTCAACTGGGAGAAATCCACATTTTATTTGGTGGCAGTTTTTCTAGATATATAAATCCACATTAAAACTTTGTTGGAGAATAACTAGCACACATCTCCTTCTCACATTCAGTCAAGCACTATTCAATTGCTCTTTCAGTCAGAACATGTTCTGAGGAGAGTGTAACATGGGTAGTAAATAATAGCTCAGAACATCCAACAGATGTTCAATTAATGAGTAATCCAGAGGTTCAGGTGATTTAGGGCTGGTGCAAATGTCAAATAAACATTATCTGAAGTTGACAGCTATATGTAATACAGCATTGCCCTGTTGAAAAATTGCACAAAGCAGTAGAAGTAAGAGGTCATCCTGGGTAAAAGCACTAGACTTTACTGCTAACTGGGTTCTAAGTTGAAGTCATAAATGGAGCACTGTCTTGGCCCATGATCCACTGAGTTAAAATGAAGTGAGCCACAATTCTGTAGATTGTAAAAATACCTGATACAATTTTATGACAATGTATTTCTCATGGCACTGGTCCTTCCTTGATTTTGTTGTTCTAGCCTTCCAAGAGCTTTCCTGACATCTGTGCAAACCTTCCAGCAACCACTTTCCACTATCAGTATCCCACTGCCTTGTTTGAACAGCAAATGTAGGCTCAGATAGCAAGAAATAACCATCCAGTCTTCAGAAGACTTATGATTCCGTCCTGATCAGTCTAGATCAATTGTTTTCAAAACTGTCCAACATTTTGACAATACATTCATGATATACTATAATGGCAGTACTGGAATTCCAAACCCAGTGCAATTCCAGCATGGTTGGTTACAATTTCCTAATGGCATGCTCTGCCTTCTAGTAGCAACAACTGATAGGAAACCATTTGAATACCTGGCTTTGCTGATCTTCCAAGACAGGAAACAAAGTAGGGATATGTTTGGATAATGAATAAAGCAGCAAAAGTCTAAATATAAATCCAACAACAGCAGCTCAAAGCATCTTTTGAAATGCATGGATTCATGATTTTAGAGTTTAGCATCCACCACCACCATCTGAAAAGGGAAAATACTGTAACCAGATGCTATTCTACCATTGCCACACAAGTATGGCTCCATTTTGAATGATGGCAGATTTACATTTGCACTTTGCCAGGCTTCTTTTTAAATCAAAAATGCCAATGGGAAATATCTCCTACACCAGTCTTTCATTTTAGCAGTTTGGTGGCTGTGCCTTAAACAACAACAATAGCGAATCAATTTTGAAAAAGTGCCTTAAACAACAACAATGGCGAATCAGTTCCGAAAAACTAATGGTAAACCTATGTTGTATACTGTTGAGGCACATATATACCAATACACATACTTAAAAAAGCGGGTTGACCAAAAAAGGCAGAAGCCCCTGATTAAATGAAGGATCTAAAGTATACAAGAAAATCACATATGTCCACATAGGTTTGGTTGCTGATTTCCTGCACTGTAAATATTAAGAGTCAACTTAAAAATGCCTCCTATAATTATGGAAAACAAAAGTAAAAGAAGGTATTTCAGTAACTGTTAAAGAGTGTTGATTGCTGAAGCATTGAAAATACTTTCTGACACGCTAATTTATTTCTGAAGCTTTACTGTCTCACTCAAGGTGTGGATGAAAGCTGAGCCTATATTCACAGTATGATGCAACATTTTTGAATGAATGATGCAGTATTTATATTATGAACTTTACTATGAGCCTATTAGTACAAACTTACAATGTACCAAAGATGAAGATAAACCAAAAATGAATTATAATTCTTTACATACATGTAGCCTTGCAAAATATTAAAATCCACTTTACGAAAAAAAACTAATGGGTGAGAAAACAAGTTAGGCCACAGTGACACCTAGTGGGAGTAATTTGCAGTACAAATTCACAAGTGTGCATTAATAATTTACAGATGGATAGACCATCAATAAATACATGTTACCAGACCAATATTCACAATTAGTAAAGCAACCATTAGTAATCAAAAATTGGTTACGTTGCTGATGATAATTTAGGTAATGACAACACATTAGAAAGACAGACAATTATTATATTTTTAATAACCTGAAAATAAACAAAAATGTTTCATTTTAATTTCACCTGATAGCTTTTTACAGCTTTTTTCTTATTAATTTTACCTCTTAACTGTACTGTTGCAACCTTTTAAGAACTTTGAAGTTTTCTTCTTTGCTCTAGCACTTATCCTGCACTTCCACAGGGTCTGATTTTCGACACAGCAGTTTCCATCTATTTTGATTGAGGACGTCTTTAGGGTGACATCCACTGACCCTCTGCCTTTTTGCTAGCTATCATTTATTTGAGAGAAAGGCAATTTTCGCCACTTTTTTGTCATTGCTACGAACCACATGCCTGTACCATCACAGACAGGCTTCACACATATTATTGATGATAGGCACTACTCCCATGATTTCTGCACATCACTGTATATGATATGTTAGACCAAAAGACCTGCATAGCCTATTCATCTCTATGGCATGGAGGACTCATTTGTACTTTTGTGGTTTCAAGCCAACATTTCATTTTTGGCTTCAAGTATATCGTCATTTTTTTTTTTTGTTCAAACTTTGAAGTATTCCTTTCAAACTCACCCACTACACTGAATACCTGTAGTAGACTATTAAAATCTTAAAATCAGTTCCTAAATAATTACTGTTAGATTAATTCCTTTAAGATTTGGCAGTTAAAATGGCATTTAACCCATACAATTCACTGGCAAATTTATGTGCGGCTCCTTGCCTTTTCATTACTTGTCTTGTCAAAGTTCATTATTGCAAATCAATTTATAACATTCTTGATGTTTTCATTATTTTGAGGTATGCACAGTGAGAAAAGAACTATCCTTATCATGTCATTGATTGCTCAGTCAGTAAGAAACTCCTATGTTAAGACAATGAAATTTAAAGCAGGTCAAAATGGCACTACTGGATCATGCACAAGTCAGACTGAGGAAGAACACATCCGTATTTGGATCTGTCATGTCTGTCAAAGCTACTTTGTCTCAAAATAATTAATCACAGGTTAACCAAGGCCACTGAGCCACGATGTTTGTCATCACATCTTGGCATCACAGATGACTTGTGCATTAATGGAATGTCACCACTCATGGTTAACAAGAGCAACTTTATTCTAGCTAGGTGTAACTTTTTGAGTGAGTGCACCCACACCATATGAAAACTGGATGTAATACCTTGCCGATCTGCTAATGGCTTCAAGCACAGCAGGTATGATGGAACAAAGCCTTACTGAGATATTTCTGACCTATCGGCCAGTTCTGTAAGAAGTAACAACAAGTAGCCAACATAAACTGACAAAAACACAAAAAAGTTATTTAATGCAAATACACAGCATTGACCCTCTTAAAAGGGAAATAAAATACAGTCTTGTACATCATATTCAACACTTTTGTGGTGTAATAGGTTCATCACGTCAACACACATTATAATAACAGCTCAGTGATATGTACAGTTTTGTGTGAGAGTTGTCATTTAGCTGGTTTGGCTACATTTCCCTAATTGATCAAGGGTGAGGTCATTTTCCAGTTTCTACGAAATGTTGTATAAATATGAGTCAGAAATGCTGTAAATATAAGCACGTTCTCCCAACAAGTGTTACTTTATAAATCCCATCATTGGCATGGGAAGTTGCATATATGCAATTTGAGTTTCTTTTTTGGCGTGCACAAGCTTTATAAATAAGGCCCCAGATCTCATACAAATCAAGTACTGTATCTGTGGAAAGAGATGGAACAGCTTATTTGGTTTGCAACAACTATGGGGCATACTAGAGTTGAGATTGTCATCATACATGTCAGAATGAATTCAAACTGTTTTGAAGGCAATGTTGGATCAACTCATTATCAGAAAGGTGTACCTAAGAAATTTTGCACTTAACGTAGAACTGATTAAATCAATAAAAACCCTATTATCTATTGCTGTTGCACCTTGGGGCGGCACGGTGGTGCAGTGGTAGCGCTGCTGCCTCGCAGTTAGGAGACCTGGGTTTGCTTCCCGGGTCCTCCCTGCATGGAGTTTGCATGTTCTCCCCGTGTCTGTGTGGGTTTCCTCCGGGTGCTCCAGTTTCCTCCCACAGTCCAAAGACATGCAGGTTAGGTGGATTGGCGATTCTAAATTGGCCCCTATGTGTGGGTGTGTTTGTGTGTGTCCTGCGGTGGGTTGGCACCCTGCCCGGGATTGGATTCCTGCCTTGTGCCCTGTGTTGGCTGGGATTGGCTCCAGCAGACCCACGTGACCCTGTGTTCGGATTCAGCGGGTTGGAAAATGGATGGATGTTGCACCTTGTTTTGTGTGCTTGTTTTTAGGAATTCCTGCTTTAGCCACAGTAGCTATAACATTGGGTTATAAAGCATGTTTAACAATTTATTAGTAAACCTGACCCTGAATTTGTGATCACAAACATTACATAGTTTTGTAATGCCAGTTAAATTATCACCAAATTGTTTAATTGAGCATTCAGTAATGCTGTGATAAAGATTCAAAGTATGGCAGAAGTCATACCTGAGGTGTCTACGAACACAATATGACCGTTTGCGTGACATGAAAAACCTCCTGAATGGATTAAGATATCATGATCACATTTTTTTTTCCTCTTATTACAATCCTACAACTCTAGAGTTCCATTTATTTTAAACAGATTTGTTTCATAAGATACTCCATTTTCCTGAGTATATATCACTATACGTAGCTTTAAAAAAGTTCTCTTATGAAAGAAGTGCAGCAGATAATACACATCAATAATGAAAATGTTTATACTGTAGACTTTATTTGAAACTTTTCAAAATTTTACAGTTTGTCATTATTTTATGTACAGTTACCATAGATAAAGGTTTTGTCATTGAGCAACCTGGAACTTTATTTTTCAGAAAAGAGAACAGAAATATTCACTGTAATTGGCTCTGAAGATAAGGATTTGAAAGGTTGCTGGTTCAAATCCTGTTACTGCAAGAAGGGATCCTACTTAGCTGGGCCCTTGAGCAAGACCCTTAACCTGAAAATCAGTCCAGGGGTGCTGTACAATGGCTGACCCTGCACTCTGACCTGCAAATGTCAATTGAAAAGACAATTTTGACCAATAAGACATTCAGCAAATCGCTATAGAGAAACCCTTACATATCTACTGTATATGGAAATGTTCTATCCAACTCCACTCTCCAGTACTTAACAGTCATTTATACTATGTAATTTTCTGTCACATAAGTAGTGATGCTGATTTTGATTTTTATAAATTTAGATACATTTTCTGCCAGTGAAAAAATGAGAGTATAAAGAACATTGTACACTGCTAAAAATAAAGGTGACAAAGTGGTTCTTCAGAGCAATGCCATAGGGGAACCTTTTTTGGTTCCCAAAAGAACCATGCACATGAAGTTTCCATAAAAATCCATTTATTCAGATCCGTTACAGATTCCAAAAATAATAGATAAGAAATTTGTGAAATACCAATAGTTTCATGATTTTAAAAAGACTTTTGCTGCATACAATAACTCAGACTCAATTCATGTTTTCTTGATATGTGGTATCCTTGTAGCCTACTAGGCTAATATTTGGAACCTTTTTAAAGCCCAAAGTACCAATTTCTTATACAAAGAACACTTCACAGAATGAAATGGCTCTTTGTCAAGCCAAGGAACCACATAACCCTGAAACATGCCATTAAGAACTGTAAGAGCATTATGAAGGTTAGATTAAAACCACCTGATTTGGGTTTGTTAACCCCTGATTTTTTTTGTAGAACAACTTTTGTTTTCCACCAACACAATAATCCAACAAAAGAGATTCTTCTCATACTGTAACATAATGTCTTAATTTGATAAGCTGTAATCTGTGTAAAATTATTGCTGTAAATCTTAATTTACATTTTAAGTGCACTACTAACCAAACATTTAGTGCTGGATGTCTAACAATTCATTCATTTTTAAACCTACTTAATCCAGATCAGGGTTACAGGATGACCTGAGCCTGTCCCTGTAACATTGTGTATAAGTGAGACTTGACTAACACGGAATAATCACACAGACACCAGTGATGTCCACAACAGCTAGCTGCCGGCTTTATTGTGGACTAATGCACTCTTAACTGTCTGGCTATTTTTGAGGTGGAAAGCATATAGTAAATAGCAGCTCACTGTAAAGCAGTGTTGATTGATTTAATCCACTTGGCCAGCTATTTTTCATCCAGTCCTCTTGGCCAGTAAAGATGTGCACAACCTGCAGTATGCTCAAGGATGCGGTTGTTATGAAATGAGACACACTTGCTAGGATTGGCTTTTGAATGATCTCACTTTGCCTTCTGGATTCCACTAAAAGCAGAAATATGAAGTGCTGATTAACATTGCCAATAAAATTCGTTTCTGGCCAATAATAATTTCTGCCAATTGATGTGGTCATGTTGCCTACAATGAAAAATCAGCATGGAGTGGCAAAAGCCCACAGCGTTTTACAGAGAAGTCTGCAAGAAATATCTTGGAAAGTAGATTGTGCAGCTTGGCAAATAAAGCTCAAATATATTATCAGGTGTACAGAGTACAGTAAAATTCTTACTTGCATGTCTGACCAACTTGCATTATGTCACCACTCTCTGGTGCTGTGATAACAAAGCTTTACTAGTCAAAAATGGACCTTCCCATTAAACTTAAAGATTCTAAGTTAGTAGGCTGAGTATAAAGAAAACCAGTAAAACTTACACAAGCTTGAAATTGGTTGGACATCAGCACAGCATGCAAAAACAGAACTTTGAATAAGTCCTGAGTCAGACGTCTACATTACTACTATGAAAGAAGTGTGAATTTCAGTTTAAAAAGATTGAATATTAGGCAAATGTAAATAATCTAAGTATTATGTATGACTATGTGCCATAATAAATACTGCAAAAATATATCAAAGACTGGGCACACATTAAAGACTTTTGAACATGTAGTGTAATTGGGTGTAGCTTTGTCCTTCCCCTTTGGTGACTGTCTTGAACTCACCAAAAATTTAGATTTTCTTAAGAGGGGAAAGAAAATAACTGCATTTGATGACAGAAGTGATGATTAAAGCTGTAAAAAAAAAAAAAACTTTAAAACAAGGGTCATGAAGTCACCAAGAACATAACACCCCTCAACCTAACACCCATGTGCAGAGTGATGGTAAAGAAATGTACTGATCCGAAAAACATCTGACAGCAGAAATACACAAGGCATAATGAAAGATGAAAACATTTTATCAGCATGAAAATTCAAAGTATAAAGTGGCTTTTGTTAAAAAGCATAGTGATGAGCCAGCAAAGGTTTGGAACAAAGCTTTAAGGTCTGATAAGACAATCTTCTTCTACACTGATGACAAGGAGGGAGAACAGAATGAAAAAAATCAACTGCAGAGAATCCAAGGCACATGCCACTTCATCAACAAAACATGGGAAATGCTCCTGACTGACTAATCTTTAACAACAGTATGCCTAATAACTGTAGCAGAAAAATGGTTTTGACAAGTGTAGAAAAACATCTTTATTGATATCAAGAAACTGTCCATTGACTGACTCATTGCCTGAATACATTTCTTAATAAACTGCCTACAAAAACAAGAAATTTAGTAGGGAAAAATAACTGAAACGTCTTAGACTGGCGAAGCTGATAACACTGCAAATCCAATTGGGCAAGAGTTAGAAATGAGAAACAAACAGAAACTGAAAATACCCCCAACAAAAGCTTTGCAAAGTATCCCAAAATTGCAAACCAAGATCTCAGTGATATCGGATGCATTCAAGTTGGTAAGAAATTGGACTTTAAACTACAAAGTTGCTGATTGCATGATATTCAACTTTTCCAAAAATGTTTAGTGATACAGTAGTGTATTTGCTACCTCATGGTAAGGAGGTCAGGGTTTGTATCCTAGGTTCTTCCTGTGTGGAATATGCATGTGTCTCCCCATTTCTGTGTGGGTTTCCTCCCACTGTCCCAAGACATGCACGTAAGGTGAATTGGCAATATTAAATTGGCCAATTGGACTTTGTGTGTGTGTGTTTGCCCTGTAATGGACTGGTGCCCTGTATAGGGCTTGTTCCTGCCTTGTGCCTTATGCTAGCTGGGATAGGCTGCAGTATCCCCAACCCCCCTGGTCTGGATTAAGTGGGTTGGAAAAATCACATGACCCTTAATTTAGATCATTTTAGCATGTCAGTGGCACAATCCCACAAAGGCAGACATGTACAGTATTGTGACATACACAGTGACTCACTTCAACTAGTCCGCGATTCTCACTGACAACAACGCTTGACTTTGCCTTTAGACATAGTGGTAGGCTAAGGATGTATGACAGCAGACAACCAATGAATGCTCATTTGTAGTACAATGAATTCAATGTAGTGACTAGGAATGAGGAGTGAAGGTGATTTGAAACCCACAAACAGAACTGAAGCTCATCTGTCAGATATCTCAGTGTTTTACATGACACAACAAAATGGAAAAAAGAAAGAAATAAAACAGCAGAGACTGCAGAAGTTAACAGTTTGCATAACACAAACTCTATCAGGCAGTATACTATTGGCTTTCATGAAAAGAGACGAGCATGACTGTGCTGGAAGACTGACATGCATACGCCAAATAGTGTAAATAGACATGATGCGGCAACAAGACCGGCAACTGAAGTCAGCAAGAATGACATACCCAATGACTAGAAAACACATAATACGACATCTTCCTGATTTGTAAGTGCCAAAAATGTGAAGAGAACAGTTGGGAAACTGTATTGTAATTCTGTACTATTAAAGCACTAGTGTTCACTAATGAAAAGTGCTATATAGAATGTTGTGTGGTGGGTCGCTTATTTTTTTAAATTTCAATGTCTTTACATACTTTACATCTCTTTAAAGCCACTTTAGGCTTTTTTCATGTCCACTCTGGATATCTAAAATATTTTTCTGTATTTATTTGTCATTGACTACTCTGCTATGTTATCGACTACAGTCCTTGACTAACACTTGACTATGACTGTACTCCTCTATTATCTGTTAACTTTGCCCTCTCTTGCCATGACCCCAGAAAAGGAGGAGGTAAATGTTAACCACAAAAAGTTTTTTTTTTTATTCTGTAATTGTAGTAGTAGGGTATTGTATCATGTTAGCCGTTATGGATACAATGACAAGTCAATCTGTCTAACTGAACAGATTTTGAGGCAACTCAGGCCCCTTCTTCAGGCAGTTTGTAATCAATCAACAAACTGCCTGAAGAGGATGCCCGAGTTGCCTCAAAAGCTTACATAATGTAATTTGTTCAGTTAGAGTTGTCATTTTGCTTGACTTCTCATTCTCTGTAATTCTAAAGCATACAGTATATACCTTGAAATACCCTGCAATATAACTGGAGATGCTGTACTTCTGCCTTTTTACTCCAATGTGAATTATTAGTTTGCATAATAAAATCATTGTGTTTTCACTTTCGGAGTTACTTAATGCAGGATTCTGACTTTTTTATATTTTATATAAAATCAATGTATTTTTTTTACTCAGAAACTACTTTTGATGAAGAAAAGCAATGAAGATGACATCAAAACAACAGATACAATTTACTACAAACAATACTATTGTAATTATATATATATATGTATAAAATATATATAAAAACACTCTAGGACACCGAATAATAGATAAAATACACATTATAAACAAAACTAAAAACACAAAAATTACAGACAGAGCAATTATAATCAAAGAGAAAAAGCAGTCTCAAACAGATCAGTTTTAAGTTTAGATTTGAAAAGTGAGAATGAATCAATATTTTTAAGTTTGGATGGTAATGAGTTCCAAAGCTGGACAGCAGAGCAACTGAATGCTCTGCTCACCATGGTGTTAAGACGGATGAAGGGGACAGTCAAGTGGATGGAAGAAAAGGAATGTAATGTTGCGGGAGGGAAAGGCAACATGGAGGAGGTGAGACAGATATGGAACGGCAAGGTTGTGGATAGCCTTAAATGTTAATAGGAGAATTTTGACATCAATACGGAACTTAACTGGAAGCCAGTGAAGCTGCTACAAGACAGAAGTGATATGGTGAATGGAGGGGGTTCTAGTAATGATGCGGGCAGCTGAATTCTGGACCAGTTGAAGCTTATAAAGAGATCTGCGAGAAAGTCCAATAATCCAAACGAGAGGTGACAAGGCTATAAACAAGGATAGCAGTTGTGTAGAGAGTGAGGGGCAAATACGATTAATGTTACGCAGGTGAAAATATGCAGACCGGGACATGTTATTGATGTGGGACTGAAAAGATAAAGTACTATCAAGGATGACACAAAGACTTTTAACCTGTGGGGA
The DNA here is from genome assembly GCA_026402145.1 of Polypterus bichir lapradei. Lineage (NCBI taxonomy): Eukaryota > Metazoa > Chordata > Cladistia > Polypteriformes > Polypteridae > Polypterus > Polypterus bichir. The sequence continues at coordinate 36,379,702 of JANRMT010062790.1, read as the reverse complement.
AGGAAAAACAGAGGAATTATCAATAACAAATGAAAAATTATCAGTTTTGAATAATGTTGACTTTGTACCAATGAGGAGAACCTCAGTTTTGTCACTATTTAATTTAAGAAAATTTGAAGAAAACAAGGATTTAATTTATGCTATGCAGTCAATAAGCAAAGAGGGTGCAATGGAAAATGAACATTTGCTAGTCAGGTTAAGCTGGGTGTCATCAGCATAACAGTGGAAGTTAATGTTATATTTACGAAAGAAGAGGAGGACAGAGCCCTGGGGCACACCTGAAGCGGTGGGTTGGGAAGTGAAAGTTTTAAGCTGAACTTAGTGTGGCCTAAAAGAGGATCTGAACCAATCTAGCGGAGTGTGGGTAATGCCAATCAAAGATAATCTATTGAGAAGAGTAGTGACACAAATAGTGTCAAAGGCCGCACTCAGATCAAAGAGGATGAGAACAGTGATTAAACCAGAATCAGCTACCATAAGGAGGTTGTTAGTAATTTTGATAAGTGCTGTTTCTGTACTATGGAGGGGCAAAAACCAGACTGGAACTGTTCATACAGATTATTTTGAGATAAATGAGAATGGCCACTATTTTTTCAAGAATTTTGAAAATAAAGGGTAGATTAGAAATAGGTTATTGCAGCAGTTTTAAAAGATGAAGGAACAGTTCAAGAAACAAGAGGAACCAAAGAAGGGAAGCAGGCTTTAACAAGAACTGTGAGGACAAAAAGAACATAAGGGAATTTCAAAAATCAGTTGAATAAAGGTGAGAAGGTAGAGAATCCGGGGGTTGTGTGATATAATTAAGCAGTGAAAACAATGACTTGGTGTTACATTTATTAGAAGAAATTATGCGAGCATAATAGTTAGATTTGGTTTTAGCAATACAGTCCTTGTAAAATAATATATGGTTTTTATACATCTCTTTGTGAACAAAGAGTCCAGTTTTTTTTTATACAATCGTTCAACTTGCCGACCTTTGGTTTTCAAAAGCCAAAGTTCAGGCGTGAACCAGGGAGCAGAAAAAGAGAAAGAAACAGATCTAGTTTTTAACGGAGCTAGAGAGTTAAGAATACCATAGAGTCCAGTGTTATAGTGTGAGACCAGTTCTTCAGAAGTAGATAAATTATTAATGTCCATAAGGGAATCAATACTAGAGGAGAGAAAATCCAAGTTAATATTCTTAATATTACAGAAAGACATAAGAGGGGAAGCTTAGTAATGGAAAAAGCAAGTTTAACATTGAATGAAAGAAGAAAATGATCAGTTATCAATCAAAAGTACAATCAAGGGGGGTAACACCAGAGCAGCAGTCCAAATCCAAGATATGTCCTTTAGAATGAGAAGCCAAAACTCTTAAGGCAGGATGTAAAGTATCTAGTAAGAGGGACATTGGTATTATCAATACATATATTAAAATTGCCCAGAAGCATTATGTTTGATGAAACAGTAGGTGTGTAAGAAAAACAGCAAAGTCATTCGAAAGGTCATTATTTGATTTGGGGGCCAGTAAACAGTTGCAATAATAGTAGGAATAGGTCCCGTCAATTGATACACGATAGATTCAAAAAAACTGAAGGTAGTAACAGAAAACAGCAGGACTTTGCCAGAGCCACAGGGTTGACAGATGTAAACAAACCCCAGGGCAGTGATTTGGTTAGGTTGGGTAAAGTCATGCGGTTGTTGCCATGTCTTGGTTAGACAGAAAAAGTCAAACATGATCAGTGAGGAGATCCTGGATGAGATGCCTCTTGTTCATAAGTAAGCAGATGTTCAACAAACTTAAGTTGACAATGGCGTTATCATATTTGGCAATGGTGTTAGCTGACGGAGCTAGGCTGGCTAACACACTGTGGTCAGCAACACTGCCTATGTTACATGAAGGACGTCGAGAGTTGGACCAGAAGGAGTTTATTATTTTCAAGGTGTCAGCAGGAGGGTGCTGTTGGGTGAGGACTGCCCTGGTGCTCAAAAAACCCAGAAGTGCTCCCCACAAGTCATGCTAAGTCACTGGAAGCTATTCCAGATCCAGTATAAAAGGAAACACACTACTCAACTGGAGGTGGAAGGAGAGGAAAGAGACATTGTTTTGCATGATTATTGGAGGTATTTTATGGTATTCAGTTCATGGTCGATTGAAAATCCATTATTTTAACCCATGACTGCGTTGGGCCTAATTGGGTCTAAAGTTTGGGGCTCAGTACCCCTTCTGGTTACAACTGGTAAAACGTAAAATACATTGGCAAGAGAGTAACATACTAATTAAAATAGGAAAACAAAAAAGGCTCCTTGTGTTATCTAAAATACAAAGTACTGTAACTAAACCTGATGTTCAGAATCTGAACTTATTCACGAACATTATTGTTGATACCACAATTGTTTCATTTATAAACATCTGTGTAAATAAAAACAAAAATGAAAGACCTCATTCTCATTGCCCTAGTAAGTCATGCTGGTGACAAGTTGAACATACGTGCCTGAATTTATATATTCCCAGCAACAGCAACAAGCTCTTCCTGAGAAATCTCCAACAGGCCAGTGAAGAACCATAACAGCTCAATTTGTCTCAGATCTGTGCAAGAGTCTGATCCTTTTGGGATGAATATAATTTAGCTCCTATTACAGACACATGGAAAAGCGTTCTAACTAAATGCCCAAATCAACTAAACTGGCATCCAGTACTGCAGTGGCTCTGTTTATAGGTCCGTACAGACTATTGCGCTTCTTACCCTGTTATAGACAGTGAGCGCAACAACCATGCAAAGGAACCTTATTTTCCTTGCACGTACAACTTTATTTTTTATCTGGTAGTACTTACAGCTCCATCCAATGTGACAATGTGGAAGTAGATTGGGTTACTCATCCAAGTAAGGCCTACTTCTCATCTCAGTTTTACTTGCACCCCTGGAAACTGCTGTAGCCAAAATTTAAATCAAGCCACTGAGTGTCTTTTTCAGTTACCAGGATGGATGGATGGATGGATGGATGGATGGATGGATGGATGGATGGATGGATGGATGGATAGATAGATAGACAATTTTGTAGTTTACATAAGAAAAATAAGCACTGAATTACCACAGCAATATCCTCACGCTCTTCCTCCAGTAAATGTCTCTGATGCAGCAGCTGCTCATATTTGTCATGCCATGCCTGAAGTGGTTTCTTCTGAGCACTAATATTGTAAAGGATCTCCCCCTGGCAGAAAAATACATTTTCTTAAGTAGACTGAACATGTAAATGGAAAGATGGGTATATAAACTATAAATTAATTTACAGATAGTTCAGAATAACAAAATCTTATCACTTTATGACTTCTTAGAAGACATGCATAACAGAGGTCTGCAAAGGAGGACTCCAAGTATAAATGTGAAGTTGCTAATGTAACATTTTCTATTGAACTCACATTATGAATTTTCTATAAAGGTTAGCACCATGATAAGCTGATAAGCATGATTAACTGTAAATTATTATATAGTTTGAAAGCATTTTTTAAATACTTCTGTCACAAAGATTTCTGTGACTATCAAATCATAAATATTCATTTAATAGGCACTGACTTATTAAAATGTGTTGTATTCTGCTGGGCTCACTAAAGTGATTTTTTATCAATAGCTGAAAAGTTCTATGTGGTGGGCTGGCACCCTGCCCGGGGTTTGTTTCCTGCCTTGTGCCCTATGTTGGCTGGGATTGGCTCCAGCAGACCCCTGTGACCCTGTAGTTAGGATATAGTGGGTTGGATAATGGATGGATGGATGAAAAGTTCTAAACGAAGGAAAGTACACCTTTTACATGGTTATTTCTGTAAAACTCTCTCCTGTTATTCATTTTGATAATGATCTCTACACGTCTACTGACTGAACTTGGGTTCGCTTAACATTGTATTACTTTTTGACTTTTTGTTAAAAAGGTGGCATAGTAGGTACAACCACTACCGCACTTTTTCGGAGATCAAGAATAATTTCTCAGGTTGGTCACTGAGTTAGTGGCAGATCTCAGCACAGATTTATTCCAGGCCCTCAGGTTTCTCTCCAAATTCCACAGATGTTAAAGTTGAAGTTGCAAGTTAAAACTGAAGCAGCATGAGTAAGTCTTAGGTACACGAGAGAGAGTGTGTACTACAGTTTGCTACCACTACTAACAAAGTTTGCTCCAGCCTTGCACTCAAAGTTCCAAACTCTGCAAAACGTAAACTTATAAAATGGATGGAAGGATAGTTGTCAAGTATTGCTAAAGTGTCTTTATACAGCACCAATAAAAAGGATCCCGAATGGACATTTTCATGTTTTATTGTTTTACAACATTGAATCACAGTTGTTTTAATTATGCTTTTTTATCCGTCAAAAAAGACCCATAAATGTCAAAATGAAAACCAATCCCTACAGATTTATCTAAATTTATTAAAATTAAATGCTAAATAATCAATCACATAAGAATTAATGACTTTCAGGTCAGCATTTAGTAGCTGCACCTTTGGCTGCCATTCTGGCCACTGCATATTCTTCTTTACAAAACTGCTCAAGCTTTGACAGAGTGCATGGGGATTGTGAGTGAACAGCCTTTATCAAGTCCATCCACAAACTCTCAGTCAGACTGAGGTCTGGACTCTGACTTGGCCACTCCATGATAGTAATATTGTTAATTTGAAGCTATTCTCAAGTAGCTTTGGCTTTATGTCTGGTGTCATTGTCTTACCCTAAAGTAGTCATGGTTCCCTCTGTCCCTGAATGATTCTGGAATTATTCTTTGTATTCCTGCTCTTGAAGGTTGTGTGAAATTGACTTACCAGTGGTTGGACCCTCCAGGTATAGGTGTATCAATAATGCAATAGCAGTGAAAACCTTGACTGCCCACAGGTGATCGCCAATGAACTAATTCTGCGAATTACAATTGGTTCCATCCATCCATCTATCCATTTTCCAACTCGCTGGAGCCAATCCCAACCAACACAGGGCACAAGGCAGGAAACAATCCCAGGCAGGGTGCCAACCCACCGCAGGACACACACACCACTGATAATTCAGGTGTGTCAGATTAAAGGGGGTGAATACTTACACAATCAATTTTTTTTTGTATTTTATTTGTAATAAATTACATTAATTTGTAGATATTTTCTTGTAGATATTGACATTAAAGAGAATTTTTCTGTTGCTCAAAAAGCCAAATTAAATCCACTTTGATTAAAAGTTGTAAAATAATAAAACACTGAAAAAACTCCAAGGAGTTGAATATTTTTTCTAGGCAGTGTCAATTTATTTTGTAATGCAACTATATGCATCTTTAAATTTATTCTGTACTGCAAATAAAGATCGATCGATTGATCTATCGTACCTTTTGTCCTGTTACCACATTTCTTTCTAAATGTTATTTTCATCATTATCATTATACTTGTTTTGTTAAGCACCTATGAAAGGTGCTATATAAAATAAAAATTAGCTGAAAGATAAAATTTTACAAAATTCAAAATATTACCAAATTTCAATATGAGTTTTGACACTTTCAGGAATGTTCTATGTTTTTCATTGAAATCAATACCTTTTTATTATGACACCATTAAATTGATTTAAGAATGTATAAATAACATTATGGACATGTTTCTTGAGAAAGCTATTTCATTTTGGCCATTTTTGAACCCACAACTGAACTTTATGAATGCCAGTACATTGCAGCCCAAGTGAAAAGAATAACTGGTCTCAGTGGGGCTAATGCAGTTACAAATGTTTCTCTAATAGCCAATTGAGACTAGGATAAGGGAGATAACCAACAAGACACTGAAGGAATGGCTGCTAAAAAATGAGGCTTTGCAGTCATAGGTGAATAATAAATAAAACATTAGTAATTTCAAGCAGTAACAGCCATTAGCAACACCAGTAATATATTGGTTGTATTAATAAATCAATTTAATGGTATTTTGATAAAAAGATTCTATCAAAAACATGGGTGTTTCCAAATGTTTGACTGGTATTATACTGAATATTGTAAACACAGTCAAATACTACCGACTTTTCTAAGAAAATCTATTGTCTGGGGTTTGCAGAAAACAAATTAAATGTTATTCAGTAGTAAAGCTACCTGGGGTGCCCTAAATGGTAAAAAGACAGACTGACTGACTGACTAACTGGAGTCTAAGACTTCACTAATGGGAACAGAGAGGGAAGACATCAGAATGATCTACTTAGGTATGGGCTTGATAAGAGTTCTTCAAAGCAGATCAGTATGAGGTAAACTCCTAGAAGGATTGCTTTGGAGCTGTTAGTGCAGTTTTTATTGTTTTCATTTTTAATTTTTCCTTTTAATTTTGTTTGCTCCATAAGGTGACTTGTAAGTGTGCATGCTATGTGTTGTTATATAAACTAATGATTGAGTGGGTAGCTGTAAATTGTCTTAAGCAGATATAAATATGTACTTTAACAATTTAAACCCCAATGCCTAATCGGCTAGGTTTAGCACAAGCTATTATAAGCAAAGCATATGTTACCGGTCTAGCCACTTGTCTGAGGATGCTTTCTGTACAGCAGTGTTAATTTCCATTATTGCATTTACAAGATAGGGACGAAAAAGTGATTGGGTCTGAAAATACCAAACAGCCTCCATGTAACTAAATTCCCTAAACAAGTGACAATATTTGATCCTACAAATAACACAGAGTTCCTGGACAATAATGATACAGAGGACATTTTTCTGCAGTGAACTACTGTGCGACTTCAAGCTAATTAGTTAATCTGCTTGTACATGGACTCAGAGTCAAGTCTATCACTACTGTATAAAAAAAAAGTTTCTGGAATGACTTCACTGAATTAAAAATCAAAGTGGATGAATATAAAGTGGAACTTGACAACTACAGTATTTTGGCTCTACTCAGTGCTAAAACATGTGCCACAGGATGAAAGGAGAAGTGGTTTTCACCTTTTCAGCCTGGAGCCTCTCTATTACATCATTCAGATCCAACATAGTGTGTTTGTTGGGAGTGGTAGAAAAGGCATCACGGCTTTTGAGCTTCTTCTGCATCTCAATGACCTCAACTTCCAGCAGTTGATTTTCTTCTTCGAGGCACCAAGCCTAAGTTTGTAAGAAAATGCAAAATGAAACTAATTAGTCTTGTTGTCATGAAACCTGAGGGACATCTTTCATTAAGGTGGTCTATAAGTTCATGTAGCTTGAATACATCTTCAAGGCAAATGCTGAAGAACAATACTTTAGCTGACCATAACCATTCAACTTTATCACACATGAAGAAATGGGCTGAAATATCCCAGGAGCTCTGACAAATAAACTCACCTTTGTTAGGTCAACTTGAAAAACTTACTAAGCAGTGTCTAGCTATCTAAAACAAGTGGCATGGAGAACAAACAAAATAGAACTTACCGTTTCAATAAGTCTAACCAGGCGGTCATTCAGATCAGCAATCAGAGTGCGGTCTCTCATGCATCTTGAACGGCTTTCTTGAGTAAGAGCGCGAGAAACTTCAAAGTTCGGTACTATTGAATTCAAGACAGCACCGCCACTGATGGTTCAAAAGAGAGAAAACAAAAAATAAAAAGTGTTAAGAGAAGACTCCCTGACACCATTACCATAAATATTCAGTCTTTAATTAAGAAGTTAATGTCTGGACGTTTCCGAATGCAGACTCGATTTGATTGTCACTGCCACAATGCACAAACTCTCAAAATCTACAAGTAATATTACTCATCCAGATTTAAGTAGTTGTTCATTAGCAACATTACTCCAGTGGGATGGAGACAGAATCAGGTCACCATCCCTTTGCACATTGTGAAAGAAAACTAAATGAGGTTGGAGACAGGAAGGACATCTGGTTGTAAAACTTTCTGCTCCAGACATTTTTTGAAGAGGGTGACCTGGAAAACAACCTTTAAAGGCTTTAGAAGCAGTGCCATTAGGAACAGAACAACAGAAGTAACCACTTCCACCGCCAACAATGACATCATACGACATTAGTAACCACTGCACATGATCATTAATGATTGGACAAATAGCAGCACTCTTCTGGAGTGCTGCATGTTATCTATAAAATATTTCCTCCATCCCTAACCCTAACCCTGTGCACAAACCATCAGATGGGATCCCCTACTAATCATTAAGGTGTTCATTTGAGGTAGACTTATAACTGTCAAACTATTTGGGCATGCCAGTGTAATAGTCCAGTGGCCATTTTCTCCTGACTCAACAAATTCACAAAGCATATTAGAAATGTACAGACAGTCTGTCCCAGAAAGTGCTTAGTTCAGGAGATGTACAACTTAATAGCACATTGCCGTGCCACCATGTATTTAGTGTTGTGGTACCTTGTGTTTACTCCCAACAACCATCCCAAATTTTTACATATTTCTGAATTTTCTCGCTTTATGTTAAATTTTAGGGTGGTACAACTTGCACATCCAGTTACTGCATAAACTCAATATGAAAAATAAGAAATGCTTCAGATCTCCACCATATTTCAGGTAAAAAAACATCTTACTTGCTACTAAAAAACACATTAAGAAACAGTTCAGCAACAACATCTTCCAATCATTAATTACAAACTATTCTATGTAATTTAATTGTATGATTTTAATTGAAATTTTGTTTATTAAAAATGTAAGTAACCGCTTAAATGACAATGTACAGAAAGTGTTTATAATGTGTGCCATGACCAAATCACACAACTGTAAAATCTTCAAACAGATGACTTCAGGCCTGCAGGAGATCTTAAAGCACCTGGATTACTGCAAATGCTGAACTCTGTAGGACATTTCCACAGCAAGAATCAGCTGTACATAAGGACGGGCTAATGTAGAAGTCAATGAAGGAGGGTTAAGGGTAAAAACATTTTAGGATTTGACTTGTAGCCAATTTTAAAGTCAGACTTGAACAAACTGGCACTTAAGCAAAAGAAATTACACAAAACTGTGTTATGCTCAGGCAGTCCAGACAGTTCTTACAATAGAAAAATTTTAGGAGGAAATATTTAAAATTTAGGAGATGATGTTCCATTATATTCAAAGGTATTCTACTTGTCTGGATCCAAACGTAGCTGCTTAAGTATGGCTAATGCACCACACCCATGAATGCCAATGATGACAAACAAGAGGGACAACTGACACAAAGTGTAGACGCTACAACAACAATGGGATATCTCATATGCTAACACCATCCCATTTCCTCCTACACAAGCAGTTTGGAATCAGAATTCAAAAAACAGTCTCAAAACAAAACAAAGTTTAGTCTGGCACAGAAAACCGAGTGCAGGTGTCTAAAGAGGATAGAAGACAGGCACTACTACTATTATTATTATTTCATTTCCTGAGAATACATGTAGTAAAAACTTCAAGTAATACCTTTTTGGAATTTGTTTATCCCATTAGTGGGTCACAAAGAACAAAAGTCTATTAAAAAAGCAGCAGGGGTAATGGAATTGCCAACTTTAGATGGGAGATGTCAAGTAACAAACTTTATTTGCAAACAGATTAATGGACGTGAAAGAAAAATGAGCATTTTTACTTTTGAATATGTTAATCTATACAATTAAATAAAGAGAAGTTAAATGTGGCAGGAATTAGAATGTTGGTGTATGGAGTTACAAGAATGGACAGAACAAAAAAAGATAATCAGAGGTACAACAAAAGTGTGTGAGATGTCTAAGAAAGTACAGGAACGTTGGTTGAAGTGTTATGAACATGTGATGAGGAGAGACAATGAATATGTGGGCAAAAAGGTGATAGGAATGGAAATACAGGGGAACAGAAAGTGAGGGAGGTCAAAGCAGAGGTGGATAGATAAAGGAAAAGAAGGTCTGAAGAAAAAGGGCTTGAGTGAGAAGGTGGTTCCAGAACCGAACTGTATGGAGAAAGTTAATCGAGCACATCGATATCACATAGAAGCAGGAAAATATGATGAGGAAGAAGAAGTCAATACAGTAAAGACAAAGTATACAGGAGCAGAAGATTCAAACTTTTTGTTTTACTAACCTAAAGTAGAATTTTAAATTTAGCTTAAACATGTTCAAGATTAATATCTCCATAACTGTAGAATTTTGCCTGCTTGGATTGAGGACTTTGAGTGTGATTTACTCAAATTTATATTTTGTCCTTTTACAGTGCAATTGTCCAAGCCTTTCAAGAAAGAGAAACTGTAGTCTTATTAAATGCCAAAAAAAAGAAGAACTTATAGTATGTATCAAGAATTGTATTTTATTACAAAGTACTCAAATTTTGCTGTTATATTACAACACAACTCCAAACAAAAAGAAATGCAAACTAATGTGCATTTCATTAGCAGTAAAATGTTTTCAGTCCAAAACAAAGTGATCATGACTAATAAAACAATTCAAGCAAATATTAAAATATTAGTTGTAAGGTAGAGACATTGCATTCAGCAAGTCTACCATAGCCAACATTTGAATTGTTTTCTAATTTCACATAAAATGACCATATGCCAACTCCAAAATACTCCAATGCATTTTGTTTCAGCTCAGACAGACTCTGCCCTGTACATGCAAGACATTTTGCTACTATGGAGCACTCACCTTATGACAGACTGATACTGCCATGCACAGCCAGGGTTAATTATTGGGCTGGGAATCCAGGTTTTCTCCTCAAACTGGCGACGATAGAAGAGACTCTGATTCTGAAGAGACTCATGTTGCCTGAGAAGCAGTGTGAGAAAAATAAGAAGGCTCATAAAGGGCAAGACCATAAATAAGCTTTAGTGGGTAGGCGGCTTTGTATAAATGAACAGAATTTCACACTAAGGAGTAGGATCTCTCATGGCCTCCTCATTACTCTATCTATAGGTGTGCTGTCACCCTTCAAAGATTTAGCAGAGGACAGTGACTAACAGCATCAACCCACTAAGAAAGGGGTTGGGTAAAACTCAAGATTTTTTACAATAGTAAATCTATACTCATCAAATGTCCAATTTTTAAAAAAAAAAAAAAAAATTGAAGATCTGCAACACCATTTATCCTTTATTCTCTGTGTACATGAAGTTAAATGGGAAATGATGCAATACAGCCAAGATCTCAAAGAGTGCTGGAGATTAAAAGCATACATTTTATTCACAAATATATACACGTATACAGAACCCTCCATTTTTCCTTGATTTACCCCTCTGCTCCACAGTTTAAAATTGCAAATCAAACAATTTAGATGTGTCTGAAGTGCACATAGCAGACTTTGATTTAAGGGTATTTGCATAAATTTCTGTGACGCCATGTGGAAATTACAACAAGCCAGGAGATAGATACCAGTGTGACAGAGAGTACACATGCTGCCAAGGCTAGACCAAGGAACAATACCCTGCTGGTAGTCAACCTGGCTAGATTACATGCTCTCTTGATATGCTAGATGACAGTCTCCCTAGCTGACGCTACTTGTATGGACACCTGCAAGACATTCTGGGAACTGTAGTCTAATAGGGCAGCCATGTTGGGTTCTAAGGGTGCTGCATGGATTCATCATTCCTAATTTATGGAACTTCCGAGTGACCCGAAAGAACGTCCATCAGGCTATGTTCAAGCACCAGAAGTACTGCTGGGTACAACATAAAGGAAGTTGCTTGAGCTTGTCCATGTGATGAGTTGGAGTCAGCTGGAAGAAGTAAAAAGCTTGTCTGGAAGAGTGGAGGAGAGAGAAAAGCAGGAGAAGAAAAGTGTTGCATTTGTGAGTTTCAAAGGATTTTTATAAGTTATTTGTACAAATAAACCTTTTTATTGTATCGTGACTCATGTCATGGTGGTTGGGTCGGATGTTTGGGATGCTGCAATGCCCCGTTACTGGTCCTGGTCTCTCTCTATATATATATTTTCAGCTGAAGATCCACAAAGGGAGAAAATGAATCACGTATCAAAGTATTTTTTCTTTTTTATTCCTGAGCTTTCAGCCCCTGCCAGGGGCCTTCATCAGAGGACAATGTTTAGACTTACAAGAATCAAAGGCAATATATAGAAAAAAGTACAGTCCCTATCTTGTACGTAACCCAGGGACTGCCTGTACTCGTATATGATACAGTATCTGCCAAATATAATGAAGAGTATGCTTTGCCCTTACTGGGGCTCATCAGGTGTATGGTAACCACCTAATAATCTGATTGCGATTCACACTTAAAAAGAACATACATCTTTCTATATCTATATGTCTATATACTGTGTATACATATACACACCCTTGCATGTGTGTATATATTTATTATCCCACTTCCAGAAATTCCCTTTTAGTCACTGTTAAAATACTCCCCTTAAGATACAATACACTTTTCCCACGACGACTCCTATTCCAGTTAAACCTTTTCTGTACTCATCTTTTGATACTAAATTAGAACCTCAGGTGATTTTTCCTTGGATTTCAAACACGGTAGCAAATCAATCTCAATTCTAATTTCAAAAATGGAAAAAAAAAAGTCACAGGGAGTGAGATGGGGCAAATATGGAAGGTGTGAGGCAACAACTACGTTACATTGTTTATGGTCAAAAGCTCTTTGACTGACAATATGATGAGTGCAGGATGAGCCTTGTTATGGCAAAAAAAATGCATTACTGCATGTGCCACAGCTCTGGCCATTTTGTTTGCCTGATGCTTTACAGCAGATTCCACAGCTGTTCAGTGTAAGGTCACAGATTAATAGTCTGATCATGGAAACACCGTTTATTAAAGAATCTGTTAAAAGTTGAAAAATATGACAAACGCTGTCCTGATGTTTGATATTACTCGACATGCTTTTTTCAGCTTTGGGGAGGGAAAAAAAAAATCATAAAAGTCACACACACAACTGTAGAATAAATGTCAGAAATATGTATCTCACTGCCACTTGGTGGACTGATTAAAAAGACTACAGGCATGCGATACCTAGCAGCAGAAGTGATAATTGCAAAATTTCTGGGCCCCTCTCATGTTTGTGTCTATATACTGTATATGTCAGGTTCAACATCTTGCTTTATTAGCTTGAAGAACCACCACCAAAAGCATTATGAAGAAGGTTTAGATAATCCTGATAAAAGTAACATTCCCAAAATCTGCAGCCCCACAGAGACAAAATTTTTGTTAGACACTACTGTCAAAAAAACAAGCACTGCAAAATAATTGTCATATATCTGGCAAACTACTAGACTGTTAAAAGAAACACAACTTTTTAGCTAATCTTCACTGCAGTTCTAATCATTATCAGAAACTTGTAAATAACTCATGAAAGAATAAAGTTACGTTAAAACCAAGCACACCATTGTTTTTCTTGTGAAATTCCCAATAAGTTTGATGTGTCACATGACCCTCTTCCTATTGAAAAAACAAAAGTTTGATCCAAAATGGCCGACTTCAAAATGGCCACCATGGTCACCACCCATCTTGAAAAGTTTCCCCCCTCACATATACTAATGTGCCACAAACAGGAAGGTAATATCACCAACCATTCCCATTTTATTAAGGTGTATCCATATAAATGGCCCACCCTGTAGATTGAAAAGTGCCAACTATAGTTATGAAAAAAAAAATAAACGTTCTTCTGTAGAAAAATCTGTACTATTCTCAGCAGGACAGAACAGTGTAAAAAAACAAAAAATGAAGCTTTTCTTTGTAATGCAAAATATTATTACATTAAAATTACATTCATTAATGTTCCTTATTTTAACCATACTTTTAATAAACATACTTTGTGACAGGGAACAGAGAAGAATAAATGAGAAAAGAAAACATTTTTTATTATTGGAAAATAAATTACAAAGGACACAAACAAAAAATAAACAGGAGAGAAAAGTGCAAGTGACTTCTTAACATCTGTGTTTCTGTCATTATTACAAATGTATGGACAGATCTTTGTATTTGAATAGCAAGCACATTCAATTAAAGCCATCTGATAAAATCGTATAGGATTGGGAAGCAACTGCTGTCAATTCACCCAAGAGTCAAAAATCAATGCTGTAAAATCATTTTTTTTTCTGTGATACAGTACAATAGTCCACTATCATTTTAGTTATGTTGACAACAAACAGTTACAAAATAAAATATTTGCTTTATTGACAACTAATAACATTCTGGTTCATTTCACAGTGTACAAAATGAATGTAATTGAAAGATCTAAACCTAGTTTGTGCTTTTCTGCAAAAATGAAATAATGAATAGTGAACAAAGATACTATTCAGTACATAATTTCTGATTCTTGGAAACAAGGCACTATGTGTGGGGTGATTAAGAATTGGAAAAGCTATGTTCTACAAATAGAAGACTAATAAAAATGCATCAAGAATTTGTATTGGGTAACAGGAATTTAATTATGAAGAGAAATAATACGTTTTTACACAGTATAGGTGTGTGTGTGTGTGTGTTTGTACACATACACAATTCTATTCTGATGTTCTGTGTCCAGTACAATTATTTAGTGCTAAGGGGAATAGTCATTGATGAGCATCTTTCAAAGGTAAAATTTCACAGAAACGGCAACATTTTATATATCATGAATTCTGTATATTACGTATGGTCAATACATAATATAATGTATTCCGATTTGAATGGCCATTATATCCAAGACCATACAGAAGTGATTTTCTTTTCTAAATAATAAAGTGCATCTAGTAATAAAGATTTAAAAAAATTGGACTGCACAGATAAAGATCTATTAACAGGTAAACAAAACAAACCCATACTAACATGTGTCATATACTGCTCATATTGCACTACAATAAACCTGAAACACATACAAAAAGACAATCCCATCTAATACAGCCACATAAGCAGAAGTTGGGAAAGGTGATCTTGAATATTAGCAGACTTAAGCAAGGTACATGGTGGTGGAAAACTCTTTGCTTTGATGACAGCATTAATCTAACCTAAATAAAGATCATATTTGACACTGAAAAAAAATTAAAATACAAGTAGCACAAATAGCTTTGAAAATTTAAAAGGGAATTACACACAATTTGAAAAGGAATGCCTATGTAACACACCACTTAAGACATCTGTGTAGATACAAGTTTAGTTTTGTTTTTTTTTAGGCAGAATTAATTTTTTGTAAGGCTAACTACTGCCTTCTGCAAATTTTAATTCCATGAACAAATAAATGTGCATTTCTACACCCAGTTTCTCAAAACCCAAGTACACTTTACATTTGTAAAACAAAAGTAGTTTAAAGATTCCTACATAAACTGGTACTGGTCACTTCTTCCCCTAGAAGCACAGCAAAAAGAGTATACTGTATAGGAATGCAAACATTGTACTGACAAATAAAATCAAGAAAGTTCTAAAGGATATGGGGCTTGGTTACAACTTGAAGTGGTTGTTCATACACTATAGTAGTTCAATAGTAACACACAATGTTTTACTTAATTAGGCCCCAGAACAAAAATATCCAAAGGACATACAGTATGTGGCATAAAGAAGGAACAATTTCTAGTTTTGATATAACAAAGTGTACTGAAACACAAATTTATAACAGCTTGTAAACAAATTTGAAAGAAGCTCTTAATTATAAACTCTTTCTTCTGAAACAAGTTATGTTACATTGTTGACTGAAATGCAAACAATTCCCTAATCTAATATTATTTATTATACACAAATGTTCCCAATTTACATGTTTTTATGCAAGTATAATTCTGTCCAGACTCTTTCAAAATGTATAAAATGATTACATTATTAATAAAACAGGCTTGTGAATACAACAAAGAACTGCTAAAATGAATTTTCAAAACTAGCTGTTATTAAGCAAGGAATGTGGGAGTAGTCATATTTATTCAAAACATATATATATATATATATATATATATATATATATATATATATATATATATATATATATATATATAAATAAACTGTAGTGTAAAATAAATCTGTACCTTTTTTTTGTAAACACCAGATGTTAAAGAGTTTTGGCACATCTTCACTCAACCTGATTGTTTAAGGAGAATACACAACATAGTGTTTTTTCTTAAACAATACTGTACATAAAGATTAAAGATAAAGAATCAGTTGCACATTTTACACTTAATTTAAATACATTAATAATTTTATCCATACCCACTTTTTACAAGTATGTGGAAAAGTACTTCAGTAAGGAAAAAGAAAAAAGTGTGTATGCATGTTTATGTGGCAAAAATGTGAAATTATTCACTGAGCAGATCTCCTCTTTATGTCTTCATTTCTTCACCACTGCTTTAACATGCTGTGCAATCAAGATCTTTGTAAACAGAATAATGTTTCCAAATCTCCATTAACACCCAACTGGAGACAGTCTTTCCACAGCAGACTTTAAAACAACCTCACCAAACTGATGGAGCACAGATACTTCTTCACTTTGTACCAGTTTTTTTTTTTATTCTTCATCTCCACTTAATAAGAAGCTCAATATAAAGTCTATGGATTTCTGTCGTTCCTGTGCTGATTGTCTTCCAGAGACCTTTGGTGGTGGACGAATCAAGAGGCTTGCAAACAGTGTGGCTAAAATACAAGAAAAGCAGAAAAAATTAAAGGCTTCCTTTAAGTTTTCTTAGATGATTCCTTTAAGATTTAGTTAATCCATCAAAGACAAGCAATCCAAGTATTCATTTTCTAACTCACCAAAGGACTGCAACATACAAGAGTAAGTACTGGCTAAGGTGAGTGCAACTTAGCCACTAAGCCTGGATAGCATGCCAATCTATCACAGATAACACACACCAGATTAATACAGTACATATACTCATAAAAACACATTTCAGGTTTCTTACCTATCATATTGGCATTAAGGTTGTTGTACTGTGAATACTTCAGTAGTTCTCTGAGGAATGCCATTAGATACCTGAAAACATTACGATGGACTCGGGAAAGCTGAGAAATTACCTACAAGGAGAGAGAAATATTAAATCAATGAAAGTAGTATAAACTTATCTCTTGACTTACTATTATTTATTTACGATAAAGTGTGGCACAGCACCACCCATGAAATAAATCAAGATTATCAGCAAGCCTGCTCCCGACGTCTGGTGTAGCTGCTCTGTTCAAGTAATCAGTAATTACTCTGGTTTGGGATTAAACCATCTACTATTCTTTGTAAATTTTTCACTTAAAGTAGTAATTTAAAAACAATGAACTACAAGTCAAAATATGAGTGAGACACAGCAATATACGGTACATATATGGAACAAGACCTGCAAAATCTATTTTTTGAGAAAAGAATTAAATAGCTATCACAATCAGACAAAAAAATCCCAATCAGAGCTATTCTAATATATTCAGTTTAACAGCACAATTATATATTGGTAAACATAAATATGTTGGTGGTAAGCAAATTTTATCAATTACCTGTCTACAGAGGCGGCTATCCAAAGCACTTTCCAAGCAGTTATTATACAATTCATAGCACACAACTGGCTCTGGTAATGCTTCCAAAAAAATTAACAGTGCTTCAGCTACTGAATGGTTGCTTCCGGCTACAAAGACAAGTTAAGGATCTTTTTCTCCATTATTGAGTTTTAAAATCTGGGGGAAATTTTTTTCTCAAACAGAAATATAGCGGCACTAGAGTCACTGTATTTAAAATACTGTCATAATCTAATCATTGTAAAATTCTCTTTCTAAAAGCATTTAGTGGCTCTGGAGATCTCGAACACCTTTTATTTTCAAAAATCACCAGTTCTGAGGTCTCTCTCTATTATATGTATACAATTTATTTAAGCACTAATGTGAAGTGACATAAATGGAAAACAATGAACTACAAATTGGGTAACAAATGCACAATAAATTGTTTCTTCAGCATTTCCTGTATGTACTTCAACTTCACATGTACAGAACATGCAAGTATTTTTAAAAGAAAATGTGACCTGCAGCTGTTTGTATGTATGGGTCCTCAATAATCTAAGCTACCTAAAGCTGATATAGATTTTGGGTTAGGAGTGGCTAATTAAAGGAGAATGAGGTAGTCTTTTGGCTGGGGCAGCAAGTTTAAAACAATGAAGAGAACAGCAAGTTTAGGATGACAACAACAAACAAGCTATGTTTGGAGTTATGTATTAAAAACTGACATTGGTCAGGCTTTGATCTCCTTTTTATTTGGAAGAACACCTGGAACCACATGTCTTTCCAAAGGTTTATCCAGCCCCGGAACAGAACAAACTGGTGCGCTGTAACATATCTTCTACTTGGGGATCTTACTGTTGGAGCTGTCTGTTCAATGATAATTTTTTATTTGTTTTTCTTACTTGTTACAGCTGAGTGTTTCTTTATTATCTATAAAGTTTGCAAGGCACTGATTCTAAAGTTTGCTTTATTGAAATAGGGTTTTAAGGTTTACCTGAAATTTCAGCTCACATAGTTTATGTGGTAGCAGGGTTCCCAGGTAGTTTAAAAGCAATCTGTTACAACATCAGTAACTATATCTTTGTATAATCGCCACAAAAATTAAACAACTTTAGTCTGCTCCTATATTAATACATTTTTATAATTAGTCAAATCAGATCATGTCTGAGAATAGGCACACTGATCAGCCAACTTCATCCTTGGGTCAAGAGAGAAATTCAACACTGGTTATCTAAATACCAGATTGATAATGAAAAAATGAAGGTAAGGAGACAGGGTAAAGGCAACCATCTTCTTAAAAAAAAGAAAGAAAAACAAATGCTTAAGTTCAAATACAAGTTGGCGATAGTAGGAAAAAAATAAAGTTGATTGTAAAAGGAAAACAGTAGTGAGAGTTGTAAATGTGCATACACTAACACCAAGTTAGTGAGAATAAAGTTCTTAAAGGACATTAAAAGTTAAAGATACCCTGAAATCTACTACAATACTAACCTGTGTGAATCTTGTTATTTACCTATGATTTATGTATATTTTTCTATAAATTGCTGAATGTGTCTCTGTTTATATTTAAACATGCTTTGTATTTAGGCTAAATTATTTTTCCAATCTATATGTATAATTATTGTGCAGAATACTGGTCTCATAAGTGGAGTTGCAATAAGAAAGAAAAAACTGAAGTGAAAAGTTTCCTTAATAATATAAAACCAGAAATTTCCACAACCATCCTCCCCTAAAATCCTGGATGGAATTACTTTCAGTCACACAGCCTCTTTCGTTCATTCAAATTGTAAAGGATACGTATTTTAACAGGAATGGTTGTATCTAGGCAATCAATTATATCTTGGAGTTCATGCTGCATTCCTGGTGTTTGGAAGAGATCTTCCTATATATATGGAGTAGACAATAAAGAAAAACATGATATGTTTGTAGATTTCTTGTAAATTTGCATTTTGTAGTTTTTTCAGTCTCACACCATACTTTATTAAAACATACTGCATGACATCCTTATTTGAAATTATATTGCATCATTTACATTCATCCAACACGTTTCGAAAATCTATAAAAATACTGAGGCATTTACAGCCACAGTAATGAAACATGGAAAATATAATAAAAATTAGAAACTCTTCAAATTTTACGAAAAATACAATGCTTTCTTATATTGTAATGTAAAGATTACTATAAAAATGTGTCATACAAAAAATTATCTGTGAAAATAAAGGGATAATCAACTCACCTCTTGACAGGCATGCTTATACAGATGGTCCACTAACAACCATATTTCCTTAGGTATTTTGAGTGGTGGATCTTCAGTACCATTATTGTCAACCTGAAGGTGGTGTACACGAGGGGATTCCTAAAAGAAAGAAAAAAAAACAAAAAAAAATTATATACACACACATATATACATGCAGTGCTTGGTAATAAGGATATTTTAAATGTAAAATTATTCAATACCATCAGAAAACCACCTCATACTAGAAATACATGGTAGACAATGCCAAAGAAGGAAAACTGATGAATAGGCCTTTCATTAAGAGAAATTGCAAAAACAATCAAAGTGTCAGTGAGTTTGGTGTCCTACACAATCCAAAGGCAATTGAAAACCGGAAGAAGCTTTGTTAGGAAGAGATCTGACAGACCCATAGTCACAACCCAATAAGAAGACAAGTTTCTGAGGTTCACCGGCTTGTGGGATATACACCTCACAGCACAACTGTGTCAAGCTTAACAGTGGTTGAAAAAAGCAAGTCTCAGTTTCTACTGTGAAGTGGAGACTTTGTGCTGCAGGTCTGACAAGGAGAGTGGCAGTGAGAAAGCCATTCCTTAAAGGACTAAATAGGGCCATTAAATAACGGCTGTGGACTACTATAGACTGGAAGTAAGTCTTATGGACTGATGAATCAAAACTTTAAATCTTTGGTTCATCAAGCAGGATGTTTGTAAACCATCACATTGGTGAAAGGATGGTTCCTCAGTGTGTGACACCAACAGTCAAACATAGAGCATGAAGTGTGATGGTCTGGTTTTCTTTTGCTGGAGGTAGAGTTAGTGTCTTTCACCGAGTGACTGGCAGTCTGAATCAAAAGGATTACCACAGTTTTATGTTATATCCGTTAAAGGTGGCTACTTTGACGAAAAAATAAGAATTGGAATAAAATTTTGAGCACTTAATGATTCCTTGACATGTTTTTTTTATTTACCATTGTTTATTTGTTCTATGCCTTGATTTCATGAAACATTAAGGGTTTAAACTTTGTGGATTTCCATAATAACTGAAAAACTGAGGTGTTCCAAAACTTTTGACCGGTGCTATACATACAGTATATATTTTAATATTTATTTTGCCTCAAGGGTAAAGGTTGGATTGTTACTTTTAATTTTGAGCATATTGCAGAAACAGAACAGTAGTCACTTTATTGCCAAAAGTGTCCTGCAAATAGTATAACAATGACAACAATTGCCACATACAAGGTTAAAAGCCATAACCAGACTTTAAGAAAAAATATTCAAAACAAACACCAATTAGCCAATTAATTACAATGTACTGACTCTGATTGAGGTCTTATTTTATCATTAAATTAATAAAATAACTTTTTCCACATTTAAACTTAGCATCACTCCTATAAAAATCAGACACGTCCGTCACAACTAAAAGCAGTTAAATAAACCATGGTTTTCAGGTTCTGAAGAAATAATAACTATAAATTTAAAAATCCCACAGGACAGAAAAATGTC
Organism: Polypterus bichir lapradei; assembly: GCA_026402145.1. Lineage (NCBI taxonomy): Eukaryota > Metazoa > Chordata > Cladistia > Polypteriformes > Polypteridae > Polypterus > Polypterus bichir. The sequence goes on along the minus strand of JANRMT010062790.1, from coordinate 36,358,718 downwards.
ATTGTATAATATTATATCTACTGTATATATCTATTCTATTTTAATTATTTTTTTATATATATATATATATATATATATATATATATATATAAAATCCTAAGCCTAAAAATGCAACGATTTTATGTGACCTTTTTACGTGACGTTTTTGTCACGCTTTAAATTGGCCTTATTTTAAAACCTACATATATATGTTTGGTATCATTCTTTTCAAAATCTATCGAACGTTATTGTGATGTTGTTACATTTTCACATTCTTATTCCATTTTTAAACTATTAACAAAAATATATCTAGATCTCACATCTCGTGAGACGGGACTTTGTGCCAAAATATTTAACCACGCTAAACCCCCTATAAATATGTTTCTTTGGTACATTTACAGATTTTACTAATATTCTGGCTGAAACTATATACACACACACATATATACATATATCTCCTTATATAATACGTTACTGTGGCTGTCCATTGTCTGTTCGCAAACTGTTTGACTTACTGACCTGAAATTGACATATACCTGACATATACTACGTGATCTATACTCTTTGCTTTCAGGGTGATGATTTTGATTACTCTTTTTGTTTTATTTTATTGTAGAATCAACTCTCGGCAGTGGGCAGCAGGGCAGCCGTTCTCATCCCTTCCACCTTCATCGTCACTTCCCCTACCTCTTCATATCTTAAATCATTCTTGAGGCAGATTGAACACTTAAGTGCCATCTTAAGTGAAAAATTAAGAAAAACGTACTGATTAACTGCAGCACAAACACTGACTTAATCAGTTTTAACGTGAAAAGATCCCAACGTAAGAAAAGAAGTGGCCGCATCTACCTCTGAGGCAGCGAATACTAAACGTACAGAGAAAGAGTATGAAAACTATGAATAAATATTTTATATATATATATATATATATATTATATATATACACACACACACACACATGTATGAAATCTGAGACTATTCCACTCTACAGATCATCCAGTGTGATTAATGTGATTCACCAAAACTTAATTTTTAATAACCTTTTTTTTACCAGGGGTGCCAATAATTGTGGAGGGACTGTGTGTGTGTGTGTGTGTGTGTGTATTATATAAAAAAAGCATGAATAATACTATACATTTTGCTGCTCTATGGTAACTCATCAATATTCATAACTGGGGCAGAGACTTCAACCAAAACAATGGCTTGTAAATGTGAAAGCTGTAAATCCAGTTTTAAAACAAACTTAAACTGAACCATTAGTTGAATAATGAATAATCATCAATAGTGATGACAATGTGAACTGGTGATCAGATGCTGACAAAGTTTGGGAAAATGATGCCCACAGTACCAACCCACCTAAGCACTGTTCACAATGTAGCAGCTATTGTTTGTGTCAGGGGAAACGTGGAAGTCACAAAGCCATGCACTGTGGTAACCTACAGCAACATAAGGGGCCTTTCTGATCAGGCAGTTCATGCACTGACATTCTACTCTGCCATGCTCAAGAAACAGAAAAAAATTGTATAAGAAAAGTGCACAAAGAAACAGGCTTTTACTATCCTGACTGCAACATCAGGCTATACGTTTGTGACTGCTTCAAAACATATCACAAAAAGAAAGTGTACTAAATCTGCATTAGTAAAGTAGTGGACACTAAGCATACCTTTTCTACTGTATTTATGTTGACATTTTGCCATTTAGAAATTTCCATTATATGTAATAACTTTTTTCATGTCAAAAAAAAAATTGACTTGTTTTCCCAATGGTAAACATAGCACAAAGGAGGTTGAAGTTTTTGCAAGAGCCCAACTGAGAACACAGTCACAACATGATGATAACTACCATACCAAACAATCATAAATGGCTATTAGACTACAATCAGTCTGTATTGTTATTTTTAAGATGTAACCATTTCAGATCTTCTTTCCAATATAATAATAAATTAAATATTTAATGTATTCAAAGATATGCTTTTAAAATACTTAGAAATTTTCAACATTTGCTAATAAGAAATATACTCAGTTAAGGGTTCAGATTTTATGTGCTACTGACTTTTGAAGTTCAGAAAATTGTGGCTTTTGGGGCAACTATATTAACAGATGAAGTGACAGGCCAACTCAGTTTTTCCCTGCATAACTTACTTAACATAAGTTACTTAACAAATGAACAAATATATTTGGTATTAATATGCTTGGGATATAATTCAAAGATATGTCTGAAGAAGGAAGGGCATGACTATACCAAATTTATCAATCTGTTGTGGATTTTGTGTCTTAATATAAGGTACAAGTCAGGAAATGGCCACAAACAAAGTGCCAGTACATTGCAGGGTCCACTCGCACACACATTTCCACACTTGTGTCCAACATGAGGGCTGATATGGAAATACCAATTAACATAATCTTCATGTCTGTGGGGTTGTGGGAGGAACTGTGCGGTAGCTGGAAGAAAATATGTACAGAAATGGGAAGAATGTGCAAACTCCACATGGGTTTCAAACGCCGAAACAGTATTCAATAAAACAAAGAATTGCATTATGTTGCACAATATACTATTTCAGTTTACTACAATGCAATATTACAATTTACTTTGTACTATTTCACGAGAATGAGGCACAGTGTTTTACCTTCTCAATGAAGCTTTCTTCTCCCTGTATAAGGAAGCCAAAGAAATAGTAGAATTGTAATGAAGAGAGAAAAGAAAAAAGCATGTAAGATAAAAACTGATTTATGAGACAGAAAGAACTCAATTACATAAGTAAGAACATAACACAAGAATTGAAGAAGAAAATTTTATCCTTCAATCCAACAAAATGAAGTTGTTTATTGGGGGGGTTGGGAATTGGTCTAAATTTTTTTTTATCAAACCAAGAATGCAAATAGTTAAATATAATGAAATAAATGAAAAGAAGAAAACTGTAGGTCTTAAGAAATAAAGGTCTAGTATATCCATTTGTTTTAATCCATGGAATATGTGAGACACTCTTCATGAGGTGATATGCAGAATGACTAAGAACATCCATGAATCACTGTCTTAAAAATCTATTTTTAAACAATATGTAAAAAATACTTCTTTACTGCTTGTCTAGCATATCTATAGGCCAATCTTTTTTTCCTTTCAGAAAAATAGGAAAAACAGAAGATGATGCTGGTCTGTAAGCTAACATATAGCATAAAATAAAAGCTTTCAGATAGTGGCAAAAATATATTTTTTTAATTAAATCACACAAGGTCACCTCACTCAAAAATTAATCAAGTTATCTGTAAGGTTCAGAAAGAGTTATGCAGCATGGAAAAACAATAAAATAGTAATGTATTAGTTATACAATATTGTTTAGGGAACAAAAATCATGATCCTTGTAAAACCATTCCCTTTTCTCTGCAGAGAAAAACCTACATGCAACAACTGATGAAATTTCAGCATTAACTGAGTGCACAATTATAGCAGTAGAAGCACGAAATAATACATTTAAAACACATTATCTACTTAAACAGCATAAAATAAGTTTGTGCCATTTATGTGAAAAATACAATGAAAGCTTATTCTTTAGCAACCACCAACAAAAAATAAAAAATAATCTACTTTTGCTAATATTTTACTCACAAGATCAATCAACTTTGTTACTGGAATCTCTCTGATTGGCTTCTTCATCCGACAAAGGCTTTCCAAGGAAGTGCCAAAACAACTGGGAAGATAGTTTCCCCCAATGGTAAGAAAGTAATCTTTGCCCCGATCTAAATGCAGCACCAGGATATCTTCAATTTTGTCTTGACATGAATTTAACATTGTTACAGAATCTTTGCTGACATAAACTTCCAACCAGATTTCAATTGTCTCATCTGCATTTGGAGAACAAATGGTCATCAGAATAAAAATAGGTTATAAATCGGAGCATATAAAAATGTATTTGTGGTACAAAAAAGCTTTTTGTTATAACCTTCAAGTAACTGCATAGATAATCATATAAGCTTAAGAAACATTTTTAAATTCAGAGTATTACTCTAGTCTTTATGAAAACTAAGACCTTTGAAAATAAGTAAACAGTCTCTGATTACTGGACCAGCTTAACCAAACTGTACACTAGTGTACTGCAGTGCAGGGCCTAAAACCATTGTTCAGAGGACATCAATTGGAATATTTGACTATTATCAAGTATCATCAAAACAACAGACATATCAAAACAAATTAACAGCAAAACTGCAAAAAGTAAGGAAACTTTCAGAAGTTCTAAAAATGTAAACCCTGTTGGAAATGTAGACACTGGTATAAGGAAGGCACAAATTCAGGAATGAAGCAAAAAGTGTTTTCCAATTAAAAAAAAAAAAAACATTCTCCATGACATAAGCTTGTCACCAATTTTTCGGTTTTGAAGGGTCAGGAAAGAAATTGTTTTTCTAGTACTTTATATATTTTTTTTTGATTATAATTCTTCTTTCAGTGTAGGTAAAATATAGCTCCATTAAAATGTTTGAATATTTACTGATGGAATATGAGAAAAAAAAAATCAAACATTTGTAAGGCAGTTAAGTGTGCCTGTAATATTTTTGCATAATTAAGATAATTCACATTTAATTCATGTTTGAAGGCTCAGTGCAGTTTGACCACTGATCTTGTGTTTTGCAGTTTCACTTTGTGTCAGAAATTCCTCCTCTTAAACATCCATAGTGCTGCACTTATGCCAGTGACTCATCTATAAGGCACTGCAACAGGAATATAAGTAATGCATGTAGGGTGAAGAGATCTAAATATGCTGCTGTATTTTTGAGGTATGGCAGATTCTGTTTGAGGAATGCAGATGATCCAACTAACGTTAATATTTTACCACTTTAATGTCAAGTGTTTTTCACATTTCATGTGTAAATTCAAAGATATTCTTTTGCAGTTCTGTTCAGTGCCAATGCTGCATGTGGCATCACTTCAGAGGGCACACACACAAAAATTTTAATCAATATAGGTTTAGGTTTTTCTGAAAGGCAATAAATACAGTACTGAGCAAATTTTTTTAGGTTTCTATTAAGATTGAATGCTTTCATAAATAATTATATGAATAGTTTTTATGAATCAGTAAACCTCCTTCAAAAGTACAGTAAACAGGAAATAAACCAAAATCAATATTTGGTGTAATACATAAAAACAGCAGCAGTTCTCTAGGTACACTTGCATGTAGCTTCTGAAGATTATTTGTGTGGTATGCTATTCCAAGCCTCTTGGAGTACTTGTCACAGTTCCACTACAGATTGTGACTGTCTTACTTGTTTTTGTCTCTGCAAGCTTTTCCCAGAATTACACTATGATGTTGAGATATGGCTCTATGAGCACCATACCATCAGTTGCTGGATTCCCTGTTCCTTTCTTTTTTTACAGCAGATTTTTTTTTTATTTTGGTCATGTGTCAGGGTCTTTTAAATGTTGTGCCTCACTGATGGTGCCATATGTTGAATAAAAATACACCTATAAATCTCAGCAATGAGGGGGCCATCAATTTTGATCAAATCACTAACTCCATTTGCAGAAATTCAGTCCTAAACTTGCAAGGAAATTCCAGATTACTTCATTGTTACATGCAGATATTAATCCATGTATCAGCTGCTACCCCTCCAGAAAACAAACTAGCCTTGTTATTTGACTCATCAGTTCAGAGAACCTGCTGCCATTTATTTGCACTCCATCCCTTGTATATTTGCTCCAGTGGATTGCCAGTTTAAAGCTAAGTTCTGAGCAGTGCTAGAAATCTTTTGATTTTGAAGGGAAGTAAGCACAATGGATTACTCATTTGCTGTACTCAAACTGCACTGCCTTGGTTAACCACTGCATTTTAAAGAAACAAACTTTGCCAGTTTGCTAGTTTCTGCAGAAAAGAGTGGATAATGCATCTTGAAATTTCCTCTTGGTGATGTTAGGATTATCATTATGCTCACTTTTGCCATGGTATAGGATTTGCTGGTTAAACCACACATCTAAAGCAACCTCATCTTTTTTAGAATGATTATCCCTTGCTCAGTTTCATTCCCTCTAGACAGCTGTTTCAGTGAGTCATGTTGCTCAGCCTACATATTAAATCATTGGTCATTAGTACCTGTTTATTCTATATGCTTAATCGAACACTGGGCTATACGTCTACAAAGATCTCACATTTGTATGTTGAAAGTTGCATATTGATATGCTAATTCCTTACTTTAACAACAATTAAATACTTATTGTATTGCTTCACTTTCTGCAAAATGAATGTTTGGAAAACTAAATATAACCAAGATAAATATTTTTGTAAACCATCTAAAGTGTCTAAGACTTTTGCATAGTACTACATATAAACACCCTGAGAGATTACTGGATTTACAAATTGGGCACTCATGAAACAATATGGCAGTAAAACAGGTTTTGTAAACTATTATTCCCAAATAATCATTAAATATAGGTGAGGAAAAAAGAAATAAAATAATCAAAAGCACAATATACTAACAAACTGTTTCACACATAAAAGAAAATTCATAGCAGAAAAATCAATCCAAATAAAGGCATGTGGGGTTTCTTGACTTGAAATGAACGTCAGATTCAATAATCACAGTTTATATTGGTGGAAATAATCTGTGACGTGAATAGATTTACATAACAATAATCAATCAAGCAGAACGAGTCATTTCCACAAATTATGGGCACTTAGCTAAATAAACAATAATAGTCAATTACAAATTAGAAACATTTGTCAATGCAAACACACATTGCATATACCTTTTATTTATAGTATCAAGATGTGCATTTTTCTGTATAAACAGGTTTATAGTAAGAAAGAAATCTGTATGTATGACAGTGCCTCTCTAACCAATCTTCTTTATAGTTTGTTCAACAAAATAAATTATCATTCAATCAACTTTTACAATGAAATGATTTTGAAAGAAAATTAAAAAGCAAACTAAAATTATCCTTTACTAGTATCAGATTAAAGATCTTTAGACTTATCTCACTACGAAGTAAGGTAAAGTTCTGTCAGTGACGATCAAAATCAGTTTAATGTCATTTTCATCCAAATGAGGAACATCAAATTGTCCAGCGTACAAAAGCAACACCACATTGTATTTTAAAATTCTTCTAAATTTATGTTTTTCAAATACATTCAAATAATTGCAAGATGCATAAATGGAAAAAAAAGTATATTCTGAATGCACATACATATGAGGAATGATAAAATGTTTTGAGTCTGACCTATTAAGAAAAAAAATGGAGCAGTCAAGATGAATATACTATTTTAAAGACTTTGGCCTCTTTTGAAAATGAGACAGCCACTAATTTCTTATTGATAAACAGATGCAAAATAACTTTTTGCATAATGGTGATACTTGTTCCATCTGTTATGCATAACACTGGTATATATTGTACATAATCATTATGTAACTGTCAAGTGTTTTATTTGAAACAAAAAACATTTTGCTTCAATTTCAAGTCAGATAAACATCACCTACTGGAAAGAAGTTTACGGTGAATACTTGGAATTTCCATAATTTGCTACAAAGAAGCTAACCTTTCACCACATGTGAAATAACAACTATGAATTACCTCCTGTTGCAACTGTTTTAATGGTGCTCTACAGGATTGAGACCTGAGATGACATATATATTGATTTGCAGACACATGACTGGTTGTTTGGGTGCACATTACTAGTATTAATGAGTAGACAAACCCTATAAAGTGGCCACATATGTATGTAAATTGTACAAACAAGCATTCAGGACAAGAATTTGTTCTCGAGGATTTTCACAAAAACCATTAAAATTATAAACATATCAACAAAGATCTCCAGACTTTGCATATATTACATAGAAAAATTAAACAAATATTTAGATTAAACTAATAATTGATATCAATGGCAACGTAACAGCCATGATCTGAGACTATGAATGTTTATTAAAGTAAAACTTAATCAGAAGATGAACAGCAATTGTAATGAATTGAGTATATGAAGTATACACTGTAAACTTCATGAATAATCATATGAACCGGTTAGTTTTTATTTGCGAAACTTGTTCTGATGCCAACAACTATAAATTGTAAATGTAGTGAGTGATTTCTGTCTGAGAGAATAAACACTGATTTCTGCAATACTGTATTAAAGAGGTCTGTCAATTACTGTTGTTATTTTATTGCTACATTTCAAAAATTATTTATTCTCGTTTTGTTGCTAACATTATGAATTCCAAACTAAGCCAGGCTCTGTCATAAAAATGAGAAAGTAGAGAGAAAGTTTACTTTGCAATTTAAAATGCAAAATATGTTGTAATCAATTGTGTGTAAAAATACGTAAACCACTGGGTTTAAAGGAAAATACCATAGAAATTATAGTGACAGAAATTCCAAGTATGCACATTGTTGTTTAGGTAACACAATGGTGCTCCTGTACCTATCCTTTGACCACATAAGTGTGATTGATGAGGGCCACCAGCTGTTAAAACATATTTGCCGTAAAAATAGGCTTTTAAAAAGTATGAAAATTAAATATAGGTTATTTAATTTTTTCTAACACCCTTTTTATTGCACTAATGGAAATGTAACTTTCGATAATCATGGACAGTTATTTTGCAGTCAGGAAAGACATCCAACCATAAAATCACTGAAACCTCTATTAAAGAAGTCTTGTCAAAAAATAAATAAATAAATAAAAAAAAAAGCTACTCCAGGTAAAAGCCAGAATAGCTGCTGAACAAGACAAGCTATATATGCATCCCAGGGCATACTAACACTGCAGTTGATTGCTACGATTACATTAGTAACAATAATGGGTAATATTTCAATGAGTATTAAGCACTTAATATGAACTTTTGCAGAGTAATACAGTAGAGTGATGTCTTTCATGTCAATCAATTTTCTTAAATATGCATCTTCAACAGAACATAGAAAGGGGAATAAAGTGTGAACAGTAACAAAAACACACAACAAATAAAAGAGAGAACCAAACATTTGTCTTTCCCAACTATAAATATTTCCATGGCAATCTGTAACCTACTTGGCTCTAGATATCCATCGCAGGGATCTGCCCTAAGCCATGGCTTGCAGTACTGAGAATCATTTAACTTCGGAATGAAAGAAAAATGACATGGAACTTGACCATCATTTGTTATCTGAAATTTTTCTTTCTGAAGTTGACGAAACTTGACATCTTTGAAGATGAACTAGGAAAGAAATTGAAAAGAAACCTGAGAACAGTCCAGCAAGAAAGATGATGGCACAAAAAATTACCTACATGATTATAATGCAATGGTAGCTTCAGCGCTTATCAAAAAAAATTAAGGTATTACTAACAACAATATTCAAGTAAATAAGTATGATATAAAAGGCTTTTAAACACTTTAAGTAAACACCTCTTACTTCAAACTTACAGTTTGAATACATCTTAAAACACCTGGACTTGGCAATTTTTCCCACCAGCCTTTCCACATGACATGAAGCAAAATCAAAACAAGAGGATATCTCCCATATATAACCCTTTTTAAACAAATCCAAAATGTGGATTAGAAAGTACAGCATGTTTCCCTAAAATGTTCATATTAGGAAGCATTTGTTTACCTCATGATGACCAGAGGCCCTGTCAACTCAAGTTAAGAAGCAGCTCCTTTTGCCATTACACCATTTTGTTAGGTCAAAATATTTCAATTTGATGTCACGTGGTTATCAGTGACTGAAAATATTTTTTTTATAAAAATGTACATAATGTGTATATTCATTCATTCATTGCATTTAATTATAATACAATTGGGACATAGCGCAGACTTTCGGCCCGTACAGCTGACAAAGCCAACTGCCTGAATGCCACACGTCCATTTTCTTCTTTCTAGAATCAAAAGCAGCAAGAACTTTTTTTTTGTTTTTAAATGGTGCTCCTCGGTGTCCATAGTGCACAGTCAGTATTATTAGACTTTGTGGTCTGGCGACATTGGCCGGGACTTGAGTTTCATAAATGGCGTTACTTGGTACCAATAATGAAGGTCACATTAGTAAATAAGAATTTTTGGATGTATAAATTTGTGAATACAAAATCGAAAGATGCATTCAAATGCAAACATTTTTTTTTTTTTTTTTTTTAAGATTATGGTGTGCAGGTGTTCATAACATAAAATCTCATCAAATTTGTGAAACACACTGAAAACTGGTTGAGTCCCATTAATTATCAGCTCAGCAGTCAGTGCTTTTGCCGAAGGATGAGCAAAAAATTAACCTTCAAGATCAATGTGCTCAGCCAAGTCAAACTATACATCAAGAAACCCAGAAATAAGAGGCAGAGTCTAGCTGTGACAAACCTCCAAAGCTCCACAAGAACGGCTGAAGTCAAATTTGATTCACATTTGTCCCCACCCTGGGATATGCACACAGTACCTCCAGTCTGCACTAACTCTTCTTATGCTCTGCTCAACTGCAAAAGTATTATGACTGACTTGATAGACACAGTGAGGCATCATAGAGATGTACTGATGTTGGTATACAGGAGCCCCAGTAGCATTTCTTGACACATTTCTGCTAAATAATTCATTGTCTGAAAGTACTCAGTGTTAGTGTGTCAGAGAGAGGATGTGCAGCATTGTTCATAATGGAACTTGGTTTTGTTTTACTTCAGTCCTTTACTACTTTCTCCAGGGAGTCCAGAGTGCATCCAATAACTGAGCCTGTCCTTTCAAATAATTTGTTGATTCGGTAGGCCTCTCTTGAAGTAATGTTACCAGCCTAGCATACCACAGTGTAGAAAATCTCAATTGCCATCAGAGTTGTAGAAGATAACATATTTTAAGGTTCCTATGTGCTACGAGACCAGATCAAGCTGTCAGTGACGTGGATCCCCAAGTGCTTGTAAGACAGCAACACCTCTACATCCAGTCCTTGAATTGTGACCAGACATAAAGACTGTTTGCTGCGCCAAAAGTTAATAACCAGTTCCTTGTTTTTGCTGATGTTAAGTTGCAGACAATTCTTTTTGCACCAAGAAACAATGTTATTCAGCTGACTCCTACACTCTGTCTCATTGCTCTTATCCATACATCCCATTAAGTGCAGAATCATCTGAAAATCTCTGCAAAAAATATGCTATATAAATAAATGTTGTTGTTGTTGAAGTGACATGACCTGGTGTTATATTTATGATCTGAAGTTACAAAGTGAAGAGAAAAAGAGACAGAACTGGTCCTTGTGGTGCTTCATTGGTGGATCACAACCATATCAGAAACACAGTCCTCGAGTCTCACAAACTGTGTTCTTCTGGTATAGTGGGTCTGTGGCTCAGAAAAAGCATATAACCACACATGTAGGAGTAAGGAAATGTCTAGGTAGATGCCTTTCCTGGACACACTATTGTAAGTATTTTTAGGACAGTCAACAAAGTGGTAAGTGTATATTCAGGGGTTGAATACCAATAATACTACACATCTGAGCCCTGGAAATGTTTCTGTATTGAAAATATTTACATATTGTGAGGTTTTTCCAATACAGAGTCTGGGTTTTAATGTATACAATACATGGGGATTTTAAATCAACATCTGTTAATAAGGCATTTTGAACAATTGTGACTTCATTACATTTGAATTCCTTAGGTGAATGTGCATTACAGATTTAAAAAAAGGTTTGCATAAGATTCTCATATGGGTTCAGCTACAGGCTTTACCAACATAATCAGTTTATTTACATGTGAACTTCTATAGTTTTTCATAAAGTCAATGCATGAATACCAGCGTGCTAACTTCCATTAAAGCAGAATGTTTTAATTTTTTCAACTATCGGAACAAGAACAACAAATTAGTAGGAACAGTAAAAATAAATACATAAACAATGAAAACTAATCTTCAAAACAAAAAACCTGAACATATTCTACTGCTTGTAAATGTAATTAGGAAATTTAATTTTTTACTCAGGCCACACCAAAGTAGGATGACTTCACAAGGTTCAGTGAAATGCATTTAATATAACAAACCACACTCACGCATTTAGTTTGTATTACCTGTATTAAAACCTTTGCTAGACACATGCATTCAGTTAAGCTGGGAGAACAATGAACTGTGTGCAACCCTGACCCAGTTACAGAATCCAAAACTGGTGTCATGGTGGATGTCATGTCCAGTTTAACAGAGTAAAATAATTGCTCGTTTTGGTTTTGTAGCGGTGGACAATGCCATCACCTAAAATAAGAATCTTCAGAATTATAGAGATCCTTTTGGTTTGTTATTCAGATATTCTTTATGATTTTCTTCCTCAACACAATACCAGACAATTTTTTCATGTCGCTGTGTGGTTCAATTTTCATTGAGCATTTTACACTTTTACTACACAATACTGTTCCAGATTTCAAATGCTGAATTTTATTCATGAATAATTAGGTACATTTTCTGGAAACTCTCTTGTTTCTAAAACACACTCTTTGTGCAGCTATAATTGTGGTTTTGCAGTCACTTTGATTAAATACTTCTTGGCTATTCAATAACATACTTTTAAAAAAGTAATTCATTTCTTGATTGTCTACAGCAGGGGTGCCCAATGCGTCGATTGCGATCAACCGTTAGATAAAAAAAAATTGTTTGGGGAGGGTATGGGCTGGATGTGGAATTGGAAGAGGATTTTTTTTTCTCACAATGTCACAATCAAAGTGCCAATCTGACAATCTGATGTCCAAGGTTCGATTCCCAAAGAGGGGTGCAGTGGAGTGTGTACGCCTGATGAGCCCAAAATAGGGCAAATCACTTTTCGCGTACTCTTTGCATTATTTGACAGTTAACTATGTAACATTCTATGATCTGCTTCTCGCAACTGAGAGGGCACCCGTGGCGTATGTTTGCCAACCCGCAGACCAGCCACACACATTACCTGGTAGGTAACCACCCATACAGTCAGACTGATTCAGATTTTGAATGTTGTGTGTGTATATATATACTGAATTAAAAGTATACTTCTGCAACAAATGCTTTAACATGTTATTAACATTATTGTTTAATATGAGAAATAATTGAAATATATGAGCACAATAACTAATGTTTGCCTGTTTTATGGGTCAAATTATGCAACAGAGTGATTTGTTAAAGAAGTTTTTTTAATGCATTTAACATTCAGTGTAAATAGGTATGAAGGTTTTTTACAGCATAAGAATGGGCATACTTAATCTTTACATACTAAGCAATTCCCAGAGTAACATCAGATCTTCCAATGTTTGAAGAGTTTTTTTGAGCCCCAGTAACAAAGTACTTTATTATCTTTATTCTTATTGCTTAACACTAGAATTTCCAAAGCCTACGAAAAAACTCGTAATCCCGGCCCACTTTAAATCCATTCTCACATCTCCATCAGTGTTTTTTTTTGTCATGTAAATGTGCCGATAAGCAGCAAGCAGCCCGATATCCCATCCCCCCACCCACCGCTGCAGTTCATTTCCCAAAGAAGCTGGAGCTTTATAGTGTAAAATAGTACATCATCATTTTGAATACATACATTTCATGTGTGTTCCATGTCAACAGCAATCTATGTAAAACGTAGTTAACACAGAAACGTTTTTCATGTTTTAGTAATAATTGAAAAAATGTAGACATGAAATGTATAAGGTATGAAGTCTGAAGTACAAATATGAAATAAACATTTTCACAAAAGGTACAAGTATAACAAAACAAGTGCACTTTTATTCAAGAATTTAACTGAAGAAAAAAGAAAGCAGGTTACGGTAGGCAGTTGATACGACAGCTTGCTTGGTGCAATGCTAAGAACTGCTGCCTTCCACTCAAGAGGTTGCGGTTTCGATATCAGCTGCTTCCCAAATTTACTATTTTCAGTAGTTAGCTGGTCTTATTGTTAACATCATACAATAAAAGCATACATTTGATTTGCGTCTGTAAATTTACAGTTAAAGTTAGTGGTGTTTTTTTCAGTTTTATTCTCTCATTCACGTTCAATCTCCCACACACACCCCGGATCTGACGGCATTTTCAGATAAAGACGTAGTATAACAAACAAACTTGTTTTGTTACATCCCCTCTTTATTTGAAAACCGTGTCAGATCTTGTGCACAAACGAGACTGGGACTGGGAAAGCTGTGGATGTGGATGTGAGTGTTGTGCGTGACTGAGAATGACTGTGGATGTCATTTTTTTTATTCAGTTTTATTCTTGAGTGCTCCAGCTCACGCTGAATTAGTATGTACCTTCTGATCCATGATGTCAAAGCAGCACTGACAAAGAAAAGAGAGATTTAGGTATATATGACATTTGGAATAAATCATTTTATGACCTGTATTGTACATTTCGGAAAATGTTGTTGCACTAATGCAACATTATATTCATTTGCATACCTTCATGTGGTTGTAGCTAGTGACCACGTTTGGTTTTTAGTTCTCATCTTGTTTAGGACAGCATAGTACAGAGAGGTCAGTTCCGCGCTATATACAATCATCAGATGCAAATGTTAACAGTTCCCACACACACCCAAGGACGTGTATAAGGAGTGAAGCCTGAAGTCCAAATATCAAATAAACACTTTCACAAAAAGTACAAGCATAACAAAACAAGTGTGCTTTTATTCAAGAATATAACCAAAGAAAAAAGAAAGCAGGTTACGGTAGACGGTTGATGCAACAGCTTACGTATTGCAATGCTAAGAACGGCTGACTCCCAATCAAGAGGTTCTGGGTTCGATGCTGGCAGCTTCTCAAGTTTACCGTTTTGAGTAGAGAGCTGCTATTATTGTTAATATTATACAATAAAAACGTACATTTGATTTGAGTCTGTAACGGCCGCTGTAAATTTTTAGTGCTTGTCAAAGTTAGCGTTTTTTTATTCAGTTTTATTCTCTCAGTCGCGTTCACGCTCTCCCTGATCTTACACTGCTGTTTTGAAATAAAGACGCACTATAACAAAGGTGAACTCAGATCAGAGAAAGAGAACAGAAGCCCTCCCCGCAAGAAACGTCCACTCACATATAAGAACAACGCAGCTGCACCAGGCATAAAGGCGAAAGATGGCACCGTTTGGATACAGGACGAAGTCCGGCAACATCCTGCCAATCACCTGTCCTTCAAAGAAACAGCATAGCTTACAGAGTTCGCCAACGCTACACTGTCCAGATCTAAACACCAGCGTGGTGTATATGCCCAAAAAAAGTCTAACTGCATTCTCGTACCATTGCTCGTGTACTAAAGTGTCAGCAGGTATTTTTCATGGCATTACACGTGTAATTTGTGAGCATGCCCTTGACGATCAAACAGAGGAAGCTCTGCAGTATACTTGTGACTTTACGCTGTAGGAAGATAAGTAAATAAATCAAGATAAGTAACATTCGATCTGGCTTTTATATAAGTAACATATACAGTAATCCCTCCTCGATCGCGGGGGTTGCATTCCAGAACCCCCCACGATATATGGTTTCTACTTCGCGGATTTTCATCTGTTTGTATGGTTATTTTTATATATTTTAACCCCTTATAAACTCTCTCACACTGTTAACATTATAAGAGCCCTCTAGACATGAAATAACACCCTTTAGTCAAAAGTTTAAACTGTGCTCCATGACAAGACAGAGATGACAGTTCTTTCTCACAATTAAAAGAATGCAAACATCCTCCTCTTCAAAGAATGCGTGTCAGGAGCAGAGAATATCAGAGAGAGAGAGCGCGTGCGAGAGAGAAAAGCAAACAATCAAAAAATCAATACGTGCTTCAAACAATCAAAAAATTAATACGTGCTTTTGGGCTTTTAAGTATGCCGAAGCACCCGCGATAAAGCGGCAATTTTTAGAGAAGCGTCCGTATCTTCTAAGCAAACAGCCTCTGTGCAAACAGCCCCTCTGCTCACACCCCCTCCGTCAGGCGCAGAGAATGTCAGAGAGAGTGAGAGAGACCGAGATAAGCAAACAATCCAGCACCGCGCAGGAAGCAAATCGTACATCATTGAGGAGTTTTATTTAATATGTAATACGTGCTCTGATTGGGTAGCTTCTCAGCCATCTGCCAATAGCGTCCCTTGTATGAAATCAACTGGGCAAACCAACTGAGGAAGCATGAAGCATAAATTAAAAGACCCATTGTCCGCAGAAATTCGCAAACATGCGAAAAATCCGTGATATATATTTAGATATGCTTACATTTAAAATCCGTGATGGAGTGAAGCCGCAAAAGTCGAAGCGCGATATAGCGAGGGATCACTGTAAATGCTTCTTATGTAAAGACCATCACAAAATATAATCATAAACATGAGTTTGCACGATACGTTGGCGAGCTCTAAAAAAAAAAAAAAAAAAAACGCTAACCTTTACAAGTATAATACATTTACACCGTCTGTTACAGACTCAAATCAAATGTATGCTTTTATTGTATAATAGTAACAATAAGAACAGCTCACTACTCAAAATGTTTATTTTGGACGACGTTAAGACTTGAATCCAGAACCTTCTGAATTGGAGTCAGCAGCTCTAACCAGTATACTACCTGAGAAGTCAGGACAACAAGCAACCCTAACCCGATTTCTTTTCCTTCGGTTATAGTCTTGGAAAAAAAGCACATTTATTCTGTTATACTTGTATCTTTTGTGAAAGTGCTTATTTGATATTTGGACTTCAGTCTTCACACATTATACACTTCATGTCTACATTTTGTCATTAGTACTAAAACATGGAAAAAGTTTGTCTTTTAGGTATGTGTTCAACATTTCTGTCATCCTTCACTTACACAGATCTTTGTGGACATGAAACACACATGAAATGCATGTGTTTCGAATAACAATATATTTTTTTAGCCTACATTTGGGAGAGGTTTTTGCAGTTTCTCCGGCGGTGGGGGGGATGGTATAGCAGGCTGCTTGCTGCTTGGGACTATCGACACATTTACAAGACAAAAGATGCTGAATGGAGATGTGCGAGTGGATTTAAGGTGGGCTGGATTTACGAGTTTTCTCGTAAGCTTTGGTAATTCTAGTGTCAAGTGAAAAATTAAGGAAAACGTACAAAGTAATTGCAACACAAAGGCGGACTTAATCAGTTTTAACGCAAAAAGATGCTGACGGAAGAAGAGAAGAAGTGGGCCACTAGGGGGAAGAAAACAAGCTGCTCAGGAATCATCAAGCGCATCAACCTCTGAGCAAACGTACAGAGAAAGAGAATAAAAACTATGAATGCTCAAGTCAAGTGCATTCACTGCACGTTATTGTGCAGTGCGCCGTTACTGGTGATCAATAATTTCCTTTTGTGGCTGATTTCCTTCTACATTTACTTAAAAAAACTCTACATTTATTGTATTATTCTGTGAAGTTTCCAGGTTACATAATTATACATGAAACTGACTTTTTTTATTAGTAGATCAACTTACCTCTCGTTGGGAAAGCTGTAGTGAGGGAAGGAAATCGTTTTCCATCCTGTCCATCATTCGAACAAGTTCTTCAAATGCTTTTTTGTAGCGTTGTTCATCCACTACTTTTACCTGCCATATAACATATGTTCACCTTAAGACTGAGCTAATAATTACTACAAAAAACATATACTTTTCATAGCACTGCAAAATAAAACCGATAAAACTATATAAAAACATAAGAAAAACTACACGGTTAACAAAATGTTTATGTATTTTGCAATAAACTCACACATCAATCAAAAGCAATAATTGTATTTTTACATACCTAAGGGTGCTCTCCTTCAAATAAATCATAAGTTTCAATGTTGTCTGCTCTATTTCATTAGCAAAATATGCGATTTACATGTGCATATGCCAAGATGGGAAGTACATCACAACTGAGTGAATCTGTTATTATCAAAGATCCCACCTACACTTAGCCATATACAGTGAAAGGTTCATTACTATTGCATAGATGGGGTTCAGAGCATTCCAATGATGTATAGTTGTCTATGACTGGTCATTCATATTACATGTCACAGCTGTGCATAAAAGGCAGGAAATCTATTGCGTGTGTAACAGCTTATCTTTATGCACAATTATGAATAAGTTTCTGTCAGCGGGCATGGGGAATGTTTGGATGACATGCAAGTAGACTTGAAATCTGCAATAGGAAAATGTCTTCTTCTTCAAAAAAGGAATCATACAGTTGATGAAGTCCTAGAAATGTTATAGAAAGGTAGTCATACGAAATATGAAGGCCCCAAGTCAGTTTCTGATCAGTTTGGACTCTATCGAGAACACCATTTGTGCTGATGGACTTGATGCAATGCTTGATTAGTAAGTACTGCTTATAGTGTAACTTTTAAAAATCGCGGCATGCGGTTTTAAACTTTTCAATTAACAAACCTAAAAGCCACCTGCTGCACAACATCCATATGTTACTTTTCAGAGCAGTGCTCTTCTATTTTAATTTGGACTTCTGGAAATGTACCCCCCTACAATCGAATGCCACTGAATTATGTCGAACAAACTTTCACAGGGAACCGCTTTTCAATCAAATGTAGTTGCAATGTGCAGTGCTGCCTCCACCCACAATGAACTGTGTGCAACCCTGAATGTCACTGTTCCATGCTACTGTTTTAAGTGTGCCAGTTTAGGTTGATTAGACACTCTTTCTTGGCCCTTGTGTGAACAGTTTAGGGGTGGGTGTGTGCGTGTGTGTGTGTGTGACTAGCTCTAGGTCTGTTTCCTGCCCTGCATTTACGGCTACATTGCCTCCACCCCATGACCTGGAACTGGGATAAAAGTATACATGTGTACTTAGTTTACTACAGATGTGAAATGTAAGAAAAAAGCAACAACTACAAAAATAAATAAATAAATGAAAACACACTAAAACTTTGTGGGGAAACTGCAACATAAGGAAGATATATGTAAATTACAATACAAAAACACCAATCTATTGTACAAAATTCTAAGGTTACTTTGTGTCTAGTGGTAAAAAGAAACTGTTTCAAGGACTGGTATGAAGAAGAATGTTTAAAGTAAAGGTTTGGATGAGTACATAATTATACATACCTAGTTACAAAATATTTACTTGTTGCTTCAGTATGAGTGATATATTTTATATATATATATATATATATATATATATATATATATATATATATATAATGTGTGTGTGTGGTTTTATTTTGATTTTTTTTTCAAAACAATAAACTGCAATGATTATTTTAAGTGACTGTTTAGGTCCAAGAGACTAAATGTTTCAAAACTGGGATACAGAATATTTCCAAAAAGGGGGACAGGACACCCTTTGCCATATAGTGCTTGCAATGCTATCGGATATGAAATCTGAACTTGCTACAGTGATAACTGAAAGACTGGGACACCAAAAGAAAACTGATTCCACAGTTGTATGTCATAAAATGTCTTGGTCATGCACTGTACAACTCAGTTTTTTGAAGAGAAATGCCTAATTTATTGTGGTATATTTAGTTGAAATTGGTGTGAAGCAGAGCTTTTTATGCCTATAAAGGCTATCTTTTAAGTATCTGGAGTGTTATACTCACTATTCTTTAGCCATTGACAGCTTATTACTTATAGTCGTTTATCTTTGGGCATTTAATTTAGGTACAATAATGCCAAAAAAACTCTTAAGGAATAAGGAGTTAAAACAAACAACAAATTAATGGGGTAACATGAAAATATATGTTCTTCATATTCGCTTCATGAAACATTGTGAAAATTGCTAGAACCTTACACCTATATCAAACAGAGCGCTGACTGGCTTATGGTCACTGGTCTGAAGTTTCATGTGGCTCCTGTAAGATAGCTGCTTCACATCACTCCCCCGCCATAAGATTCGATCACACCAGGCTGGAACTCGACACTTGCCACTAAGGTATAAATAATAAATAAATAAATTAGCAATATATAACTGAAGTACATGTCATTAAAACATATTTGCAGTCTTTTTCTAATGTCACATTTTATTCTGTTCAAAGTCATCCTGCACTTAAAATATTAGACTCTCAGGAGCATGCATAAAAGTCTTTTTCTAAAGGCTGATGTTTCAACACAACAACTGAATACTAAAATATTATAACAGCTCAAAACACTATGGCATACAATATCCACAACAGTGGAAACAAACACCTGTATTAGAGATCTTCTATGATAACTGATACAAAAAAGAGAGAGAGAGAGAAAAATACTGCCAAGGTTTTCTTCCTTTCAGTAATCTAATTAATAATTATAAAGCTTTTGATAAGCAACAATAATTTATAATTTTAAACATAAATTAATTCCCAAATAAAGAAAAAACAACTTAAAAATCACTATTTTTTTCTACAAGTCCAGTCTTGCTCAATTGAAAGAGTACCAATATGGACTTCATACCACAAAGAGAGGGAGATATGCTCTACTGTAATGCATTGCAACCCTTTACAAATAAGAGCCCTTTCCACCATTGTGCAAATGAATCCATCTGTTTATCTTGTAAACTTGCTAATCCAAGTCAGGATCACAGCCATAATCGAAAACAAGGCAAGAATAAATATTGCATGTTGCACCAGATCATCACAGGATACAGCAAAACTGCATCCACACATACATGTTTAATTTAGAGCTGACAATCAGTCTAACTTAGATGTCTTTAGAATGAGGAGGAAAACTAAAAGACCAAGAAAAGAACCACCACAGACATGAGTATGACAAAAAACTGCATGAAGGGATAAACCAGGATTCCATCCCAGTCTTCTGAAGCTGTAAGGCAGAATCAATGTTGATTTTACACATTAAAAACATTCTAGACTAAATGCTATATTATTAAGTATATTTGATAAAATATGATAATTACTGTATTTAACAGGTTAATATAATATATAAATTACTATACTGTAATAAACCACATTTGGTATACTGTATTGCTAAATTCAAAAGATATTATTTTCAAATAAAATAGGAAGTTCAGAGTATTGGCTGTTGTAACAATTTTTACTTTACAGGCAATAGAATCAAATAATATAATTGCATTGTAATGTCAACAATGATATTAAACTGTTAGCCCACATTTAAGACTTAGTACAATGTTAAAAATTAAAAATGTTAGATTTATGTAACATTTTTTAAGGATGTTGTATATTCAATGTGAATGATTAAATAATCCTAACCTAAAAACACAAATAAGTTTATTTAAGTAAATGCTACAAATGCTACAAAATGATCTTAAATGCCGTGACAATAAACACCACCAAAGAAGCAATAGAGCTGGCAACACAGCAGTCCTAAATCAATCTGCCTTAATTATGGTAACAGACAAACTAACCATGTATTGAGTACAAATCTACAGAAGATGCTTAAAAACACCAAGCTGTTCTTAATTCCTGTGTTTCTTTGCCTCTTGCATTACAAACAGTAACTTGCTTCTTTACTTCTTATCCACCTAATTTCAGAGGAATGACAAATGATTTTAAGTTCTTTATCCATTACAATTTTTATGGTCATACAAGTTTTGTTTCTTGGGAAGCTAGAATTTACACTACATTTGGACATCCATATAAAAGGCTAAGACCAGCATTCAAAATACCCAAAATGTAGAAGTCATTGAAGTAATTCAGAAACAGGTCCATGAGTTTTTTAAAAACTTAAAATCTTTCCATTGTAAAAGGACATCACACACACACTTCCTTACTGTTTGTAGCTTCACATAAAAGCACACAAATACATGATAAAGTACTTCCTTCTAAACAAGTTTGTTATCAGTAAGTTAAAAAATGTGGTGTTGAAAGTACTAATTTAATATTATTCTGAAAGTCATTTTTTACTTAAGTTGGTGTATCATACAAATGACCTCCAAAAAATAAGAAGCAATACTCTATATCTGCATATGTGCAACATTAAGCACCCCTCAAGATTAAGTCTGCAAGACGAGATGCAATGTAGATGACAGAGTCAACTGACATGCAGTCACAAACAACTGATGTATAACATAGTACACCAACATAGAGTAAATACTAACTAAAACATTAAAATTAGAACTGTAAAAGATACACACTTGGAAAAGTAAACTACACATAAAAATAAAACACAAATATGAGATTGTTAATTATAAAGAATTGCATTGTGTAAGTAAGAAGAAGATTAAGAGATATATTTTCATGTATTATTTATCATCTAACCTGCTTTGATGACAAAACCAAACCTTTAATCTAGGATAGCATAACTGCAATATTTTGGATAAAGGTATTATGTGGAGTTTTTGAATTGTGTCAAAAATGCATATGACTGGTTGGCAAAATAAATTAAAAAAAAAAAGATGCTAATACTAAACTTCAGACAACTTCACACCACTGGCTAACAGTGCTTTATTCCCATAATTCACTAGAGTGACAGAATCTCTATTGCACATATAAGAAAGAAATAATACTACCTGTCAGATGTCTTTTAGACTAAATGTAATATTTCACAGTGAATGGCAACAAAAGATTAATAATGGATTTCAAAGCATTACCTGGAGTCCCATTTGTCAGTCTTTGGATCATATTTGTACGTTGGTATGAATTTAATGACTCCTTCTTCAAAATCAGTAAAAGCCTTCCTTGTCAATCGCTGAATGTTTAGCTAGCATCGGAACGTTTAATGAAAGAGAAAATCAGGGTTAATTCTAGGTGACAATGTTAAATGCATTTTAACAATTGAGTGTTTTATGTTGACCCCATTCAATGTATACCAATTTTAAAGCTGCCATCATTTTAAACAGCATCTGTCTGATGGAGAGTGATTATTAGAAGCCCAACATTAATAATCTGTTCAGTACAGTTATTTCTAAAGAACAAAACAAGCATTTTGATTGAAAATTCTCAGTACAAAAATTAACCAAAAGACCATAAACATTTCACAGCCGAACACATTAAACAAGGTAACTTGTGCCCATTGCTGCAAAGACTGGCTCCAGATTCTGATAATTTTAAAACAGGATTAAGGAAATGAATGAGTGTACTACAAACAGAATATATCAAAATAATTCTTAACTAATTACTTAAAGAAAAAGGAAAATGATGTGGAGTGAAATAAGTTAAGAAAGATTACAAGGACTGTGACAATATGAAGTATCTTAATAACTACATTATTTTAAAAATGTTTTATATATTAGCTTTAATAAAATTTAACTGAAATTAACTTCCTTCCAAAGGCAACCACTCATAAAGAAAGCATTCAGCATAAAATTATTAATTTAAAGAAGCATACAGTACAAGTATCCGATTTCCTTAAACTATGCTCTAAAAATGTATGATTTATCATCATCTTCAAATCTTATCATGAAAAAGTAGAATATCTTACAATTATAACTTACACTGAATTTTTATTGTAGGTCCCTACTAATAATGACAATATAATGTATATGTTTCTACCAGAAAGGCTTTGTTTTAACATGTTTCTTGGTGGTCAAGCACTTATAGCGGGATTCAGTACAGCATCAAACAACATCTCCCTCCCTTTATATTTATTTATTTATATATTTATTTATATTTATATATATATATATATATATATATACACACACACACATACATACACACACTGTAATTCTAGAACTTAACATACTAAAATGCATGTGATTTTCAATATGAACATTACACATTTATGCACTTTTCAAACACAATAAACTTAATATTTTCATGCTAAGAAATTTTATTAAAGGGCCCCCCCCCCCCCAGTAAATTCCAAACTATGAAGCATGAGCAGAAAAGAAATAGATTGCTGTTGCTAAGAATAAAAATGAGTTAATGAGCTATATTCGAGAATAAAATAGTAAAAAAGTAAAAACAGAATCCCAGTGAAATCTAGCTTAATGTCAGAAGTCAAAGCATTTGATGAAGGTGTCTAGTAACATCTTTTGAAGGTGAGGTGTAATTCTGGAGAGATTTCAGATGATCTGCATTGAGGGAAGTGTACATGGTGGTCAATTTTAAATGTATATTCATGTCTATGAATAACTAAAGAAAATGTGTCACATGGTTTTATAGTTGTATTAACAATATTCACTCATTCTACCAGTGACTGAAGCATAATGGAATAACTTGAGTGGTCAAGCTGAATGCTGTTCTGGAGGTCAACAAAATTAAAATTGAACAGACTTTTTAATGTGTGTTTAACTGCAACTACAAAATAATATATATTCTGTGTTTTCCAATGAGTTGATGTTAAGTATATTCTTTTCCTATTAAAAACTATGAACATGGAAAACCAGCAAAGCTGCGTTTCCTCTCCACAACTGTGAACTTCACATATGATGTTTTTCTTTTAAATCTCACACTTTATCCAAAAAATACACCAATAACAAGACATTTGAAAACTTACTTAAGGAAAAAAATCTTAATTTCCCCTTTGGGACCAATAAAGTATTATCCATCTCTCTATCGACCTGCCCGGTCTACTTACCTATCTAAATGTGAAGAAAACTAAACAAAATGCAACATCAGAAAGAAAAAGTCCTGTCTATCGAAATAAATTGGTTTAGCATGTCACATTCTGCAAATATTTGTGAATCCAGAAAGATGACAAATTGAGGTTTTCTGATTGTGTCCTAAGATTGAGTAATTACAGTAAAGATTTCAGTTTCAAGAATCTTTTAAATGTTAAATTTTATTTTTCTTTTTAAAATGTGATGTTTTTGAAGAATTTTCTATTGTCACATAAAAGAAGTTCAGTTTTGTCTCTTACTTGGTCATATTCTAGCAGCCTCTTGATTTCGTTCTGGGAAATCATGTTTTTAACCAAAGTTGCATCAGGAAGGCACAGTCGGTAGTTTAGATCACCAAGCCAGATGACCACGCTATTAAAACAAAAAAAAGAAAGGGGTCTGAAATTTGATTGGGCATGCTTGGTTTCCAACATTTTAATAAATTATATATATTGTATAATTTGAAAGAGAGTTACACACACATTTTAAAATATAATCATTAAGAAATTATATAAAATAGTAGTAGACTATTCAATCCTGCAAGCTTTTTTGTTACCTAAAAGATAAGTTATCCTAATATCTTATCCAGAGGCATTTTAATAGTAGTTAGTGTTTCCACTTTAACTGATTGACTTGTTCCAAAAAGTATTTACTGTCATTCCCTTATTTTTTAATTAGTGACCTCAAATATGCAATTCACTATTTAACTAAAAGACTTCTGCTGGATGAACTTTGTCAGTGCCTTTGAGATTTTTGAAAACTAGATTAGGGAGTAGAAGGTGTCTTTGGTTGCCTTCTTCTGCTCAGATTCCAGAGCTACTATTTTTTTTTTTTTGTAGTATGTTGACAACAGCTGCATACTGTACAATAAACTAATGAGGCATGGTGTCCCTTTGCTTTATAAACAAGTTTTTACAAAATATTTTTTTTTTTAAATTGCTTCTGTGCATTGCTTAGAGTATATATATATATATATATATATTTGTAAAGATATTAAAATCAAAAGTCTTTAGAGTTTGCTTGCTAAAGAGAAGGCTTGGATGTTTGTTTGTCTGTAGCATTTGTCTACATAAACCTGCATTTTCTAACTTAATTACCATGTTTTTAAGCTTGTGAATGTCTTTTTGAATACCTTTTACTATAAAAATCAATATCTGTTATCCTTATCATTTGAGTGCAATCCACTACAACAAACACAAGTTCAACTTTATTAATGACAAAGATTCTGATATAAATTAGAGTACAAGTTCAAACTGTGATCTTTGAGGGATTCCATTGATGACCTCATCACTGTGTGCCAGTACTCTTCCCACTTTTTTACTCTGTCTCAGGACTACTGAACCAGATTAAAACACAGCCTTTTTTTCATTCTGCTTTAAGCATTCCATATATTTTTCTTTTCTAAATACTATGTTGATTATTAGCATTATTTATTTTTATCGCATTTTCCTTGGGCATCAATAACGCTACTCAAATTGTCTTGTAAACATTTTTTGTGTTTATTGGTGTTTGCTATGACATCCAATGAAATTCTTTTCCAATTTCTCATAACCTTTAAGATTCTTTTATTGATCCTAAATTCAGCTTTCAGTATTATATTCTGTTTTTTTTATCAATTCTCATCTAGAATATTCTTAATCTATTATTTTAACATCATCTTTATTTACCCAGTTTCATTTTATTTTAAGTTTTCATTTTCACCTGTTGTTTGAATATATTTATTTTAACACCTGAATCAGATTGTCTCTGAAGTTACACCATTCACCATTTATAGTAATATTGTATTTGTTTTCATACTTTGAATCACTGGGTCTTTGGAGACTTCCAAATTATCTTTCAATAGTATACTGAGCAATTTACTATATTTTCTTTAAGTCAAAGAATTACAAACTCACAAATGGTGGGGGAAGAGTTTGTCTTAATGGTGTTGACCTATTCAGCAATGATACTGTATGTATGATGAGTGCACATGGCATTCATATGTGAATACAAATTTAAATAAATGTTCAAAACAATATATGGTTTTTGCCTAGTTATGCTTGTGTAGATTAAACTATTTTTGGATAATAGCTTAATAATAGTATGCACAGTGTACACAAATGGAAAACAATTTTGTAGATTTTCTATTTATGTTAATAGAAAATCTACACAATAGTCATAGAATATAACATTATTTTACAGAAAAATATAAAACGGCTGATAACAAAAGAAATCCTATGAAACGCTAAATAAGGCTTGACCAACAACAGTACAATACACTTCATATATAAAGTATCGTTTTCAAACATTTCACCAGCAAACAATCTAGGTTGACTTAAGTAATGGGAGAAATGGACAGAGAGAAAGGATTAATTTGAACTGAAAAATTACTGACCCATGTTTGACAATGTTGAATGGAGGCTGATCTGTAACATAAAAGCTTATCCTTGCACATATATCCTTGTAATCCTGATTGCGTCTCTCAAAGTCCTCAACATGGGCAGCCAAATGAGAGTTTACAATACAAAAGCTAGTGTTGTAGAAAACAAACCTTACTGCTACACCTCCTTTATTACCCTGAAAAAAGTACAAGAAATTATTTTAGCACTCTAATTAGAACAAAAAAAAAAATCACAAAACCAAATACAATGTAAGAAAACATTACTGGTATGAGAGGCACATTGAGACAAGTCCAGCATTCAGTCAAAGTGGCATGGTGGACTATAAACAAGGAACATGAATCTCCACAGATAACATAATTAAGCAATGGAGAGGACATGCAAAAACTCCACACAGAACGCATCCTAGCATGGTTTCAGGGTTGTAAACCATTTGCTAAAAGAATAGTTTTTCACTTCGGCTGTAAAACAATGTGCAAGTACTTTCTATCTTTCTGAGTCAAAAACAAATCATGGCCTTAATACAAGTATGGACTAAACAAAATTATAATTATTTACTGACTTAAATTTATTACTGAATCTGCACAGTATTACATAATAAAATTGCAAATCTATAGGACTATGTAATTTAATGCTTTATTTCTTTACTTATTTATAGTAAAGTGTTTCAGAGACCAATAAAAGTAAAACACAAGAAAGAAGAAAAAAAGCAAAAAAAAAGTCATCTTGTATGTAGAAGAACTCACCATTTTTCCCATTATTCCCGTACCTGTAGACTCTGACACAACCTCTCGAATATGTTTTTTGTGTTCCTTTTTACAATATATAACCAGCATCATTCCCACTAATCGAATAAGGTGCACCTTGAAAAGAATGGTTTAATAATAAATATACATGTTTACACAAGTTAGCTTGACCCATCTTAGTTTATTTTTGAAGCACATTCATGCTCATCTTGGCTCCATGTTGCATGGTTGGATATGTAAATATGAATTTCACCATACTCTGTATGTGAGACAGTACTGCTGCTACTACTAGAATTGTGGCTCATATTTAGAGCTACTATAAACAGATGTAAGTAACAGATAAGTGTGGGATAGTGGGTGCACAGCTCAGAAAAACTGGCTGTTTTAATAAATAAATAATGAACCCACTCGCGCTGAGGAGGGGAGCAGGTACAAACAATTATCTGCAAGGACAGTTGGTCTCTGGGTTGCTAGAGGCGGTCGGCCAGCCATGCGTTGCCTTGCCGGCACTTGCGGTTGGTCTAATTGCCTCATTATCAGCCCAGGGCTGCAATCAGGCAACTGCACCTGCAACTGCTCCCAAACATATAAAAGGGGAGTGCAGGAACAGGGAGGATAAAGAAAAAGGAAAAGAAACAGAGACAGGAGCATGAGAGAGAGTGAGCAGGTGTAATGAGAGGAAACATGTGGATGGGATTGGAGCCCAAAGAAGAAACATGTGGCCAGCACTCAGGAGCGAGCTGAGGAGTCACTCCTGTTGAACGTCCAAGTAGAAGGAGCGACCACTATACTCAGGAGTGTGCTCTCACCAGGAACAGCCAATGGATCGGCAGTGGTGAGAGGACAGAGCCGGGTGGAGCCTGGAAAGGCAGTTCTGAGCACGGACCAGGGCCCGATGGCTCTCCGCAGATGCCATACAATGGGCAGCAGGGACACAGACCAGGAGAAGGTTGTCTGCATGTGCTGGGGGAATTCTCCTTGGACTGCAATGTCTGGAAAGGGCAAGCCAAAAGGAGTCAGATTTTTTTAAAGGGGCACTGAGGCTTATTGGATTTAAAGATAGTTTCCTATGTTTTAACCTCATTTTTAATGGATTTTCTAATCATTGAATTTTAACCTTCACTTGTACTTTGTTTTTACACATTATTTATTAGTTTTGTTTGTCTTTTAATAAAAGCACTCAAGTACTTTTCACCATTCTCTTTACTGATATGTTTGTCCTCAAATGCCATGCTCATCTGATTACATTATCGATGGTGTCAGGTTCAAGAGGCTCCTAGACACAGAGAAGGAGCATAGAGCCAACCCACACCATCAGTGTAAGGTAAATGCATTATGAAACAGGCAGAAGAAAACGTTTACTTAGTTTATTAGAATCAAAAATTTAACTCTCTAATGTGACGCAAACATTTCTCAACTTATTTACATTAACTCACACTAGCCTAAAATCATGCCCAGTAATTATTTCTTTTCAACAGAAGAAGAAACAATAATAGATCAGGAATAGCTGCTTATTAGAGTTTAAAATATAATGTAGACCACCAGTTTTCATTATAATCTGGCGATTTAGGATATTTGATTTTGTTGTATAATTACAAGTAATTTACATGTAGTACATGGTTTGTAGTTGCAGATAATGTACCTAAATAATTAATTCAATAGGTGCTATCCACCACCAGTGCTAAAGATGGTGTGCAAAGCCTCTGTAGAACAATGGTAAAGAAATGCAGTGATGGTAAAACTGATATGCATTGAGTCTACATGTTGCTGTTAGCTACTATGGTTATTTCATGTAGCTAAAAGTGACTCAATTCCAATTTTTGACTCATTTATTTACAGTCATTTGCTTGACTATCCAAAACTAATAACAATGAGTACAGATAATATATCTTGAATGCACCCCAACAGTTATGACCGAATACAACACCTCAAACACTAACAGCACGTTGGATGCTACAATACGTCACACCATTTTCAGTGAAGGACACCAAAAAATTTGTCAGCTTGTGACAGCAAAGAAGAGTAACAGAAAATGAAAGATAGTAGTGATGACTGCACTAAATGCAACATCCTCAGTGTCTGTATGCAGAAACCTGTGGACAGCACAGAAAGAGAGAGAGATAGAAGGGGAGATAAACCAAGATTGGTGAGAGAAGATGTGGAGGGTTTTGATGCAAAACTTTGGTGTGAGATGTTCAGAGTGTCATGGGGGACGATCAATTATTCATGTCAATCTCTGTCAGCAACAAATACTTGTTTGACCACAAAATGTATAGTATTTTTGGCTGTATTGGATGTTGATAAAACAGAGTGCCACACACAGTCCAAAGTTGAAAAGCTGAAGTATATCAGGCTGGAATATCCAGTTAAACATTGTAAATATGCAAAGAACTTCATTTCAACTTGTCAAATGAATGTCACACTCAAGTCACACATGTACGTATCGGATTAGTAGCACATACAAAAATGTACAAATCCGTTCTGAAACGTTGACTACAGGTATTTTCGCTGTTCATATTTCTGTAACAAGATCTCATCTGTGTCACATACTATTGAAACACCCAGAACTGAGCTGCACTGTAAAACTAGTCCTAAAAAAGAAGACCTGTATTTAAATTGTCAGTTTAAAATGTAGCCCAGAGACAGTGACAGCAAAACCATAATCCACATAAAGCAGTCCCATGAACAATAAACATGTAAATCCTGCTTACCATGTCTCAGCCAACATATGCACAGAACACAGTATCACCATCCACACATACACACATATATACTTTATAAACATACACCGAGAAGACATACACCCCAGATATATGCATTTATCTACACTGACAAAAGCCTGTAAGCTTGTCTTAAACAGCAGGGTTTTGCAAAGTTAGCACATGTCAGTGTCGTCCATTTAGTCAAAAAATTTTGTAAACAAGGAACAAAGCAATAATGTTAGGCTCGGTTTCATCCAAGCTATATAAAAGAATACTGCTCAAACAAATAACACACCAGCCACAAAAGAAGTATTACAGTCATTTCTCATTTTTAAGTCATGCTTGCTTTTAATTTAAATCCACCAAACACTCTGTTGCACCTTTAGCAAGAAATACATTTTTATTTCATGAAAAATGAAAAAAAAAAAAAATGACAACAAATACACTTTATCATGCCATGCACTGAATATAAAAGTAGTTCTTTTACCCACTAAAGCCACCGATCCCAATGGAACCCCACGTTAAAACAGAATATTGATAAAATCCAATGTAAGTTATTTTCTAAAGTAAACCATGAAGAAAATTTGTTTATGCCTTCTGGCATTTTAATGTCATCAATGTTATGCTTTCATTATCAACATTGGTGACACATGAGAAAATATCTGCTTGATAAATAAAGGATCTTGCTTGGCATTGTCTACTTTTTAATTCTAGTGAATTATTCAAAATCCTGCTCTGCTCATACTGTAAATATCCCTTCACTCTCCAACACTATTATGTCTTATCACAGCCCAACCCTCCTGCTTCTGCCTTGAACAACAATACAGTGTTCCTTTACTCACCTTTTTGTATTTGCCTTTGCTGTGCAAAGCTGCCTCTACTGCATCAACCCATTCCTGCTCTTTTGAAGAATCAAAATAGAAAAATGCCTCTGTACTCAAGTCTAGTTCTTGAAAACTGTAAGGGGAAGAAAGACTAGTGTACTCCACATAATTTCTATGCAGCTTCCAAAGCCACTGTAAGCTGTCCAAGATATTGATACTATAAAAGGTATGTTAGTGCAAAGATAAAGCAAACAAATAAAATAAATTTGCTACAACGTATAATATAGTTTTTGCCATTACACATTACATGGTATAAAAATATACTACCATTCAATGTCAAAGGATCAGGCTGACTGACAAAATTAAAGGTTTACATGCAAGGTTAAAAAGCATCAAATGGTACCAATACTGGTTTGTAAAAAATCTGCTTAATTAGCTTTACGTTTAATCTCTATGCATTATTATAACTTTTTTGCGCCTTTAAAATGTAACTTGAAATTGTATAACTGCCAAAATGAAAGAAAATGAGAAAAAATTGAAACAATTACTAACCCAATACAGTAAACATCAGGGGGTTCAGGGTCACAGCCCAGCCAGGCATCTAGCTTACTGTCTGGTGACTGACCATTTACATTCCATGTTCCTGTAAAAAACCTGACACAAAAATAATTCTCATCTTGAAACATAAAATCACAACAGCACACGTCAATAATCAAAGGATGGACTAAACTACACCAACAAATATAAACAAACATAAATGACTCAACATAAGGTATGTTAGCAGTCTGAGGAAACCAAATTATTTAACATTTGTGGTCACTCAGCTTCAATTCATTCATACATAACCCACATAATTCATTGCAGGATTGTGCATAGGCCTGCCACAATTATTACATCGTCGCTTGATCGATATTTTTTGAGCTGAACATTATTATTTTACGATTCGTTATGTTTCCTTTCAGCTGTATAAAACTTACTGGATGAAACAAAACTAGAGGAGTGGAAATCTTAATTCACAGAACAATTTAATTTGTAGCATCAGATGTAGTATCAGATCCTGAAGGGCATTTCGTGATGGCTATGGGTAATTTATTTAACTGTAAAGTGATTTTGATAAATATCTACGCACCCAATGTGGATGACACAGACTTCATCCAAAATGTATTTGCATCCATTCCCAACTTTGACACTCACAAAATTATAATGGCCGGAGACTTTAATTGTTTTTTAAATTCTGACCTGAATAGGTCTTCAGCTACAGATGTGACAATATCTAACACTGCAAAAAATAATCACACAGTTTTTAATTGATAATAACTTATCAGACACATGGAGATTAATAAATACATACTTATGAGCATATTCCTTCTTCTCACCAGTACATCATTGTTACTGAAGAAATGATTACTTCTTTATAGATAACAATTTCTTGTCCACGATCAAATCTTGCAAATACAACGCTATTGTAATCTCCGACTATGCCCCACATACTCATCTTGCAGCTGGTATCTTAACCCCCACCCACACCACCCCCACCTCCCCCCCGCCGGCCCCCCCCCCCCCCCGAATTAGCTGATGAGAACTGTACAGAATTCATATCCAAGCAAATTGATTTTTTTAGCAACAAATGCATTCTCTGAGGTTTCCGCAGGAATATTCTAGAAAACTCTGAAGGCATTTTAAAGAGGGCAGATTATCTCCTATCTTTCCTACAAAAATAAATCGGAAACTAAGAAGGCCTTAGGGTTAGAGTTAATCAGTGAAATTACCAGAACAGATCTAAAACATGACAGGTGTCCAAATGAGGCACTTTTTAGGAAAAGACAGGCTTTGCAATCAGAACTCAACCTCTTGACATCAAAAGAAACAGAACAACTAATTTTTAAATCATGACATCATTACTACGAACATGGAGAGAAGGCTAACCTCAGAGCAACAAATCCATAAGCAGAAAGTTCGCAATGCAATATCAGTAATCACCAACACAGACAGAGAATGAATCGTTGGCCATGAAAATATAATGTACAAATTTAGAGACTACTATAAGTCCTTATATTCTACTCAGTTTAAACAACACAGACACAATTAAAAAAGATTTATTAACGGTAGACATTTGGGTTCTAATCTTTGACGCCTAGTAGATGCCACATGGGCTGGATGGGGATCCCGGCCAGGAGAGGTAGCAGACCTGGAAGGAAGGAAGGACTAGAAAGGGTGGATGGACAGTCCATTAAAAAGAAAAGATATCTCTGTGGGTTTTTTTATTCCCCAGCACGCCAGATGGCAGCAGCCCTGATTAATGGCACCCAGTGGGAAGTCAGCAGGGCATGCCAGGAAACGTAGTCTAGCAGGACAGCCCTGCTGGGGTCATGGGGTACCGCAACAGAGTGCTGCAGCGAGATCGCCCTGGCACCGAAAGTACTCCCGGGTCTGTAATAAAAGGGACTACACTCCCTTATCCAGGTGGAATTGGGAGGTAGAGAAGCAACACTTGAATGAAGGAGGATAGTGCGGTGGTGAGAGAAATTAGAGTAAGGAGAGAGAAAAACCTGTGTTTTGTGCTTTTTATAATTTATAAAAGGAGTGTGGTATAATAAACCAACCTTTATTTGAACCCAGGACTGTGCTTGTGTGTTCATGTTGGAGTTTGGGCTTGATGACACCCTGGTTTCCTTCACAGCCTTTTTAATGTAATATATTAACCCATAAAGTCTAAAATTCAGGAGATCATATCTTTGAATGCAGAAAAAGCATTTGATTTG
This sequence comes from Polypterus bichir lapradei, assembly GCA_026402145.1. Lineage (NCBI taxonomy): Eukaryota > Metazoa > Chordata > Cladistia > Polypteriformes > Polypteridae > Polypterus > Polypterus bichir. The sequence continues at coordinate 36,325,031 of JANRMT010062790.1, read as the reverse complement.
GCTGAATGGGGATTACCTGTTCACCACTTTGAATAAATTTAGCCCGAACATTTGTGCATGGATCAAACTACTGTATACCAGTCCAGAACTTCAGTTTGTTATAACAACATTTTTTCAGACTACTTCAAACTAGAATGCGGTACTAGACAAGGATGCAATCGCCATTCAGCCATTGAAATGTTAATTTTGATGATAATAACTGACAACTAATGAAAGTCCCAAATTCAGTATCTCGGAAAATTAGAATATCAATTAAGACCAATGCAAAAAAAGGATTTTTAGAAATGTTGGCCAACTGAAAGGTATGAACATGAAAAGTATGAGCATGTACAGCACTCAATATTTAGTTGGGGCTCCTTTGGCCTGGATTACTGCAGCAATGCGGCGTGGCATGGAGTCGATCAGTCTGTGGCACTGCTCAGGTGTTATGAGAGCCCATGTTGCTCTGATAATGGCCTTCAGCTCTTCTGAATTGTTGGGTCTGGCGTACTGCATCTTCCTCTTCACAACACCCCATAGATTTTCTATGGGGTTAAGGTCAGGCGAGTTTGCTGGGCAATCAAGAACAGGGATACCATGGTCCTTAAACCAGGTACTGGTAGCTTTGGCACTGTGTGCAGGTGCCAGGTCCTGTTGGAAAATGAAATCTGCATCTCCATAAAGTTTGTCAGCAGCAGGAAGCATGAAGTGCTCTAAAACTTCCTGGTAGACGGCTGTGTTGACCTTGGACCTCAGAAAACACAATGGACCAACACCAGCAGATGACATGGCACCCCAAACCATCACTGACTGTGGAAATTTTACACTGGACCTCAAGCAACATGGATTCTGTGCCTCTCCTCTCTTCCTCCAGACTCTGGGACCTTGATTTCCAAAGGAAATGCAAAATTTACTTTCATCAGAGAACTTTGGACCACTCAGAAGCAGTCCAATCCTTTTTGTCTTTAGCCCAGGCGAGACGCTTCTGACGCTGTCTCTTGTTCAAGAGTGGCTTGACACAAGGAATGCGACAGCTGAAACCCATCTCTTGCATACGTCTGTGCGTGGTGGTTCTTGAAGCACTGACTCCAGCTGCAGTCCACTCTTTGTGAATCTCCCCCACAGTTTTGAATGGGGTTTGTTTCACAATCCTCCCCAGGGTGCGGTTATCCCTATTGCTTGGACACTTTTTTCTACCACATCTTGTCCTTCCCTTCGCCTCTCTATTAATGTGCTTGGACACAGAGCTCGGTGAACAGCAAGCCTCTTTAGCAATGACCTTTTGTGTCTTGCCCTCCTTGTGCAAGGTGTCAATGGTCGTCTTTTGGACAACTGTCAAGTCAGCAGTCTTCCCCATGATTGTGTAGCCTACTGAACTAGACTGAGAGACCATTTAAAGGCTTTTGCAGGTGTTTTAAGTTAATCAGCTGATTAGAGTGTGGCACCAGGTGTCTTCAATATTGAACCTTTTCATAATATTCCGAGATACTGAATTTGGGACTTTCATTAGTTGTCAGTTATAATCATCAAAATTAAAAGAAATAAACATTTGAAATACATCAGTCTGTGTGTAATGAATGAATCTAATATACAAGTTTCACTTTTTGAATGGAATTACTGAAATAAATCAACTTTGTCATGATATTCTAATTTTATGACCAGCACCTGTAAAGGGGATTTTCAGAGAAAGACTTGAGCAGAAAATATTATATGCAGATGAAATGGTACTGTATATATCAGACCCACAAACGTCAGTGCCTACAGCCCTAAATGTACTAGCAGAATTTCGAAAGATATCTGCACTCAAATTTAATTTGAACAAAAGTATGCTTTTTCCAGTGAACTCTCTAGCAAACAACATTAGATTGGATACCTTTCCTTTATCACTGCAGATCAGTTTAAATACCTAGGGGTCAACATCACAAGTAAATATAAAGCTCTTTTTCAACAAAATTGTGCTGTTTGCATGGACAAAATTAAACAAGACCTGCATAGATGGTCTACCCTCCATCTTATTTTATGGAGAATGAATACTGTCAAGATGAATATTCTCCCTAAGCTTCTGATCCTATTTCAAAACATCCCCATATACATTAAAAAAAATTTAAAAATTAGATTCAATCATAACCTCATTTATTTGGAATTCAAAAAAAAACCGACGCATTCAAAAGGTGACCCTACAACAACCTAAATCAGAAGGCAGAATGGCTCTACCTAATTTTCAGTTTTATTACTGTGTGGCAAACATACAAGCTATAAAAACCTGGACATTGACACAAATAGACAAGCACATACTAGCTTGGTCTGCAACAGAAATGAAATCCTGCAGTACTTCTTTATATTCCTTGGTTTGCATACCAGAAAATACAATGTATCGTCAACATACTAACAACCCAATTGTCCTTCATTCACTCAGAATATGGAACCAATGTAGGACGCAAGTTAAATAATATTTTATCTGTGGCACCTCTACACGATAAACACCTTTTTCCACATTCTCTTAACTTACACAGTTTTTAATGTTTGGAAAATGAATGGGATGATGCCTGCATCATCCGTGCCATTTCTCCGTATAAGAAAGATGTTAACTTGTTTTGTTTTATCAGTTGTTACATGTTTTGTTATTTGCACAAAATCCAAGATGTTTGTACATGATTACACACAGGAGGAAGCACTTTGTAAGGAAAGAACTCTCTACTTCAATTGAAATGCACTTTTTAAAGAGTAAATCGGCCTTTTGTTATTTTTACTGTGTCTTTTCTGTTTACATTTTCTTAATTACACAGCTGTGAGACTGTTGTTATGCAGGAAAAGAACATTATTTTATTCATGAAGCACTATCATTTAAGATATGCCGATAGTTTATTTTTAAGCCATTTCTCATGTACATCTACAGTTGTATGTTACTAAAAGTGCCTGTGTGACATTTGAGACATGTGGCTTTGACTCAGAACTGTCTTTTTGTTATTACTTTATGGGAAGAAAAAAATATCAAGATATATATCATATGTCGCCATTCAGCTAAAAAAAATAATCGAGATATGATTTTTAGTCCATATCGGCCAGCCCTAATCCCAGAGTACAATGGGAAAAGGATCTCTTACTCAACATTTCAGAAATTGAGTGGAAGGCAGCCACACACAGAATTCACTCTAGCTCCATTATTTAACTTAAAATCTTTTATCAAGCACATCTACCTTGCTTAAAATTGTCCAAAATGTTTCCAGGGCAAGATCCAACCTGCAAACGTTGCAACTGAGTTCCAGCTTCACTAGGCCACGTTTTGGGCGTGTACCAAATGAGCATTATTCTGGATAAACATTTTTAAATGCCTATCAGACAACCTTGGTGTCACAATCACTCCTAACCCATTAACAGCTGTTTTTGGTGTAATCCCAGAAGGGCTTAAAGTGGAGAAAGACAAACTGTAATTGCCTTTACTTCACTACTAGTACGGAGACTTTCTTGCTCAACTGGATGAATCCTATCCCACCTCTTTTAAGTCATTGGGTAACTAATGTTATATACTATTTGAAATTGGAAAAGATCAAATCCTCACTTAGAGGATCTGTTCAAAACTTTTTTAAAACATGGCAGGACCTAATCAATAATATTTTAGAATAAGCATTTATATTGGGGGTAAAGACTACTTTCTCTCATTACTACTCTCAATAGTTTTACTCTGGCTATTAGCCTTCCACTCGTTCTCAAGGGTGGGGGTTGATTTGAATTTAGTTTTGTTAAGTTTAACTTGATGGTATAGAATGTTGTATGGTTTTAATAAATTCAAAATGTCATACAGTAGACCCCCGCAAAGTCGCGGTTCAGAGTTCGCAGCCTCAGTCATTCGCAGATTTTTCCTTAGAACCCATCTAATAATTGTTAGCAGAAACAACAAATATCCTCCGCAATTTTTTATGGCTTTATTCGTGGTAATACTGTACCGTAGAGAGAACAGGAAGCAACTGTAGAGAAAAATGCGGGATGGTGAAAGTACCCAATAGAATTTGAAAGTGCAACTCCCAGCAGTCCCTGCAGTGGCTCTAATTGGTCTTCTGCTGAGGGTGCAGGGGCTGTTGGGGTCAAAGGATGTCAGCGTGGCTTTTGAAAAGGGGGCTGCTGACTAGAAGCAAAAAAAAAAAAAAAAAAAAAAAAAAAAGGTTTTGTAATTTGTGTTTCAAGTTCCTGTCTGTCTGCCTTCGGTTGGGTTGGTTACCTGTACTCGTTTTGTCCTAGATCGTTTCGTGGTTGGCGTCTGCCTGTGTACATGAGGACTGTAAGTAGATTCATGGTCATCCTGCAAAGAAAGGAGCGCTCCTGAACCCGTCCACCCGTTTTCACCATTTCAGGAACTAGCAGTAGGGCTATTTTTACATTCTCATTCAACATGCGGATCTCTGCACTATCTATTTTCATCAGTACATTTCATCTGTTTTCCATGATTTACTGTATTTTGTTTGTGCTTTGTTGTACTTAATGTGTAATCGCCGTAAGGGGAACAGGGGTGGTATCGTTGTTTTCATTTATTTCATTTGCTGTTTGATTACAGGTTTGCTTTGTTGGGCCAAGGCTGGGTGCGTCCCTGGAATCTCCACCATAAAAATAAATAAATCACCATCTTCTTGATGGTGTGAATCTTAGCAGCACTGGACCGCTACAGCGTTATTCATTTTTCTTTGTTGCTGATTGACTGTGATGCATCTCCAGCTGAGTGTTCTGGTGTTTTCCGTTTTGTTACTTTTAACCCTTAAACCGCCACAACTGGCTATAGTCGTTTCCCAGTGCCATTTCCGAGCACGCAGGGGCTGATCAGTCAGTGCCATACATTCGCTGAGCAGCCAGCCCCTTGTGAGGAGGGGGGCTGAACGCACCCCTGAAAGACACGGAAGCTCCTCAAAAAACCCCTCTTAAAAAAACGCTGACAGACTACTTTCACATTGCTCCTTTACTTGCGTGGCTTACTTGCAGCTGCTCTGTCGCGTGATATGCGTCTCACGCAACGCTACACATACTTAAAAGCCTGAAGAGCACCTGTCCTTTTTGGCTGATTGCTTTGTTTCTCTCTCCTCCCCAAGACATCCTCTGCTCCTGTTGGGGGTTCCGCTCCTGTTATGCTCCCCTATGATGTTTGTCTATTCTTTAATCGAGAACTAACTGCATACTGAGCTCATTTTACTTCTGAAAGAGACATGTTTATTTGAAGTGTTTGAATAAAGTTCCTGTCTCTACAATCTGCTGTGTTTCTATGCAATTCTGTGACCCAAGCATGACACCCTGCAGCCTCACTGTCCCTGGGATTGAGCCGCTGCAGCATCAGCGCTTACCTCTGTGTGCTTGAGTGCAGCCAGTTCAAGTGCAGTTGGCTCAGTGATTTACTGAATTTCATCCATGGCGTCAGTTGCACCTTGTACATATTGTTTCAGCAGTTTTTTTTTTAAATAGTTTTTACAGTTCATTAACAGTGTGTAAAATGATCAGTGTTGCAGTAATTGTGATGCTCTTTGCATGAAAAAAAATGTGTTCCATTAAAATTTCACTTTTTCTTTGTGAATTGTGACGTTTACTTAAAGTGCAGCAAAAAAGTATTTGGCATTCAGGGATGCATTAAACCCCAAGTATGTGGCAGTTTAAGGGTTAAAGCCCCAAGATGCCACCGAAACGCCCTGAACCTTCTAAGGCTTCTGGCAGTTAAAACGCGCTTGCATGAATTACAGTACATATAGCGGTAACATCTGTATTTTACATTCTAGCACTGCGGGAGACAAATCAGTACAGTACTGTACAGTATACTGGTTTACCTTTACATTCTTTTTTTAGGTAATGTATTAAGCTGAGTTTTTTAAATTAAAGTGTTTTGGGGCGTATTTAGTGTTTAAATTATAAAAAATAGCCATTTTTTCCAACCACATCCAAAATTCCCGGTTTTTCACAATTCGCGGGTGTTCTAGGAACGTAACCCCTATGAATTTTGGGGGTGTACTGTATTTCTATCAGTATTTCTGTATTATTTTCCAATGCATAATGTTTGACTGGCACTAGTTTAATGACTCCAGTGTTGGGGAATGTTACTGTTAAAAGTAACTTAGTTACAGGTTAAATTCTGGTATATGCTTTCGCCTAGACTTCCCTAGCCTCTCTTACCCCTGGCCTTATGCCATTCTTGGGTACACAGCACACTTGTATGATGTAATTTTCCCTACCAGTCCCTGGTGTTAAACACTATCATAATCGCTCACTCTTGTTCCTAATATGGCTTGCAAATTAATAAGTTAATATAATTCATTTAAAAATATAGCCAACACTTCATAAACTTCAAATACTTCTTGTGTTCTGTTGTATAAACCAATGCAGACAATTTAAGTACTTTGGCAAATGCACTGTAAACCTAACCAAATCTATCAACCTAGTTCAGAGTAATTGAGTTTGAAACATATCCCAGGTACACCGAGTGCAAGGAAGGAACCAATCCTTATACTCATAGAGGACCTACTTATCTACTGTCTGATTAACCTAACATGTGTCTCTGGGATGTGGAAGGTAAACTAGAGTACCTAAAGAAAAACTCACACAGACACAGAAAGTATAAGCTGCAGACTCTGGTAAGGCAGCAAGGCTAAACAAGTTATTCTGTACAATGCAACCTCTTTCAGCTCTAGAAGATATATTTGGCTTTAATTTTTTTTTTTAGGTTTTTTAAGGTTTCTAGGAGAAAATGCTGCTCAGACCTGAACACTATCTATTAGATAGATTTATTAGATTTTTGTTCAAGTGAACAAAAATAAACGTACCTGTAATATACCTAGCCCTAATTAAAAAAAAAAAAAAAAAATCACTTTTCCAAAAATATAATCTTCACTTGTAAACAATCTACCAAATGTTTCCACCAGTCTCTAGACTGTTTAATAGCTTTATTAAGCTCCATATATTAACTATCCAAATCACATGAAGAGCCATTATTACAGCTGGTTTTTATGCAGGTCTCACCTAAAATGCTGAATGTTTACATACTCCTTTTCCTTCTTTTTTAATATATGCTTGATTAATCCTTCTCTCTGCCCCATATGATTTGAAGGAACAAATAGCTTTCTCATTGTACCGGATATCTGAGGAACATTTTCTTGTGCATATCCACTGAAATGAGACAGAAAAGAAGGGAAGATAAGCAATAACACTTTGATTTTTAGCAATTGTGTCACAAAAAATGTTATCTCCTTCTATACCATTTTCTTTCTCTACAAATATTCAGTAAATAGGTTAAATAACTGCTTTCCATTTCTTAGTATATATAACCAAAAAATACAAACACCACACAATTCCTGGACCTAATAAGACACCAGAAAAAGAGACAATCTTGTGTATTTTAACCTTCAAGTTTCTATTTATATTTCTTCACAATATAAATCTGTGCAGTAGGTTAGCAAGGTGACTGTCACAGATTATGAGTATCAAATAAACATGAAGAATATTTTGTTCAGTTAAATACATGTAAGCAAGTTAGTGTATGTATCCAGATAGAGTTTCATAAGTCTTTCAGGAATTAATTTCAGTCTGAACATTAAACATCCTAAAATAGATGAATGACTGGAAAACAGTTTTAGTATTATGAGAAACCACTGCTAATGTTAAAGCAAAGTTAAGAATTACCTTAACATATTTAAAGTTTTCTTTGTCCTGGTTTCAGATCAATAAAAGTTTGACTGCTCAATGTATTTATAGTATGTGTAATGCAATGTGTAATACATTTTTTTATTTTAAACTCTGCCTCTAGAGTTTCATTTACAATTTAGGAACACTTATTTATCCTTTAAAATATAAGCAATCAACATTAGCACTTACTCTTTATCAGTTGTAGCAGAAGCAGGACAGTCTTTTGCTGCTAAAGGATAAGTTGTTTCTTTTTGAAAATTAAAAGAGTTTGATTGCTGTCCTCTCCTAGGAGGAACAGGTAGCAAAGATTCTTTATGAGCAGGTACTGGTGGTGGGTCTCGAGGAGCACTCAACCGATTTTGCTGGTTCTTTTTTTGCTCTACTTTCAAAATATCACTAAAATTGTCTTCAAATGCTAAACCTGAAAAAGCAGATTTAAGGAGGCAAAAAATAAATACAACCAATGTTAATTATAAAAAATAAAAGCTAATTTACAATGCAACACAAAATACTTTATTAAATTAAGTAGGCAAAAATTGATGAAGGCTACACCACCAAATTGTTGTCCCTTTAATTTTTTTTTCATCATGCTAATAACCTTTACTTTTTATTCTTCCTTTTGACACTATAACCTGACACAGTCCTTCATTTACTTTACGTTTAATAAATCAAGAACTGTAAATTAATTAAAATTTGACATGCATGATCTTTTTTGGGGTAACAAGCAACCTAAAAGTACTGGCATTTATTTTTAAATAACAAAATTGCAAATTTATTCCTGAGATTACACTGGCTCTGCTTCAATAATAAACAAATATGTGTTAATAGTGTATAGCTCTATACTTGTAAAGACATTTTGGAATAGTGTTCAATACAGATAAATACATTAAAAAGATTTTTTTGGCAAGGGCAGTTAGGGAGGAGGGACCTCTTTCAATTTAGCTTTCGCTTTTTAGTAGATGACATTTCCTCAAAACTGGAAAGGATTTTCACAAAACAAAGTGCAGGTCCACAATTTTTTAGAAAGCATTTTTTTACAAATAAGGGAATGGAAACCTTTCATCAGCCAATCCTGGACACAAAGAACCTTTTTTAATAAGAGTATTGTATCATCCTTTCTCCACTTCAACCAAAATGAACTGAAAAATCTGTTTTCACATGGAACAATATACCGTCTTGTAGTCAATTACACTGCCACAGAACTACAAGACATTTCTGGAAGCAAAACTGTAATAGCACCTGCAAAAAAACAGCTAGTTTACAGAAGATTAAAAAAAAATTGATGACTGTTATTGTGTTAATGAAAATTTTTACTTTTCTTGACTCCACCCCTCCCAAAGTCCTGTAAAAATTTGAGAAAGCTAGTACAAGATAGTCGTTAACTATGTTGGACAACAAATCTGGAAGAAAAAGAAAAGCTCTTTATATATCATACACTGCTTGACTAGGATGTTAGACTGAAGTCGAATAAAGTTTGTAACTAGATTTTCTGGGTGTTTGTTTCAAGTTTTTGATAAACAAGTAGTGAAATAAATATTTCAGACATAAAGAATTAAAGCATGGTTGTTAGGTTCGTTGGTTGGTAGGTAGGCAGAATAATAAGAACTAATTAGAATATAAAGGAATATGCTCATGTCAGTACAGCACAACTAGTTTTACACTTGTATATTTTACTGTGTAATTTCACATAATATTAACACACAAAAAGGTTAGAATTACACTTCAACAAAAAAAAGTAATGAGTAAACCAAAAAAATAGTTTTAGAAAATAAAAACAATCAAGGTGCTATTTATTCAAGTAAGATTTTTTTACCGGATAGTAATTGCTCCAAGAAGTAATAACAAGTAAGGAATAGTTGTTATTTTGTAATTATATGGGATTGTGCATTTTCTCTCTCATTGGAAACGTATCTTCATTTGGGCAGGGCATATAAATACTTTTCAAATATCAAAATTTCACAGCTGCCTTCTATTGCCATTCAACAAAGTATACTTTGTTGCCAAATCCATATTGAAAACAGGAAATATGAATTCTAATGCTCTCTTTTTGTGGTGTGTGCATAGGTATTCAGCTGAACTGCAGGGAAATGGAAAATTAAAAGGCAGTGACACAATGCAGAGCAACAGGAAACAGAGGGGAATCTGCATTGGCAAAAATAACTCATATCTGTGCAAAAGTAACGGTATTGCCAGGGGCCCTGTCACAGTGCTACGCAATCAAGTAGAGTAGTAGGTTGAGAAACAGAAGAAGGCAGATGGTATAGAAGAGTGCACATACAGTATTTTCAAAACAGGACACACTAAACTGTGTTTACTCTTTCAATGAGGAGGACAGCACTGCAAAGGAGATCTGGCACTCTGAAAGCTAAAGATGGTGAAGGGGTACAGGGACACAAAGAGTCAGGAAAGAAGCTGTACATGTCTTAATTGCAGAGCTGCCCATGAATCCGGAAGTACTTATGGGCCTATGCTGGAAGTGACCCCAAGAGGGATCTGAAAGCCCCTCCAATACCAGGGTTTAAATGGTTGTAGAGTCAGGATCGGAAGAAAAAAGAAAAAAAAAAAACACTTTTTTTTTTTAGAGAGAGGCCAGAGTCATTACAGACAGAGTGATTGATAAAATAAGTAGGAGTTGAGAAAGATTTGCTGTGGAATTTTAAGTAGATAAGTCCTCCAACAATACAGAAATTGATTCAACAGCTCTCTGGGAGGGTGTCTTTACATATTGTTTGATCAATATTTTATTTCTCTTTGTGTGTATATTTAAGAAACACAACTTTTTTTAGATTATTTTGACTCCCTGGAATCATTCTCCACTTAGGGATAGGATGAAAAAGATGTCCCCCAGAGATCACAACAAGCAGAGTCACGAGAACATACTCTAAAGGTCACACGTACAATGTCAGCTGCCTGGATCTTAAACCCACCACTATGGCTATTTTTAGTTTTCCTATAATTATTGTGGTTTCCATCACAAGCAATACAAAAATTCCAAAAGTAAGGACTAAAAAATAAGAATGTCAGACCTTAGAAAGCATCAAGGGTAAACCCCAAATCAGTGCAAATGAACTTGGCAATAGTTCCAAAGGGCTAGATGTGGTGTGATCACATTGAAAAATGCACAAATGACTAGTACAGCAAACTGGAGGTTTTGAGAGCACTCTGGTCCCAAATACTGTATCTTTTTAACTAATAAAACCCACACCACTCTAAAATGTGAACCTGCCACCAGTCCCAAGAAAGTTAGGAGGACCTGCAATGAAAACTGTAGAATCATCGTGAGCCCTGACTGAATTATCAGAATGTATCAGAGCTCTTGTTTCTATCAAGTCAGCTTTCACAGTCTTGCATTTTAATTTTAATTCAATTCAAGATTATTATCACCCTTCCATCCATCCTCTTCCACTTATCCAAGGTTGGGTCGCGGGAGCAGCAGCTTGAGCAGAGAGGCCCAGACTTCCCTCTCCCCAGCCACTTCTTCTAGCTCTTCTGGGAGAATCCCAATGCGTTCCCAGGCCAGCCAGGAGACATAGTCCCTCCAGGGTGTCCTGGGTCTTCCTCAGGTCCTCCTCCCAGTTGGATGTGCCCAGAACACCTCACCAGGGAGGCGTCCAGGAGGCATCCTGATCAGATGCCTGAGCCACCTCATCTGACTTCTCTCGATACGGAGGAGCAGCGGCTCTACTCTCAGCCCCTCCCGGATGACTGAGCTTCTCACCCTATCTTTAAGGGAAAGCCCAGACACCCTGTGGAGGAAACTCATTTCAGCCGCTTGTATTCGCGATCTTGTTCTTTCGGTCACTACCCATAGCTCATGACCATAGGTGAGGGTAGGAACGTAGATCAACTGGTAAATTGAGAGCTTTGCCTTACAGCTCAGCTCCTTTTTCACCACGACAGACCGATGCACAGCCAGCATCACTGCGGACGCCGCACCGATCCGCCTGTCGATCTCACGCTCCATTCTTCCCTCACTCGTGAACAAGACCCCGAGATACTTGAACTCCTCCACTTGGGGCAGGATCTCTCCCCCAACCCTGAGAGGGCACTCCACCTTTTTCCGGCTGAGGACCATGGTCTCAGATTTGGAGGTGCTGATTCTCATCCCAGCCGCTTCACACTCAGCTGCAAACTGATCCAGAGAGAGCTGAAGATCACGGCCTGATGAAGCAAACAGGATATCATCATCTGCAAAAAGCAGTGACCCAATTCTGAGTCCACCACACCGGACCCCCTCAACACCCTGGCCGCGCCTAGGAATTCTGTCCATAAAAGTTATGAACAGAATCGGTGACAAAGGGCAGCCCTGGCGGAGTCCAACTCTCACTGGAAACGGGTTCGACTTACTGCCAGCAATGCGGACCAAGCTCTGACACTGGTTGTACAGGGACCGAACAGCTCTTATCAAGGGGTCCGGTACCCCATACTCCCGGAGCACCCCCACAGGATTCCCCAAGGACAATAAAGCCCCAGACAACAGAGCTCCTAAGATCATTGGGACACGCAAATCCCTCCACCACGATAAGGTGGCAGTTCGAGGAGCGGGTTTATTATTATTATCACGTGCACACTAAAGAATGATATTCTTACTTTAGGGTCTCCAAGATTAGTAAAAATAGTTATGACAGGCCATACAATAAATACAATAAACCCAACAGCAAAAACAGACCTATAATAACACTTAATTTGTAAGACTGGGATGTATATTTCGTGTTCTGAACAGAAGTGGTGTTCCACTACTCTGAGCAAACCCTATTTCTTTAGCATTTTGCAGTCCAGGGGTGAAAAGAAGCTATACCAGGAGGTAAGGCAGTCAGTGAAAATAAAGTCAACTGTGCACCTATAAGGTTGCTATACATAGAAGAGATACCCAAGCACATGCCCCACCATCCCCAACCTCCAATCCCCCCACCAAAAAATATGAGGAAGTAAAGATAATGGCAAGCCTTCCTCACAACATCCAAGCTGTGTTTTATCAGTATCAGAAATTGACAACATCCAAAATGAGATATTTCCACATAAGGAAATTAAGATGTTGGTAAGTCCTACTGACAATACCCAAGATGAAATGTGTCTACATTCGGTCATCAGTAATTGTGATAGGAAGACATCTAAAGCTGGAGATGCACACAGGTTCCAGACAAAAATGACTGAAGTGTTTTTGCCCTCTGCTTACTTAAGCCTATGATTAATCACTTGGCTATGCTTACATTAAGGGTGAGATTGCTGTCCTGGTACCACACTGTCAAAAAGCAAATCTCTTCCTTGTAAGCCATCTTAGGGGTTCCTGAATGCTATAAAGCTAAGGGGCTTTGGGATCCACTGTGGACAGAATGTTGTGATATACAACATAAGGCAGCCCAAAATATCCAGAATACTTTGTTTAATGTGTATCGGTACAGATATAACTGCATATCATAGGCAGGAAAGCTTCTTATTTGGTAAATCCATACCCACTGTTGGAAATTGACTTCTGTTACTTCAAGCCCTTTATCCAAATATTTTCCCACATTAGAATCAGAACCTCCTACAAGTCAGCAACTGATCAGCTATTCTTTGTTTCACAAAGAATAGAATTGAATTAGTTAGCTTTCCTTATTTTTATATAAAAAAAATGGGTCAAATGCATAAGTAAAGATACACATACATACATACATACACAGTATATATCTTAAGAGACTAAATAGATACCTATATTACTGCTTCCAGATTTCAGTTGTGACACATGTCCCATCTGCGATGGCAAAGTTAAGGATTCCATTTGTGAAGAAACATGGCGTGTAGATAAAGCTACAAACAATAAAAGACAAAAAAAAAAATCATAACATTGGTATATGTTATCAGTAAACCAAGATTTCAAATGTTTAATGCAATTTGCTTTAAAGATAATAAATAAAAATGCAGTATCACTCTAATTACATTAATTTGAGCCTGAGCCTGCATAAACTGACTTTGTAATTATGCTATCTGAATAACAAATTAAAGATGAATTTGACTCAAAAGCCATTAAAAATGACTAAATTACTACACACAAGTTTTTCCAAGTCTAGATTACATCCTCAAAGCTTAAAGAAAAAATTACCCTTCACAAATGGAACATTTGTCCATTCAGTTTCCATCAGAATATGAATTGAAAGTAGGGCTGAATGAGTTTGGGAAAACATTTAACTGTGATTTTTCAGACAGATATTGCAATTGTGATTTGATTAGCGATAGCTTCAGTTCAATATTTACTGTGAAACAGATATAAAACATGATGGAGCTTTAACATGAGATACCATGAAAAAATATCTGCTTTATATTCCAATACAAGAATGGTATTTTTATTATGTTTTATTTGGCATAGAATACAAAACAATCGAAGAACTATTATCACAAAAGCTGTGACCTATGGCTTAGGTGTAGCATCTAAATTTTCATAATCTCATTATTTACTGATATCCAGCATTAATTTTACAAATTGACAAACCACAGATTATCAAAAAAGTGATCATTAAATTATAATTTTACACAATATATAAATATTGCACATTCAAATAAAACATTTATTTGCAGATAACCAGCATTTAACTTTTGATTTTTTTTTTTCTTATTTTACAAAGGGTGCCACTATAGGATATACTGTAGTGTAAAGAAATATAATCTGAAAATTAATCCAAACAACAGAAGCCTTACATAATACTTGCTTCCCTGACATCTCTACTTTTTCTCAAAACACACTGTGGTCTTTACAGCTTTTTTGTCAAGAACACCAGTATGACAGCATTTGCTGGTTTCTGACATGAACACTGACACATGACCACATTGCCCCAGGCAGAAAACAATCTCTGATGGCAAACTCATGGCTGGTATGCACAGCACTTTGCCAGCCAATTTACTCAGCTTTGGGAAGTTAACATTGTGCAGTAGAGCTGTTAAATTAACCAAAAAAAATAAGGTTTGATTATTCAAATTAAAAATAAGCAAATATTTGAATATATTCGATCTTAGGTTAATGAAGCTATTATGCTTTACTATTATGGCAATGGCTGCTGCAGTGGCTAGCGCAAGAACAAACACCAACTTAAAAAATATTCTAGTGGTACTTGGACAACTGTTATTTAAAAATAATAGCAACTGAAATCCCAAGTAGAGTCATTTTCTATTTGGTTTAATCAGAAGGTTATAGCATTAAACAACAGTTAGAGGTCTTAAGTTTAAGAATAAATGGGACAGAATCAGATGCGATATGATACTTTTACACAACTGGTTACGCACTTAGAAAAACAGCTTGTGGCAGAGCCGTCGCCCAGATCAAATCTTTAGACAGTTTTAAACAAACTGAATCCTATTGCATCTTTTTAACAAAGCACTGATTTCAAAATAAATGGACAGCAGAAATGCTGACACGCTAATTAATCAAGCGCTAGTTTAAAAAGATCATTTGTAATGAGGTATATGTGCCACTTTGAGCAGCAGACAAGCTCACATCAACAAAGCAGACCTCCCACTGAGATGCCACACAAATGAGTTTACAGAAGAACAGCATTAACCTGAGGCTGCCAAAATAATAATAAAACCAGACAATAATCGCATTGCAAGCTTTAGAATATACTATACACATACTATACTGTATTAGTAACACACTGGACATCAGAATGGTGCAATACCAAGCCAGGCAACACGTATATATAAAGCAAAATAGAGAACACATTGGCTGTGTGACATGCGCTCACACACAGCTAAGCACAGAAAGAGATCAAAGTAAAAAAAACTGCCCAGTATGGTGCTCCCTCAGCACAACTTGGTGAGGATTGTCCAGCCCAGATCATTTATAGTTATCGAAATTGGCATGTTATTCAGTCAAACTCTGTTCTGTTGCCAATATAAGGATTTTCTGGTGAAATATTAGGTAGATAGTCATGTAATTAAGGAGTAGAAGCAATGTCCGGCATTTTGCAAGATGTATAATTCGCGTTTTTTTTAATTGATGTGCTGTGTTTTGTAATTATTAATGGTCCACATTGGTGGCTTTAGCATACGCACAACCTCCTACCAAAGGCAATGCTGAGTTACTGTCCTCGCCGATTAACCAATTTGGTTATATTATCACACTCTCTTGAAGGGCAACTTTCAATAAAAAAAAAAAAAAAATCACCTATTCAGTTCTTTGTCAATCTACAAGTTTGTACAGTATGTACATTTTATACGAAAGAGTACTTTTTCCTCATTAAAAAATACTTAAATCGATGACCCTAGCAGACTACTTGGATGAACATGGTCTCCCTGTGGCCCACCCACAGCAACGGGTCTAACATGTGGACCAAACAGTAGAGCAATGAGGCAGGAAAAAAAAATTTTTTGAAGGGGTCTAACTTTAAGTTTTACTAATGAAAACAGCGAACCATTCAAAATTACGAAAAGGCCAATCGTTGAATTTAAGTGCACAAGCAGATCTGCAAAATACTACAGTTTTACACAGCACGTTTAAGGTAACTCAAACACAAAATTAAACGCAGGTAAAATAAACAACCATTCTTTTAGAATCAAATGTCAGCTTTTGCTTTCACATAAGACATTTTCAAAATAAACTCTATTTACATTAGAATTATCAACGTTTGATCTGACAGCCCTATTGGCCAGATGCTGCATACTCTAAGTATACCCTAAATTGCAGCCTTTACAATATGCTAACTGCATTGTTTCAAATAACAATTTTGATTTGAAATCAATTAATCATTCAGACCTAATTGAAAGGAAAGTAAAATGTTGCCTAAGGGAAGGAAGGCCAAACATCTTTTAAAGGTTGTTACTTTAAACATTTCACTTTCATTTCAGCTGTATGACTCCTTGTTAAAACTCTATAAATATCTGTACTTTTTTAATACAAGCAGACATGTTATGATGGATGGATGGATAGATAGATAAACATGATGTCATACAGATACACACACACTATAGTCAGAACAAAAACCAGGATGACTAAAAAGAGAAGAAAATTAAAAAGAAAACTTTGGAAATTACAGGCGTATTGTTGTTGGCACAAAGAAACCCCATTAACATTTCCTGACAGACTTCTGCTGAGTAATTCATACGCAAATCACACTCTCACCTTTTTGCTTGATCTTTTTCACCTCAGAAATGATGGATAAACACTGCTCACTGTCCGAGAGCTCAAAAAGTAGCTCTGTCACTTTTTCACTTTGTACTCGGATCTTTGAGGATGCTATAAAGACAAAATAAGATTAAGTTTTACATGATTCAGAATATTTTCATAAAATATGCACATTTGCACAAAGTCAGTATGTACATATGTGGTTAGCATGTTAAAATGTTGAGATATATACTGTATAAATACAGTAAGACCCCGCTTAATACGAAGGATATGTTCCAAGAAATCCCAGCGCTAAACAAAACAGCGTTAAACAATGTCATCTTAACACGTAAATAATGGGGATTGGTGAAACAGGACAGAGAATAAAAAAATGTATCTTTTTTTTATTTGTAACGTATAATTAAATACTTTTTATTACATTAATTATAGACATTTTTATTGCTAATATAGATTATTATTCATTAAACATTCATGAAAATCAAAAATATTCGAGGGAATACATAATTTATGCTTCTGATGGCTCTTAATGTCTCTGGAAATGCAGCAGCTGCTTCTGTATCTCCACTTGTCGCTTCTCCAGTAATCTGTATGTTATGAAGATTATTTCTGTTTTTAAATCAATGGAACCATCCTTGACTAGCTATGAAATTTTCACTGGTGTCGCCTTTTTCATTCTGAACGTGGTTAAAAATTGATTTCACTTTTTCCATTATGATTGCTTGACTCATCAATTCAGACGGAAAGTCATTTATCCATTTCCTCAATCACATTGCTTCTGGAATGGGAAATTTTTGTTGCAGAAGTCGTTGTGGTTGTAGTTGCTGATAAGATTTTCTCTTTATTTTTTAAAATTGCCAACTTCAACAATATGGACAAATTTAATGCAGTGCAAATATCAATTTGGTGTTCAACTGCATCTAATCGTCTTGAGCTCCTGTATTTTAGTTTCTAGCAAAATGCTTTTTCTTTGCAACCACTCATTATAAAACTAAAAAGGGATAATTGTAATTTATTACAGTAAAATAAAATGTTATGTTTATATCATTACACAATAAAATTGATGACCAATTGTAAATGATCAGTGAAACAGCAGACATACGTAATGTACTGTATTGTACTGATATCAAACACACCGTGAAAATGCATGCAAGTATCTAGTCAAGTCGTGTGATTGCGGCAAGAACCGGCATTTTCACCGAAAACCGTGCTTTTATGTGACTACAAAGTGAATTAATGAAAAATTAGAATTTAAAAAAAAAAAAACCAAACATGTAATACTGAAACAGCATTAAGCGGGGTCTTATTGTGTGTGCAGCTCTATCCTAAGCATCTTTCTCCCAATATACCCAGCATCTCTCCTCTGCACATGTCCAAACCAACACAATCTCGCCTCTCTGACTTTGTCTCCCAACCGTCCAACTTGACCTGACCCTCTAATGTACTCATTTCTAATCCTTTCCATCCTCGTCATACCCAGTGCAAATCTTAGCATCTTTAACTCTGCTACCTCCAGCTCTGTCTCCTGCTTTCTGGTCAGTGCCACCGTCTCCAACCCATAAAACATAGCTGGTCTCACTACTGTCCTGTAGACCTTCCCTTTAACTCTTGCTGATACCCGTCTGTCACAAATTACTCCTGACACTCTTCTCCACCCATTCCACCCTGCCAGCACTTTCTTCTTCACCTCTCTTCCACAATCCCCATTACTCTGGTCTGTTGATCCCAAGTATTTAAACTCATCCACCTTCACCAACTCTGCTCCCTGCATCCTCACCATTCCACTGACCTCCCTCTCGTTTACACACATGTATTCTGTCTTGTTCCTATTGACCTTCATTCCTCTCCTCTCTAGAGCATAACTCCACCTCTCCAGGGTCTCCTCAACCTGCTCCCTACTATCGCTACAAATCACAATGTCATCAGCAAACATCATAGTCCACGGGGATTCCTGTCTAATCTCATCTGTCAACCTGTCCATCACCATTTCAAATAAGAAAGGGCTCAGAGCTGATCCCTGATGTAATCCCACCTCCACGTTGAATGCATCCGTCACTCCTACCGCAGACCTCACCACTGTCACACTTCCCTCGTACATATCCTGTACAACTCTTATGTACTTCTCTTCCACTCCCGACTTCATCATACAATACCATAGCCCCTCTCAAGGCACCCCGTCATATGCTTTCTCCAGGTCCACAAAGACACAATGCAACTCCTTCTGGCCTTCTCTAAACTTCTCCATTAACATCCTCAGAGCAAACATTGCATCTGTGGTGCTCTTTCTTGGCATGAAACCATACTGCTGCTCACTAATCATCACCTCACTTCTTAACCTAGCTTCCTCTACCTCTTTACCATAACTTCATGTTGTGGCTCATCAATTTTATTCCCTTGTAGTTACTGCAGTCCTGCACATCCCCCTTATTCTTAAATATCGGCACCAGTACACTTCTTCTCCACTCCTCAGGCATCCTCTCACTTTCCAAGATTCCATTAAACAATCTGGTTAAAAACTCCACTGCCATCTCTCCTAAACACCTCCATGCTTCCATATATGTATGTCATCTGGACCAACGGCCTTTCCATTTTTCATCCTCTTCATAGCTGTCCTTACTATTTACTACGAATATGCAGCAGAGAAATAATTAACCATGTTGTTCTTTGTGGCAGTTAAGGATATTTAATAGTGACTTCCATTTATTTAATGGTGTACAATAATTTATGCATTACGACTATAAAAGAGACCTTGCAAGCCAATCTATCATATGGTGTTAGGCAGTGCTGAAATTAAAATAAAAAAACATGATTATACAGAAGGAACTATGCTGACTTGCTGAAAATGTCAATGAAGAAGCTGCTTTCTAAATGAAAAGAGCTTACAGTCAATAACATGGTTAACTACTACAGCACAGCTGAACACAGTTACCATACATAACATGATTTAGTTATCTGCATAATTATTGATGTGTTTATTAATTTGCATGCACCGAATTGTGCCCTGTAAATAGAGTTAATATACGTAAGTTCTGCAACAAATATTAATAATCAAATTACAAGTCACCTACAATTAGACCTTTAATTTTATATATTACTGTTCACCTCCCAATTTAAATAACCATAAATATTTGGGGTGCTGGTCAGCTTGAATAACCATGTGGAGCTGCCCCTGCATTGGCTATGAAGCCCACATCTTGACTAAGTTTAATCTGTCTCCTATTTGTGAGTTTCCCTCTGCATAAAGTTACAGCTTCTACCAGTGAATAAAAGGATTGACTCGATAAGTGCTTTGAGCATGGGAAGGGCTCCATATAAATAACATGTAGTATTATTATTGAGACTTTAAGCTGCAAGAAAATGAAATTATGACTGCTGTTTGCATTTGTGTGCAAAATGTTTACAATTGAGAACTTGGCCTGTTATGGAGCCTGTCAATACGGCTCTCAAAAGGTTACTGCCAGCTGACTTCAGTTGCCCAACTGGGAGACTTAAAGTTTCATGTGATGGACAGAACTAAAAGGGCATGAATGGAAGTAATGGCCTGCTTCAAGGAAGTATACTCCGAAGTCTAAGAGGTGAAGTGTTAATTGCTTTTCTATGCCAGCTTGGACTGGCCACAAAATACCATGCTCAAACACAAGACTGCTCATAAATTGTACTTGTCATAAGGCACCTCGTCGAAAATTGTCAATGATTGACTCTATGATGGCACAGTTGGATATACTAGTAAAAGATTAGTTAAACTCTCATCAAAACAAGAGATATTCCTGCACTTTAGCAGTCCCGGACATCAAATCTAAATATACTTGTTCAAGGCCTTAGTAGTGGTGGCAAAGTGAAAGGTGGTGCTTAACACAATGACAACACTAGAAATGTTTGATGGAAACCAGTTGTGAGTGAACCTATCAACTTAAAGGAGAAGGCCATCCATGTAATATTAACAGGAGGATCTTCACACAAGAACGTGAGGTGGCAGGGAGCCCAGAAGCATCGATTCATCCTTAGCTGAAAGTGGTTTTCTTTTTATATAAACATTTTGATGCTTTTCAACTTATATTTTGAAAATTGTGTTGTTGTTTGTATTCTGTTTTTTACTTACTGAATATTGTGTTATTTTTATATTATTGTCCATTTCTGTATTGTGTTAAGTCATGTATTAGTTTTCTGTCCTAACCTTTTTATGTTGTTCCTCAGTGGACAGGCAAACTAATGCTGCAACTGGGGAACCACCTCTCGTAGTATTTAGGGATATACTCACACTAGGCACCCCCCTTGTTACTGCCCAGCTGGCCCCCACTCACACTGCGCTTAACATTCTGGGCCCGGGCATGCTTTTGTCATGACCATGTGACTTCGTGTAAAGCCAAAACAAGATCAGAACAGCATGCATGTCAAAATGACTTACTTCTACTTATTTTGTGGTTGTTTCGGACTCATGTAGGGCAGCATAACGCTCTAGTCCTTTACAGTTTTATTGAGTGTGCAGTCTTTTGTTGTTAATCGTGCTGCATGTACGAGAAGATTTTTTTGGAGACAAATGATGTTAAGGGAGGAATTTTCAGCTTTTCTTGCCAACTACAAGGCCAGGCACAGAGCAACCACACTAGTCAAACAAACTAGACTTTGCGTGGTTACATGCAGACAAATGTACTTAGGAACGGAATCCATGGCCAATGTGAGTACACCCTTACAAGTATCAGCCTTTAATATGGCTGCCTAAGCATTGTGGTTTGTAGTTTTTGTGATTTTTGTAACTCATGGCTATGATCACCTGCTAATGATTCAAGGTACTGACTTTGGTTTCTGTTTTTGGATTTATTCACTTCAGATATTCCTTTTTAGTTGGTTTCCATTTTTTTTTTGTGCCTGCCTTTTTTGGTGCAATAATTTTTGAATTTGCTCAATAAACATTTAAATTTTATGAAAGTTTGTTTATTCATGTTGCACCTAAGATTTATATGCTTTTTTTCCTCTCTACTTTTGATATTTGTGATTAAAAGCCTTGGCTCCACTTTTGGGCTTATGCAAATTGCAAACCTGCCACCATGAGTTTGGAGCTAAGCCACTTAAGATACTGAAGCCTACTTTTTTGACGCAGAGTTGTGGTGGAGTGCAGGTCTGCCTTTTGTTTTTTGGGGCCTGCTCCCTTTTTAAACTTTATAGCAGGCAGGAAAACATCAATATGTAGGAGGAGGCTGAGAACGGCATAGAGAATGACTATGGTCAAAATTAATAAAAAAAAATAAATAATAATTGGACGTGAGCATCGGTAGGCTTTGCACCCTGAGAACAAAATTACCCAAAGTATTCTATAACATTTCAGTAATTATTTACAGCTCTGATGCTGATCTTTCGGATCATAAAATAGGTCATTACGATAGCAACTGACAAGAAGAATTCATAAATTAATTGCAGAGTTATGGTATTTGAAGGTTCCTCTAGGGTGCTTCTTTCTCTTGCAGGACTTGGCTCAAAAACTAATCAGCCTAATCAGCACATCATCATCTCATAACAGACTTAAGTTTCTCTTTTGGAATTTTTCTATCCAGCAGTTTTAGCTCTAGACCATCCTCAAGAAATTGTGACACACAGACACGCACACAGACAGACACACACCCATCATTGAGATATCAATGTTTTCGGTATCAGGGGACCCTAAAACATTAAGATACCGTGAAAACCGGAGATCTAAATTTTTGATGAATCTAAAGCTTTTGCTCCTCCCGCATAGACAATAGGTTATGGTGGGGGAGTGCGCAAAGCCAAAAAGAGACAAGGGTATATTTTACTTTCTCAGCCACCTTGAGCATCTCTATGCTGAGGTTTAGGAACAGAGACAGCACCTGACAGTCGAACCTCAGATAAAAAAAGAAGTAATGTGGATTACACATTGGCAAAAAAAACATTGGACCAAGGCTTTATCTCGACATGAATACTAGAGAGGTTAAATAGTTTACCATAACTGCATAAACATTATTTTGTGTATCTGGCAAAGGTATATGACTTTACAATCAGTAATATCTTGCGGGAGGTCCAACAAGAGCATGGTGTTTTTGAGCCACTGCTATATACCACTACTACATCTCCACACTGGGGTGAACCAGAAGGCCATTTATCTCATATGAATAACCAAAAAAAAGCTCCAAGAGGAGGTGCACTGTCAGAGGGTTTAGTACGAGGTACTGTTGTGGCTATTTTTTCACTCAAACAAATGGTTTACATGCACTATTAATTTAAACAAAAATGAATGTTTTTATCTAAACAGTAAAAATTGTTATTTAAACTGTAAAAACACTTGACTATTAAAACTACTGTAGCTTGAAAAATATGAAGTAGTACTGGATAAGGCATTTTACTTCATTTAAACAATACATTTTATTATATAAAAAAGCAGTTACATTAAAATAAATTTCATTAGAAACAATAGCTTATAAATGATAAATACACACAAGACAACAAGTTGTGACTGCTTAAGAAACTTAATTTTTAACAAAAGTGCAAAGAGACATTGAAAACAAAACCTAATATATATCAGGAAGGTGTCATATGCAAGGAAAACCAAATTTAGTTTGCATGGATCTAATGTGGCTCTCCCCGGAATGTTAATGTTCCCAGCGGCACTAAACATGCATCCAGAGGAAGGAATGATAGTGAAGATGTACATGTATTTTTTTCTTTTGCGTTCTATTTTTAACAGCTTGGGAAGTCTATTTTCACATGTTCATGGCGTACATACACTCTTGATGGCACTGCAGTTGAAAACTAGGGTATCCTTCAGAAGCACATCGAGAGACTCATTTTTGGGAGGACAGTGAATTCTGACAGCAGATGCTCCTTTTATGCCTTCCTCATCTTTGTTTGTTTAAGACAATATCCATCATCATCTGTAATATTTTTTTTTTTTTTTTTTTTATTATTATTCTTACCTAATGTCATTAAAGGGGCAGTTGTGCCAAACACACTGTGACAGTACTTGAAAGAATGCTATCCAAAAAAGCAATTTTCAGAGGTTTGGAAAGGTTGTGGAGTGTTGGTGCGACTTTATTGGTTATGAATGGCCCATCCATGTAACACTGGTGATACCAATGTGTTTTATAGTGTTGTAAAATTATGTATATGTACATACTTTACAGCACTGCTCATTTCCCAAATTATTTTAATTGGTTCTGCTCTGTTATATTTTACCATAGTTAATATTTCAGGTTTTACAGCCAAGGCTCATATAGAACTCACTGGGAATGTGAGAGTTGCATCACTGCTTGGTAAAAATAATGCCCTCTTGGTCTCATTTGGATGTAATCTGGAGCAGTATACAGCAAACTGAGATGCAAACACAAGAAACAATACTTGTAAATCTGACGTCAAAGCCCTTTAGCAAATGTTGCTGAAATTAAGAAGATCTGATGTAATGAACATAGCCTGGTGCCAACACAAAAACAAGACATTAAACATGATTAGTTGAAGAATTAAAGCTTACCATTAAAAGGTAAATCAATTAGAAGAGCTTCTTCTGCCTCTGGAAGTAAATATAGTAAACAGTAATAGTAAATATAGTAATAGTAATGTTAAGCAAATTATGTACAAAAAGAAAATATTCTTGTATTGTACGATCTCTTGGGCAGAGATTAAACAAATAAAATTACAGAAAAGACAAGTAACTTAAAAGAAAATGTTAATTGATATTTACATTATTTTAAGAAGGTGGCATGGTTGGTGCAGCAGTAGCATTGCTGGCCTGCAGTAAGGAAACCAAAGTTCACGTCTCAGGTCTTCACTGCATGGAGTTTGCGTATTTGTCCCATGTTTGTGTGTGGGTTTCTTCCAGGTAGGTGTTTAAGTTTCCTTCCACAGTCCAAAGACATGGTGGATTGGCAATGCTATGTGTATTTATGCCCAGCCATGGACTGGAACACTGTACAAGGGAATGTTCCTGCCCAGTGCCCAATGCATACTGGGATAGGCTCCAGCCTGCTCAGGATTAAGTGGGCTTAGAAAATGGTTTATATGAAATAACATTTTAGCCACAGCTAAACATTCATTAAATAAGAGATAGTAATGTGTCTATTATGGATAAATACAAATATTTTTACAGTTCATTCTGCAAATTTTAGATCACAATAATAAAATATTTATGCCACAAAAAGTCAATTTTGTCAATGGCCTTATATACGTAAAAGTTAAAAATTCTTACCTTGTATAACATGAAATTTATTGTTAATGGGAACGGTAATCTGGGGCAGTTTAATTACCATATCAAATTCAGACAACACATTAAACCTTGAGAAAAGGAGAGACAGAGAAAGAAAAGTTAAAAAAAGGAACCTACTATAAAACATTAATCATAAAATCACAGTGCCAGTTAAACCAAAAAATTTAATCAAACACCCCACCTGTGACCTGAAGTAAAAGATTATCATATATTGAGCAAGTTTGCAGATGGGGTCAAACCACACTTAAGCAGACTTAAGAAGTAAAAATGCCAGCACATACTGGAAAGTAGTAATGCACAACTATTTTAAACCAAAGTAACTTTTCAGCACCATGCAGAACTAGCTGGAAAACTTAAATTACCTTTACTTTTCCAGTAATCAGTTGGTAATCATTTGCATGCTTATATGCTGACAATATGGACATTTCAAACTTTTAAAAAGTCAAAATATCTCTGGTGACTGTCCAGGGTTGGTTTCAGTGTTAATATTGACTTCAATATGAATCTTTAGATTTACTGTTGTCACTACCAGAAAGTTGTACTTGATTGCTTAAACCCTTGTTTCCTTCACAGTCCAAAGTGTTCTGCTAAGTAAAGAAAAAATTGAAAACTTGTTTTTGTGTATGTTTACAATTACCTTGCATTTGTGGCTGCTCCTTAGGATTTGAAAACTATGTTACATTCACAAACCGGCAAAATCCAATTCCTGGTTTCTGGGGGAAAGAGCATCTCTCAGTAGGACTGGGTGCAAGATAAACAGTTCTGGAGTGGGTGCCAATTTATTAATATGCAAACTCAAGCACACACCTGCATGGTAAAAATCTACATTTATCAAATAACAGAACATATACGTCTTTGGGGATGTGGGAGGAAAACTCACACAGATGCTGGTAAAATGTGCAAACTTCACTTAAACATGAACCGAACATACTGCCTCAATGTGACAGATAAACAGAAAGATGGAAAGTATTTACAGGTTTTTTTTGTTTTATATAATTATTAATACTGTTGGGGAGGTGGGAGGAACAAAACATTACACAATTCCTGTTCTGTCTGCAGAAGGGCCGAGGGACTCAGTCATGATAAAGACTGGAAGAGGAAATGCATTCAAAAATATAGACTTGTGCAATTACGAGAGTTCAAAAATCCCATTGGTAAAACCAAAAGGGAAGAAAGGAATTGTTGTGAAAAATGAAATAGTTTAAAGATCATGACCCAGAAAATATACATTGTATATATACACATTAATATGTATATCAATGCCACAATTAAACCTGTGTACTGATGATGCAAAAGGTGCGACTTCTGAGACTACAGCCTTCTGCAAACGGGAGCTGCGTTATGTCAACGGAACTCATGAAATGGCAGCATCAGCAATGGAGCAAAATAATTTTAGCAACTGCAAGTAACAATTAAATATCAAAGCCACAATCTAAACTGAACTATTCATCTTTTAAAACATGAAATGGGCAAGAAAAGTTCTGGGAAAAATGTGCTTGAGGCTCACCTTCACCTTCTACAAAACTACTATGCGTAAACTGCCTAACTATTCTGGCATAGAGGGCAATTTTCATTCAAGCTTTAGTATATTAAGGTGCAGAAATGAGTCAGCCATTATATTTATTACATAATACTACTTCTTTATGAAAAAGCACATTGTTTGGTGTGTTGCCAGAAAAAAAAAAACCCTTGGTTATCAAACATGGTGTGTCTACAGTTTGGAAAATTAAATGAAACTGTGTTCTGTGTTTAAAAGAAAATGAAAAAAAATGTTTTTTAGCAAAAAATCCCAGGGGTGGGTGTTGTGTTTACAATGTGTTTTATAGTGTAAACATATTGTTCAAATATACTGTCTACCAAGTACATGTGCACTGATACTCATCCACTTTACTGAAAAAAATGCAGCAGAATAAGAAGTTATTTGATCTGGGTACTGTGTTTAGATTTAAATTATTACACTAATGTAATTGTACAAAAACAAAACATATTGGCAACGACAACCAACTTAAATGCTGATGCAGTAAGCTCAACATTATTCAAAACAACAAAAAAATAAATAAATAAAAAATGTGAGCAGACACCGACTTCAGCTGAGTTAAATTTAATACAAAGAGATTTTAGTGTAAAGAATAAAAGCTATGGTAAAAAAAATCTGAAGAGCTGAATAAAAATGTCAGGATATATTGGAAGTATCGTCATATTTGACACAATTGTCGAAGACTGGCCTACATAGATTGAAAGAGTGGAACTTTATCGTGCAGTTAACACTGAGAATGAAAAAAGACAGCTCTGCTACTAAGTGTCATGGGCGCCAAAACACTTACGCTGCAGTCTCCTAGAACCTAAGAAATCTTATTCGAAAACATTTACGAACATTGTTAAGATAACCAAATATATCATGGAATTAAAGAGACTAGCCGAGCACTGCCAGTCTCGTGTGGACTTTCTGATGCATTGCAAGACAGGCTAGTTTGCGGCAGGCAGCGTGAAAGCAAACAGAAACAATTGCTTTCCAAAAGAGATTTGACACTGGAGCAAGCACTGAATATTGCCAATTCAATGGAAAGCGCTGCAACAGATCCCGTCTATGATTTTATATAATCATAAAATACAAAGAATAATCCAGCATTATCAAGTGTTTATGATATTGTTATGAGAGGTTGGCCAAAATATAGAAAGTCTCACTACCTAGAAAAGAACTACAGAGTGGCCCATTTTTATGTATATGATTAACACCTTAAAAACAACACAAAAATGGTTGAGTAACCACAAAATCAAGGTTGTGCCATGGCTAACCAAGTTTCTAGACCTGAACCTCTTAGGAATGAGCTGAAGAGGGGAGTCCACAAGTGTGGGCTTTGAAATCTGAATGATATAGAGAGATTGTGTGTGGAGGAATGGTCTCAGATCCTAAATTTGTTAGGCTTCTATCAAGATAACAAAAACATACTCTTTTTTTAAAAGACAGAATACAACACAATGATTACAGAAATATGATAACTGCAAACATACAGTATGCTGATATACACTCACCTAAAGGATTATTAGGAACACCATACTAATACGGTGTTTGACCCCCTTTCGCCTTCAGAACTGCCTTAATTCTACGTCGCATTGATTCAACAAGGTGCTGAAAGCATTCTTTAGAAATGTTGGCCCATATTGATAGGATAGCATCTTGCAGTTGATGGAGATTTGTGGGATGCACATCCAGGGCACGAAGCTCCCGTTCCACCACATCCCAAAGATGCTCTATTGGGTTGAGATCTGGTGACTGTGGGGGCCATTTTAGTACAGTGAACTCATTGTCATGTTCAAGAAATCAATTTGAAATGATTCGAGCTTTGTGACATGGTGCATTATCCTGCTGGAAATAGCCATCAGAGGATGGGTACATGGTGGTCATGAAGGGATGGACATGGTCAGAAACAATGCTCAGGTAGCCCGTGGCATTTAAACGATGCCCAATTGGCACTAAGGGGCCTAAAGTATGCCAAGAAAACATCCCCCACACCATTACACCATCACCACCAGCCTGCACAGTGGTAACAAGGCATGATGGATCCATGTTCTCATTCTGTTTACGCCAAATTCTGACTCTACCATTTGAATGTCTCAACAGAAATCGAGACTCATCAGACCAGGCAACATTTTTCCAGTCTTCAACTGTCCAATTTTGGTGAGCTCGTGCAAATTGTAGCCTCTTTTTCCTATTTGTAGTGGAGATGAGTGGTACCCGGTGGGGTCTTCTGCTGTTGTAGCCCATCCGCCTCAAGGTTGTGCGTGTGGTGGCTTCACAAATGCTTTGCTACATACCTCGGTTGTAACGAGTGGTAATTTCAGTCAAAGTTGCTCTTCTATCAGCTTGAATCAGTCGGCCCATTCTCCTCTGACCTCTAGCATCAACAAGGCATTTTCGCCCACAGGACTGCCTCATACTGGATGTTTTTCCCTTTTCACACCATTCTTTGTAAACCCTAGAAATGGTTGTGCGTGAAAATCCCAGTAACTGAGCAGATTGTGAAATACTCAAGACCGGCCCATCTGGCACCAACAACCATGCCATGCTCAAAATTGCTTAAATCACCTTTCTTTCCCATTCTGACATTCAGTTTGGAGTTCAGGAGAATGTCTTGGCCAGGACCACACCCCTAAATGCATTGAAGCAACTGCCATGTGATTGGTTGATTAGATAATTGCATTAATGAGAAATTGAACAGGTGTTCCTAATAATCCTTTAGGTGAGTGTATAAGACAGACTATAAAGACAAAACATATAACATAAAAGAGGCTGGCTGTTCATTGTTCATTTAAAGTTCTTATTTATCTTGGCATATATAGTTTTATGATACCAAGTCATTAAAGATGACATCCAAATTTGTTGCTGCTCCAGGTTCAAATGGAGGATTCTTTTTGTGTTGGATTACACTCTTTCTGGCATGGTCTTTTGTCTGTGGTGTATAATACTTTCCTCAGTTAGGCCCTTTGCTTTGTCATCTGCAACTTCATAGGGAAAAACAATACTCTTTCTGTCAAAAGAGTCTGAGAAGGAGATTTGTTTCAAGAAGAGAATTTCAGCTTCTAGTCTTCTCAAACTCCTTGGCATACTTTCTGGCACATTTCAGCTTGGTAGAGGGGTCTCACCTTTCAGGTCCACAAAGAGAAAGGATTGTTTAATTTTAGCTCCACAAAGAGGCATCAGATTATCAACTTCTAGTTTCAGAGAGCAGGTTTCAGAGGGTGCAAATAGTTGTTTTGCAGAGTGTGAGAGCAGAGCATTAAGAGATTAGTGCAGATAGTTTCTGGATTGGACTAAAGTCATTTTTTAGTTACAAAATCACTGCTTTCTTAATGGCGAGTTTTTTTTCCCCCATTAGAATTCTTTTGTTGAATAACACTCTTTGCTCTTGGATGTCTATTTCACGCCTTTTAGCCTGAAAGAGTCTTCACAAATACGCCTGCAAGGATGTCAGTTCAACCCTGATTTAAACCTTTGTTATCAGATGAAGTACAGGCTGGTCCTGGTATGAAGAAATTAGTCCAGGGGTTCTCAAACTCATTCCTGGGGGACCACTATGGCTTCAGGCTTTTGTTTCAACCAGATTCATTATCAGTGACAACAACTGATAACACTGATCTCATTTAATTAGCTGGTATATTTTCTATTCTTTTATTCTAGATTCAGAAAAGCACAGCGGCATGATTTTTACATGTATAATACACTTAAAAAGATTTCTGTTTTTGCTATAGAATTTAATGCTTAACTCTCTTTAATTAATTTGTTAATTTCATTATATTTTGCCCTTTCTCTGTTGCACTTTGCCGCCTTCACTGTGTCTTAATAATGACAATTAAAAACGAGCAGACCAGATATTCAGGAAAACGACACTGAATTATGAAAGGCAGCAACTACTTTAGCGTCAGACTCACTAATTAATAAATAATGGACTATTTAAACAATTAGAACACCTGGAAAAGTAGAATGAAAATCAAGATGAAAACACTGGTAAAAAGAAAAACATACTAGTATATTTTAATATTTTTTTTTACCGAGCTTAGTTTTCTGATTTCTATATTGTTCCCAAAACACAGAATCTGGGAAATAACAGTTTACTTAATTAGCCCAGGAGTCCACTTAAAACAAGAAGCTGACTGGAACAAAAACCTGCAGCTACAGTGGGTCCCCAGGACCAAGTTTGGGAACCTCTGAATTAGTCCCTTACTTTGGAATGTGAGCAGGAGTTTAGCACAGATGGATGTCTGCATTTCTGTGAAATCTGCCATTTTAACAGCAATGCAATGCCCACTTTATCCTACATATAAAATGTTTTCTTTCAATTATTTTACTTCAATTAAAGATTAGATCTTTGTTAATATTTTAAATAAAAGATCAAGAAAATAAAGAAATTTTTGTATAGCAAATTTTGCTTTTATTTGCCAAGGTGCTGATATTAGTGAAGGGCACTGTACTGTACATTAATGACAGCCACAATAGTAAAATGTATTGAGTTATTAATTGTGAACTCAAAATACAATCAGTAAGAAATGAGAGACACACTAGTAGGACTGGGCATCAAAAACTATTTTTTTAGTTCATTTGAAAGTGCTTGCCTTGATATTGGTTTCAAACACAATTTTCAAATACTGTAGTACAAAACAAAAAAGGAACATGAAGGATACAAAAGCCATTCCAATTTGTTCAAAGAAAAGCACATGTTTCAAGACAACCAGCAAATCTGCAATTGTGGCATTCCCAAGAACAATTTTGTTTTTAGGCATATGTAAAAGATAGTGTGAATATAATTTGCATTAAAACAAATCAGATGAGACACATAAAGAAAGCAGAACTAAAAGTCAGATTTGCAGTTCTACAGTATCTAAATTTGGTCTGCAGATCTTTATTTTGTTTAAAACATTTACATACAAGAAAAAAAGTTAGTTGATTTTTTCTTACCAATTCTGAAAGTGGGTCTAGCTCTCACTAATTTAATTACATTCTAAGTTGATGTATTGAAATGTCTTGTCTCAGATTATCAGCAAAGTTTTTAGTTTTTAATCACTACCATTTTACAATGAAACTAGAGTCAAAATTATAGGTTAAATAATTAAACAGAAGTTCCACACATTTTTTTTTAAAATCACACGTTAAATCCTGCCCCTTATCATTTGTTAACATTCTAACTCTATGAAACTGGCATGCCCTCTTCATGAATCGCCACCTTATCATGGTGGAAGGGTTTGTGTGTCCCAGTGATCCTAGGCACTGTATTTTCTGGGCAGTTGCTCCTGGTAGGGTTATTGAAGGCAAGCTGTTCCTAGCTGAGGGACCAGACTAAATGCAGTTTAATTACTCCTTATGATAGGTCAAGTCAAGAATCCAGTAACCTTGCTCAGAAAAAGAAAATCAAGGCCCAGTCCTGGGGGTTAGGGGTGCATGCTTGTCAGCAAGGGCCTTGTGGTCAGGTCTTTATCCAAAAGAGCAACATGGGTTAGGGTTCCTCAAGTGGGTCCACCACCTGCAGGAGGAGCTTCTCATCCGGCTTTTGGTTGAACCGTGGATTTGGGAAGAACAATGATGATTTTGCCCCAGGTGCGGAACACTGGACCAGCTTTTCACTCTCACATGGATTCTGGAAGATCTACTTGGAGCTTGAAAAAAAGCATACAACCATGTGCTCCAGGGCATCTTGTGGTGGGTACTTTGAAAGTACAGGGAACCAGGCCAGCTGTTGTTGGCTATTCAGTCCCTGTGCAACCAGAACTAAAGCTTAGTTTGGATGGCCAGGAGTAAATCATCCTCATTCCCAGTGGTTGTGGGACTCCACTAGGGCTACCCTTAATCTCCTAGAATTTCTAGGTGAGGTGCAGTCAAGGAGTGGAGGGTGTCTGATTTGGTGGCTTCAGGATAACATTTCTTCTTTTTTCAGATGATGTGGTCCTGCTGGCTTTATTGGGCTGTGACACGCACTGAGGTGGTCTGCAGCTGAGGGTGAAGCAGGCAGGATGAGGATTAGGCCTACCTTCAAGTGCAAAGTCATGGCTCTCAAACGCTAAAAGACAGAATGCCCCCTCGAGGTGGAGGAAGAGGTGCTGCATCAAGTGGAGAAAATTAGTATTTTGGGATCTTGTTCACGAGTTAGGAAGAGGGGAAGGGGAGATTGAGAAGATCAGCATCCACAATGATTCAGACACTGTATCAGTCAGTCACATTGAGGAGTGAGCTGAGCCAAAAGACAAAGTTCTCGAGTTATCGATCTACGCTCCTACTCTCACCTATGATCAAAGCTGTGGGCTGTGACCAAAGGAACTAGATTGCGGATACAAATGGTAAAAATGAGTTTGCTTTGCAAGGTGTCTGGACGAGATTCCACTGCTTCTCCGCATCAAAAGGGGCCAGTTGAGGTAGTTAGGGCAATCGATTTGGATGCCTCCTAGACACCTTCCTGGGGAGGTATTTTGAAATGTCCATCTGGGAGGTGAACTCGGGGCAGACTCAAGACATGCTGTAGATACAAGATCTCTCAGCAGGCCCGGTAACACCTCAGCATCCCACTGGAAGTGCTGAAGGAGAACTGTCTGGGAGTCATTGCCTACACTGCTGCCTCCATGACCCAGATAAGTGGTACAAAATTACATGCACAGCACTTGTACATATTGTAGTTTATAAGTAGTTTAAAACTGCCCAAGCACCTGCACTAGGTGGCATACACCCCATTCTCATGTCCTCACATCCTTTAGATTAGTTAACCATGATAATCACTAACATTTACAGCCTAACAATATTTTTTAAAGAACCATTTACAAACATCACATTTGCCTAGCTTAATTATTCGCATCAACAGTTCTATTCCGGAATCCACCGATGCACTACTGTTCAACTATCAAATGAATAGGAGGCAAATGATGCATGATCATTCTCTTTCTCTGGCTTTGTTCATTTCCTTTGTAGATTATGCCATTCATGATGTCTATGTTAGCATGATGTTTATTATTTACAGTTCTGCCTTTAAAACAATTGTTCCTTCTAAGCTGGTCTGGGTCTATACGACACAATCTCCCATTATATACTTAATTTCCTAATGGCCACAGCACATTCTGTACAAATACGAAACCAAATCTGCAATTAGACCTGCAGTTAGAACTCACTTTTACCCCTGACTACACAGGTAAGCATACACAGTAACAACCACATCATCAAATATGTTGAGGACACCACACAGAATGTGGGATCAGCAATGAGGATACATATACAGGAAAGAGGTGATAGTTCTTATAAAGTGTTTAAGTAGCAACAACTTGATCTTAAATGTAGTTTAAAAAAATGTATTATTCATTCAAACACAGAGAAATGCCATATGCTTAGAATATGCAGTCTCCTTCGGAATCATCATGTAGTACAGG
The DNA here is from genome assembly GCA_026402145.1 of Polypterus bichir lapradei. Lineage (NCBI taxonomy): Eukaryota > Metazoa > Chordata > Cladistia > Polypteriformes > Polypteridae > Polypterus > Polypterus bichir. The sequence goes on along the minus strand of JANRMT010062790.1, from coordinate 36,291,204 downwards.
AGCAACAACCTGTGTTGAAAATATAACACCCAGAAGCACCTAAGAAAATCTGCAATTAAAAATATTCTTAAATTTAACACAGAATGTGTACAGATAGGTAGCCACATTATCTAGGATTATAATTCAACCACATAGGATGACAAGATTATCAAGTCACTTTGTACTTTTATGACACTGAATGCAACTGTCACCGTATACGGTATGCTCTATCACGGGTAAGCAGCTTGACTGGCTGTTGGCCATTTAGATGAGTGACAGAAATTGCTGCTTATAAAATTTACAACTTACATATCACATTTATGCTGTCACGAGTAGAGCTGCTGGGAGAGGTAGGTGACACTCTTAGAGGTCCCTCACCAAAGATGTCACATGTCACCAAAAGTAAAAGTTACACTTTACCTACTATCACAGGTAAGCTGCTAACTAGGCAGCTGTCGGTTTAGATGTGGAGAGGCAGAACATGCAGCTTATAATTTCCAGCATCTTAAGTATGCTACACAGTCATGCCATCTCAGGTAGAATAGCTTCTGGCTAGAAGGTAGAAGTGGAACACTTGGAAATCCCTCAACAAACCCAGCATATCTCTACTAGGGGATTAACTGCAAGTTAATGTTAAATTGTCAGTAGCAAGTTTTACCATCACCCTGCTTAATAAAGAAAGTCACAGTCAGCCCATCTTCACTATCGTTATCTTATAGAACATTAAAAAAATATGCTTACAACCTACCATTTTATAAACAAGGCAAAGTTAAAAGATTTAAAGTATTTGTTCAGTTAAAATCGAACTACCTATAAACACAATTTTTAATAAGCAATTCAAACCTACAGCCATTATAATTTTATTTTATAAGTTCTCATATTGGGAATAGATGCAAAAACATTTTTGAATAAATTGTCTTACTATACACATCAGGTACATATATATATTTATCAAAATTTTCACGCATCATGACAAAGCACCTTTCAGTGTCTGATACTACAACTAGTTCTACAAATGGGATTGCCTTATGTATTAAATGACCACACCTCTGGTTATTTTTATATATCTCAAAAGAAAAATTTGGTCAATCCAGTCTCTTTGAGTGGTCTTTACTTATTAAGAGAGTCCCTGTAAAATACTATCTTAGCCTTTAGACTTGTGAGGTGGGAGAATACTTTTTAGATCGATCGAAGCCTTTGACATTCTAGCTGACAAATTTCAGTGGTTGGTTAGAGGAATACTGCTTCTGAACATCTGGGAACATTTTGTAATCTTAAGTAAAAGCCATGCGTTATTTCAGAATTTAGCTTTTACACTGATTTCATATCATTATTGCAGGGTGTTACAGCCAGAAATCTTGGATTATTATGAAAACATGCAAGAAAATATCAAACAAAATTGAGTAGAAAATAAAAGTACTTGTGGATCATCTAAAAAATAAAACTCGCATCGAAGAAGTGGAACGATTGATATCTGTGCAGATAAAAAAAAAAAAAGTTTTACAATCCAATTGCTAATTGCTTTCTGATGGGCTAGTAATGTTTTAAGGACAGATACAGAAGGAGCAACATCAGAATTGAAGGACTCTCTGAAAACCACGAAAGTCCTAAAAATGAATCATAGGGGAGAACTTTAAATTCGACTCTGAGATCTCAACTTCTTATAGCATATGTAGATCGAATGCCTTAAAACATTGAAGCCTGATTGTTATATTTGATAAATTATGGAATATAGAAAACTTGATGTCTTGTCTCAGAAAGCAGAAAAAGACTATATTCAAAAATAGACAAATTAATATCTTGCTGTTTATTTTTCAAACAGTACCTACACAGAGCTAAATCATGCAGAGCTTCTTGTTCCCAGCTAAACTGATTTCTCACCTGAAGGAGCAGAAAAAGAGCTAAAAAGACTGATTACAGCATACTTTAAAACATGAACAGGACTCATATTGTGTCTCTACAAGGCAAAGAATCTGCTTACAATTTGGTCCATCTGTAATATAATACGTTTGCTGCAATTCACTTTCTTGGACACTTTTCAATCACTGTATTGTGGTTCATTTTATTAAATATATTTATATATGTGTAACCATTAAATAATTGTGACAGAAAATTTAATACGATGGTAAGGTGATTGGACCTGTCTAGATGCATCATAGGTTTACATTTAAATGCATTAACATTTGAATACAGCTGCTACAGCTTGCTGTGTCCACAAAAGGAACATCCCATTAGATCCATATCCAAACTTAATAACTACAACTGACTTAAGTCTTTTCTATTTTCTTAACTTCTTGTCATTGTATCTGTGATGATGATTGGTCTGTCTTGGAATGGATGCACATATGATTATCATCTAGTATCCAAATAAACCTGTCATTATTTGCTAAGGAAATTGTCCATTTCAAAATGTGGCTGATCAAGAACCGTTAGAATTCAGATTAAAAATCACATATTCAGGTAGAGACAAAACTTAAAAAAAAAAAAAAAAAAAACTGTTACACAATGTTTTTTTGTTTATGTTTTAATAGTTCTTTTTTCATGTTTTATTTTTAATCACTGCATGATGCACTGGGCTAATAAGTGGAAGTGAGCTTCATATGAATCTGAATTAAATTCTAACTCCAAACAACAATCAACTTAAATTAGTGTACATATATTAGCACTACTAGAAGAAATAAAAACAAAAATGCATTGTCTTCCATTCCATTGTTACACGAGCTTGCATTTTAAAGTTTCACCATTGCTTTTCACAACTGCTATTGAGCCACTGCCAGTTCACTTTCTAAATGCTTATTAAATAAAAGGGATTATCAGAGAAGGACTTGAACAGAAAATTTCACTATTTGCAGATGATATGATACTATATACGGTATATCAGATCCATAAAATACTGTGCCTGCAGTCCTAAAAAAACTAACAATTTCAAAAATTTCTGGTCTTTAATTTGAATAAAAGTGTGCTCTTTCCAGTGAACTCTCAAGCACACAATATTAGATTGGACACTTTCCCTTTTATCATCACAGATCAGTTTAAATATCTAGGAGTAAACATCATACAGTAAGTAAATATAAAAGCTCTTTATCAAGCAATCAAACGTTGCTGTCTGCATGGAAAAACTTAAGCAAGACTTGCATAGATGGTCTACCCTTCATCTCATTTCAGCTGGAAGAATTAAAACTGTCAAGATGAATATCCTTCCTAAGCTTCATTTTCTATTTCAAAGCATTCAAATATACATCAATAAATCATTTTTTAAGAAGTCAGATTCAATCATAACCTCATTTAGTTGGAATTCAAAACATCCACGCATCCAAAGGGCGAACCTACAAAGACCTAAGGCAGAACATGGCACAGTTCTACCTAACTTTCTATTTTATTACTGGGCGGCAAATATACAAGCCATAAAAACCTGTCACTGACGCAAACAGATGAACATACGCAGGCTTGGTCCACAACAGAAATAAAATCCTGTAATACTTCTTTATAATCCATGCTTTGTACCCCAGTAAATACAAGTTATCACATATATTCTAACAACCCAATTGTATTTCATTCACTCACAATATGGAACCTATGCAGGCAGTACTTCAAAGTTTTTATCTGTGGCACCTCTGCACGATAACCACCTTTTTCCTCCATCTCAAATGTATGCAGTTTTAATGTCTGGAAAACTTTCGGGATTAAATCACTTAAAGATCTGTACAAAGACAAAGTCTTCACATCCTATGATCAATTACACTCCAAATTTAAACTTTCCAGCAACACATTTCTTTCACTGCCTCCAAATTAGAAATTTTGCTAAACAAAACCTGTCCGATTTTCCTCACCTCCCACCTACTTCTATTCCGGACTCAGACAGCATTTTTGTAACATACAAAAACATTTTAAAGTCTTTCCCTTTTAAAGATCCAAGAGTACAGTGGGAAAAAGATCTTTCACTCAACATCACAGAAAAGGAGTGGAATGCAGCAATGCACAGAATTCACTCCAGCTCCATATGCGCAAAGCATACAATTATTCAACTTAAAATCTTTTAATCGAGCATATCTGTCTCATTAAAAATTGTCCAAAATGTTTCCAGGGCAAGATCCAGCCTGCGAATGCTGCAATCAGGTTCCGGCCTCATTGGGCCATATGTTTTGGGCATGCACCAAATTAACATTATTTTGGACCAAAACCTTTGAATGCCTCTCAGACAGCCTTGGTGTCACAATCTCTCCTAATCCATTAACAGATGTGTTTGGTGTACTTTCAGATGGGATTAAGGTGGAGAAGGACAAACAAACTGTAATTGCCTTTACTTCACTATTGGCACGCAGACTTATCTTGCTCAACTGGAAGAATCCTAACCTGTCTCTTTTAAGTCAGTGGGTAACTGTTGTTATATATTATTTGAAATTGGAAAAAATCAAAAACTCTCACTTAGAGGATCTGTGGAAAACTTTTTTAAATCTGGCACAATCTAATCAATAACATTTTAGAATAAGCATTTAAGGAAGTGGATTCTCTTCCCTTTTTTATTTTAATTATATTTAGTTTTCCTACTATTAATTGTTTGCTCTGTTGGCCTAGCTCTATTTCTCATGTGTGGGGGTTAATTTGATTTGAACTTTGTTTTGTAAAATTTGACTTGATTGTATGGAATGTTATTTGCTTTTAATAAATTCAGTAAAATATTTTAAAAGAAATTGTAATACTTCTGGGGGACTGCATTCACATGCCTACTATGGCTTAACAAAGTCTTCCGTAAAAGTGCACAACATTAATACTCTAATAACCAATCTTAATGCACGTAAAAAACCTAGGCAGTGCAGCATAAACACCAATAATTTAATTGCAATTACTACTTTAGATGAACAATGCATTAAAACTATAAAAACAGACTATAGATTACATAAAAAACACATACAGAGCGGCGCTAACAAAAATAACCTAGTTTCTGCTCAAAATATCAATGACGCGCATAGAATCCAACTCTGCCCCTCCGAAACATTAAATATGGCACTATTAAATGTTAGAGCTTTAACTAACAAGACGTTTTTTATCAACGATCTTATTAGTGACTAGCAAAATACCCACACTTCGCAGCGGAGAAGTATTGTGTTAAAGAAGTTATGAAAAAGAAAAGGAAACATTTTAAAAATAACGTAACATGATTGTCAATGTAATTGTTTTATCACTGTTATGAGTGTTGCTGTCATCAAGGATTTGATTATCATTATTTCTTTCAATCAGGTTCGTATTTGGAGGATGTGTTGTGTTCAAGTTATATTCCGTGTTTGTCAACCGTTGTAAAGATAACAGGTTTCATTCATCGAAGTGTTCACTACCTAAATCGGTACTCTTGAATCTAAGATGTTTAACAGGCATTCCCGGTATTAAGTTGTGGATTTGCCTGTGAATATTTAGCGGTAGCGTGTCTATGTACTTAATTTAACCTTTCCCAGTCCTGCAAAGTAAGTTCATGTGAGCCGCTCTGAGTACATGCATTGAAGCTTCTCAGCTGTGCTTGTGCCATCTCGTGCGATCTTGCGATGTCCACGGCTTTATTTAATGTTAGCTCAGACCCGGCACTTAAAAGTTTCTCTCGGACTTTTGCTGAGTTTGTGCCAAACACTATTCTATCCCTGACCATCCCATCTTCGTTTGCATAAGCACAGTCCTTCACCAGCAATTTTAACTCCGCTACAAAGTGATGAAAATTCTCATTTAAATCCCGCGTCCTCTCATTAAACTTGTATCTCGCGAATATCGTATTCGTCTTAGGCATGACAAACGCCAGCGGCAGCGTGTCTATGAACCTAATTTAAAGTTAAGCTTTACACCCTGCTTTCCTATTCGTTTGCATAAGCACAGTCCTTCACCAGCAATTTTAACTCCATTACAGCAATTTTAACTATGTTACAAAGTGATCAAAACTCTCGTTTATACCCTGCGTCTTCTCATTAAACTTGTATCTCGCGAATATCGTATTCATCGTAGGCATGACAAACGCCAGCAGCAGCTTGTCTATAAACTTAATTTAAACTTTAGGTTTACACCGTGCTTTGTTTCCGCAGTAGCTGCACTTATGAATATGCTTGTATTCGCCACTCGCTTCATATTCTTTTGCTGCCTTTTCAATTGTGTAATGCGTTTTTTGAACAGGATTCATTCATTGAAGTGATCACTACCCAAATTGGTACTCGTGAATCTAAGATGTTTAACAGGCATTCCCGGTATTAAGTTGTGGATTTGCCTGCGAATATTTAGCGGCAGCGTGTCTATGTACGTAATTTAAACTTAAGCTTTACACCTTGCTTTCCTATTGATATGTGTACAAAGGCTTGTTCAGCGTCAGAGAGTTTCCGCAGTAGCTGCACTTATGAATATGCTAAGCACAGTCCTTCACCCGCGAATATTTACCGGCAGCGTGTCTCCCTGACCATCTCATCTTCGTTTGCATAAGCATAGTCCTTCACGAGCGAATATTTAGCGGCAACGTGTCTCCCTGACCATCTCATCTTTGTTTGCATAAGCACAGTCCTTCGCCCGTGAATATTTACCTTATATGGGCAGGCACTCAATTACGTGGGAGGCGTGATGATGCGGGACGCAACTCCGCCTCACACGGCGACCGAGCTGCAGGCTATGGCCATATATATGGACGAAAGTAGGTTCCAGTTATGACTGTTATGCGTAGAATTTTCGAAATGAAACCTGCCTAACTTTTGTAAGTAAGCTGTAAGGAATGAGCCTGCCAAATTTCAGCCTTCCACCTACACGGGAAGTTGGAGAATTAGTGATGCGTCAGTCAGTGAGTGAGTCAGTCAGTCAATGAGGGCTTTGCCTTTTATTAGTACAGATAGAAAAATTGATTTTATTGCACCAAGTGAAACGTGGCTTAGCTCAGATGGTGCGGCTGTTTTAATTGAATCTGCGCCTCCGGATTACAGTTTTACTTGTGCGGATCGCCAGGAAAAAAGGGGGAGCGGTTTGGCAAACATCTATTCCTGCCGGTTAAAGTGTAAAGATGTTAGTTTTGGTAAATTCAAGTCCTTTGAGTATCTCGCCGTTGTTATTCATGGAGATTCTCACGTTCTAGTATTATACGTGTATAGACCTCCTAAATTTAACGCGTCTTTCTTTGAGGAATTCTCAGACCTAATGTCAATTTTAATTACGAACTATGACACACTCTTAATAGTCGGCGACTTTAACTTTCATATCGATAATCAGTGTGACCTAAAAGTAAAGGAATTCATGAATCTCCTGGACTCTTTTGATTTGAGACAGCTCGTTAATCAGCCTACACATAAAGCAGGTCATACATTAAACTTAGTAATTACCAAAGGACTAAAAGTTGATGTGAAGCAGATCATTGATATCATTTTCTTCTACTATTTAATATAGAAATAATGATAGAAAACATTCATGAAAAGCATATTGTTAAAAAATGCTTCTTTGACTCATCAGCAGCCTTAAAAAAATGACAAAGATTCTAAGCAATCAGTCCGTTTATAGTGCCAGCTTTAATAGCGAGGATAATGTAAATAGTAAGGTGGAAAATTTTAATTCTAAAGTAAGAGCTGCTGTTGACATAGTTGCACCTGCAAAAGACAGTTAAAAAATCTTCTAGCATTGTTATACCATGGAAGACCCAAAGAGTGTCTGATTTAAAAAGAACATGTCGTAGAGCTGAGCGTAAATGGAGGAAAACTAATACGATTATCCACTATGAGATATTGAAGGCTAAAATAACAGAATACAATAACACAGTCCGTCTTGAGAGGCGCTGCTATTTCTCTAAGATTATAAATAACAATGCTAGTAATCCCAGAGTCTTATTTTCTAAAATTGACCATCTGTCAACCCAGGTAACACAAAGGAGTGCCTCCAAAATACTTCCAGCGAAACCTGTGAGGCTATTGCTGTATTTTTCAATCAAAAAATTGATGATATTAGAAATAACATAGTACATCTACCCAACACTGCGGATCCTCCTAAGCCCCAGTACTCAGTTATAAACAAATTAAATTCTTTCACCAGGATAGATTTGTCTGATTTACAAAGAATAATCTCTCAACTGAAACCCTCCACCTGCGTCCTTAACCCAATACCAACAAGTTTTTTCAAGGAAGTATCAGGTGTGCTAATCTATACTAATAAACGGCAAAGCCCTCACTCACTCACTCACT
>JANRMT010062790.1:36197748-36263045 GCA_026402145.1 Polypterus bichir lapradei | reverse complement strand
TTGCTATTGGATTGCCGCTGACGGACGGCCTTATATGGGCAGGCACTAAATTACAAACGCCAGCGGCAGCCTGTCTATGAACTTAATTTAAAGTGTTGGTTTACACTGTGCTTTGTTTCCGAAGTAGCAGAACTCATGAATATGGTTGTATATATCACTCGCTCGCTTCTTATTGTTTCGCTGCCTTCTCAATTATATAATGCATGTTTTCTTCAGCGCTTTTTGGGGCTCTTCCTGGTTTTCTACGTACTGCGTGATTACGTGGGAGGCGTGATGATGTCAAACTCCACCCCCACGGGTTTCAAGCTCATCTCCATTACAGTAAATGGAGAAAAACAGCTTCCAGTTATGACCATTACGCGTAGAATTTCGAAATGAAACCTGCCCAACTTTTGTAAGGAAGCTGTAAGGAATAAGCCTGCCAAATTTCAGCCTTCTACCTACACGGGAAGTTGGAGAATTAGTGATGAGTCAGTCAGTCAGTCAGTCAGTCAGTCAGTGAGGGCTTTGCCTTTTATTAGTATAGATATAGATATGGGAACAACACTCATATCAATGACAAAACAATTACATTAACAATCATGTTACGTTATTTTTTTAAATTTTTCCTTTTCTTTTTCATACCTTCTTTAACACACTACTTCTCCGCTGCGAAGCGCGGGTATTCTGCTAGTATGATATATATATGACAACAACACTCATATCAATGACAAAACAATTACATTAATTTTTCCTTTTCTTTTTCATAACTTCTTTAACACACTACTTCTCCGCTGCGAAGCACGGGTATTCTGCTAGTTCTTGATAAATTTCAGTCAGGTTTTACAACAAATCACAGCACAGAAACTGCACTCGTTAAAGTAGTAAATGACTTGCGGGTAAATGCAGACAGAGGCCATTTATCTGTTCTCATCCTCCTAGATCTGAGTGCCGCATTTGAAACCATTGATCACAATATTGTTAGAAATCACCTTAGTCAATGGGTGGGCCTCTCTGGCAGGGTCCTAAATTGGTTTGAATCCTACCTGGCAGGTAGAAAATTCTTTGTTAGTTGTGGTAATTATAACTCAAAGAGACATGATATCCTATAAGGTGTTCCACAAGGCTCTATCCTGGGTTTGCTACTCTGCACAATCTACATGCTTCCATTAGGTCAGATTATCTCAGGGCACAACGTGAGTTACCACAGCTATGCTGATGACACACAGCTGTACTTATCAAAAGCACCTGATGACCCTGATTCTCTTGATTCACTAACACAATGTCTGATTTGTATCTCAGAATGGATGAATAGTAATTTTCTCAAGCTAAATAAAGAGAAAACTGAAATTTTAGTGACTGGCAATAATGGATTCAATGAGGTTATCAGAAATAAACTTGATGCATTAGGATTAAAAGTCTAGACGAAAGTAAAAAACTTAGGGGTAACTGTTGACCATAACCTGAATTTTAAATCGCATATTCATCAGACCACTAGGACAGCATTTTTTCACTTAAGAAACATAGCAAAAGTTAGACCTCTTATATCATTGAAAGATGCTGAGAAATTAATTCACACTTTTGTTTTCAGTCGACTAGATTATTTTAATGCATAAAGACATAAACCGTTTGCAACCATTCTGCAAGTGCAGAATGCAGCTGCTAGAATCCTAACTAGGAAAAGAAAATTCAAACACATTTCTCCAGTTTTGATATCACTACACTGGTTACTTGTGTCATTCAGAATTGACTTTAAAATCCTGCTTATGGTTTATAAAGCCTTAAATAAACCCGCTTCATCTTATATATCGGAATGTCTGATACCCTATATTCCAAATCGTAACCTTAGATCCTGAAATGAGTGTCTCGTTAGAATTCCAAAAGCAAAACTTAAAAGAAGTGGTGAGGCGGCCTTCTGTTGTTATGCACCTAAAATCTGGAATAGCCTGCCAATAGGAATTCGCCAGGCCAATACAGTGGAGCACTTTAAAAAACTGCTAAAAACAAATTACTTTAACATGGCCTTCTCATAACCTCACTTTAATTTAATCCTGATACTCTGTATGTTCAATTCATTATAATAACTATTCATGGTGGCTCTAAATTCCGTACTAACCCCTACTCTCTCTTCTGTTTCTTTTTCCGGTTTCTTGGTGGTGGCGCCACCACCACCTACTCAAAGCATCATGATGCTCCAACACTGATGGACTAAAAGCTAGAAGTCTACATGACCATCATCATCAAGTCCTTCCGTGAGAACCCTAAATACAAAGAGGACTGTTTCATTTATGTGAGGTAGAATGCCCAGAGGGGACTGGGCAGTCTCATGGCCTGGAATCCCTGCAGATTTTATTTTTTTCTCTCCAGCCGTCTGGAGTTTTTTTTTTTGTTTTTTCTGTCCTCCCTGGCCATCGGACTTTGCTCTTATTCTATGTTAATTAATGTTGACTTATTTTATTTTCTTACTGTGTCTTTTATTTTTCTATTCTTCATTATGTAAAGCACTTTGAGCTACATTTTTTGTATGAAAATGTGCTATATAAACAAACGTTGTTGTTGTACTTCAATCAACAACAAATGAATTATGGCTGCTCCAGTCTTAGTAAGCCAGAGGAAGGCGATTACTCCCCTAACTCCCAAGCTGCAGAGGTATCAAGAAGCCAAGTGTAGAGATCAGAAACTATGAAAAGTCAAACCACAAAAACATTCAATTACATTCAAAAATTTAGTTTTGCATGAGATATAGACCATTTGAGAAGTTAAACACGACTTTTTAAAATTCACTGTTAGGAAAAATAAATTGTACACAAACATGTTATGCAACTACCTTTATATAGAGCCCTATGATTTCCGTGGATGGAATCACGGAATTAACGCATTAAAACGGATTTTAGATTTAAAAACGGAAATGTGTGGAATGTAGAGACCAAAAGGGCAACTGTTACAAAATTTCCCAATAAATTAAACAATTGAATAATCTGTAGTTCTATCATTCAGATACTATTTTTTAGTTCGTTGTTTTTCAAGCGAACGCAATTCTTCGTAAAAATTCAGTCGTTCCTTTATCTGTTTGCACGTGTGTTTCCTGTATGTTTTCTCATTAAAGGTGAGAGAGAGAGAGAGATAGATAGATAGTTAATCCCAAGGGGAAATTCACATACTCCAGCAGCAGCATACTGATAAAAAACAATATTAAAGAGTGATAACAATGAAGGTATAATAGACAGACAATAACTTTGCATAATGTTAACATTTACCCCCCCCGGGTGGAACTGAAGAGTCGTATAGTGTGGGGGAGGAATGGAACGATCTCCTCAGTCTGTCAGTGTAGCAGGACAGTGACAGCAGTCTGTCGCTGAAGCTGCTCCTCTGTCTGGAGATGATACTGTTCAGTAGATGCAGTGGATTCTCCATTATTGACAGGTGCCTGCTGAGTGCCCGTCACTCTCCCACAGATGTCAAACTGTCCAGCTCCGTGCCTACAATAGAGCCTGCCTTCCTCACCAGTTTGTCCAGGCGTGAGGCATCCCTCTTCTTATGCTGCCTCCTCAGCACACCACCGCGTAGAAGAGGGTGCTCGCCACAACCGTCTGATAGAACATCTGCAGCATCTTATTGCAGATGTAGGACGCCAGCCTTCTAAGGAAGTATAGTCGGCTCTGTCCTTTCTTACACAGAGCATCAGTATTGGCAGTCCAGTCCAATGTATCATCCAGTTGCACTTCCAGGTATTTATAGGTCTGCACCCTCCGCACACAGTCACCTCTGATGATCATTGGGTCCATGAGGGGCCTGGTCTTCCTAAAATCCACCACCAGCTCCTTGGTTTTGCTGGTGTTCAGTTGTAGGTGGTTTGAGTCGCACCATTTAACAAAGTCCTTGATTAGGTTCCTATACTCCTCCTCCTGCCCACTCCTGATGCAGCCCACGATAGCAGTGTCGCCAGCAAACTTTTGCACGTGGCAGGACTCCGAGTTGTATTGGAAGTCCGTTGTATATAGGCTGAATAGGACCGGAGAAAGTACAGTCCCCTGCGGCGCTCCTATGCTGCTCACCACAATGTCAGACCTGCAGTTCCCGAGACACACATACTGAGCTAGCTGCATCAGACACAAATGTCGAAGTGAGCAGTATCAGATACACTAACTACGTCGAAAAAACTAAGAAAGCCGAGCTTAACTGAAAAATTGAGGGCACAACAATATCCTGACGACTTTTAGAAATCTGGGTAACAATGTTTCTGCAAGTTTTGCCAGCATACTATAGACTAGGAACAATAAGATACTTGCAATGACCATGTCAAATCTAAAACCCATCTCAAGAACAAGGAGAAATTAAGACCAAAAAGAGGAAACAACAAAATCGTCAGATGCAAGATGCCAGTATGTGGAGGACTTTTCGGTCATGCGAGACAGACATACCGCTTGAAAAAATGACAAAGATGCATCTTTTCTTTATTAAGCATTGTAAACAAGGAGGTGCGCTACCAGAAAATGAAAGCAGTCTTCGTCAAACTCATTTGTCCCGTGTCTTTCAACAACATATGGACTCTGTTCTTCTAAAGATTCGTGGTAATAAAATTTATGTTCTAATTGATGAAGCCACTGATAGCCGAGACCACATAGTTCTCAATGTAGCGATAGGTGAGTAAACATTTGGCTGTATGGTAATTCTTTTATGTAAGCAGTTCTAATTTTATATGAAATTATACTTAGCCAGTATTAAGTCTTTCCCATAGAAAAATGTTATTAGTGAACGGCCCTGGTTGTTAATGGGTTCCCTTTGAAAAATTAACGTGTTTTGCCTCGCAGTGACAAGGCATGCAAGGTCTACATTTGATTCTTCATTATAAACTCTGCACTAACAAACCTGGGCAGAAGGGCAGGCTTCTCCTCAGATGCAACGAGCAGCTTAAAAGCGGATATCTTTCGTTTTTCTGTTTAATTCCCGGATTTAGCATCTTGCAGATTAGATTGCTTTTGCTTTGTAATTAATTATTTTAAAATATGCAGTAAATGAAGCTACAGATGTAATGATGCACGGTTTCAATCTGTAAACATTTAAGGTTTAAGAATCATTAGAAATAATTTACATAATTACAATTACAGGTACTGAAGTTCAGTACTTTTTGGCAGATGTTATCTTTATGGAGAGCTGCTTTTCACAGGCAGCACTTTAGTCCTTTCACAACAACCACCTGAATATTAATGACACTTTAGCAGTGGTTACAGACAATGCATCATTCTCTCTATTCCAGGAAGTTTTAAAACGGGTTATGCCTAACATTGTATATTCAGCCTGCTTGTGTCATGTCATCACTTTGGTGGGAGAGACCTGCCAGCACTATAAATACTTTAGTGAGGCTGCATCACTAGTGATGTGGGTAAAGTCTGCCTTCTTCAAGAAGCCTGTCAGAAACCCCAGAGGCAGGAAACACCAGGTGGAATGGCTGCTTCGAATCAGTAGGGTACCTCACTGAACATATTAACCTCTACAAAAAGTTCTTTCTGGCCAAGAACACATCAGCTCAAGCTGTAACAAATATCCTAGACCTTAGAAGTTCACCTTTATCTCAGAAGGATGCATCAAATTAGTAACAGTTCTTACAATTCTGGAGGGCACTTGCTGGCCATCTGCAGTCTCAGCATCATGGAGGATCTGGGCTCCTACCTGACGAATGGAACTGCAAAATAAAGTTTACTTGTGCTAGTGTGCGGTTTCATTAAAAGGAATGTAAAGCGCATTTCAATTTTTGTTAGCTTTGTTGTAGCTGTTGCTACTTACAGTAAAAAAAAGTAAAAACCCAAAAATCCAAATCAAGGAAAAATAAAACGGTGAAAACAAAAAATAGAAAAAAAAAATAAAAACAGAATTTGTGAAAAAATAAAATGGATTCCATAGGGCCCTATTTATAGCAGACTAGCTGTCCCCCGCAGCTCCGATTGCATAGTAGTGAAACAGGACAAACTTTAAAAATCAATAAACAAAACAGAACAGATACTGCTAGCTAAGCGGAGGCAAGGTACACTCCAAAACATAGTGACAGGTAGACAGACTCGAATGGAGGCTGGCGCGTGAGTGAGGAGTGCCCTGCCCGACTCCCTACACCTGACGTCACACTTCCCCCTCCCATTGGCTCACAGCCTCTGTCTCGGATTTGAGCGAATAATTCGCTCCTGCAAGTGAACTATGATACTTAGCGCAATGAGAGAAGTCGCAAAATCCACTGGAATTTTCAAGCAAATTATAGAAAAAGAACTCAATCTAAATCCATTAAGCAGTTAACTCCGCTTAGTTAGCGAACGAGAGAAAGTTATGAGTGAGGAGGGTCCCGCGCCCCTCCCTGCATCTCTCTCGGATTCGCTCAAATTAATCAGTACCGCAAGCGAACTATGATACTTAGCATGATGAGAGAAATCGCAAAATCAACCCGGAATGTTCAAGCAAATTATAGAAAAACACCCAATCTAAATAGGTTACCATAGATCCCGGAATATAAGCCGACTCGGTATATTAGCCGACCCCCTTCTCTACCTACTAAATTACATGTATTTGCCGATGACCGGTATTTAAGCCGACCCCTTTCTCCAAGCAAAATTTTCTAAATTTCCTTAAAAGTGTCTCTTCAGGTATATTTATCATGTTTATCGGCGAGAATTTAAGACTGCCGGCATTTTTGATGGAAACCAGGAAGTGATTGCGGAGAAGTTTGGTAAAATGAAACCTTTGTGTTGAAACTATATACGCAAATACGGTACATCGGCGGGTGGATTTCCGGAGACTCGTTATAAATTTGACTAACTTAAATACGCAATACAGTGGACCCTTGACTTAAGAACTTAATTTGTTCGCGAAGGCTAACCCATAATGCGTTCCGAACCTCCCACTGCAACACTTACTTAACCTTTTCATAATAAAAAAGGGTTGTATAATGTGCATAATTTACCAAAACACCAATAATTTTTCTAATGTACTAACCAAAAAGTTATAAAAAGTGCCTAGCCTACCAGAAGTAGGCTAGATTAAGCTAGGAGCATGGCGGCGCGCATGGTCGCAGCGGCTCAGGGCTCTCCTTTTCAGTGCACTTTTTTGTTGTTTTTGTATTTTTTTTTTCCTTGTTTGTGCACGATCGGTTCGGCGAGCATCTGCTTCACCCGTCAGAACCTTATAGACATCGGTGTCCAGAGCCAGACAGCTGTTTCGAGTGTTTTTCATCACACGCACAACATCCCAGACAACATAGCGAGACCAGCGGGCTCTCAATGGATTGTTGTCGGGTCTAGGAGACGACGCAGACGGATGAGGGAAAGAAAGCAGAAGCGGGGCCGCAGATCCGGCGTTATGCTAAGGCTAAAAAAACAACCATACAAGCCCTATACAGAACTTTTTTTCTGCACTGAAGGAGCTGCTTTTAATCTCATTGTAGATGTGTATAGTGACAATAAAAGGCATTCTATTCTATTCTAGAAACAATTTCATACTGTACTCACCATTTAATTTGACATCTTTGGGCTGCAGAAAGGGAGGAGGAGGAGAATGAAACGGAAGGTGGTTATTGTTTAGAAGGAGCCTCCTTATGCAAATCTTTTCTTTGTACAATTGTCGAGATGGTGGATTTTGACATGCTGTACATATTAGCGAGATAAGTCACACGAACAGCACTCTCATATTTCCACACAATTTCCATCTTCGTTTCGATTGTGATCGCTTTCTTTACCTACTCTTCCTTCCTTAGCAATTATGTGTCTTGCTTGCATGGTCTTAGTGAATTATATATATAGGTAAATCACTACAATGACCGAAATCACATCCACAAACACATGTATCTGGGTTCCAACTGACGCTACTAATGCTCTCGGTTGTTTGTTTACAATCGCGCAAGCGGATACACGTGACCGCATTCGGGTCGTAACGCAAGATGTTGGACGTAAATCAAAAGAAAAATTTTTATTTTAAACTTCCCGATAATTTATTATAAATTTTATTAATAAAATCAACAACTAAAACACCTTTTTGAATAAATTCTTTATTTAATTTAAAGTACCGGCATGCAAAGTTACTTCTTCATCTGAAAGATGGCTCTGTGGTTTCGTCATTATTTAATTCCGTATTGATCGGCAAAACCGGCATTGCGCTGAAAGTCTTGAATCTGAAACGATGCTCGTTGTATAAACTGACCCCCAAACTCCAAGCCAAAAATCTAGGACGAAATTCTCGGCTTATATTCCGGGATCTACGGTAAGTAGTTCTCTGGTGAAAAGTTCACAGACAGGCAGACAGACATAAACACACACATTATATATATATATATATATATATATATATATATATATATACACACACACACTTTTATATTAAAATTAGATTGTTGTACAAATGGTTTAAAAGTTTCAGTGCACATTGATTTTTCAGCAAAATCTACAACATGTTAAACATAAAATTACCAGCCCATAAAGTTAATCTAGCATTTAAGCAAAGATTATCCCTTCAGTCCATAGCAAGGCATGCTGACACACACAAACACACATTTCCACACATAAATATCAGTTCAAACTTGCCAATAAATTTCCAATACAAGTCTTTGAGATGCAGAAGCAAACCAATTTTCAGAAAAAAAAAAACAAATGAAATGAACAATTATAAACGTATTCTTTCACCAAGTATAGGCAGCCTCACAATGATCTTTATACTTCATTTTTTCTTAAGCCAGTGTCTTTTTTCAATAGAAAAACACTTGATGAAGTATGTTTTATAGGCAAATTTAAAACTTGGTTGAACATCTTAAAAATTAGGAAAGACAAATCAAAAAACAAGTGCATTAGTATAGCTAGGTGTACTAAGAGTATACAAAAAGTATATTAAGTTATCTCAATAATTCCTGATCAAACTAAAAAATACCTTTAAAATGAAACATTCAAATAACCATGAGTATGAAAATTGCTCATAAAAAGTGCCCATAAATAATTCTAAAAACAACACAGATAAAAGTGCTGTACATCATGATAACAAATGTCATTTCCTGAAACTATATTCTGCTTTTTTTTTATATAAAGCCTAATAACTTGCTAGCACTCTGATAACAGCACTGCACCCAGTGCAATTCGAATGTGATCAAGCTCTGCTTTCAAAATATTAACATGTAGCCACTTAAGAAGATAAAAACTCTTAGTTCAAATGTTTTAACATTTAGACTCGATGAATGAACACCATTTAAGCTATTAACAAACACCATACAGATCCATTTGCAAGAGCCCAAAAGGTATTTTGCAAACTAACCAATTTTTACTTTATACAACACTTTTCACAGAGGATTTGGTCAACATTCAACATTAAATATGCAAGGTGACCTCAGAATTTTGAAAAGACTGGTAGAAAACATTCTCAGATTAAATATTATAGATTACTTAATTTTAGATAGAAAACCTATATAAGTTAATAGGTTTATGAGTGGCAAATTCATGGTGTCCAATCAAAGTTATTTTCCAGTCACAACAGCGTGTAACTCGTATAGCTAGCTAATACCTGAGCAGGAAAGCATTCCCCATGAAAATTCAACTCGATGACTAAAACTGACATTCGAGATTAAAATAACAGCTCCAAATAGCCTATTGAAAAACAAGACATATACTGTACTTTTACATACATATGCACATGGGAGGCAGTCAATAGGCTTAACTACAGGTAAAATAGCGGGTCAGGGGTTGACAAAGTGCACTAATGTCTTTTCTCCCTCCTTTGCAGATCACCAGATGGAAAGACAACCTAAACCAAAACCAGGTTCCATTTCCGTCTCCACACCACACCCTCCTACTGACCTTACTTCTCTCTGTTCACCATTGGACCCTTCTCTTCTTTACCACCGCATATACAGCCAGCTTCTTGCCTTCCTCAGTCAGTTCCGTCTTGGACCCAGTCATTTGAGACTGCTCTATATTCATCAAGGTTTATGAGACTTTGCTACTAATATACAGGGTGGAACCCCAAACCTTATTATATATAGGGGGTTCGCCCCCTGTTCGCTTCACTTGCCAGCCCCTACCCCCCAGCACAAGATGGCCTGTGCTATGCACTAGCCACTTCACATCTCTGCCACATCTTGCTGCCATGCCACCTGATCTGCATCTTGCGAAGCGCTTAGAACATTTAAAAGCCTGTACAGCAGCTGTACTTTTGCTCACTGCCTGGTCTCTACGACATTCTACTTTGTCATCTACTCTGTCTTTTTATTTCTGGCCCGGGCGTGGTTAAATCAATCACAAAGTCTTGTCTCACAGGACGATAGTTCTTGATATTTTTCAGTTTATAATTTAACAACATCACATTAAAGTCCGATAAATTCTGAAAAGAATGATACCAATCATATATATGTAGGTTTTAAAATAAGCCTGATTTGAAGTGTGACAAATATATAGCTATAGCTTCACCATTGTGAGATATCATTATATGTCCCATCTTACATTCCTCAAGTTATTTTCACGTATTACTGTGCTTTCCAAAGTAATTCCACTACTTGCAGTCACACGAGCGTAATACTGACTTTCTAGATACTGATACTGTGAAAAATCTGGTCCCATTACTTTTTTGGAACTTTGGCACCAAAGTATTTTTTTTTGTGACATGTCTAGTATGGGACACTGTGAACATATGGCTGGATGACTTTACATATGGATTATGTGACCCAAGTAACCTGAGATTTTTTTTCATGGACATGTTTGATATGGTTTACCAATGTCCAGTCTTAGTCAGTACAGGCAGTTAGTCAAAAAGTAATGTTGTTATCTCTGTTCTGCACAAAAACTTGAGATTAAAGACGTTTCTCAGCCATCACTACAAACGACATGCAGTAAAAGAATATATTTAGGTAAGGTATTCCTTTTAAAGACAGGTTTCTACATCAATTAATGAGGGGGAAGATGTAGAACTTCAACTCAAATGCACGGCTTCCCTGTTTACATTCAATGCCAGTTTTTAAGGAAATAATGTTTTGGCAAAAAATGCACACATTTTGCATGTTTTGACATCATAAACGGATATCGAACATGCGAGTTAGGTGACAAGTTATGCAAGATTTGTTTTTTTTCCCTCTGAAATTTTTCACATTGTTTAATAGTGTATAGGGTTGATCACCTATCAACCCAACTGGCTTTAAATATTCAATCTTTCTCCTTGAAAACTAAAACTTGATAATTTTTTTTTCGTGGCCAGCACTACAAACCACATGGGATAAGCGATATTAAAAAAAAAATTACAAATTTTGGCTGGAGTATTCCTTTAACATTTTTGTCACTTTAAAATATGAATGTAGGGCGGCACGGTGGCGCAGTGGTAGCGCTGCTGCCTCGCAGTTAGGAGACCCGGGTTTGCTTCCCGGGTCCTCCCTGTGTGGAGTTTGCATGTTCTCCCCGTGTCTACGTGGGTTTCCTCCGGGCGCTCCGGTTTCCTCCCACAGTCCAAAGACATGCAGGTTAGGTGGCTTGGCGATTCTAAATTGGCCCTAGTGTGTGCTTGGTGTGTGGGTGTGTTTGTGTGTGTCCTGCGGTGGGTTGACACCCTTCCCGGGATT
Source organism: Polypterus bichir lapradei (assembly GCA_026402145.1). Taxonomy (NCBI): domain Eukaryota; kingdom Metazoa; phylum Chordata; class Cladistia; order Polypteriformes; family Polypteridae; genus Polypterus; species Polypterus bichir. Next base: position 36,251,503 of record JANRMT010062790.1, on the reverse strand, counting down.
GGTTCCTGCCTTGTGCCCTGTGTTGGCTGGGATTGGCTCCAGCAGACCCCCGTGACCCTGTGTTCGGATTCAGCGAGTTGGATAATGGATAGAAAATATGAATGTTTTCACATAATGTAATACAATTGAAAATCTAACAGTAAAAAATATTGGTAATATAGTACTTACACATACTCTCCCGTTCGTTCAAGCAAACAAAGCAGCCTTGGATGTTTCTGTCCATCGAGTACCTGCCAGCCTCTCACAGAATGAAACCAAAAGTTAAGGAATAAATGGCAGACAAAAGAAAGGAATTTGGAAAAAGTGACTGGAATATAATGTTTTACATCTTTATGCAATATTTTATATTTTGATCATTTGTTTATGTATGCACACACTGATTTGCCACAACTTTTAAAATGAATATGCTAATAATTAAAAACAGCTAAAACTCACATCAGCCAATTGATTCCCAGAAGAAACTTTAAAAAGTTCAAATTTTAATACCCTTTTACTCTTACAACTTTGAAATGGATAGCTCTTACTAATATTCCAATGCAATCCTGCATCACAGCCTAATTAATTTATTTGCAAGATCACTTTAAATTTATAACCATATAAAGTTACAAGTTAAAAATATACACTTAGAGATGGAATATATTTTATACCATCATTCAACTTTGGTAATTTGTGAATTTCTTTGAAGTCAAAATATGAGTTTATTATTTTATGATGTTTTATGACTACTCCACTTACTTATTCTATCCAATAACTGAAAATCAACAAACATGTCTAAAAATCAATGAAATACCAAAATATAAATTTGCTCTTTTGTAACCTATAACTACAACATCAAGGCCATGTAATGGACTGATGCCCTGTCCAGGGTTGTTTTCACTCTTGCTCCCAGTGATTTCTGGGATAGGTTCTGGCCCCTGGCAACCATAGTTTTGAATTGAGCATGATGCAGTTTGATAAATTAGTTACAATAACATGCACGTGATTTACTAATAGTGATTAATGAGATTTAAAGTATATAGATTTTAGAGTTTAGTGTGTACATAAATGCTACATCTTTATAAGTATTTAGTGTATTCTTGTAGCTTGAGATGTGTCCTGTTGAATGTCCTTCTGTCTTTTCGAACCTGGATAGACTCTTGTTTCTGAGAAAGCCTAAATAGAACCAGCAGGTAAGACTATGGGAATTATGCCGACTGCTGTCAATGGCCAAAGGAAATTTTGCTGAGGACTGAACTGACTATTTTGACCCTTGCTCGGTTGCTTTGTGAGAACTGCATAGTTTGACTGTGGAGGATGCTAAAGGACAAATCTTTATTCCCACCCCCCACCACCCCCGATTTTGCTGACATAATACACAACCCAAAAAACAACAAGGCTCAGTATAAACTAATAAACACACTACAACAGTAACTTACTGATGCATAAACATGAATGAGTTCTTTGTACATTATTCAATGTAGTTTTTGGCCCATCAAGGCAGTCTTCCACCTTCTAAATATTATATCTAGACCGGGGTGCCCGATACGTCGATCGCGATCAACCGGTAGATCGGAAAGGTGTTGCAGGTGGATCGCGTTGCATTCAATTTTTTTTTTTTTTAAATGTTAGTCTATCATATATCCTCCCTACAGCATTTGCCACTTGATTGACATACAGTGCGGCCAGTCTGAGATCTCCTTTCTTCTAACACACTGGTCATCCCGCTCGCACAATCAAACGTGCAGGCTACTGCAAAACTCCGGCTATCTAAGTAATCTAGTTAGCCTTCCAATTTATATCGGCTAAAGAAGGGATTAAAAAAAATTTGTTGGGAGGTGGGAGAAGATGAATTGGAGGAGGATTTTTTTTTTTCTCACAATGTCACAATCGAAGTGCATTTGTCTGATCTGTCAATCTAACATTGCTATTCCAAAGAAGAAAAATGTGGAAAGGCACTTTCGAAATGTTCATAAAAACTACGAAATTGACTTCCTTCCGAAAAGCGATCTGAGAAAGAGAAAGGAGAGGGAACTAAAACCGCAGTTAATCAGACAGCCGTCATTTTTCACTCGGCTAAATTCAAAAGCAAAGGCAGACACACCAAAGCATCGTTCCGGGTGAGTCACTTGATCATTAAGCATAAGAAGTCCTTCCAAGAACAGAAATTCCTGCTGAGATTTCGAGACCCCTGGATGGAGAAAAAGGAGTTTCTCCTTGTCATTAAACATGTAGAATATAAGCAACTTAACGATCTGATCAACATGTTGAATGAGCTTAATTTACATCTGCAAGGAAAAGACAAAACCCTGGTCAATATGATTAGCTCAGTTAATGCTTTCTAACAAAAAATGCAACATCTGTCCTCAAAGCTGCAGCGCCTTGATTTGGGGAACATCCAAAACCTCATGTCAGTGCTGGAAATGCAATGGAAGGCGTGTGCGCAACTTGACAGCATACGCTACAGAGCAGATTAAAAACTGTCTGTCAGACTTTGACAGACAGGTTCAAGACTCAGCTTTACTTGAGCCAATCGCTACATTTAAGTGCTATGCATTGAGGGAAGATGTTGAGGGTGATTCACCCGCATCAAAAATTGCAACACTGTTTCACCTAAAATTCCTCTACAGTGGAGGATGAGATTTTGACACTACAGGGTGACATTCAGCTGAAGTATGGGGCTCATGGACAGTTTGGAACTTACTAACAGAGGACAAGTACCCAAACATGAGGAAATGTGCGACCTCCTTGACTGCATTATTTGGCTCTACTTATTTATGCGAGTCAGCCTTTTCCCACATGAAGATTATTAAATCCAAATACTGTAGTGACCATAAACGTATTCAGTTGTTATTGTGCCATAAGGGTTATTCAGTTATGTAAGGTACAACAACATATATTTTTAATGTAGGTAGATCATTTTGACCTGGTCATTTTGAAAGCAGCTCGCAAGCCGAAAAAGTGTGGGCACCCCTGACCTAGACTAACTTTTAAATAATAAAAAATACTCCACTTCTGAAGCATCAGAACATCCATCCATCCATCCATTTTCCAACCCGTTGAATCTGAACACAGGGTCACGGGGGTCTGCTGGAGCCAATCCCAGCCAACAGAGGGCGCAAGGCAGGAACCAATCCCGGGCAGGGCACCAACCCACTGCAGGACACACACACCCACACACAAAGCACACACACTAGGGACAATTTAGAATCACCAATCCACCTAACCTGCATGTCTTTGGACTGTGGGAGGAAACTGGAGTACCCGGAGGAAACCCACGCAGACACAGGGAGAACATGCAAACTCCACGCAGGGAGGACCTGGGAACCGAACCCGGGTCTCCTATAAACTAAATACTGCACAAGTAGTCAGAGACCTGCAACGTTGATTGGATCAAAAGCTGCAGGATATGGTATAGGGCCAATTAACTGTGAACTTCAGCAAATTCACTTAACCGAGAGCAAAAAAAAGTAACCTTCACATGGAAAATAAAAATCAAGCTTTAAGGAAATGTAATTTGCTCCAAGTCATTTCCAATGCAAACAATGTATTTATTTCCCACAGAAGAAAATGTAAACAAGGATGTACCACAAAAGATAACAACAAAACGTATTCAGCCAGTGGAATGTACCACTTTCCAACAATACAAAGCAAAACACAGCAGTTCACCAGCCATAGGACTACAGTAGACTGGCCCCAATCACAAAATACCTCAGATTCCATAAAGTAAGTAGAGAAACAAAGGATAGGAATGATGTCTTTCATGCATTTCTACAAATAAATCTGTAGCGTTCGTCTAAATCTTGAAATAACATCGGACATATACGATTCTGTGATTGGGTCCAGCAGACCCCTGTGATCCTGTGTTAGGATATAGCGGGTTAAATAATGGATGGATGGATATTAAACTACAGATATCCTGCCCTGTCAAATCTGCTTCTCCACTACAGTCCACTACACTCCTTTACTCTTATAAAGGAGCGAACGAGAGCTCCTTTACAAAGTGTCATACGGCCAGCAGAGGAGTTTTAACTGTCAATGTAAATGATCTGCGAGTTCCGTTTATTCTGTGCCTGAATGAATAACACTGTCACACGCATGCTTCGTGTTTTGACATACCTGCGCAGGCTTACGAAATAAAATGCAACACAAAAACAACTATTTTCCTATCGCCATGAACGGGTCTACCAGGACTAAATATAATAACGTTATTATTTTGTAACAGCTACCCTAAATCTTATGTATGCGTGCATCTATGTCTAAAGGAGTCGTTACTCTCGGCTGAAATCACCGGGCCACGCCGCACAACCACCCGTACCCTGTCCGTGGTCTCTTCGTTTATCTCCGGTTACCCCGGTTTTAACATTTTGTCACACATTGGAAGGATATTAAAATGCACTTGTCCCTTGGGTCCAGTCTATCGTCCAATGCAGGCTCTGCCATGCTGCACTAGAATCCGGTCTTCCGTTGTTGACTTTACGGCCACCACAAGCACTCCGAAGGCCCTTCCAGTACAGGCTCCACGCCGGCGGCTGGCTGGCTGGCTGTCCGTCTGACAGGTTCTGCCTCCCGCCCCCACCCCTCCCCCGAGCCTGCCTCTACTTTCTCGCGGCGAGGAGCCTGGAACGCTTGTCACTTCACAAGCCAAAAAAAGGTGACTGTCAAGCGAGTCGTCGATGTCAACAAACTAAGACGAGGAATACAAAAGCGCGCCCTCTTTGCTTCTCCGAGTCGACGACTTCCCAGACAGACACGGCCTGATGCTCCTAGATCGGCTTGCACAGAGCTACTCCCACTTTGGAGTTTTGCGGGCACACCGCCATCTAACGTAAAGGACGACTAAGGCAAAGGAAAAGCGACCTTGTCACTCGGTTTTTCGAAGTTCCTGTAATGGGAGCAATTTTGTTTGAGAAAAAGGGGCGGCGTTTTCCTCCTTTAGACACTACAGGTGATCGTAGCAGAATTGACTTCGTTATATTAGTGGAAATGGAAACATTAACCCCTGAATTTGAGAAGGGACTTACAAGATCTGGTCGTAATTAAATCAGAATGTAGGACATCTAACAAAAAATTTGCAAAGTATTCAGTGGGATCAAAAGAGCCTCTAAGTAATAGAGTAGCCTGTGCATTTTACGTTAGAAATGTGAATATAGGAAAGGCTAGTTCAAGATAAATGATCGGATTTTTCAGCAGAAATGACGGCCATTATTTTTGCTTTAGGAAGGATAAATGAGGTTAAAACTAATAGGTCGTTATCTTAAGAGACTTATTAACATCTTTGAAGGCCATAGATTAAGAAAACAAAAAAAAAGTAGAAATGATCTTTTATTGGAAGTAAAACATGCCTTAGCTGTCTTGTATTTGATTGTGATAATAGTATTTTTTTGGACTCTTGCTCATAAGGGACTGTTTGGAAACAAACTTTGTATAGAACAGAAATAAACTTTAAGGTTCCTTTGGGCAAATGTGAATTTAAATGTAGAATTTAGAGCATTGTGTTTGTGTGTATTTATTTTTTATCTATTTATTTACTAGCTTCTTTAATGCACTTCCATAAAAAGCCAATTTTCCCCTTAGGAAGAAATAAAGTATCCATCTATCTATCTATCGGTCTGTCTGTCTGTCTAAAAAGTCAGAGTTTAGGGAATGGCAGTGATGAAGGAAGGCTTATATTTTGGTTAAAACCTCTAATAAGGAGTAAAAATAAATAGTGTCTTTGAGATAAAAAAGGAATAAATTATTTTCACTAGATTAAAGCTTGGGGATGTTGATCTGAATCAATACTATTATTATATTGGCAAGCCTAAAACCAGAGAATGTGAGCAATGTGGTATTAAAGAAACATCAGAACACAACATGGCATTGTTTGAAGTATACTAGGGCAAGGTGAAAGCTAATTGGTAAATTTAAGCAAAAATTACTCGTCCTTAGTAATTTAAAAGAAATGGTTCATAACGTAAACAAAATAGGAGTCTATTTAAAGTATTTACTATATATCTACAAGATATAGAAATGTGTAATACATTCTAGAAGAGTAAATAAATATAAGTAAAATACTGTAGGACAGTAAGTTAGAACCTCCATCCCATATTTGACAGTAAATGGATCATTATTTATGATGCCAGTTGACCATTTTCTGGAAAAAGAAGACCTCACCTGTGGAGTCTGAATGTTCTTTGTTTGTTCAGGTAGTTTGTTTTTTGTTTCCTTTTGCAGAAGATTTGTCTGTTTATATAAAGACAAATCTTAATGTATAGCCACTCTAAATCTCTTTTCTGGTTCTACTGGCTACATCTCTACAAAACACAAAAGATTTCACAAAGGGAAGTTTGTCTATTTTGTTAGCTAATAACTGACTATTTTTAAAAGTTGTTGGGTTCCCAGATCTTGAATGACTGGATTGCCACAACTTTTAAGTATTTCAATCTGGAATGTATTTTCCTGTAATTTTTACATCAATGTAACTATGTAATTCAATATTTAAATCATCTTTATGGGCACCTGGTTTAGCTTCCCATGCAGTTTTTACTCTTCTTGATAAAAGAGGTTTAATTCTCTTAGCCTATCAGAGTAGGTGCTGCTGTTTAGGCCAGGGAAGCACCTACTTCATTTTCTTGGCCCAGGTTCAAGGGCAGGGGTGTCAAGCTCACTAAGATCCTGGAGTGTCACAGTAACAGATTTTTATACCAGCCACTTTGTTAACAAGTAATAAATCACTATCAGCTTTTGAACATACATACAGTATGTCTGTTGCCTTCATATGTATTGACTTGCTCTTTAGCATTCAGAAACATTGTTTCTTTTCTCCTTAACCAGCAGCTAAACAATAATGACATGCAAAGTTAGCCAACAGATGACTATCTGATACAGTGGTCTCAAACTCAGTTGCCTGAAGGTTTCTATAGTTTGCTAGTGTTTACATTCTGCCACACAAAGATTTCTGAAACATTTAATTTTTTTTTCCTTGACAGCATCATCCAGGAAAGGACAAAAAGACTAGATAAGTACAAAAACTTATACGCATTCACTTTTTCTTTCAAAAAATAAACAGTAAAGGACAGTGAATCTTAATACAAATCATTTAAAAATAGTTTTTTTTCAATTAGTAGCAACATTATTTGGTTACTAATTAAGAAAGTGTCTGGAACAAAAACTTGAATACACTGTGGCCCTCCACAATCCGAGTTTGACACCTCTGTTCTAGAGTAATACAGAGGCAAAAAGGGTTACTGGTGATCCTAAATTGTCCCTAGTGTGTGCTTGATGTGTGTGTGTGTGCCCTGCGGTGGGCTGGCACCCTGCCCGGGGTTTGTTCCTGCCTTGAACCCTGTGTTGGCTGGGATTGGCTCAGGCAGAACCCTGTGTCCCAATGTTAGGATATAGGGGGTTGGATAATGGATGGACGGATGGATGTTTAAATATTCCTTGCACTCACAGGCACGCAGAACCTGCCTTTTCATCGGAAGACCCAAGACAGTAGCCATCAAGTCCATAGCCAGACGTGTATTCATATATTCTGACACTGTGGCATTTCCACTTGCCAGATGATATGGAGTATGGTCTTTTTACCCGAAAGAAAGTATTTGTTGACCTCACACAGAAAGAACCACTTCCTGGAGTAGGTTTGAAATAGCAAAACTCTACTGTTTTGTTGTTATGTCAGACCAGAGGCAGACTACCTACCTACACATCATAAAATCAACAGCACATTTATGACATGTATCACTTCTCCTTTCTCAGCTAAACCCGCCAGCAGGTTCCGTGCAGTTTTGCTTTGCCTCCCTGCACAGCATACAATCAGTTGTATCTATCAGTTTTCTTGGTCTTCCAGACCTTGCTTTGACCTCAGTGGCTCCCCTTAACTGCCATTTCTTAATCATATTTATTTCAGACTGTGTAAATTGTTAGCTGGAAGTGCTTTAGCTTCTTTTTATAACCTTCACTGTCAGACAGTTGCTTAGTAGAGCCCATGGTTGTTGACTGCCACAAAATGTTTGAAGAGTCAAAGAATTTATGAGGCTCTGGAATTGTTATCAGCTGACAATTCCTAATGACAGTCCTGATAAGGCTAATACATAACAAGCTAAGCCAGGCCTAATGAGTTCTGAGGCCTTACAAATGAAGGGATGCCCAAATGTTTGCAAATGTCATATTTACTCTTTTGATTGTTTACACAAATAGATAATCATAACTATTCATTAACATTTTCAAAAAATGCCATTGTTTTAGTTTATTTACTGTTGAAGTTGTTTCTGTTTTTACATCAAACATCCAAACCTTTGTATGGAACTGCATATTTAATTGTGTTCATGCCATAAGTAAATAGAGAAATTTTACATTTGGAAATATACCGCTATGCCATTTTTAACTTTAGTTATTTTACTAACTACGTAGAGGGTTTAGATGTTAAATCAGTCTTTTGAACTTTCATTTAGTAAGATTGAAGAATAAATTACTTTACTTTATATTCTTTTTGCCACCTTTTATGTGTCATTCTATCAAACCCATCAGAACTACACTTAAGTTTGATTTTGTGGTTAAAGTATAAAATTTATATTAGTGCACAGTATTCAAGAGATACAACATTTTGTTCTTCAACTTGTTTATTTATTGTTTAATGCATTATGATAAACTAAAATTTGTTTTGTGCTGTTTTCCACCCAAAGTTTATTTTCTCTAACTATAAGACTTGAAGGGGACATATGATTGTTAGTTGTGCTCTAATATGTAGAATCATAGGCTTAAAACAATACCCACTTATTTTTTCTTATTACTGTATATCCACGATCTTTCAACACGTTATTTCTTTTATACAACATATTTGTAGGTTTTTGCTACATATTTTACATTATAAATGTAAAGAAACATTGCCAATAAAGATAGTTATTTACGGATGATCTGAATTTATTTTGTAATTTTTTAGATTACATTAAACTAAGTAAAGTAAAACTGTTCCCAGGAAAGAAGATCAAAACCAAAACAAAAAATAATTCTAACAGTTTCAGAACTCTTTGCCATGCTTGATGTTGCAATTCACCTAAACTTGGGTTTGTTTCAGGTGATATGAACAGGGGTTTGGAAGGAGAATTTGTGAGTTAGGTGAAATGTATAGAAGATGAGCAACTATGAATGAACATAGTGATGGTGGTTCTGTCAAGCACTTTTTATGTTTGAAAATAGATGTTCTGTTATATAGAGTTATTAAAAATGATCACAGCATGGAAATCAGTCGAATATGGAAAAACTAAACTATGTAACAATATTTGGCTTTTAAACTGTTTATGTAACAAGGGAGATTCACTGGACAAACCGAAGATGAAAATCAATATCATATTGTTATATTTAACTTGAACCTGTAATTTAATGGAATTAACTGTTATGTTAGATATTAACGTTCTTAGATACTACTTATCAATTCCAATAACTTATTTCTTAACATATTCTAAATCAATTATGTACAAAAAACAAAGTTTCTGTTTTCATTTTCTTTTTTCTGAAACCCTTATAAGCACTCTGTTATTGTGTGGCTATTCTGATCTTATGAATGGCATAAGGGCTAGAATTTCTATGCACCCAAATCTCATTCTCAATCTTTTCTTCAGCTCTCTCAATTATCTCTGCTGTCATCTCTGGGCTGAAGACATTTTCTGAAGTATGGTATGACCGGGCCAGTCGACGGAAGGATGACTCAGAAGATGTATCATCATCAGAGTCATCTGTTTCTTCTTGCTTGGGCTCCTCTTCATTCACTGTTTTTACCTTTTCATTCAGATCAGAGCAAAGATTCTTTACATCTTGAACCAGAGTCGCCTTCAGTCCAAATATACAGAAAAGGAAGACAAGGCCAGCACAAATCCCAGAAACAAAGTACAATGCCACTGCTTCTGGGAGGCCTAAGGATGAGAATGCACAATTAAGTAAGTGTTTAGTCTTAAACAAGTTGATCTAAGTCACTTCTAAAATACATTCATCATGACGATTTATTACCAAATAGTTTTACCAGGAAAACTAAATTAATGATTTACTATACCTAATATAGTATGTTTAAAACATGAGCACAATGTTGGTTATATCATTTTAAAGTATAATCATGCTTAAGATATGCTAAACACTAGCAGGGACTTTTAATGAAACTTTTGCAAAGTCACACTTAAGAATAATTAAACTGCACAGAGGACTAAAAGTATATACTGCTAAACTAATGCAAATTATATGCTTGACTGAGTGTTGCTTTACAAGTCAAATTTACAGAACATCTTTTGTATTTTAGAAATTCAGTTTTTCTTTAACAGAAATTAAAACTGAACTTTTCATTTTAGCAATATAATCATTTCTGTCTTAACATTTTTATATATACAGCGCATCTTTTTCAGTTATTTCAAACAAAAATATAAATTAGTGTTAAGGTTTCTTTCGTGGTATTTGCATTATAATGATACAGTTACCTTGAGCTAGCAACAAGACAGGAATCAGCCCAATACATTCTAAAAGTAATTTACATATTTTAAAATATAAGTCCGTTACTGAAATACATACAGAGCATGCATTAAAATTACAAAAAGTAACACATTTCACAAAAGCCTTTACTGTGATTTTTTTTTTTTTCTTTCGTAGTCGTAAAAATAACTATGATAGCGTAATGTTTCTGACAGGTAGAACTTTATTTGTCCCGGGGGAAATTTATCTTTTTACAGAAGCTCAATAAATAAATAAAATGAGTATATTATGACAAACAACAAACCCCTCTCAAATATACTCTACAATGACTAAAGTGAAAGAAAACTTGAAAAAGAAAAAAAAATGTCTGATGGTTTTAAATACAATGAGCATTAAGCCATAGAATGCAGTGTGTTAAAACAGCCACCGATATAACACGCAGGCAGATGGTACTACTTACAACACCATATTTGCACCAGTAATTGTGTCCAACAACAAGCCCACACAGTTGTGAGACATAAAGGGATAATTTTATGGAAGGGAGACTTCATGCAGTATTTGCACAAGGCTGTTTTAGGTAACCATACTGTAAAGAATTCAATAAACCAAATTATTGTTTCCTTTCTGCACAAACTGATTAGTCAGCTGTCATCTAATTTGTAGTTCTTGAATTGCATTCCTTGGAAACTGTTACTTCGTAATAACTCCTGAGACTGAGTTCATGTCCTGGCTCAGTCATAGTCTACATGGAGTTTGCACATTCTTCCCATATCTGTAGGGAGTTTTTCTGCTGGAAAACGATAATATTTTCACATCCCAAAGATGTGAGTCAGGTTAATTAGCCCAGTATGAATGAGTGTGGACATTTGTCTGAGTGTACCTTGCAATGATGAACTGGCTCTCCACCCAGGGATGCCTACTGCTATGTGCTGGATGCTGCTGGGAACAGCTTTCTATCCCTGAAATTCCTAATTTAGAATACTCAGTTTCAGAAAACAGCTAGATTGATGTGCTGACATTGTTTGGGAGACTATGCTCTATAGTAACTCCCTTGAATATGCATTAACACTCAGGGAAAAACTGCTCAGACAGACATTGTGAGTCTTTTGTTCACTTCAGTCATTACTTCACAAAGTATATAAGTAATATAATGTAAATAAACTGTTGTGTTTAAATGATAAAACCATGTACAAATTAAGACATCCTTCATGAAGTAGATCAAACCATGCTGTGAGTCAGAAAGTCCAAACACAGCACTTTTAAATCATTCTTATTGTATGTAATAATAATAATGTAAATACTCTTGTGTGATATAAAGGGACCCTAAATGCAAAACACAATCTAAAAACTAACTATAGACTACATACGCAAATGTGAATTGGGTAGTTCATGTTTGTCCTAAATATGATCTCATGTCCAATTTTCTACAGGATTGAAATTCAGAGAAACACAGGAAAGGATGGAGTCTCTCACCCAAGCTTAACACATCTGTCTGTTCTCTCCCCAGAAAGGTGGAAAACTCAGTCCTTAAGACCTGGACTGTTAAATCCTGCCTTGCCTATAAGCCAGGTGATAGACAGTCTCCCTAAGCACCGCATCACTATTGTACAAGAGAGATGGGAGAAAACTCTTTCTTCAGGGAAGAGTAAGAGAGCCAAAGAAAAAGGAAGGAAAGGAATGAGGACCAAGGAACAAGTGTCCCTTGAGGAGACAAGAGGACTCTCTGCCCGCAGTATTTTCTTAGATACACAAACAATTCTAAAACAAGGACATAACCAGTTCTCTAGAACTTTCTAATAATTTGTTAATAATTTCTTCTAAAAATGTACAGTTAGTTTCTTATTCAATGTTAAGTTTTCTAGAAAAAATAACAGCAAATTTGTAGAACTGTGTGTTCCTCAAAATTTGCAGTATGCTGTGCAAAGCAGATGCTGCAAGTTTTAAAAATTGATAGTGTGTCTCTACTAATGAAACAGTTATACATGTATATTTTGAACATCTCTTAACGCTAGCATGTTATGTTTTAAAAGAACTCAAACTCCTCCTGCAGGATATAATTTTAATGTACTTTATTTTGCTACCAGATCTGGATGAAACATGGTGACCTCTAGGATTTATTCAAACCAATTTCATGATGAGTGGCCATGTCAGCTCTTCACTAAAACACCTTGCTTAATTAAATCTTTTTTTTTTGGTGCCCACATTAGTCATTCTTAAATGACTACAATAAGTCTGTTCAGGCACAAAGTAGAAAACCGTCCTGGAAATGTTAATTCATGACAAGGCATACTCGTGTATACTGTACATGGCAAATTTTGCAGTTAGATGATGCTTTCTCACATATTTTCATTTTAAACATAAATCAATGTCACATTAAAATTAATTAGAGTTCAACAGCTTTGAAAAATGTAGCTGCTTATGGATTTTTAGTAAGTCAAAGTCCAGGAGGGGCAGCCTCACGCTTATAGACAGCAAACAGAGACGTACCCCACACTCGGTTAATGCTGGCCAAAGTGCTGGTAAATATCACCCAGTTCTGCTGAGGCCTGATTACTCCAGGACCAGTGTACCAGCCACCTGCAGGTAAAGAAGGACTAAACTTAGGGCCAGACAGGGAATCATGAATTTTCAAGAACTGGTAATAAAACCAAATTAATATTTTACTTTTGGACATGATGTTTACCTTGACTACTACCTCGTATACAGTACTTTTCTGGTAATCCACATTTGTGGGCCCCCCCCCCGCGGCAAAAATGGCATGGGCAAGAACTAGATAAAAACTTTAAATGGGAGTTGTTTTGCTTTTATTCAGCCAAAAAAAAAAATCTGCCAAAGGGGTAAGCAAAATGTACTTGACAAGATTTCTTAAAGTAAGCTAAATAATCGTAAATACAATTTTTTTTGATAAGTCAATAATTCTTAAAATAAGGAAAACAAGATTTAATGTCATGTTGTAAAGAATTTTTGCAGTGCAGCCAAGCTTAAAAACTAGCACAGTAAGTTCTGAGTTCTCTTTTTCTGCTCTGAAAAAGATCTTGTGCCAACTGACTACACCCTCTTTTAACCCGTCCTTTTTCTGAATGTGCTCTTTTATACTTTATTATCACATACAGAGCAAGAACGCTCAATGCAAGACATGAAGCAAATGGAGCAACAGTCCTTTGCAGCGCACTCTCATACACTCGACACTCACAGTCCATTGCAGCGCACACTCACACTCAACACTGAATTTCAAGAAACCATTTGACATAAGCCACACATCCTTCTGCGGTAATCCGACACTATAGTAACCTAAGAAAGCTGTACAGACATAAATAGAATGTATAGATGCCACACCAGCAGTGAGGAGGAGGAGGAGGTTAGGAGCACGCACTGATACAGTGCATTGCCGCACCCACCACAAACCAACTCAGGATCCAGATTAGAACCTGCAATGAGCAGACAAAGAATTCATCTCTAGCTACTGAAATAATGGTAAACATTCTCACCATTATAATACATTTATTCAAATTCATTCTGTTCCTTATTACAGTATAAAGCGCCCTAATCAGTGTACAGGTCTGCACTATCAATTACCAGTATTACACATTACCAGTAAAACACAGTTTTACTTCTCTTTATTTTATAAAATAACATCATCATTACTCTTCACTACTGTATAATACCCCAAATTAAAAAAAACAATTCTGATTTGTGCTAAGGGTGGGTGTTTTCAGCTAGCATTATCACCCACGTTCAATTTTCACAACCTCCACATATGTCACTTTTGTTTGTCTAATTGGTCTTAAAAAGCACTGTGCATCTGTTCTCAGAACATCTTTACCTAATGATCCGCATGAGGTGGACGCTTATTCCAGCAGCATTAAACACAGGGTAGAATTTCTGTAGAGCACACTCACTCATGCATCTTTCCTGCTTAAGGATTGTGGAAGCTGGAGCCTGTTCTAGTTGTAGCAATCCAAAGACAGGAAGTAACCCTGGACACACACACACACACTTTCTCATTGGGTTTGTTTTAGAATCTCCCATTTCTGTTACAAATTAGTATGTGGATGAAAATACAGAGGGAATGTCAAAATCAACATAGACAGTTTCCAAGCTTTGATTAGAACCAAGAACTCTGGAACATTGATGTAGAAACCATAATACCACCCACTCTCACTCATATTGGGTCAGTTCTCCTTAAGCGTGCATACTGTACCTGAGATCTATTAAAACTCACATCATGTGCAGGGGTTTCCATGACCCATGTCACTTGAGCCATGAAGCAACAGCAAATTGCTGCCACCATACTGTTATGTTTTCCAGTTGTTGCAATTAGAGGCCAGTGTCTTTAGCTTTTGGCCGCAAAAAGCTTATGAGCACATCCAGGTAACAGTGACCTAAGCCAAATCAAATCCACTACATTTCATACAAAGGCTTTCTGCGTCACACAAGTTAGTAGGCAATGTTACTAAAGAAATTATTAAAATACAATGTCGTGTCATTTTCTAACCTGCTTAATACAGACCAGGATTACAGGGGTTGCTGGAGCCTGTCCCAGATAGCAGAGGGCACAAGGCAGGAACCAACCCTGGGCAGGGTGCCAGTCCATCGTAGGGCAAACACACACACCTAACACACACTAGGGCCAATTTAGTGTCACCAGTTCACCTAACCTGCATGTCTTTGGCAGCAGCGCTACCACTACGCCACTGTGCCACAATCCACAATGTGGATTTTTCAGTTCAGATAACACTCAAAGACTGTGATTATTGAATCAGAGCAACTTTTATCCTTATCAATCAACAAAAAATTCAATGAGATAAAATTTTCTCCCTCTGGTTTGTTCCAGCCAGGGAAGAATACACTGTTACAGCGTTACAATGTTTAAGATTCCTTTATTTAATATAAAAGTACAACGTCATATCCTGAAAATAAAGAAAAACTCATGAATACAGAAAATGAGATTAAAAACTGTGTTTGAATCACTAGTGTTATTCATTCTAATTCTCCCTTTAATTTTAAACCTGCATGTTATTTAAAGAATCACACACTTTGATTAATAACCTTATACTGTTTTCCTTTCATATATTTACTAAACCTGCTTAATCTGATACAACAGAAACCTATCATGGCAGCACTAAGTGCAAGGCAGGAAATAATCCATGATAGGGTGGACAGGACTCAATTACACACTCACACTTACTTGCAGATTGTCAATTTAAAGTGGCAGTTCACTTCCTGAGAAATTGCTGAAATGCATTTGTGATTTCTCATCACTTGAAATTATTATACAGAAATTAGGGTGCTTTGTAGAATTTCATTTTACTGTATAGTCAGTCAGTCAGTCAGTCATTATCCAACCTGCTATATCCTAACACAGGGTCACGGGGGTCTGCTGGAGCCAATCCCAGCCAACACAGGGAGCAAGGCAGGACACAAACCCCGGGCAGGGCGCCAACCCACCACAGATCTTACTGTATAATCTTTGGGAAAATTTTATTAGTAAATATATGATTTTTGATTTGATATGCTTTATTAATCCCCAAGTTGAAATGGTCTTTTTGCATGACCTTTGGAAGTCAGAGCACAGGGTCAGCCATTGTACAGCACCCCTGGAGCAATGTTCAAGTTAAGTGCCTAGCTCAAGGGCCCAACAGAGTAGGATCTCTTCTGGCAGTAAATGGATTTCAACCAGAAACCCTCCAGATACCCATACAGATCCTTAGCCTCAGAGCCACCACTCTGCCTAATAAGACAAAGTTCTCTGGGATGCAAAACCAGGGCTCTTTAATGGCAGGCTGCAGCTCTATATGTACTGTATGTGTGCAAACAAAGCAACGCTTAGCATTATATTATATTAAGGTTTGGCCAGAGTGGATTCAAAAATATAGTACACTTTTCCACTCTTAAGGTCTAATGAATGAAATCTTTGGAATTAAACACTTGTAAGAAAGGAAATGCAGAGATTCTTTTGAACTAAATGTGAGGAAAACTATTTTACCATGGTTGTAATCGGAAATAGAAAAGGGATCTGGTGCATCTCGTCCAGCTTCATCCAGAAGGCTTCTTGGTACTAAAAAAAATACAATTGATTCTGTTAAATGAGGGGAAAAGAAAACAGAAAAAGTTGTTAAAATGTGTGGCAAGACCAAATCTCAGGCCCATAGGAAAAATGTATTACTCAAAGGTTGATCTTTGATGGCTCATGATACTTACAGTAAAAGAGATTCTCATTTTTGTTTCACTTAAGATTTAACTTTGCCACAGATGTTTCTCCTAAAATTCCTTAGGAGAAATAGTTTTACACAGAAAGGAGACATGAGATACAACTGAGGTAAAGGAGTTAAATATGAGAATTTGGTTTGACAAGCATGTGAAATTTTGTAAGAGCTCTTCTTAGTTTGGAGGACTCTGTATCTTTTACTTATTATTAGACTGATGTCTGATGTCTTTATCCAAGGTAACTTACAACATTTGAGATATGATTGGTTACATTTCTTTTGTTTTTCCTATTGGAGCACAGGCAAATGAAGTGACAGTTTAATGGGCACATGGTGTCAGTAGTGGGATTTAATTGCACAACCTCGGGGCTTGAAGTCCAAATTCTTAACCACTATACCAAACTGCATTCCTTTTCTTCTAGAATCAGTGTACTTTAATTGGAGCACAGCAATATAAATTAGAGCAACTAATAGTATTATTCAGGCACAAGGACTACAGGTTTCTAATCAAAGTTACTGTAAATGCTTTATTACCACAAACAACTGTCCATACATTTCACCATGTTACTGAGCACACAATGCAAATAATTTTAAATTGTTAAATAAATACACAACTTGGAGAATCTGAACCCCTTGTGAGATCTTTGCTGGTATCTCTGCTGAAACTCAAGAGGAGACGCTTGTGAGACTATCGGGGTATTTTCTTTGAGGAGAAAAATCGGAGAAGTAGGAGACAAAAGAACATGTCTCCATTTTATTTCTTTCTGATCTCATTGTGGTCTTGTAGAACCAAATAGATATTAAGGAAGTCTCTTTTGTGATTTCTTGTTCTTATAAGGGGTCTTTTTGATGTTTTGTTCTTATGATGGGTCACGTCCCCAAACAGATGCTTGAAAAACCATGGATTCATTTTTAGATTATATTCTTTATAAATTTAAAGGGCTTTGAGATGATTTGCATTGTAAAACATACAGACTGGACTGTCTGAGCAAATCTCTACACTTCTCCATGCACTAAATGAATCTGAATCCCTGGAGGTTCTCTCCTGTTGCTTTTGCTGTGTAAGCATTTTGGTAAAGTGAATCTTATGAAAGTTTTACCTTTATCTGTGCTTTCTGAGCTGACTTTTTGTTTGCTATAGGATTCCTGGGAGCTGAAACCTATCTCAGCACCATTGGGTGCAAGGTGGGATCCAACTTTGTAAAGGATGCCAATCCACTGAAGGGCAAAGTCACATATAAACTCACACTCACTTATGTTGGGCCAATTCAGACTCATTATGTGGCCTGATATACATATCTTTGAGATGAAAGAGGAAAACAACATGTTAGGGGAACACTCAAATGCCAGCTATCAGAACATATAAATTGCAGTCATTATAACAGTCAGGACTGTTACTACAGTTAATTAGGCACTCTCCTAAGTGGAATGCCTATAGGAGAAAGGTGAATGATTTAGAAAAAGTAGGATTCATGGAATTAATTACTTTGAAGATAATAGTAGGCAGACCCAGGTTCGCTTCCCAGGTCCTCCCTGAGTGGAGTTTGCATGTTCTCCCCGTATCTAAGTGGGTTTCCTCCGGGCGCTCCGGTTTCCTCCCACAGTCCAAAGACATGCAGGTTAGGTGGACTGGCGATTCTAAATTGGGCCTAGTGTGTGCTTGATGTGTGGGTGTGTTTGTGTGTGTCCTGCGGTGGGTTGGCACCCTGCCCAGGATTGGTTCCTGCCTTGTGCCCTGTGTTGGCTGGGATTGGCTCCAGCAGAGCCCTGTGACCCTGTGTTCGGATTCAGCGGGTTGGAAAATGGATGGAGGAATAGATAATAGTAGGCCACAAGATGGTTATCAGGATCAAGTTATCAGGAGACTGTAAGGCTGTCTAGCCCTTTTGTTAAGGATGAGGCGGTTTAGAACTGCAGGGACACATGGTACTGCCAAGGGAATTCATCAAGGATAACAATTGAAGTTTGGCAAAGCTTTCCTGCCAATGAAAAAAATACCAGGCTGGGAGAGTTCTCAACAGTGTTCTCAATCAGGTGTTGAACCAAGGAGCTATGTGGAAATAGCACTAACTACTGTGCTGTCAGGTGGCACAGTGGTAGTGCTGCTGCCTCACAGTAAGGAGACTTGGGTTCACTTCCCGGGTCCTCCCTGCGTGGAGTTTGCATGTTCTCCCCGTGTCTTCGTGAGTTTCCTCCCACAGTCCAAAGACATGCAGGTTAGGCGCATTGGCAATCCCTAAATTGTCCCTAATGTGTGCTTGGTGTGTGTGTGCCCTGTGGTGGGCTGGCACCCTGCCTGGAGATTTGTTCCTGCCTTGCGCCCTGGGATTGGCTCCAGCAGACCCCTGTGATAGGATATAGCGGGTTAGATAATAACTGACTACTGTGCTGTCTTTATGCCCACCATTACCAGATGCCCATATTTTGTGACAGTAACCCTTAACTAGCTGACCTGTCTAAAATGAGTGAGTGAATATATGTATCGCCAATTATACAAATGATCATAAATGGCAAGCTCACTCATATCTTTTTCAAGCCTTTAATAAGCAAACATATTTCTTCTAAACACAAGAATTAATATCAGTAAACATTTGCTCAAAAGTTATTTCTTTCCAGTTACAAAGGGAAAAGCCAAGCAAAATGACACCTTTTATTGCCTAACTAAAAAGATTACAATATGCAAGCTTTCGAGGCAACTCAGGCCCCTTCTTCAGGCAATCTTTTGTCTACATTCATAATGGCTAACACGGTACAACACCCTAGTACTACAGTTACAAAGAGTAAATGCTAATTACAAGAAGCACCTACCACACGTATAAGATACCCTCAGGTGTTTTCTCAGTCCTGGGTAGCACGGATCACCAAATGTCTGAGTATCAGCAGTCAGGGAGCAATTAGGTTTGCCATGACACCTCCGAGAGACTTTCTTGAGGGTTGTGTAGGAAAGACAGTCTGGCAAATACAAAATGCAAGATAAAATGTGAGCCTAAAAACACTAAGCCCTCCCTTGTAACTGATTCATCATTAAAAAAGTTTCCAAATCAATTTTCAATTATTGAGTAGCCCTACAATTAATATTTGTCAATTGATTTCTTCATATAAAATTAAATACGTTAGAAGTTGAAACCCACAGCCATGGCATTGTAACAATAATGCGAGTCCGTAAACCTACCTGTTGTGTGTAATGCATGATGAGATACTGCACATTGTCACCACTAGAGGGGGCGCGATTCCTCAAATAGAATGTAAAACGTCTTTTTTCTGAGCAAAGCGCTGCTACTTGTGAGTGCAGCAGAAAGAAGTTTAATAGACTAGCCATACAGCTTCAGTGTCGTCCATGGATTTTAAACATGCTACACACACAATATGTTCTGATCAAATCATAAAGGAGCTCACCTATGTCGGGCCATGCGTTATCTTGTGGGCACTCGGGATTTGGCTGATGGAGATGACCAAATGTAGCAGAATAAATGGCCAGGACTGTCTGATTCCTGCAAACCAGTCTCAGTTTCCCATTCTCACAGACTGTCTTGCTCCGATGGTTTTCTTCAGAAATTATATAAAGAATATGTATTAGGAAGAAATGAAAGAGAAAATATGATTAAAGTGACTATATAACAAGTGTGAAATGCAATTGCCAGTCAACACTTTAACTTTGAAGAAAGCTTCCAGATATTGTCCCGGTATTCTCTGGCAGCATACAGCTATATTGAAGGAAATCCTCAGGATGTTTTCATGCTAGTCTTTTCTTTGTTTGAGCCTTTCCTTCCAACGCTTACTTTGTGAACTCTGTGTTAAGTTTGCAACAAAGTGAGTTAAGCTAATGGGCTTAAAAAAACAACATAAGCAAAGCTTTGGGATCTTTCTTTATGTCCTAGAGTTCAGACCTAGATGCCCTTATTATTCTTCTAATATAATAAATACGTAGTGACATAAAGAGGCAGTGCTTAGCAACGCCGTGATCACGGGTTCATATCCCATGCTCAGTCATCGTATATATGAATGTTAATCTGCATGCCGAGTCTTCCTCCCAATGTCCATAAAAGACATGACTGTCAGCTTGATTGGCTACTCTAAACTGTGTACAGTGGGTGTGTGCACGTGTGCGAGTATTGTTGGGACAGGCCCCGCCTACCTCTAACCCCAATGTGATTGGTTTTAGAAAGATATGATGGATGCATCAAGCAAATGCACCTGTGCAGATGAGTACAGAAGTTATACTGAAAAGTGGAGCGCCGCAGTCAAACTGAATGCTTCTCGGAATCTCCAGGTGGAAAGATTTCAACGCATCCTTTATTTTTATTTACTGCACTAAATAAGATAAAATTTAGTAACTATATGGAACTTTAAAAATGGTACACGCCAAAAAATGAAACATTGGATCAATTAAAAAAAAATACACGTCTATTTTTTTAAGTTGGGCAAAAATGCTTTTCCTAGTTGTGTATTATTCTGTCCCAAATAAAATCTTAATTTAATTCAACAAAAAGTTTTATGAATTTTTATATATTAATATTTAAATTTTTATTTCCTTACATGCAAAAAAAGAAAAAGATTAATTGAATTATATTGGGTGTAACCAATATTCACATAGACATTTACACTTCATCAGCACAATCAGCTAAAAATACAGAAGGCTATTTAAATTCACTTCGGATGAGTGCAGAATTTAACATTAGTAATTCTGTTATATAGGAGGCAAAGAAAAAATAATGTTTTGGTTTTTTATCTTAAAAATGAAGGTGCCAGAGTGGTTCTTCAAGTGATGCTACTGGGGAACTATTTTAGGTTCCCAAAAGACCCATCCACATGAAGGTCCCAGAAAGAGCCTTTATTTAGATCTGTAACAGACTCCATACAGTAAATAACCACGACTAGATGGTAACAGACGTGTGAAATACCAGTAAGTCATGATTTTAAAAGGATTCTTGTGTATACAATAACGCAGACCAACTTCAGGTTTTCTTAATCTTTTAGTGTCCTGCTAGGTTGCCTACCATACATTGAAGGTTTTAATTTTTTTTCTACAAATTTTTTTTTTTTTTTTTTCAAAGCACAAAGAACCAGCTTCATATGCAAACAACTCATCCCAGAATGAAATGGTGATTGGTCAAGTGAAGATTCAACAAGGAACCACACAACCCAGTAAAGAACTATAAAGTGCCATTAAAGAACCAGTATTCTTAAGGATGCAGAGTGGGTAACAAATTTGCCAATATGAAAAAAAAAGTATCATAAATCACCTTCCACAAACACACAAAATCTGCGACATTCAGAAAAAAATAATTGCTAACAGTCTTTACATTTCTTTTCAGCTGTACAAATATGTGGGGGTCCCTTGAAACACAATGTAATGAAAGGAGTAATCTTTATGCAAATGTAGCTTATTAATCACTTAAATAAAACTTGTTAATTTTGAGTTAAATCAATTTATTTTAACTGTGTATAGTGAAAATGGGCATACCATGTTTTGAGTATTAAAAAAAAATAATTCTGAGTAACACTAACTTGCTCTCTATGGGTGACAGGGCTTTATAGCGCCCAAACTTTGGAATGACCGCCCTAAATTAAGGACATCAGCTGACACCATTCATTCTTTTAAAAACAACTTGAAACTCATCTGTTCAGGAAGATGTTAAATTTAACGTGACATTCTACCTTTTCTTTCAATTTACCTCTCTGTCCAGATTCTCAGGGTAATTTATGTGTGTGTGTGTGTTATATCGCAAATTATGTCATTTGTTTAGGCTTTTTCTTTCAGTATTGAGTTTAGTATTTTACTGTACTCTGGTTTCCTCTGTGGCAACCCCTAATGGGAGCAGCTTAAAGAAGTAAAAAAAGAAGAAGACTTTGGTTTATTGTCTTTTGTTCAATTTAATGCTCTGTATATTCTGTATTTATCTTTTTTAATGTTCTATGCAGGAGATTTTGTATCAAATGTTACATATAAATATCAAATGTTCTTTCTGAGACTCTGTGAAGCACATTGAGCATTGGAAAGACATTATTATTATTATTATTATTATTATTATTATTAAAATAAAGGAAACAATCCCTAATGGGGAGTAAGCTTCTGTTAAAAGGAAAAATACTTAATGGGTTTGTTTGAACGTAATTTAATTATGTTAATATGACATCTATGAGAATTATGTCAACGTAACTAGAAAAGCTATGCAATTTCAACAGATATGATTATTTTAACTTATTTTAAATTAAACTAGGGGATTTTGCCCCCTGCTCACTTCACTCGCCAACACCCTGGCCTGTGCTACGCGCCAGCCACTTCATGTCTCTGCCGCTTGCCTATTTGGATTTCAATTTCACCAGACAACAAATCTTTTAATTCTCGAGGATACGCCGCTTCATTGGGAAGAAACACTACTTTTCCCTGATGGCAACACAAATTAGACGATCTACAAGTCTCCAAATTAAAGTTTAAATCCGAACAATATCTACATGCTTCTGTCATACCACCTATGTCCATATATTTAATCTCTTTTCACTGTTCCGTTATTTCACCAAGTAATAATTTCCATTTGTTTGCGATAATGCGATCTTTACTATCATTTTTTTGAGACTTTCGAGTTTTAGTACTTTCATTATCTCAAACCTGCTCTGCATATGTATCACGCCAATGTTTCTGAATTCTGTATGACGTTCTACTTTGTCATCTACTCTTTTATTTCTGGCCCCAGGTGTGGTTAAATCTCTTGGCACAAAGTCAACAAAGTAGTAAAGTCTGGAATGTTTGAGGTTATTCATTTATTCCTCTTTTCTTCAGTTGACAGTCCCATGAGTATTGGATGTATACGATGAATATTGTTGTTCAGTGGTGTACTTTCATTTTCTATGCATTGCCACTCCTTATTTTAAAATAAGGTTTTCCAATAACGATCCTTCACATTTAAAAGTTTGGAAAACTAAGATTAATACCTGACAGCTTATTTCCATGAAGCAACTGATTTTAATGACATGATTTGCACCTTCTTCTCAATTAAAATTAAACTTATAGGCAAAAAGTGCAGCATGGTGATACTACGGTTAGCCTATCCATCATTCAAAGCCCTCAGTTGGTCATTGTCAGAGTGTAGCTTGCACATCAATCTATCCAAAGATGGAGTGTTGGGCTAATTGCCAGTCCTAAACTGGCCTCCATTGTGGTATGTGCCTAAGTGAACCCTGTGATTGAGTGGTGCCCGGTCCAGTTTAGGTTCCTGCCTTGCACCTGGTGGCCTTGTATGAGTCTGAATTGGATTAAGCAGTCTTCAAAATGTTCTATTAGATTATAGAGACTACAGTATACACATATTTGCAAAACGTCCAGGTGTCCTTGCGCACATGCAGGACATATTGTCCCCAGTGACACTCTTGTCATTACCTTAGTATATGTTTGACACATCTTGTGTTGATGATTTTCATTGCCCTCATCTGTATCCTTTTTTCTCACAGTCAGAGCATTTTAAGTCCCTGCCACTGCTCCACATACCCTTTATCTGACCAAGCCCTCCACTCCACTTGAGAAACAGACAGAATTCAGGCCCTCGATGATAAGGTGGGAGGGGAACCTAAGAAAGACTAAATTTTATACTTTAAAAAAATACATGAAACTTGAGCTTCCCAGAACATTTCAGTTTGCTTTTGTGTGAATGGATAAAACATAATTTTTGACAATCAGATTTTTGCTTCCTACTCACCAGGTTTGCATTTAAATGAAACAATAAGATATTTGCTGGTGGACGGACAAGGGTCACTGCCAAAAACCCGACTGTTGACAAGCAGATGACAAGAACGCTGATCCTGGCACTCATCGTGCACTTTCTTAAAAAAAAAATCAAAATCAGAAAAGTACTTTAGGGGGCTTTTATAAGATAAATATAATAATAATATAATATAGAAAGAAATATGTTAAAAGGTTCCTTCTTTGTTCATTTTATGAATTTGTTTATTATAATATAGAGAACTATAATATGAAGTAATGGACACAAAGCAAGACAGGCAAGTGAGCCGTGACATGGCCAGGTCATCGCAGGGCCCAGTCACACTCAGGACTCGTGTATAGATCTCAGTAAAACTAAGACACATTTTCATGAGATGTGAAAGAAAAGGGGCAGCCCTGAGAAGAGTTATGGTGAGACTCTGTAACCCTCTTTAGTTTACCTACAGTAAAAGACCATTTTTAATTCACAATAGACATAGTAGTGTAAATGCAGGGGGTTCCCTCCTTCTTCATCAAACACTTACTGCCATACTTCTTGCTCTGATTGAATCTTCACATCATTGCACCCTCCAAATGCAGACTCAGATATCTCAGATGCTGGTTATCTTTATTCTTCGTCCAGGAGCTGCTTTCTGGTCCATGCATACTTCACATATGCCTTAGGCAGTTAAGTTCAAATTACGTCACTGCAGCCCAAGAAACAATAAACTGCTACTGCTGTCCCTTGAGAAAAACAAAAAGTACTATTCTGGTCTGCTTCACCCTGACGCTATGCAAAGGGCACAGTGACATCAAGTGGGGCTAACACAATGTTCTCCACTTCTGTTTCCAGCCTGCTAAATGTGGCCATTAGCCTTCCTCCTGCCATTGCATGGCATTTATTCTCAGCACGTGAAAAAAAGTGTTAATTTAGTGGCATGCAGTAGTTAAAGAAATAGTTTTCAGGATTCACACCACAAAAAATGTCCACAAAACAGATCTGGCCGATGTATCATTAATAAGCCCTGTATCAATTTTCTTGTAAAACTTTCAAAGGGAAACCTAAGCACCATTCTTAGAGCATTAATTTGGATGAAATAAAACCATTATACCCTCCAAAAAATTGTCATAACATTTGACCCATTCGTTTACAAAAAGTTCAGTGAATCTTCCCTAAAAAATTCATATACTGATGTGTTAAAATTCATGATTTGGACTTTCCTAAAATTTGGGTCTAGCTACATATACTCTTTACTATATAAAAAATGTGAACATTTGCATATATACAGTATGTAACCTATTAAGGGATATGCAGCATTACTTTTTCTAAATAAAAATATATTTCTAAAGGCCTCTTGTCCTAACCTTGTGTCATATTACAAAATATATCTTTAGTAAGTGAAAACAAACTAACAGAATATTTCGAAACTCCACAGCTCTCTACCTGGATAGCTATCAATGACGAGCAGTTGCGGCTTTCCGTGCTGACATCCCCATTGGTAGGACACAGATAGTCGCTGGGGATTTTTCGTCCATAGAAGGCAGACAGGACACTTATGCTGGTTTTGTGTGGACACGTCACTGAGAGAAGTTCTCCGTCACATGCATGGGCAGTCTGATTCTTCAGAATTTTCTGTAAATAAACTAAACAGAGAGGTGTCTGTTCATATGGCAGTAGTGACATGACCCTTCAAGATAAGATAGTCCAGGGAACATGTGCAAAAAAATAACGTTTAAGAGAATTCATTCTCTTTAAAAAGGGGGACCGGAGGGTGTGTTCCAACTATAGAGGGATCACACTCCTCAGCCTCCCTGGAAAAGTCTATTCGGGGGTTCTGGAGAGGAGGGTCCGTCGGATAGTCGAACCTCGGATTCAGGAGGAACAGTGTGGTTTTCGTCCTGGTCGCGGAACAGTGGACCAGCTCTACACCCTTAGCAGGGTCCTGGAGGGTGCATGGGAGTTTGCCCAACCAGTCTACATGTGCTTTGTGGACTTGGAAAAGGCGTTCGACCGTGTCCCTCGGGGAGTCCTGTGGGGGGTGCTCCGGGAGTATGGGGTACTGGACCCCCTGATAAGAGCTGTTCAGTCCCTGTACAACCGGTGTCAGAGCTTGGTCCGCATTGCCGGCAGTAAGTCGAGCCCGTTTCCAGTGAGAGTTGGACTCCGCCAGGGCTGCCCTTTGTCACCGATTCTGTTCATAACTTTTATGGACAGAATTTCTAGACGCAGCCAGGGTGTTGAAGGGGTCCGGTTTGGTGGACTCAGGATTGGGTCACTGCTTTTTGCAGATGATGTTGTCCTGTTTGCTTCATCAGGCCGTGATCTTCAGCTCTCTCTGGAGCGGTTCGCAGCTGAGTGTGAAGCGGCTGGGATGAGAATCAGCACCTCCAAATCCGAGACCATGGTCCTCAGCCGGAAAAGGGTGGAGTGCCCTCTCAGGGTTGGGGGCGAGATCCTGCCCCAAGTGGAGGAGTTTAAGTATCTCGGGGTCTTGTTCACGAGTGAGGGAAGAATGGATCGTGAGATCGACAGGCGGATCGGTGCGACATCCGCAGTGATGCGGGCTCTGCATCGGTCTGTCGTGGTGAAAAAAGAGCTGAGCCGTAAGGCAAGGCTCTCAATTTACCAGTCGATCTACGTTCCTACCCTCACCTATGGTCATGAGCTATGGGTAGTGACCGAAAGAACGAGATCGCGAATACAAGCGGCTGAAATGAGTTTCCTCCGCAGGGTGTCTGGGCTTTCCCTTAAAGATAGGGTGAGGAGCTCAGTCATCCGGGAGGGGCCCAGAGTAGAGCCGCTGCTCCTCCGCATCGAAAGGAGTCAGATGAGGTGGCTCGGGCATCTGATCAGGATGCCTCCTGGACGCCTCCCTGGTGAGGTGTTCCGGGCACGTCCAACCGGGAGGAGGCCCCGGGGAAGACCCAGGACACGCTGGAGGGACTATGTCTCCCGGCTGGCCTGGGAACGCCTTGGGATTCTCCCGGAAGAGCTGGAAGAAGTGGCCGGGGAGAGGGAAGTCTGGGCTTCTCTCCTTAAGCTGCTACCCCCGCGACCCGACCTCGGATAAGCGGAAGAGGATGGATGGATGGATGGATGAGAATTCATTCAGTTCTCAAGCTATGCTTTTCATATAATGGTAAGATTTAACAAAATCACCAGAAAATTGCAAACGCTATGTTTTCAGATGAATCACTTTTTAAGCTTAGCATGTTCTAATAACACAATGTAGCATTGTCATACCTGTCTAATCCAATTTGTGTTCATGGTGCCCAGAACATCTCCTGAGGCAATGGGCACAGTGCAGGAAACAGCCTCAGACATGGTGCTAGTCCACTAAACCTCCATGCATTACATTTATTATGTAGGACTGTACCATTTTCAGTATTTTTGCATTATTGTGTGGATTAAGTGGGGTCTGTAAATGCATGGATGAATTATTGCTATCTCTTCTTTGGATATATAAAAGGATGCTTCTGGAACCTGAAGACCTGCTTCATATTATCTCTCAATTTGTTCCTTTACTGCATTGATTGATTGATGAATTCAATATCTCACACTAAGGAAGGGGCGGCATGGTGGTGTAGTGGTAGACCTCACAGTAAGGAGACCAGGGTTTGCGTCCCAGTTCCTAGCTGTGTGGAGTTTGCACGTTCTCCCTGTGTCTGTGGAGGTTTCCTCTGGTTGCTCTGATTTCTTCTCACAGTCCACAGACATGCAGGCTAGGTGGATAGGCAACACTAAATTGGCTTGGTTGTGTGTGTGTGTTTGTGTGTGTGTGTGTGTGTGTTCGCCCTGCAATGGACTGGCACCCTGTCCAGGGTTTGTTGCTGCCTTGTGTCCTGTGCTAGTTGGGATAGGCTCCAGTAGACCCCTGTGACCCTGAAAATGACATGGCATGATAATTCTTAAATCTGGATGAAGTTGACACTGCTACATGACTCCTACCACCATACCCTGAACTGGATTATGCAATGAATAGATATGTTATCGTTTTTTTTCAAAAGTAGCTAAAATGCATTTCTGTAATTTACCATATTATGAATAAACAGAAATTAATAAATGTGTGAAAGCAGCATCTAATGTTTAATGAGTTTTTACTGTTTAAATACTGTATTATATTTGAGAAAAATAGTTTACCATCTTTATATTCTACATACAGATGTATAAATACACTCATAAAATTTGTATTTCCAATTCAAATCATGTCCCGGATTTGTTTTACTGTGTGTCAGTGTCTCCTCTCTGCGAATGGTCAACAAACAAAATCTTAGAGATAGAGATAAATGCCTTTGTCTTGAGCTTCATACATACGTAAAGAGGATCCTTTTTGCGTGCTATGAAAACACATGATACGCAAACTTTCTTTGTTAGAAGAATACAAAGAAAACCACGGCTTTTACTGCCCAGAGAGAAACAATCATTCACATTCAGTTCCAGGTTTTATCTCCAAATATGCTGTACAGTAACAAGAGCTAGGAACGTCTGTTATCTCAGTTGACCGACAGATGTTACAGATGATTGTTCCTCTTAAGGTATAAACATGTGGTATTTATATGATTTAATGAGCTGCTAACCTGCAGCTATAAAGAAACTATTTAACAAGCTTTCTATTGTTTTTTCAGAGCAAGAGTTGTTCCCCTTTATAAACTGCAACAACTGTGTAAGACTTATGGCGGCCATTTCTAGTCAAATAGTATCTGCGACCTTCATTGTAAAAAAATGAATATTACAGTTTACATTGCATTCATCCATCCAATGGCACAAAAACAGAATTTATAAGACAATGTAGTGAGAAATGCTTTTTTATACCCATCCAGTCTCCCAAGCTGCTCTCCACTCATCAGCACAAACTGTTACCTCACTACTGTTACTGTATTCAAAAGTTCACTTTTTAAGTAACAAAGAATGGGTTAAAAACAAGTGAACAATCATTATTTTATCCTTAGCTTACATCTACCATATTATGAGGACCACCAGCCTTTGAGCATAACCCAATCTCCGTTACCCCCACACCCATACACAACAGCTGCTACAAGAGTGACAAACGCACTTTGGCTATTTTAGTATCCAGCGTGTTTTTTTCAAATATTTATCAATTGTCACACTAGAAACAAATTCAAAATAAATACGTATTTATTAGTGTTAAATTATTTAATTCACACATGAGTTCTTCATATACCATATTTAAAAGGCTTTGATAAAATGTGTTGCTGTGTAGAACAGTAAGATTATGTCACATGTGAATTCCCTTTTTTGAGAGCTACTTTCTACATGGATGACATTAGCATGTAAGGAATTAAATAAATGTTAGCTAAATCAGATACATATAAAGTAATGTACAATATACTTTTATATCTCATTATAATTAAACCTCAGATGTCCAAAAGCAATGGTGCTGACCGATACTGATTTGAGATCTTTTCAGGAGCTGACAAATTATTCAAGAAAAAATGTGCTAAAGCCTTTTTTAACAACTACACAGAACAATGGCTTTCATAAGGTAATGACTTCACCTTCTTTATCACTCTCTGCAGCCATACTACATGAGGCTGCCTTCATCACATTCAGATAAAGAAGTCACTTTACTTCATACTAGTGTTGAATGCTGGACTTTCTTAACATTTTACTAACAAACTAGTCTTTCTTTTATGCATATTATCAAATTTCAGATTAAATGTGTTGACAATTTATACTGTTTTTACTTGCCTCTCCCCTAGTATTAATGGACTTTGGGGGAAGCATGAGTCAGTTTGCTTCTCCTTGCACGCCTATATGAAATGTAATTTGTTTTTTGATGACAGACCAATAGATGAACTGCACTATGGAGCAATGTAGGGCGTTGTTTCACAAGGCTGATGGGTCAGACACACACACGCAGCCGGGAGCATAATGGTGAAATGGACGATGCCAGTTTGGGAGGATGATCCACCATTACACATACTGGAGGTGGCCATGGAAGAAGAAGATGGTGACACACAAGGTACATTGGCTCATACGCAGACATACTCTGAGCTTTTATAATTATCTATCAAATGACCTTTGATGGTGATCACAGTTCAAGATATGCTTACATGTTTAATGGACATGCGTGCATTTCTAGTCAGAGCAAAGGCAGTGTTAGTAACTTACTAGGGTTTATAAAATAAGTCAGTACATCAGACTGAACTGGCAACATTATGGTTTCCACGTTTACTCATCAACCACCACACTAAGGTATGGCAATGTCATTTTACATTACACGCTCAGATAAACTCCTTATTAGTCATTTTGGTGGAGAGGGAAGATTTGCGATTTTTTTTTATGGACAGCTAGTGTGTTTTTTTAAATGCCTTCCTTTGCCATTTGGTAGCATCACTTTTTTAATTATCTTCTTTGTTTTGTTATTTTTTTTTTACTTTCAGTACCAGGCAATGAAAACAATAAAGCCCTGTAATGTCAGTTGTCTGAGGACTATTCATTGTGAGCAAAGGCTATGCATCCAAGGCAAATTTATAACAACAGCTAAGTTTGTTTCTGGTTTTTAAGCATTTATTTGAAATTACAGACATCAGCTTTAAAACTGATTGTAGAAAAATCAACACATGTAATGCCACTTTTTTGTAGAATAGTCATATAAAGTCTTGAAAGTGTAGCAGTCCCATTTCTACCTGTAACCATATACTGAGCAACAGCCAAGCACAGAGGAGAAGTTGAAAGAGGAATTGGATAGTTAGTAGCCGCTCATCTAAAGACGATCAAGCAGCAGTGTCGGAAACACAATGAAACTTTATACAAGGCAACGCGCAGTCAGCCTTATAAATATTGACAAGTACTTTATGTCCAAAATACAAGAACTTACCTGAAAACTGGGGAGCTGTAAGAATTCTAGAAGAGAAGAACAAGAAGGAGATTGGCAACCACACCACAGTACGTAAAACTGCCATTGTGTAAAGCAATGCTTACAAATGCAACGAAATATAACAAATATTTGACAGCCTCGAAATCCAAAGCAGCTTCCAGCAGCAGCTAAGAGCCAATGACACTCTGGTCTGAAACAGTGGACAAAGACTTTTTTGTATTCTGCCTTAGAGAATACCATTAATGTGCTATGATTTAACTCTTGGTTTTCCACTCCTGATATTGAAAACATTGCTGTGTAAATATTATTACTTAATGCACAAGTAATGCATCACAGTATCCATGCTAATGAGAGATGGGGCATCTGTTCTGCTTACTCCTCGTGCCCCCAGTCTCCTCAACTCATAGGTATTTTTTTTTCTCCTCACTTTTCTGCTTAAAAGCTACAACAACACCAGATCACAAAACTGCCAGTTGACAGTTAGTTTCTGTGCAACTCTGAGTGCAGGTATTTACTTATAGAGCAAATGATGATGTTGTGCCACCTGCCCATGCCAAAAAGCTTTAGGTAGCCTCATCCAAAGAATCTCCGTTGCTGTCTATTTATTCAGATGTCTGAAGGTTTCCAACCTGCCTCAAACAGGAACTGCACCCCAGACACTGGGTTAGTTGCCTAGATGTGTATACCACCAATGGAACCACATATGCAAAACCTTGCCTGATACTAGAGATCTCCCTTCGCTGGCCTCAAACACACCAACACAGAGTGTGTCCTCTTGTAGCACTGTGCTTCACAGGGCAGTTATGTGGACCATTCCCTGACCTTCTGGCTGAAAATCCACCTCTTTTGTTCTGACCATGCCAATCAAGTGAGTTACCCTTTGACATTCACTTGCACTTTTATTAAATCAAATTCAAGGGATGCTTTTAGGGGAGTACATGAGAACAAAAGGCTCAGAAGAGCACCTATAGAATGCATGTCACAGCTTTTGTCCCATTGTGGGGTAACTTATCTGCTTAATAACTTCAAGTAGCCATCCATTCTCACTCACTCTCATTCACTGTCTCTGGCTGACTTTTCTTTTTGCCTTCCATCACACTTCCTTGCTGCCAGATAAATAGTTGCTCCAGCTTTCTTCTTGACTTGTAAACTCAACATGACTCTAGCAGATACTGTAATTTTAAACATTCAAGTTTCCCTAAAAACATTCTTTGGAATTATTTACTTACAGGGAAACCCATAGGAAGTTCTGGAGCCATGTTAAGCTCTCTCTGGTGGCCCTAGGAGTTCCTTCCTTCAAATGACCTATGTTGGTCTTAAAAAGTTCACATAACCATGGAAGCATCCAGACTGCCCCTCCTATATAGCAAGTAAAGGAGGTCCCAATTCTCCCATTATTAGCATTCCCCTGCCACCTGAGAATCTTCTGGTCATCAGCCAGTACTACACAACCTACCATATCACTTTACTGTCCTGAAGTATTCTGAATGGGGCACTTCTGCTCAGTCAGAGTGAGTATGTTTTTTAACATGTACGTTTTTTACATTAATACCAATATATTACCTATATTAATAAGGCATTAAAAATAATCCCAAATGTCCTCTCCCTTTTTCAGGGCTTTTTGTATCTTTTTTCACTTTTTGTCATAAAGCTTTGTTACAGCTCAAGTGGAATTTATACTGGTCAGGAAGGGGCAAACAGTTCCTGGAAAGTATTACATGCATAGTTTGAATGCTGTCTCTTGAAGGATGTAACTGAGCACTGCAGCTCTCAGAAGAATGTAGTAATTTATCTTGTGGAAACATCTGTTTCTTTTTGTATTTCTTTCAAGCTTGCAGCAGTTTTGCTGTCCTCCTGGATCTGTAGTTAATAATCATATCTACTGTCAATCAGCCATTTTGACAGACTGATAGCCTTCATCTTAAGACTCTGAAGAGCAAAATACAAAAAAACAAACAAGTTAGAAAACGTACACATGGCATAACATTCGGGGGCTTAGTGTGTGTTTAAAAGTTGGGGCATTTTGATTTTTTTTTCATTATTTACTTCTTCAAACAGACAGATACCACATTTTGTATTAAACATTTTTGTAACAGTTAGCCATATCCAAAACTAACAGTCAAAGTATAATTGCTATTATAAAGTCATACACGTGTGGATAGGGGAAAGTTTAAATGCTCTAGAATTCTCCATCTTTTCAAGGGTTGACACTATGTGATAACACCTCCTTTTTTCCCTCCCTCAGCAGACTGCAAGATTGAAAGCTTTTCCATCTCTGACGTCACATCCAGTGTCCATCCTGCCGACTATGCCACTGTAAAAACAAGAGGACACAGATAAAGGGTTGGGGCACCCATGGTCATACCTCATATAATTGAATTTCAGGGCAAACCTCATGTAACTGAATTTCAGAAAATAAACAAAACACAATGTAAAGTGTTAGAGAAACGTCTTTTCAGACGGGAGTCTGGTTCTGACTGAATCAAAGATGGCTTCCAGATATGTGTATTCCTGACCGGAAGAGGCAAGTCCAGGCACCATCACCAGAACCCTTAACCTGTACTCTATGTGCACATGCATAATAATTATTAGAGTTCATAAAATATATGTTTGCTAATAAAATTTTACAATATTGTAGTTACAAACCTAAATTAAATATGCTGCTGATGGCTCAATAGCTTTCACAGAGAGCAGAGTTCAACTCAAGTGATATCAGAATTGCGTCAATGGATGTTCTATTGTTTTTTTTTAACATTTTCTGGAATTTATTAAAATCAAATAACATTCCACACAAGTTAGTCAAGTTTTACTAGGTTGTTAATTGTTGGTTGTCAATGTTTTTTGGCCAAGTGTAGTTTACATTTCTTAAGCTTAACGTTTTTGAAAGATGTACCCACTGAAAAGTTAAATCTATGTCGAAGTCTCTACATGAAATTGATGGCCACAGCAGAACATAATGGACAGCAGATCCTTGTGGCGCTTTGCTAATTAATTATAGTGTCAATAAAATTCTCACTTATTACAATCTGCAGATAATGCAGCAGTGAGGTTGCTTTCAATGTAATGTAAATACCGAGTACACATTTGTTCCTTCTGTGCTAGCAGAAAATCTACATAGATTTTTCCTTAATTTATCATTTTTGAGACAAGTGTAGAGATTTTTTGGTTTCCCTGTTTTTATTTTTTACTTTTATGGCCATAGAGTTTCAGTTTAGCTGACCTTGGATAGCGAGACTTCAAATAGCAGAAGTATAATCAGGTGGCAGAGGTTCGCACAAGCTGCTTGTACATGCAGCAGTGGAAATTAGACGAATAAAGGAGGCAATATACAAAATATGCAAGCTGAAGTAACCTTTCTCAAGGCAAATTTGAAGCCATAAATTTATCCATAACTGAAGTCTCACAGAATGTTTCTGTGTTTTAGGACAGATGAGTTCAAAAATTTGCCCATGCCTTTTAATGTAAACATTTAAAATGTTTAAACATTATACAGCACACTTTATTTGTGACATCTCAGCAAACATTTTACTTCTCTTACAACGTTCATTGAAGAATAATTGTTGTTTCATGTGGACTGACAGACAGACAAGATGATGATAATCGGCAGTTTTTCACATAACATGCGAATGCACCTAAAAAGACCATAAACTAAAATATATATATATATATTTTGTAGACAATCCAGAGGTCAACCCAAGTAAAGTATTGTGTCCTATCAAAAATGTACTCATTTTGAGGGACTAAAACCAAGGGAGCATTTGGTTCTAGGACATGACATATCTATTTGCTTCAGGGCTCTGAAGTTGCCAACCCAGAAGAAGAAGCCCTCTGACCTGACCTGACTCAGCCCACTAGCACACTCTCAATAGCACCATCAACTTCTAAGATTCTTTGTCTTATGACCAGATGGAAGCAACTCCACTGCACAGGAACAGTCACCATGCACAAAGCCTGCTCAGGGTCATGTCTTCACCCAAGAACTATTTTGTTTCAACCTGGGACAACACCTTTTTCCCTTCTTTTCAATTTCTATTTGCAGATTACATAAATACAGAGGTTTTGAGACACAAAATGTACAGGGGATTAGACTACCATGTCTCACTGTGATATCTAAAGGTCATACCACTTTGTTTACCTATTTTTTTTATATCGGGCCTCAAGCATGTAAAGACTTTGTGGTGACAGGCATAATAGCCAAGATGGAGTTAGATGTTTGACAAATCCAAATATCAGTTACGGTGACTCCTGAAATCATCTAATTAACATGATTGTTAAAAGCAACCAACACGGGTTTGCTCTAGTGGCACACACTATTTGGGTTAGACTGCATCTGTCATGTCACTTGTAAGATCAGAGTATATTCAATAATGACTCAGTTTAGTAGACAAATTCATCTAGTTCAGTTATTTTCAGTCAATCGTGCTAATTCCTTTCATTTACTTTTTAATTTTGTTTAACTGAGTTATTCTGTATATAAGCAAATTAACTTAAGCCTAATAGCATCACTAGAGCAAATGTCTCTTGGGTAAATCAGCATTTTAATGTTGTAGTTCAGGCCACAAGATTGTAGAGGAGGAACACTCTGTGCTCTCTTATGGCACGGACTGTTAATTTCTGTCTGTCTTTCCCTCTTTCCTTACAAACATTTTAAATCTTCACAGTTTCTCTCCATTTTTCTGTCATACAAACAATTATAATTTCCCTGGCACATGGAGTAACTTTTCTTTTTCATCTCATTTCTTGTAATTTATAAGCAATCCTCCCTTTCACTGGAAGTTTTTTTGAATTACATGTCATTTCCTATATTAATATTAACAAGCTGAACTCCTCTCCATCTTTACTTGTGGTAAGTCAGCATTCTCTCGTATTTATACTCACTTCCAATAAAAATGGCTCAGCGTTCCCTCCCTCAGGTTGTTTTGATCAAACTGCTGGCTTCTTCAACCGACTACTCCCACTGAAATCTTTGTCATGTTTCTGAAGAACACAAACTCATAAAAGTAAGTTCTTGCAGCTTATTTTAAAATGCTGTGCCTTAAATGTCTTTAAATGGCTTTTGCACTTGGGAGGGTGAGGCCTGCAAATCTGAATGAGAGTTGTCCATATAAATGAGCTCTTCTCTGTGTGTATGCATACAGGCTTTCAGGAGTTTGAATTATTAATACAAACATCAATTTTCTGAAACTAATTACTACAATAGAAGGTCCCTGGGGGCCAGAGCCTATGCAGGCAGCATTGTGTATTATATAATCTAATAGAACATATATGTAAGCTAATCTTTTACAAAACCCACTCACACACACACACACATCCACAAAGAAATATGGAGAGAAATATGAAGTCCTTGAAAAAATTCAACAGAACAGGTGGAAAAAAGTCACAATTGCAAGAATCAGCTAATAATCTCTATTTTGTATTGAACTCTGATTTCCACTAGCAGCATCAGGCACTAGAGGCTTAGATGTGTGTTGAAAAATAATGATCTTTACTTGTTCTTGAGGAATTCATCATGGAACCGAAGGCATTTAGAAGTCATTGCATAACAATATGTATTTTAGCTTGTTTCGTTTATCAACTATCAAGAATTTCTTTTTTGTGTTTATTTTTAGTTTTGTTTGTATGTGACAACCTTTTGAATTCCATCATGGCTTTGTAACTTGACATGAGGGCCTACAACAGCAATTAATTAAAGTGAAGTTTTTTGCCCCAGTGATAGCAGTAGGTCAGGTCAGGTCAGGTTGGGGAGCATGCACTGGTACAGCGCGTTACCACACCAACCACACAAAGCAGCACAGGATCCCAGTTGGCACCCCCCAGGCAGACACACCATCCAGTCCTACCCACCAGAAATGGCCATCTATCTGCTGCAGCCAGGTGTTACGTGGCCTGGTCCAGCCACTCAGGTCCTTAACAATAAGGATCCTGTGAGCCAGATCACCCTCGGGGAATTGCGCTACACCACCGTACCACCGTAACTGACACTCCCTCACAATGCAGGTAATGTGCCTCATTCGGGACTCCATAAGCAACCGCTTATTCAACACAAAGTCAAACCAGTGGTACCCAAGGATTCTCTGAAGAGACACAGTACTGAAGGAGTCCAGTCTTCATCTCAGATCACTGGATAGTGTCCATGTCTCGCAACCACATAGCAAAACAGGAAGCACTAAGACTGTAAAGACTTGGACCTTCGTTCTTTTCCAAAGATATCAGGAGCATCACACACCCCATTCCAGCGACCTCATGCACCCCCATGCTCTCCCAATCTATCTAATGACTTCATAGAAAGAGTCACTAGAGACATGAATGTCACTATCGAGGTAAGCAAACTTCTCAACAAGGTCGACACTCTCTCTGCCGACAGACACACTGCTGACAGCAGTGCCTAAGAGGTTATTAAAGGCCTGGATCTTAGTTTTTATCCAAGAGACTCGTGAGAGTAGCCATCTTTGCTAATTATATCATATGCAAAATGCTCAACTTTCCTTTAATCACCATTTGATTTTAAGTCCAAGATGATTTAAAACAAGATAAGTTATTTCAGTTAGATTTTTAAATTTTGTACTACCCGAGTTACTTACATGTCTGAATATAAAAAAATTGATCTTTGAATAACCTTAACCTGTGCAACTATGAATACCATAAATCTACAAAGATGCTATATGTGGAGTCTCAAAAAGGAAATATAAATATTTTCATAGTTACTAAAAAAACATATGAATCTTATTGGCTTCTGTGTCCAAAACAGAATAAGAGCATCTAAGAATAGCAACAATCCTGTGCATTCTCAAAGCAGCATTTTAAAGAGATAAAGATTAGATGACACAAGAAAAACTACTGAAAACCCAACCAGCAATGGGCCATCTCAAAAATGACCCAGTTTCCTATTATTCCTATCATATGTCTTCTGTCTGGCCATTTTTCATTCTATTACCTTATAAAGAACACATTTTTCTGGTAAGAGGTGGCCATTCATTGAGGTATTCAAAGTTAGGGATACCTTTAAACATTAGAGAAATACACCAATGTTATGCCCTACGGAGTGGGGATTGGCCCCATCCTACACTCTGGGCATCTTGCAGTTCATGGATTTCATACAGAAATTACAAAAAATGAAAAAAACTGTGTTTTTAAATTTGCAGGTAAAAGAAATAACAAGAGCAACATTAAAACTCAAAAAGCAAAATCCTATAACAAGTCATCAAATAATAAAACACAGTCCAGATGACACATAGAAGAAGGTAAAATTAGTCAGAAGAAAAATACCCACAAAAGAAATCCAACCCTTCTCCTTTTTTCTTACTCCACACTAAAATCAAGAAAAAAGGAGGTAGTTTCATTATTTACATAAATCAAATCCACACATCTTGGATTGCAATATGTCTGGCTGAATAACAACTCCCAGGATAATAATTACATTTGTGAAGCAGAGCACAAAGCCATTCTTACCCACCCAGCAAGGTGGAAAGGAATTTATTAATAAGACACGGAGATGACTTAGGAGGATAAGAAATAATTAGTAACTCAGGAAGTCCCACAGCATCCAAAGCTATAAAGTTATGAGCAACAGCCACACCTTTAAACAAATCTAGTGTGATAAAGGCGCTATATAGCGCCTGACCCGGCACAGACTACGCAGAGGCACGTGTTCACATTCACAGGCTTTTATTATTTTTTCTTCAGTCGTGGGCACACGCCTTCCCCGTGTCCCACAGGCTCAACACAGTCCAAAGCACAAAACACACAAAAACCACACTTTCCTGCTCCACCACTCCTCCCAGGCAACCTCGTCCTCTTCCTCCCGATTCTGGCTTCAAGTGGAGGCGGCTGGCCCTTTTTTATACCCCACCCGGAAGAGTTCCAGCTGGTTGACCACCTGGTCCTAATTGCCACCAAGCGTCCCGGGGGAGGTACTGGAGTGTCCATGGTGGCTCCCCTGGAATATACCCAACAGGGGCGTCCCTGCCGGGCATGGGACCCGGCTGTCCGTCACACTAGGAACACTCCAAGTCATGTCAGCAGGTATATCTGAAGGCTTAACATTTTACAGGAAGGAGCAGCCAATTCTCCGTTGGCAGCCAGAGTGTTATAACACTCCCCTGCACCAAAACCACCTCTGTGACTAGACAACTGGAAGAATCCTAGCCCATAACACTTAGGGTGAAAAGCTAAGTTTCAAATTAGCTAAGACTAGAAAAATAAAATTTCTTTATAAGGAATCCAATCTTCAGAATTTGTCATGAATTCATTAATACTAACCTGGCTGAAACATGCTTGGCATGCCTCTGCTTATAAATATTTTTATTGATTTTGATTTCAAAAAATTATTTCAGAGTAGTGAGAGTCTGGTTCATGTAGGCTAGGGATCTGCGCCAGCAATCAGAAGGTCCACTCTGAATCCTCTCTGTTGGGCACTTAAGCAAGGCCCTTAACCTACAATTGCTCTATCCTGGGTATGATTTTAATTTGCATCCAGCCCTCCAAGTAGGTCCTCCAACTTGCAGGGAAACCATGGGGGTTGCTGGCAGGACTGGCACTCCAGTCACTGTAAAAAAAAAACTCACACTGATCCATTTCATTCAAACTAGTATGGTGCTGAGGTGTCACCTGTTGCATGGCTGCACTCGGTCCTAATTTGGGATACTGAAGCAGTTCGTCGTGTGATGGGAGTAGCAATGCACTGTATCAGTGTACACTCCCAGCCTCTCTCACTCTCTTCTTCATCTTGGGTTATCTGTTTACAGAGCTCTCTACACTCAGGAGCTGAGGGCTTAGTTGAGTATAACTTAATATAATTTAGTTTTAAACATTAATGCTTTCAATGTTGCACTGATTATACTTTTGGTTGAACTGTATTTTACTTCTAGGGTGAGCTATAAGATATTTCGTCATGAGACATATTTTTTTTAATAAAAATTCTGTACCAACTCATCCCTGCAAGAATGATTCCCACAAAACTGGAATATTGTTTTAGAAAAGGGGCAATGCTATTTATGGTAACAGCTGAGGAATTGAAACCTGCTTTGTTGTGGGAATGGGTTGTGGTGGAAGGCAAGATGGGGCTGGCATGCTAGCCCAAGATGAATGAGCAGTTACCCAGCTGAGAGGTCCTTTTAATGGATGGAGAATGTTGGTAGACCAAGATGGTTGATGTTCGATTTCTTGGTTTTGATGACATAATAGAAATACATAAGAAGACTGCCTTACATGGCCATTTTCTCCCCCAAGTATGCCAGGTGGCATCATTCCTCTGCTACAGCACAGCTTGGAAGTTGTAATCCTGATAGGCAGCTCTGCTGGGTTCCTTGGATTGCTGCCAGGGGAAACTCCTCGTAATTTAAGCAGTGACACAGAGATACTTCAAGGTCTGATATAACAGGAACCACTCTGCCACACCCAGGTGAGTTAGAACTGGGAGAGGAGGAGGACAACGCTCGTCTGACAAGGAGTGGAGGAGAAAAGAAGGAAAGAGAAAAGAAACCAAGAGAAGATTTTTGGTTAACATTAAAAAAGCTGTAATAAGGTGATTGTTTCAGTAAAAATATTTTTTTTGAACCTGGGACTTGCGGCAGCATGGTGGCTCAGTGGTAGCGCTGCTGCCCCGCAGTTGGGAGATCTGGGTTCACTTCCCGGGTCCTCCCTGCGTGGAGCTTGTATGTTCTCCCTGTGTCTGCGTGGGTTTCCTCCCACAGTCCAAAGACATGCAGGTTAGGTGGATTGGCGATTCTAAATTGGCCCTAGTGTGTGCTTGATGTTTGTGTGTGTCCTGCGGTGGGTTGGCACCCTGCCCGGGATTGGTTCCTGCCTTGTGCCCTGGGATTGGCTCCAGCAGACCCCTGTGACCTTGGGACTTGTGTTGTGTAGCTGTGTCTGAAACTTGCCTGAGACACCCCATACAGAAACAACTTAAACTATGGAAAAGCTCCATCCAGCAAATCAAAAACAGAAGTACTCTTAATACAGTGTAACATAGCTACCGGAGAACACCTATGAGGAAGACAATGATCTATATTGGCTTTATTGATTGAACTATGGTCATTTGTCAGATGTTTAATGGTCTTTGGTGTTAACTCCCTATTCAAAGACAACTCCATGATGGTATCCAGGCCCATCTGCATTGCTGTTGGTTAAAACCTCATTTTCAGTTAATTTCTGGAATAAGCAGGTACAGTATATGCTCTGATATTTGTGTTATTCAATATTTTTGAAATTCTGTTCAAATAAAAATAATAATTAATTACATTTATATAGCCCTTTTTTCACTACTTCAAGCGCTACCACACAGGGAGGACGCAAACCCATGATCTCTTTACTGCAAGGCAGTAGCGCTATTCATTGGAGTCCATGACAAAACTCAGCTCCAATTTCATCTTGATTGAAGCTTGCTGAACATTAACACATTCATTTTATGTTAGATTTACAGCAATACTAATCCAATAAAGTTGCATTAGAAAAAAAAAACAAAGTATAGAAATGAGCCTTAAAACAGCATCATTTAAAAATCAGAGAGATTTTGAACTCATTGCTATCAGTCATCAGTTCTGCAGGTGGCTCTTCGTGAACTGAAGACTCAGCTTTTCAACAAGAGGAGAATGAAAAGGCAGCAGAGGCAACATCACATACAACATACAACAAACACTTCAGTTAGCTTTTACTTATGCAATGTGATAGGCCAAGTGGATCTCGAATTGGACGTTATGGATACTAACAGAAATGGCCATGTCACTTTAACAAAACCCCAAAAAAGATGCTCTCTTCAGAAATAATATATTGCCTGAACAAACAGGTTCTGCTCCAGTGCATGTGAAACTCTTAGGTACCCTCCATTTTGTCAAAGGCCTAGATGTTTGACAATAATACTGAGCTGAGTGCCTCTATAATGGCTTTCCCAAGCAGGAGTGGCACAGGTAGAAGCATAAGGATCCTAAAACTGTCAGCACTCGCTGCCTGCACTTGGGACCTTTTTCATGGCAAGAAAATGAGGGAGATCTGCTCTTATATTAGTGAAGTAATTTCTTCAAGTTGCTCCCCATTCCCCATGTAAACTTAAGTCAGGAAATGAAGCTGAACGCTCTCCTTTTGGGACTTCTACGTGTCTTGGCTCTCTTTGAGCGTATACCAGAGACTAATTTCCTTTTACAACAGTCAAATTTCTCATTAGGCCTCACCCTATAATAAGATGTTGTGTCACTATGGAAAATAAGCAAATAATTTTGTGATTATTATTTTACATAGTTTTGAAATGATTAATGCTACTGCCTCACAGACAACAAGAAATATTTAGGTTGGAATCCAAAGCCATTCTGTGTTGTGATTTCTCCATTTACTCAGTGTTCACACACATCTCAAAAAAAGTAAGATTTATTTGCTATGATTTTAAATATGACATGTCTCTTACTGACTTAATAGGCTCCAACTTCCAAGGAGTGGACTCAGGTAAATCTTTATATGTATTAAGGATAAATCTTCAAGAAAACACTCTGCCAACTATAGGCTCTCGAGATATACTGTTGGTTGCTGGTTACTATTTAAGCTGTTACATTAAGAGTTAATGACCTTCATGAAACTTCATCTAAACAAGCCTTTGGTGCTTCCAATGAGGACTGTTCAAGAAGAGTTCACCTCCAATGAAAAGAGGTGCATGAGGGGTTAGGTCAGTGGCTGGCACAGTGCTTTGCTTATCAGTGAAGCTCATTATCTAGAACCCTTCCGAAGCTTTTAAGGTTTTTATACAGAAGTGTATCATGGAGGACAGCAGACATTAGATATCAATGCCATTTCTCCTTTCATTAATATTCAATTATGTTATTAAACCATCTTGATCACCAACCTATGATACTCTCTACAAACCTGCATCGTTTTCCCTCTGCGTCTGGACTCTCCTGCCATAAGATCCAACCTTGAATCCGAAACTGCTCAGATGGAAGGACTAGGATTATTCCAGGCAAGTTTAACAACTCAGTTCCCTGTGTTAATCTGTTCTAACATTGTACAGGGAGGGAGAGCAGCGTCCAAGTTCTGTCTTGGCTCATTTCCTTGCCAGTAATTTGTTATTCTTTTAGCTTCCTGGATTTAATTGTGAGTTTCCATTTTCACAACATGTTTTTTATCCTCCTCCCATTCCAGAATGGAATTTCCCGGCCAGTCTACTGGGCCCTAGAAGCAGAGCTCTGAAATGACCTAAACATGTGTGTGAGTGAATATGATTGTGTTTAGGTGAGCATGTGCCCCACTTGCTGCTGTGTGAGTGTAAACATCATTATTATTATTTACTGATCTGAATAACGTCTTTATCTAATGTGACTTACAACATTTGAGCTACAATTGGTTACATTTCTTTGTTTTATTTTTCGAATTGGATCACAGGCAGGTGAAGAGACTTGGTCATGGTCACACAGTCTCAGTAGCAGGATTTGAGTCCACAGCGTCAGGGTTTGAAGTCCAAAGCTTTCACTGCTACATCACACTGTCTGCAACACACGTGTGATGGGGTAGTTCAGTGCTTCAAGGAATGCAAATACTGAACTCTGTGATTGTGGCTACTTATTGTTATGCAGATGATTTAGCAGTGTCAAATACATGAAGGCCATAGCCCACCTGCAGAAGATGCTCACAGTGATACTCCAGGAGACGGAGAACCTAAGCTGCTGCTGCTAAAAGCCAACTTCTCTCACAGCTTGAAATAATTCTTTGCTTTGGTCTGAGAACTCATTTTAAAATACCTACATTTCTTGGACACTTGACAACTTTTCTTGCACTTAAAAAATGGATCAATCTGAAGAATGTACTGCAACTAGAAATACTATAGTTAAGTGACAAATATACTATAAAACAACAATGAAAATGCCATAGAGAGCAAAACATAATACAGGACCCAATAAATAAGGACAGCCAAATAATGACACAAAACTGAAATGACAAACAATGCTGAATTTGAAGCGTTAAATAAAGACTGTTTATTTCAAGAAAATGGTTGTTGTTATGATGTAGCTAAAATCTTTACATTTATTCTGCTTTCAATACATTTTTAATGAAATGTTCATTATTTAATTTGGGAGTCTTGAGCACCAAAAATCATTTTGGCATAATTATTTTGGCCCTGTTTAGCTTATATTCATGTATAAATATTGTTTCATTATGTTATTGTTTTACCACAGTGCCATTTTTTTGTGGGCACCAACATTTTGTGGACTGGTTCCAGAAGGGATGCTTTAAATAGCCAATAACATGCTTGATGCCATCAATTCAATACAATACAATACAGTTTATTTTTGTATAGCCCAAAATCACACAGGAAGTGCCGCAATGGGCTTTAACAGGCCCTGCCTCTTGACATCCCCCCAGCCTTGACTCTCTGAGAAGACAAGGAAAAACTCCCAAAAAAAACCTTGTAGGGAAAAATGGAAG
Organism: Polypterus bichir lapradei; assembly: GCA_026402145.1. Taxonomy (NCBI): domain Eukaryota; kingdom Metazoa; phylum Chordata; class Cladistia; order Polypteriformes; family Polypteridae; genus Polypterus; species Polypterus bichir. The sequence continues at coordinate 36,206,939 of JANRMT010062790.1, read as the reverse complement.
AAACCTCGGGAAAGGCAGTTCAAAGAGAGACCCCTTTCCAGGTAGGTTGGGCGTGCAGTGGGTGTCAAAATAAGGGGTTCAATACAATACAATACACAGAACAGAACAAATTCTTAATACAGTATAAAAATAAAAATTTTAAAAGTACGGAGCATAATTTAACAGTATATAATATCACATAATAAGATTTGGATATTTTTAGAGTCCTGGAGACCTCATCAATCAAGTTGCCTCCCCATTTGGCCATTCCACAGCTGAAACAGTGCTGGGCCAGCCAATCCGATGAAAGGACCCCTCTTTCCCATGATTCCTGCGATCCTCCATCAGGGATGACTTTACCATAGGCAGGCAAACAACTTGGCAGGTAGGCTGTGGCACCAATTGCCACATTTGAGTCCTGAGAACAGAAACAGAATAGGTGAGGGTTAGTATTCAATTATAACTATCATGTTACTTATGTTTTAGTGGTAATGACTAACAACAGAGATGCAGTATGTACAGTTAATCAGCAGCGCTAGTCAGGATATGCTAAACTGAAGTAGTGAGTCTTCAGCCGGGATTTAAAGGCTGAGACCGAAGGGGCATCTCTTATAGAAGCAGGAAGACCATTCCACAGTTTAGGGGCCCTGTAACTAAAAGCTTGACCTCCCACTGTTATTTTATTAATCCTTGGAATCATAAGCAGACCGGCATCTCGAGATCTTAATGTGCGCTCAGGTTTGTAAGTCATGATAAGTTCAGACAAGTAAGTCAGACATTGGCCATTTAGTGCTTTATATGTTAAAAGGAGGATTTTGAAATCAGCCCTAAACTTAACCAGGAGCCAGTGTAAGGATTTAAGAACTGGAGTTATGTGTTCATATTTTCTTGTTCTTGTAATAATTCTTGCAGCCGCATTTTGGATTAACTGGAAACTGTATAGAGAACAGTCTGAACAGCAAGTGAACACTGCATTGCAGTAATCAATCCTACTAGAGATAAATGCATGAATTAATTTCTCAGAATCCTTTTTATTTAGAAAGGGCCTTAATTACCTAACATTTTTAAGATGGAAGAAACATGTTTTGAACAACTTTGTAATATGTGCTTTAAATGACATGCTAGAATCAAAGATAACTCCTAGATTGCGGGCTGATTCAGTAAAATTAATTGGGATTCCAACTGAGTTAAATGATGACAAAATATTGTTATGATCAGCTTCATTCCCTCCAACACTTAACATCTGTTTTATTTGTATTTAAAGACAAGTAGTTATCATTCATCCACTCCTTTAATTCGCTAACACAACGAATTAAAGACAACATCGGAGAAACTTCATTTGATTTAAAGGAAAGGTATAACTGGGTGTCATCTGCATACGAGTGAAAATTAACATTATATTTCCTAATGAGAAATCCCAGTGGAAGCATGTAAAGTGAAAACAGTAAAGGTCCCAGTACTGAGCCCTGCGGGACACCATATTGAACTTCTGTGTATAATGAAGGAGTACTGTCAGCACATTTCTGTACATATTGGAATTGATTTGATAAATAAGAACTAAACCAAGCGAGCATGGGGCCTGTAAGCCCAACATTATTTTCTAGCCTGTGCAGTATAATAGAGTGGTCAATGGTGTCAAACGCTGCACTTAAGTCTAACAACATAATTACAGTGGAGTTTCCTTCATCAGAGGATATCAGAATGTCATTTACAACCCGTGTTAGTGCCGTTTCTGTACTATGACCAGTGTGAAAACCAGACTGGAATTTCTCAAATAAATTGTAATGCGTAAGGTGTGACTGAAGCTGACTGGCGACTACTTTTTCTAGTATTTTAGAGAGAAACTGTAAATTTGAAATAGGCCTATAATTATTTAGCATGTGTGGGTCTAGGCCTGACTTTTTAAGTAAAGGTTTAATGACTGACACTTTTAGTGCATCAGGTACGGTGCCATGCAGTAATAAACTATTGATAATGGTTAGAATTTTGCACTTTTTACTAGTTTTGTTGGCACTGGATCTAGGGAACAAGTAGTGGGCTTCATTTTAGAAATTAAAGTTAAGACTTCCTGCTCAGTTACAGGATTAAAATTATTAAAGTGCTGAATGCAGTGTGAGACAGGGTCTGCAAGATTGGGGATACATTTCAAACTTAACTTTCATATGCAACTTAGGAGTGTTTCTGGCTATTCATCTCTTACAATCCTTCTTTGACTATGATTTAAGCCTAGTGTTTTGGTTCTGACAACAGATACTGTAAAGAACTGGTTTGTCATGCTTCAGCACATCAAATTGGCATGGACCTGTTATGACAACAAAAGAGCCCCAAATAACCTCAAAGATGCCCGTTAGAAGATTAAAACTTTCAAAGGCCAGCTAGTAATAAGGCAATACAAGATAGATAGATAGATAGATAGATAGATAGATAGATAGATAGATAGAACTTTATTTGTCCCCAGGTAGACATACTGTAGGTAGATATACAGTACAGTAAACACACCAGAATGACTAACAAGCAAGAAAATTAAAAGAAAGACAAGTTCTGACTTGGTTGTCACAGTCGCAGTGACAGTGAGACATTATAAAGGTGTATGGCCATTGGTATAACAGAGCCCCAGCAGTGTACAGTGGTGTCAAAAACTATTTGCCCCCTTCCTGATTTCTTATTCTTTTGCATGTTTGTCACACAAAATGTTTCTGATCATCAAACACATGTAACCATTAGTCAAATATAACACAAGTAAACACAAAATGCAGTTTTTAAATGATGGTTTTTATTATTTATAGAGAAAAAAAATCCAAACCTACATGGCCCTGTGTGAAAAAGTAATTGCCCCCTGAACCTAATAACTGGCTGGGCCACCCTTAGCAGCAATAACTGCAATCAAGCGTTTGCGATAACTTGCAATGAGTCTTTTACAGCGCTCTGGAGGAATTTTGGCCCACTCATCTTTGCAGAATTGTTGTAATTCAGCTTTATTTGAGGGTTTTCTAGCATGAACCGCCTTTTTAAGGTCATGCCATAGCATCTCAATTGGATTCAGGTCAGGACTTTGACTAGGCCACTCCAAAGTCTTCATTTTGTTTTTCTTCAGCCATTCAGAGGTGGATTTGCTGGTGTGTTTTGGGTCATTGTCCTGTTGCAGCACCCAAGATCGCTTCAGCTTGAGTTGACGAACAGATGGCCGGACATTCTCCTTCAGGATTTTTTGGTAGACAGTAGAATTCATGGTTCCATCTATCACAGCAAGCCTTCCAGGTCCTGAAGCAGCAAAACAACCCCAGACCATCACACTACCACCACCATATTTTACTGTTGGTATGATGTTCTTTTTCTGAAATGCTGTGTTCCTTTTACGCCAGATGTAACGGGACATTTGCCTTCCAAAAAGTTCAACTTTTGTCTCATCAGTCCACAAGGTATTTTCCCAAAAGTCTTGGCAATCATTGAGATGTTTCTTAGCAAAATTGAGACGAGCCCTAATGTTCTTTTTGCTTAACAGTGGTTTGCGTCTTGGAAATCTGCAATGCAGGCCGTTTTTGCCCAGTCTCTTTCTTATGGTGGAGTCGTGAACACTGACCTTAATTGAGGCAAGTGAGGCCTGCAGTTCTTTAGACGTTGTCCTGGGGTCTTTTGTGACCTCTCGGATGAGTCGTCTCTGCGCTCTTGGGGTAATTTTGGTCGGCCGGCGACTCCTGGGAAGGTTCACCACTGTTCCATGTTTTTGCCATTTGTGGATAATGGCTCTCACTGTGGTTCGCTGGAGTCCCAAAGCTTTAGAAATGGCTTTATAACCTTTACCAGACTGATAGATCTCAATTACTTCTGTTCTCATTTGTTCCTGAATTTCTTTGGATCTTGGCATGATGTCTAGCTTTTGAGGTGCTTTTGGTCTACTTCTCTGTGTCAGGCAGCTCCTATTTAAGTGATTTCTTGATTGAAACAGGTGTGGCAGTAATCAGGCCTGGGGGTGGCTACGGAAATTGAACTCAGGTGTGATACACCACAGTTAGGTTATTTTTTAACAAGGGGGCAATTACTTTTTCACACAGGGCCATGTAGGTTTGGATTTTTTTTTCTCCCTAAATAATAAAAACCATCATTTAAAAACTGCATTTTGTGTTTACTTGTGTTATATTTGACTAATGGTTAAATGTGTTTGATGATCAGAAACATTTTGTGTGACAAACATGCAAAAGAATAAGAAATCAGGAAGGGGGCAAATAGTTTTTCACACCACTGTATATTGACACACTTCTGCTGAATAATTCATTGGCTGAAAGTTCTCATTGTTAGGGTGTCAGAGAGAGGGTGTGCAGCATTGTTCATAATTGCACAAAGTTTTGTTTTAGTTTTTGTTTTAGTTTTGGTACTACCACCAGGGGGTCCAGAGTGTGTCCTATAGCTGAGCTTGCCCTTCAAATTGGCTTATGGAGTTGGTGGGCCTTACTTGAATCAAAAATGAACAGACAAGACCTAAAGCATAAATTTGAACCTTTAGCTGGGGGAGGACCCTGGCTGAAACACAACAATACTAATGTGCCCAAGGATTATTGCAAGCAGTGATGAGAATGGTCAAAACCAGAAGAGCAAACAGAAACAAAGTTGAAATACAAACTCCTAACATCAAGGCTTACTTGGGAAATCAGCCAACTTCTCTTACAGCAAGTCTTTTGAGAAGTTTGTATATCCAAAGAGGGTTAAGACCACATGCAATCGCCATCACTACCAGAACCTGCTATCTTACAGGCACAGTTTATGCCCAGCCTTCTGCATTTTCTGCATTATTGCTGTTTTTGTCACTTTTAAAAGATTATTTTCATATTTTTTGTTAGGATATAGTGGGTTGGAAAATGACTGACTGACCTTATTTAATCTCATTAAAAATATTTTGTGATGTTGCTGACACCATTTTGTTTTTCTCTATGGGTGTTGTGGATCCCATTGTAATGACGCAGGTTGCCAGGGGAGAGTCTTCAAAGGTCACAGCTGCGAGGGGTCAATTCGGTGACGAGTTAAAAGGTAATCTTGGTGGCCATTTTGTGAATAACTCTATTAAAGACATTCCTCGCCATTTCTTTGCTATTATACTATTTTTGGCCATGATTCTCATGTTATGCTTTAGTTTGATGAAAGAATGACTTCCTTGTTTTGACCTTTGTGCGTTTGTTTTCCATGTCTAATTTCCTGGTCTTACTCCCTACAACTTGAAAGGGTGAAGAAAATGACCACATAAGAGAATACAGTATGTGCTAAAGTGGTTAACTCTGCTGCCTCACAGCTCTAGCAGGTTTACATTGAATGCAAGCAAGTCTGTCAGTCTTTGTGAAGTCTTCACGTTCCCCCTTTGTTTGTGTTGATTTTTCCCTGGGTACATTTGCATCTCAAAGGTTAAAGATATGCAGGCTGGGTTCATTGGCATGTCAACTGGCTCCTTGTGGGCATGTGCATGAGAGTGTCTTGTGATGGACTGAGGCCCTGCCTAGTGGTGGCTTTTTCTTTTCACCTGATGCCCATCCAATGAAAATGTTTGGATGTAAAAGGCCAATGGATCAGGAGTCAAGGAATAATATAATATGAGGACATAAGGTGTCAATGGTTGATAGCCGATATTGGTGGAACAAGTTTTAGATAGACATGTGTGTTTAGGTTACAGGGGCAAATCAGGCGAATCATCTCATCCTGGGAAGGATGTCTGCCTGTCACATATAAAAGCATTAGAAATACAATCCTTCTGAGAAGAGCATTAACCATTATAAGAATAGTTTTAAACAACAGCTTTGTAGGGCTGTTATTGTTATCTGTACAGAGTACCATGATATTCTTTCTTCCATGTGCTAGTGAATGTGCAACATGTCAGCACTCTCCAGCACCATGGTTAAGCAGTACAGTATGACTGCCTCACCTTGAAACCTTTGTCTTCTTACCTGGAAAATAAATACAAAATTAATAATAGGTTTTTTTTTCATATTTGGATTGTAAATTTTTTAATCTAACATGAAAAATATAACTAACTTAAACATATATCTAATAGCAATCATATATTTTAAATAGTTGTTTTTATATTACAGTATATATAATTATTATATATATATATATATCTTTTAATATGTTTCAATCTTCTTTGAATGCATCCCAGTATCCCCTCTCTATTATCATTCTATAAGTCATCTTCATGTGTTTGCTCCTCCAAACTTTCACTCCCAAAAAGGCACTTCCATGTTAAACTCCTGTTTAAATACACATAATCAAAAATAATGCTAGTTTTCCCCTTTTAATCTTTACAATAGTTTTGTTTATGGCATTTTATTAAGTTAAAAGCTGCACAACTGGTTCTGTAGGTCTGCCTTACCTGGCCCCAGACAATGCTCTCTTACGAGATCCTCTTGTAATTTTCATTCATCATGGATAACCCAATGACATCATTATTCATTCACTAAGAAAATTACATTTATATTTGTTTGCTTTCATCCAAAGCAACTTACACAAGTATTAAACATGGTCGAGTATCATTAGCCTAGGGCCTGTTTGTTCAGTAAGTGTAGTAGGAAAGGTAACAAAAGTAGATTGCCACCAGTGAAAAGATGTAAAAACTAATAATTTACACTCATAGATTATAACTGATAAAGTAATTAAACTTAAACAACAAATTATCTAATAATATAAAATATCACAGAATATAGGTTTTCTTTTCTATCAATTAAACATATATTAATAGATCAGATGGGTTTTCAATTGCTTCTTAAATACATTGAGGGAGTAATCAGTATGGATGGAGGTGAACAGCTCGTTCCACCAACTAGGAACTACACAGGAAAAGAGTCTGGATTGAGTCTTGATATCAAGCAGAGGTGGCATCTGTTCCCAGCCAGACCTGAGTGGGAGAGAAGGAGTATAGGACTTCACCAGTGTCCCAATATACACAAGTGGTGACCCATAGACTACTCTGTAGACAAGCATCAGGGATCTGAACTCAATGAGTGCTGCTTCAGGGAGCTTATGTTGCTAACTGAAGAGAGGAGTGACATGTGTCCGTCTTGGCTGCTCAAATACAAGATGGGCCACTGTATTCTGGACTATTTGAAGCACATGTGGGTACTCCTGGCAGAAATGAGTTGCTGTAATCCAGACACAACAAGACCAAAGCCTGGACCAGAAATGCAGTCAAAAAAAGATGATCATCAGTCAATCAAATCAAATCAATCAAATTCTTATCTCCACTATACTAATACTGAGTATTAGTTCTCTGACCCCTCTCACCAACAAGGTTTTTTCATCTGCAGAACTGAACTGTCGCTTACTAGACATTTTCTGTTTTTCGTACCATTTTGAAATAACTCTATAGATGAAAATACATGGAGATCAGCAATTACAGAAATACTCAATCTAGCCTGTCTAGCCATGGCAGGAATCACTGAAAGCACATTTTCCCCCATTCTTATGCCTCACAAGAAAATTATCTGGAGCTCTTGGTCAGAATCTGCTTGGTTTTGATGCATCACACTGCTGCCATGTGATTGGCTGATTCAATGGATAAGCAGGTGTACAGGTCTTCCTAGTAATTTGCACAGTGAGTATATAATGCAGGGATGATGACTTTTTCCAGATGTAATGCAAAAGAGAATCATTTCCGGAAATTGCAGAGAATAAAGTTACTATAAACTAGCAATTTATATGGTCAAGTCAGTTAAATTGCTGATTCTTTATTTGAAACAGGAGATATTCCCGGTAGGTTGTATATTGCACTTGTTATGTAAAACGCTTGAACAGGCAGGAGTTTGCCATGAAAAGTGCTATACAGGGACACATTCTGGACAACCTGGAGGTAGTAGCAAAGGTGAAAATTAAAACAAAACTGAGTGTCTTTATGAACAATGCTGCACATCCTCTCTTTGACACACTAACACTGAGGACTTTCAGCCAACAAAATTCAGCAGAAGTGTGTCAAAAAACAGTGAAGAAAATGACCAAGTAAGAGAGTAGGCTTTGTGCCAACAGCAATACACTAGTATAACGCCTCACTGTGACTAGGACTGCCAAGTCAGAAGTTTTTCTTTCATTTTATTGTTGGTGTGTATTCAGACTATAGTGTGTAGGTATAACAATTTATTAATTTATTTATCTATTTATGCATTTATTTAATTAGATAGCTTTTGTGAAAAGTCCAATTTCCCCCTGGAGTCAAATAAACTTCTTTCTATCTATTGCGATGGATGGCACACATGGGTGGGTACCCCAGCTGGGATGGGGTGAGGTTTATTACCTTAGTACTTTAATTTAGTTTTTTGTAAGCTACAGTACAGGTGCATAATAAACAGGCTGTATCTTAACCTGTAACTGTGTTGGGTTTGTGTGATTCTAGAATTTGTGACTCAGTGGTGCCCCCCTAGTGGTCACAATATCTATCTATCTATCTATCTATCTATCTATCTATCTATCTATCTATCTATCTAAGTGAAAAAATAGCCTATACCCTTTGAAAATGGATAACAATTGAATGAAAGGAAAAATGACTTATTTTTGCAATTCAGTGTGTAAGATAAATATCACCATGGCCTCTGCACTGAAGTGTATTTCTCTGGCACAACCCAAAGCTTTCTTCCTGATTTGTCAACTTCCATTCCATCTTCAGAACCAGGACTAATGCATGGTGTTTTGCCATTACCACAGTTTTGCACAGGATCTTCAGTTGTATTTACATACTGGTGTTATTAATGGAATGATAAGAAGAACAGTAAGAAAATCATTGTCATAGTAATGTATAAAAAAGGCAGTAAAAAGCAAACTACTAAAATATATCATAATTTACTGTACATACAGGCTCAGTTATGGGACACACTCTAGGCAACCTGGAGAAAGTAGAAAAGTACAGAATTAAAAGAAAACTGAGTGCCATCATGAATAATCCTGCACACCCTCTCTCTGACACCCTAACAATGAGAACTTTCAGCCAACGAATTATTCAGCAGAAGTGTGTCAAGATACACTGCTGGGGCTCTGTTATACCAATGGCCATACACCTTTATAATGTCTCACTGTCACTGTGACTGTGACAACCAAGTCAGAACTTGTCTTTCTTTTAATTTTCTTGCTTGTTAGTCATTCTGGTGTGTTTACTGTACTGTATATCTACCTACAGTATGTCTACCTGGGGACAAATAAAGTTCTATCTATCTATCTATCTATCTATCTATCTATCTATCTATCTATCT
>JANRMT010062790.1:36178866-36197738 GCA_026402145.1 Polypterus bichir lapradei | reverse complement strand
TATCTATCTATCTATCTATCTATCTATCTATCTATCTATCTATCTATTGTCAAAAAGAGCTGCACATGCTTTGCTGCATTCCTTTTTGCATCTCCTCTCTGACTTTTTAATAAAGAATGGTTTTCTAGAAGATTGATGGGAGAACTGCAGGAACATTATAATTGTGCTGCCTTTTATGATTACTCATTATCCAAACTTATATAGTTTATAACTCTGCTGATCAGAATTTTTGGCTTTTGCAATATTATAAACAGTAACTATCTGACAATCTCAGAAGTTTCCTGTGGAATTATTCCAAGGTCACCCATTGTCCCAGTGCTGACCCCTCTATTCTATGGTGTAGAAGTTCCAAATCATTGTACAGAAAAATATAAAAGAAATGTAGTGCTGTGACACGGTGGCACAGAAATCAAGGTTGTAAAATAAATTTATATTTTGCCTGTTTTGCACATTTTTATTTGTAGGTTTTGCTACAAACAGAAAGACAGTGAAGACAAAAAGGGCTTACCTCTCAAATTCTTATTTATAAAACGTTGTTCTTTAGTAGGGTGTGTTAGTTTGTTTAATATTTAATTATTATTTGCCACTAACCATTGTGATGATCTGTGTTATTATGTAATAAATAATGCATGTTTTCCACCTCACCCACATTCTGATCTAACTCTGTTGCTTTCCTCAGCAAGGTTTGGTCAGTCCATCAGTCAGCTCTGTGCCAGAAATAGTCTTCACTTGAGACTCCATTCTGCCATTCCTGAAGAAGGGTGCTCTGCAAGATAATTAATTGGACCGAGGAGGAGAGTCACTCTGCAGTTCCAGGAATCCCTCCCCTGCTGTCACTGACACACACACACACACACACACACACACACACATCACTACCACCCTCCTGTCATTCTCCCCTCCCTTGCTTACTTAACTCTCCCTTTCTGTTTTGTTGCTGTCAGAGGGAACTGCACACTTCTTTTACAACTCCTTTCGTTTTCTGACACACTCCAGAGCTAGAAGAGGAAAGAAGAAGTGAAGCAGCATAAAGTGGACTTTTGGATACTCCCAAAAAGAGGCTTTAAGGCATTAACCATCACTGCCTGGAGAACAAAATGTCTTACAGACGGTCTGATCCAAACAAAGAACCGAGAATCGAGCTCTTCATTAAGGTAGGTGTTTTACTGTTTTAACTGTAAACTGTCAGAAAAAACAGACTGCACTACCTTCAGTTCATATAGTGCCATTCAGGCAGGATTATAGTTTGTTACATATATATGTTACAAATGTTGCCACATAACAAATTTGTTGTATATTTGTTGATAGTGCTAATGATTATATTATTCACAAAACTTGTATTCAGTAAGTGCAACGAGTTACATTCATGTTTCCGATGCCTGAATATACTGTGTATAACTGACTACTTCATTTTGAGTTCTCTGATCACTTAACTCTCCAAACTGGGCAGAAAAAGGTTAATAAGATTTAATATGAAACATACATATATACGGGATGTACTGCAGTATATATATAGTACCTTTGATTGATCAGTGTCTCATTCATTATAATGTGATTTGTTTATGATATAGATAACTCTAAAAGAGACAGTAGGAACAATAAATGACATGGAGTACAAAGCAACAGCATCGATATTGAGGTGGAAAACAAAAGCATAAGAACATCTTTTCTCATTTCTTTGTGCATCACTGGGGTGGGGCTGATGCTGGATTTGGAAAAGGCCACAGTTTAGCAAACGTTTTTGTATCTTTTGGCTTAACTGTTGGTGTAGCCACTTTATTCCCTAATATTTACACGGCTCAGGCAGATGATTCATGTAATCAGGAAACGAAGGGGGTTTCAGCACTAAAGAGTCTCTGAACTAAAACAAACACCATAAAACAAAAGTAGCACTTCTAAAATCCTACATATCCATAATAAAAGTATGTTAGTGGTGTGGTGTAATAGATCTGAGGAGCTGGTCTTTAAACTCCAAGGTGGCTGGTTCATTTCCTACCACTGGTCCATTGTGTATCCCTCATTAAGTTGCTGAACCTGTCTGTATTCCATTGGCATAAAACATATCTGCATAGTTAGTCTAAGTATTTGTACTTGTAAAATGCCTTGCGGTGCTGTTTGCTACTTAAAACATGGCAAACAATACATATGTTCATCTTTGTGTGCGAACTTCTAATGCACTTACTTGCATTCGTGTACAGAAGATATATATGAGAAAGAGCTCTTCTGGGGAAAGGTTTAAAACTTTTGTTTCACTTCTTTTTTCCCCCCTTCTAAGCAATTTTAACATTGAAAGCACATTGAATATTTTCACCCAAACCTTCTTCCTTTGTTAATGAACCAAGAAAGACTCATTTTAGAAACAGACAAAGGTAACACTGTCGATGGTGACTACTGAATTAGACTTGTATTAAGAAGGACTCATTGCCTCCTAAACACCGTTTTATAGTTTCGCACCAGAAGGTGCCGTTGTGTGATATTGTTGTTTCAACACTGGCTATCATCATGAAATGGTTTATTATGATGTATTAATTGGTACTGAGCCACAAATAAGGACATACCAAATTCCTTACCAATACACTAATTATCCCAAAGCACTGCCAGTGCAGACTCAGCACTCAGTTTGTCCCAGTGCTGACAGAACAGGGCAAGTCCACATCTTGGCACGACTTCTCTCTCAGGTAGTAAGCAAGACAGGATGCCTGCTGCAGCTCAAGTTGGATGGAGATGTGCATTGCGCTGCCCTGAAAATGTGGTAAGTGATGAGCATCTTGAAAGGTGATATTTGATCACCCTCATCTGTTAGCTTCTCATTGAGAGCTTTGATTAAAGGTTTTCTTTAACAAAGGTGCTGTTCGTACCACATAAGCAGGGAGAGTAAATTTCAGGTATTAGAAAAATCACAAATGTAATGATATCCCATATGCCCACCGTGTCTACTTATGCAGACTTTGCTTCTTTTTAAGAATTGTGATGTCCAGTCCCCACCTTCCAAAAACCAAGAAACTGTTTGTTCAACCCTGCTCTGGTACCTTGAAAAAAGTTACATTGACTGTACCATGGGGTCAATTTGACCTCATAGTAAAAAAAGATACTATATTACAGGAATAAAAACACTGTTTATTACAATATTTGTTTTTTATTCAAATAATTTTATGCAGCAAACGTTTGTACTCAAATATCAACAAAACTTGAGGCGTATTTGTCTTAGGAACTTTCAAATAGCCTATATCGGGGGTGCCCAACTCCAGTCCTGGAGGGCCGCAGTGGCTGCAGGTTTTCATTCTAACTATTTTCTTAATTAGTGATCTGTTTTTACTGCTAAATAAACTTCATTTGAATTAATTATAATTGACTTGGTTTTTAAGAAATGTTTCCCTGAATTTCTTCATTGTTCCTCTGAATTGCTTCATTTCTTTCCTTAAATGGCACCCAAACAGAAGTGAAATGTGAGGTGAGTGAGCCAACAGAAGACCAAGTCAGGGCCTCAAACTCCAACTAATTTCACTCCAACCAGTTGCTTAATGAGGTGCCGATTCTTGTCGTTAATTAAACCCGTTCTTTAATTCTATGGCTTGTTGCTGCTCTCATTGTGTAATAGCAGACATTTCCGGAATTGTAGATTTTCTCTTTTCTGAGAGCAGATCAGCATTCCTGAGACCTTCACCTTTCTTTATTGTCAGATATTATATGATGGTCACAATTTGTTGGTCAAGTTTTGGCTCATTTTGTGTCTCATTATTGTTTGGCTGCTAATTAAGGAAAAATAACCAAGGGGTCTGAGTCTTCAAGAGCAAGTCAAATAAAATGAATTCAAAAGAAGTTAATTAGCAGCAAAAACAGGTCACTAATTAACTCTTTGAGGGCTGATTATTTTCTTCCAAAAAACATAGTTTTTTGAAAAGCACACCAAGCAAAGGTTTCACACATAAATGAACATAAAACATTTGTTGCTTCACACGGTGGACGCCAGTTCGCCATCTCTTGCGATGAGCTTCATGTGGCGGGGCGTGGGTGGGGCAACAGCGGCAGGTGCAGTGCAATGCGGTCTGGTTTATACCTGTTGTCGTTGTAAATGGTGGTCCTCCCCTGCAAACATTGCTGTAGGCACATCAGCTGCACAAACCTGTTCAGCACCACAATCAGCTGGGGACCGATCAGCTGATGCTGGTACCTCAAATGCACTTTCGATTACTGGTATCAACATCGGAGTCAGAGTCCAATACAGCGATAATATGCAAAACGTCATCCACGGAGTATTTTGCTTTACACATTCGCTTTGATCTCTCGCCAGATGCCGATGCCATTTTTGCCATCGTTTACTCCTCGCTGCTCACGCAATTGCAGGGGAATCTCGATCAAACCAACACAACTGACGCTCCTTCTAGCAAACAGAGCGGAACAAAAACATAATGGCGAGGTTTGTCACCGTTTACACTTGATTACCGCCGTCAGCCCCTCCTGTTAACAAAAGTTGACATCCGCTCTGAAAGAGTTAAGAAAAGGGTTAGAATGAAAACCTGCAGCCACTGCGGCCCTCCAGGACTGGAGTTGGGCACCCCTGGCCTATATAGAAGCAGATATAGAAAATGTAATACAAAATCCAAATAATATTGCACAACACTTCACATGTGGGTTTCTGATTATTTTACATCACTGTAGGCCTAACTTTTACTGCTGGCATTGTGTTACGCTGTGGCACATCACAGAACCCCGAAATAAGAGAAAAATGTGGACATTTTTGCCTATTTCATACCCCCACTCCCCCCCAAAGAACAGACTGAATATCACTCTTCAAAAAAGAGATGAGAGGTGAATGTGGCCGCTCTTTCAGGGCCCAACTGAAAATAAGAAGAGAGAAGATGGTTCGTTGGTAACAAAACCAGGCCCATCTTGCCAAAGGATACATTTTTTTGTAGCTATTACAGGCATTTAGCTTTTCATCAGCTTTGAGATTAATGGGTGGTTTGTTATTTGAAAGGCACCATATGAAATAACAGTCAACCAAAAAATAGGATTATTAGACTTTACAGCTTTATTTAGAATGAAACCTTCCATTGTCCCACTGTGTATCCCATTGTGTGTCCCACTGTTATCGCTGCCAGACCTTCAGTTTGTTGTTTTTTTTTTTAACTAGAGCTTTGCGTGTAAATGTTTCTTGTTATCTCGACACACAGAGCTGCCTCTGAAACCTTCAGTCTGCTTTAAGCTCCTTATCAAGAGGCCTAGCTGCTCGGCCACATGGCCACAAGCTTGTCCCTTGGCACCCTGATAATCTTACCACCATCTCTGGCTTGGGATTCTCGGAGCCTGTGTGACACTAATTTAGAAACTGAAAACAACAAACTGGGGAAATTCTGATACTGAACTGAAAGTTGTGTCCAGCATATCACAGATGCCTTTACAGCATGTTGTCTCTTGAGAATATTACAGAGGCAAGTTATAAAAGAGTGAGACTGTTCTCACTCCACCAAGGGCTACAGAACAAAAAGCCATCACAGCTGTAGATCCTCTGTCTTTACCTACTAAATATTCCATTTGCCTGTTAAACTGAATCCATTCCATATGTTTCTGTCTTGTTTGGGAAAGCTAAGCAGAAGAAAATTTAAATGAGTTACTAGAAGGGATGGTTTTGGATTAACAGAAAGCAGCATTCTGTTTAACATTAAAGGACATTTCGAAACCTGCGTAATCCAAGGTGGAGTGGGGCCAGAACCTACCCTGGCAGCACCAGGAGCGAGGCCTAGATGGGAATGCAGAGCAGACATAATGTGCTAACTCCTCTCATTCCATGCCTTTGAGCTCAGCAGCTTTAAATGACGACGCAAAAGACAACAGAAACAGGTCTTAGCCTCTGCCAAAAGTACTGCAGTTTTACATTCATGCTCAACAACCTTTAATATGGAAAAGAAGCCTGCTTTATTGTTGATTTTTGTTTCTAAACCCACTTTTACTGTACATGATGATGGGCAGAAGCTGCCCATCTACAGAGGACACTAAAGGGCGTCTCCAACCTGCACAGAAATTAATAATTACGAGGTCCTTCAATAACAGTTCTTTATGCAGTACTAGCTATGCTAACCAACTAAGACAGGTTCAAAACTAAACAACCAACACAGAACTCAGCATTAACACTAGCAGTGCACTATCTATTGGAATGTATTTTGTTATTGTTATGCATGCATTAATAAACTACATTGCACTTGTCATTACAACAGATGGAATAAAATGCATTAATATAAATATTTGTCAACACGATATGCAATGCATATGCCTCTGTTATATGGCATTTGGTATGGGATTCATAAAAGCAGTGTTAATGTTTGTGATGTGCCGTCTGTTGGAATGACAGAGATACAGCAACTAGATAGACACACAGATGCTTGTTGGTTTATTAAGGTGGAATCTTTCCAGTATCACAGATTCAAAATAGATGTAAACTTATTATAGCCTTCAAATGAAATATGTTTTTGTCTTATTAATCATAATCGATAGCTGGAAGATGCAGCACCAAGGCAAATTAGGTTACCATTGACCACAAAACAAAACTTTTCTTAAATAAAGCACTCTTTTCAATGGACGGCCATCCTGTGGAGCCATACAAATGCAGTACTATGGATTTATTTATTTATTTATTACAACTGAGGCACAGGCAGATTAAGTGAATAGGAGGTGGGCACTGAACCAATGTCTTAGTCACTGGGCCACACTGTCATTTAGCGTAGGGTATCTCATTGCTAATCAGCCATGTTCATTCTCTGAAAAGATGAGGCTGGGACTTATCGCTCCTGAGATAACATGTTGTCATGACTCTGGCTGAAAACAAGGCAAAACAAAACTGAAGAAAACACTGAGTTAATTCAAAGGCATTGTGTCATAGCAAAGGATAGCATTCTTGCACATTATCCATATTCCAAACCCATATTCTCCACTATGATGTTACACTCAGACAGAGTGCAGATTACCGGTACAAAATAGGATCCAACGTCTACAGAATACCAGTCCATAATAGCGCACACACACTCTCAAGACCATGCCCACACAGGGCCAATTTAATGTCATTAATCACCCCTACTTGCACATACTGTATTTAGGATGTGGTTTTCCAGTACACGTACAGAGGAAGGAAATGCAAACTGCACACAAATGGACCTGGTAGGGATTCAATAATAAGCCTTCTGGCAGTAGGCAGCATCATTGTGAACCACAATGTGTTCACTTTTATGTAAAAAGACTTTTTAGGGAAGTCTGATGGGATACATAGTGATAGTGGCACAATGGTAGGAGCTGCTATCCCAAAAGCCAGAGTAACTAAATTTCCAGAATCTGTATGCTTTTAGAGCAAGTAAAACCATTCGGTGCTGTAGTTCTCATTATAATAAAAGTCTGTGCCTTTGGACTGTCTATGCAGACACGGACAACACAGTCAGGCTTTGAACTCAAGGTTCTGAACTACAAAGCAGCAGTACTAACCACTGAGCCACCTGAATGTCAGCTTTAGCCTTCTTTTAAATCCACTGCTGCTACTAATGCACTATTTATTCTTTTACAAGTCCTGCACTAGAATCCTCTTGCTATTTTCACTCTATTCCATGTTCTAATAATGCAAGTAACAATACGTGTAATGTTCCAGTAGTAGAGTAATTAAGTAATTTTATTTTGCTATTATTCAGTTACCCATTTCAAAACATTTGACTCAATAATGGAGTATATTTTTTACAGTATTAAAATACAGTGCAAAGTGTTTAGGAAGTAATGCAGTTGGATTATCTGTTTATGCCAGTTGATAAATAAGACAACTATGACCAAATATTTCATTAAAAAACTATAATGTTTCATATGAACATTAAATTACAAAATAAAAGAAAAGTCTGTAACTAATGCATATCAATCCATTTCCTAAACAACACCTGTTACTAACTGCAACAGAAGTCACAGATGTGTGGCGGGGCTTTACACCATTTTAAGAAGTCACAATTACTAACCTGCGAACATGAAGGCAAGCAAGATAGCCTCGTCACCTGGCAGAATGCTTTGAATGGCTAAAGAAAGCTACAATTCTGTAGGAATAGCTGCAAAAATACAAGAAACCACAGACCACAAACAAAAGGGATTCTGGTCTACAAAGAAAATCAGAGTCTAAGGCTTTATACTACTGTATGTGAAATAGCATCCAAAGAAAATGTTTATATGTTAACATGAATTAATCTAAATTATACACTTATAAAAATGAGTGATATACTGTACTGGATAGATAGATAGATAGATAGATAGATAGATAGATAGATAGATAGATAGATAGATAGATAGATAGATAGATAGATAGATAGATAGATAGATAGATAGATAGATAGATAGATAGATAGAAATTTAACATCTTATTAAAGAAAGAAATATCCTCTAATAGGACAATTCAGTAATCAGGCAGGAGAAAAGCTCTTCATCCATCCATCCATCCTCTTCCGCTTATCCGGGGTCGGGTCACGGGGGTAGCAGCTTAAGTAGAGAGGCCCAGACTTCCCTCTCTCCAGCCACTTCTTCCAGCTCTTCCGGGAGAATCCCAAGGCATTCCCAGGCCAGCCGGGAGACATAGTCCCTCCAGCGTGTTCTGGGTCTTCCCCGGGGCCTCCTCCCGGTTGGACGTGCCTGGAACACCTCACCAGGGAGGCGTCCAGGAGGCATCCTAATCAGATGCCCGAGCCACCTCATCTGACTCCTCTTGATGTGGAGGAGCAGCGGCTCTACTCTGAGCCCCTCCCGGATGACTGAGATTCTCACCCTATCTTTAAGGGAAAGCCCAGACACCCTGCGGAGGAAACTCATTTCAGTTTTATGGACAGAATTTCTAGGCGCAGCCAGGGTGTTGAAGGGGTCCGGTTTGGTGGACTCAGGATTGGGTCACTGCTTTTTGCAGATGATGTTGTCCTGTTTGCTTCATCAGGCCGTGATCTTCAGCTCTCTCTGGAGCGGTTCGCAGCTGAGTGTGAAGCGGCTGGGATGAGAATCAGCACCTTCAAATCCGAGACCATGGTCCTCAGCCGGAAAAGGGTGGAGTGCCCTCTCAGGGTTGGGGGAGAGATCCTGCCCCAAGTGGGGGAGTTCAAGCTCTTCATTGTATCTTTTAATTCCTCCTCGGCAAAATGCTTTGGACGGAGCATTCTTCCAAAGCAGTCTGTTACAGCATGGTCAGCGTGGTCAGAATGGTCAGAGAAACAAAGGATAGAGGTTCATTTTATAAACTAATGAATTTACATACAATATCAATCAATGCTTACATTTTACTCTGGATGGTTTGTTGGTTTACATCCAAGTGATGTACAGTATATAAAATACATGTCTATTATATTATATTCTGGCTCTTTTTATACCTTTTGTGATGAGCCACCACCCTTGAAATTTCTGTGTATATAACAACTGTCCATTCTAATTTATAGGACATCTGCTGATTTCTTAGTCATCTCTTAGTCGTCCTTCAGTACATTTTATATATTACATCAGCCTTTCTTCTTGTACATTCTTTATTTACTTGACCATCTCAGTAGTTTCCTAAATCATTTCTTATATTTCAGTGTACATTTTGTTGTTCACTTGATCTTTATCTCGTTTCCGACATTTATTAACCCTTTATGCTATTTCTTTAAGATGAATGCTATGTTACCCTAAAATTATTCTTCCACAATAGATAGATAGATAGATAGATAGATAGATAGATAGATAGATAGATAGATAGATAGATAGATAGATAGATAGATTATATGAAGAAGGTCTGACTAGTGAGCCCCCATAGTTTTAGACGCACCTTGATATTTTTCTCCAGAAATGTACAGTATGTATTGCTGGGTTTAAGAATGTTATTTTATTCTTTATTGATTATTCTTTAAATAATGCACTGCATGATCACAGACAGAAATGACTTGAGGTACCATGTGAGGAAGTGACGGGCTTTTGTGTACAGTCATTTAATTACAGGATTTGTTTGGTAATGTATAAAATGAAATATATTTACAAATGATTTAGCATTTGTACCTAAAACACTTCCAACTGAAGGAGCATGGTCACACCTACTGTAGATTGTTAATAGGCCATGCACACTTTCAAAAATAGTCCCCCAAATGGATGAAGAGTTTGGGTATTCTTTTGAGTGTAGTGCCATACTAATGTATACAAATCGATCATCCCTACTGTTTACAGCTTCCAGGCCTGTGGCTTTGATCACCGATCTCTAAAGGAGGAGCCACAATGAGAATACAAGTGTTCTGCTTATGCTTCGCAATCATAACTCTCCTGTGTTGCTTTTTACTTTCCTTTAACAGAGTTGTCAGATTACAATAAGTAAAATAAGTAGCAAAATCCATGAAAATGAAGCCAAAACAAGCAGTGAGACACCATTTGTGTGCAAGTGGAAGCCCCACAGAATGAGGGAAATGTCATGCGCTGGGGCACTGAACTGACAGCCAGAGAGTATCTCAGAAATAAAATGTAAGAAGAATGGAAACCAAACAGATCCATGTGGTCCCCTTTTTACATTGTTAACCTCTCAGCAAGCTCTACAATAGACCGCTACTGGGGGACACATGTCATGTCCAAGCTGTGGATTCTATGGCTAAGTCAGCACTGACAGAAGGCACCCTTATGAAAAAAAAATTCACTTTAAGAAGAATCGGGGGATTCTCATTCATGAAAACTTTAAAAATAAAATATAAAATGACCTGTACTCCGTAAGGAGGTTGAAAATTTTTTTCTACTGAATTTTCAAATCTTTTTCTTGAAATTGCCTCATATGGAATTTTTCTGGCAGATAAACCATTATAGGCCAGTTATTATTATTATTATATGAATAACCTGAATGTACACAACCTAATTTATGTAGAGGGTTTGATCATAAGCACACTCATACACTTCTAAAAATGACTATGCAGTCATGCCAGTAACAATAGACACCACTTTATCTTTCCTGTCTAAAGCACATTAGTTAGTGTGTTTATTTTAACAGCGACTGTGAAAGAGCTTAGATTTTCTGATACTGGTTAGCTGTTATAGCTTTAGCAATACCACAACCACAAAAAAGGCAAACAGTGGGGCAATGAGGGCGTGGCAAAGCTGATGAACTCCAAAACTGTAATGCAACAGACTTCCAAGGAGTCAAACATATATACATATTTATTAATTTAATGTAAAATCAATCAGCCCTAGAAATAATGTGCGACAGTGCCCATCTCCCACCACACCCCCAATGGTCACGGAGAGAGAGATAGCCAGGATGATATGGGTTATCTATTTAGATGTCTTTCTCTGACCATTGGCAGCTCAATGGAAGATCACCCTTTAAGTGTAGGCTGTTGCAAATTATGTGAGGCATTGCAATCCACAGGCCAGTTCACGGAGATGCAGAAATCTGTTGAACTTTTTTCAGATCTTTAATGGAAGTGAAAAAAATACCAAAACTTTTCTGTTGTCATGGTTTACAGAATATGAAACAATGTGGAAATCCCCTTCTTCAATTTATAGTAACAAAAGAGAAATCTTTATGACAAATGAAACGGGGTCAGGCAGCTGTGCCAGATGGTGCGTGTAGAGAGGAGATGCTATGGTAGGGCCTCTGATTTCTCTTGCTTCTCTCTGAAAAAGCAACATAAACTTTTATTCATTTGGTGCCATAACATATCTAACCTTTGCCATAAAAAAAAATCAGCTTTCAAGGGAGGCATCCCTCTTTGCTTTTTTAGATTAAAGTTACCAAACACGTTAAGGGATTTTAAGATAAATTTCCAAGACAAAATTATACAATTGGTCATAAGCATGTGCAGGATATCCCCATCACAGTGTTTGACTCATAGATCCAAATTAGATAATAATATAGGTGTGTCAGAGTTAAAGAAAAAAATTATGGTGACTTCATTTTAAAAGTTTATACAAGAATTTTAAAAATGAAAGCAGCAGCACTGAAAATTTCAGTAAATACATTGTCACAAGACAAATTAAATTTTAAATAATACAAAGCCTGCCTCCCACCCTGCCAAAAAAATCTAATAATCAACATAGTATAATGAACTTTTTGTCCATAATCTAATAAGAGTTTTATAAACAGTTAGTTTTTTACTTCATAAATCCTTAGACCTTGACAACATCCCTCCCTCCATCCACCCATAGATTTCTCACTCAGTTAATCCTGTTTAGGGTCTCATTGGCCCAAAGGCTACTGAAGCAGCATCAGGGTAGAACATAAGAGCCAGCCAGTCTATCATGGTGCACGTCCACTCACAGCTAAACAGCTTAGAGTTTACTGGTTAACTTGACACTCCTGTGTGAGTGTGTGTGATATGGAAGGAAGATTCAAGTCCTGGGAGAAAATACGAGAAGAACATGCAGACTACACACAGATTGTGTCTGGGCAGACATCTGCATTTAGAAAACCTCTGTTAAATACAGGAAAAGACTTAAAAAAGAGTTAAAAGAAGCAGACACAAAGAAACTAAGAAAAGTGCTCGGAATATTGCTATTAT
The DNA here is from genome assembly GCA_026402145.1 of Polypterus bichir lapradei. Classification (NCBI taxonomy): domain Eukaryota; kingdom Metazoa; phylum Chordata; class Cladistia; order Polypteriformes; family Polypteridae; genus Polypterus; species Polypterus bichir. The sequence continues at coordinate 36,185,238 of JANRMT010062790.1, read as the reverse complement.
TTTGTAAGTAAAGAGATTAATAGTGTCATAAACCTTTTTGAAAGACTTATGAAGGTTTCACTGAATACACGTTTGGTTGTCTGCTGCTTTCTAAATCTTTACCCCCCAGCCTTCTCTGTGTGTCTCACAAAACACATCAATTATACCTTAGAAAGAACGAAAAAAAAGCATACAAAATATACAAATAAGAAGACTAGTCTGGCAGTTAAACTGAATTTAAAGCAAACAAGATAGCATCAAATACATTATATCTTCAGTTTCTTGTAATCTTGATCCCTTAAAGTTATAATGGTAATAAAATAATCATATTTTGGTAAGTTTCAAGGCCCCAATCAACTCTGCTTGCATCTTTCTAGTTTCAGAATTGGCCATGGTCAGGCATGACTAGCTAGGGGCAGCAGGCTTTTGTGAATTATCTCTGATTTTCATCAAATGAAGGCTTTGTAAATATACACAACTGACCAGTCCTCAGTGAGAATTGTATTAGTATTAGTGTAGAACAAAAGCCTGCTAAGAAATGGCTGGTGAAACTGGGAATACTGGCCACTGGTAAGAGTGAGGATGTACAAGGACATGGTAATGACTGCACTGGGCGGCAGTAGTTTAATCAGGAGATCCACTGTAATAGAAATAGTAAGCTAAGGCCGAAGCTTGGAGGACCTGATGCAGATAGACAATGGCCAGGATGTGAGACAAAATTGTAAGTCGAGAAATCAAATACCAGAATATTACACATTGCCTAAGCCAAAACGCAAGATGAAAATCATAGTCAAAGAACAGAAAATAATTTGCAGCCAGGGACATGACGTTAAAGGTTCAAGTATTGCATTAGTCACAAACTCAGGCAATACAGGAGTGTATGATGCTCACCCTTATACCACCACACGTCGTACATTCCTGAAGTCTTGCCTAGCAACACTCTGGCAATCCTACATTACCAAATACAAGCAATTGCAGCAAAACAAAATGGCACCCTGGGACGACATATTTCAAAATTACTGTCTTTAAAAAATTCCCAAATCAAAAAACAGGTTAGACCATTGAATTCCTGTACTTCTAAATCCCATAAAATGTTGCCTTCATTTATTTTCAGAGGCTATAAAAATAACAAACAACTAAAAATAAAAACAAAATTGAAATCATGACAGCCTTGAGCACCACTATTGTTATTATTTAATAAATTAATGAAGTCTGGGTAAATGAAAAGCCTATTCTATTCTTCTGGCTAGGATTCTTCTTCTTTCCAGAAATATCAGAAGCATCCTAAAAAAAAAATCATATGTTAAATAGGGTTCTGCAGATTATGTCCTCTTTCTTGGTAGTTTGCCTTTTTCTATTTTTATTTTATTGATTTCCAAAATTAATTATACCAGATAAAGAGTACAAGCAGTACAACATCTGACACATTTCTATTTCCTATTAGTCTCATTTAAACACGCCCCTTAGTTAGCCACACCTCTGCCTTTGAATTGTTGCCGCCCACTTCCAAACACCATAGATAGCGTGAATGCTCTCTTCTAAGCATGCAGCCTCTTTCCACTTCTCAACCTCCATAGTTTCAACTATAGATATTGGTGGGAGATTTGAATGCTTTAGCAAAGTCTGCAGCCTTGACAAAGTAAAAAAGCTGTTTCTGGAAGATTGTGCTTGAAACATAAGTGCTCAAAGGATGTTTACGCATTGTGAGTATAGAGGTCTTTAAAACTCAGTGAATTAAATAATGTATAGGAGGGCTGAAATAAATGCATTTGATTTCTTGACCTTAAAGAGTCTCCTATGCCGATACCATGTTTTAAGTCAGTGATAAAAGATTATGGGTTAATAGCCAATAACTAAAAATGGCAGGTGAAAAGAGCAAAGCATATAGGGAAGAGTTTGGTTATGCAGGATTTGCTTTCAATGGTTCAGTTCAATCATGTACAGTTTCAGTTCTTTCTGTTCTTTTTATAATCCATCCATCCATCCATTATCCAACCCGCTATATCCTAACTATGGGGTCACGGGGGTCTGCTGGAGCCAATCCCAGCCAACACAGGGCGCAAGGCAGGAAACAAACCCTGGGCAGTGTGTCAGCCCACCACAGGGCTCATTTTATAATTTTAAAATAAACATATTTGCAATCCATCAGTGAAAAGAAGGTGTTAAATCTTTCAAAATTCTCTTTTTTTAATCATTCTTTTCCTTCCTAATGAGTGAAGTTACAATTGTTTATACATTTTTTAAAAGGGATTATAATCTTATGTCATATCTAATTATATCTACATATATATATATATATATATATGTATGTCCATCTGTCACACAAAAACTCCCTAACGACTAGGCGTTTAACCTTGATCTTGGTCTTAATCGAGAGCTTAGGATGTGATATGTGTAACATGGGCCAAGAATCAGAGGAGCGGGCTAAAACAATTGGGCTTCAGGTCCTTCTCACAGCAAGCGGCAATGCGGCCTCACACCCTAACTAGCAGGAAAAGAAAAACTGCATGGTACGCCGGTGATGCCACATTACAGGCATCAGGAAAAGAACAGCGACAACCTCAACACACAACTCTGAAGCACATTGCACAGGCTGACTGACTGTTTTCATTGTAAATGCAAGCCATTCACTCAGAGTGCAACAGAAAGGTTTACATAATCAAAGAATTACATGTGTAGGCTTCCTCTACCATGTTCTTGGTCTTTAGGTCCTTTGCATATCAAGTGATGCCATAGTAAGTGACGCGGCTGCCAAGAAAAGAATGAACACCTAAACATGAAGCAAGTCTGTCTGGAAAAGAGCTGCAGCAACATTCGCCATCAGTGAAGGACATTGTAGTAACCTCTGTAGAGTGGAAGCATGTTAGTTTAGATACATTTCAATCTACCAACTAGTGAGAAATGAAAAGATGACCATATTCTAAATTCTAAAATCGTTATTATTTTCCATCAAGTGGTAAAAAATGAATAAGAATTTAAATTACTTTTTTTAAATTGCTTTTTGTATCTTAGATGTTTTCATCGTTGTCTTTTGTATATATTATACTTTTGACCCGAACTTTTATTTACTTGAGTTAAGCTCTTTTTTAAATGACTATTTCAATACAGTATTGTAACAAAAAGCGGTGTCACTGTTTGTTAGCCATTTCAGAAAAGACATTGTAGGTCAATCTAACAAAAGTCCAAACAATATCTTAATTACAATGTAATCAAACAATATCCAATAAACAGTGGAGGTCATAGGACTCAAACACAGATTAAATATTTAGTTGAAAATAAATCTAAAAGCATTTTATACCATAATTATGCATCCATTTCTGAACCCATTCATTGAATTCAGGACTACAGTGAGCAGAAACTTTCCACAGTAGCTCAAGGAATAAAGGGATGATAGGTCATAGCAGAGTTGACATATTCTCTGGCAGTGTGACAACTTAATGGGCAAATTATGGTTATTGTACATCATGGAGATGTGGAAAAAAAACTAGAACGTCCATAGAAAACCTGTGCAAAGATAGAAAGGAATGTGTAAATAACACACAGATAGTTGGATGAGTTTAGAAACCAGTATTGTTGGGATGGAGCAGCACTAGTTAAAGTAGATAGATAGATACTGTAGATAGATAGATAGCTAGATAGATAGATAGAGAGGCACTCTATAAATAAAATGTATTATTATTATGATGATAGGGCAGCACGGTGGCGCAGTGGGCAGCGCTGCTGCCTCACAGTTAGGAGACCTGGGTTCACTTCCCGGGTCCTCCCTGTGTGGAGTTTGCACATTCTCCCCGTGTCTGCGTGGGTTTCCTCCCAAAGACATGCAGGTTAGGTGCACTGGTGATTCTAAATTGTCCCTGGTATGGTATGGTATGTTTACAAGCCTTAAATTTTACGCCGTTTGCCTAGTTCTCTCTCTCAGGGGTGGGGATCAATTCGTTCTTAACTCAATTTTACTTTTTGTAAAAATTGATTGATTTGTATGATTGCAATAAAATTAATACAACTTCAAAAAAATAAATAAATAAATAAATTGTCCCTGGTTTGTGTGTGTGTGGCCTGCGGTGGGCTGGCACCCTGCCCGGGGTTTGTTTCCTGCCTTGCGCCCTGTGTTGGCTGGGATTGGCTCCAGCAGACCGCCATGACCCTGTAGTTAGGATATAGCGGGTTGGATGATGGATGGATGGATGGATGGATTATTATGATAGATAGATAGATAGATAGATAGTCACTCTATAAATAAAATGTATTTTTGTAATTATTGTTATTATTATAGACAGATAGTAAGTAAGTATTTAAATAAATAATAAATAAATATACACACACATTTTGCTCTGAACACACACTAGAATTGCGCTAAAGGAAGAAAATTGAAAAGAAAGACAAGTTCTAACTTGGCTGTCCAGTCCCAATGAGGCACTATGCAGACATATTGCTGTTGGTATAAACGAGCTCCAGTCACGTTTCTTGACACACTTCTGCTGAATAATTTGTTGGCTGAAAGTCCTCAGTGTTACTGAGGCAGAGAGAGGATGTATAACATTGTTCACAACGGCAATCAGTTTTGTATTTATTCTCTCCTCCTCTAATACCTCCAGGGGGTCCAGAGTGCGTCCCATTGCTGAACTTACCCTTTTAATTAGCTTGGATAGCATTGGCATAGCAACCTGTCAGACACACGTACACTTGTCCTTTTATTAAGGTGGATTCTGCCTCACTAGAAAGTCTTTCCAAGGCATTATTAAAATCTGAATTCTAAGGTGTACTTCGGGATATCGCCATAAAAAATAGAAGTACTGTACAGTTGTTTGCTACACTTTGCTGATTGAATTTGCCTTGACCGCGCAAAATCCGCAGACTGCAGCTAATTCTCAAATGCAATTGTGAATTGTGCTTTATCTCACTTTTCTTTAGTAGTGAGGTGTTAAAATATTGTTTAAAGACCAACAAGTACAATATGTTGGAATGCAGTTCTTTTCAGATTCAATGCTCAAATATGAGGACTTCTAAGTGGGACATATATGTCTTGGCATATCATCACACCATTCAATACGCAGTATGGTGACACCTTTTCTCTCATCTCCTCTCCATGCGTACTGTATCCTGGTTCAAAATTTAAAAAATCTTCTTTCTAAGCCTCCATATTAAGAGTGTATTCTGGGTTGTTTGCTAGAAAAAACTAAAAAGGGAATATCTGATTGCCTGACAGGTGGAATTATATGTCAGAACAAAGTTGTACTGTATGCACCATTTTTCTTTTAGACCCTGCAAGCCTAGCTTAGAGAAACTGGATTTAGATAAGGGGGGAGAGGTTTATATTTATTTCTTTCAAAACACAGATCAATAAAATAATGGTCTGTGCATAGACACGGCTAAGGCTGCATCAGAAGTTTAGAAGATGGTTTAAAACATTTTAAAAGAAGTCAGTTTCTTCATGGGAGGTCGAATGTCTGCTGCCAAATGGGATTCCTATTGTTGTTGCAAAGGAAACAGGGAAGTTAAGAGTGACTACAACCCAATTAAGAATTCGAGATATGATGTGCTAATTGGCTAAAAAAGGAATGGATTTAACATTATTGGTATCTTATTTTGCAAACCAAGCCATGAAAATAAAATTAGTTTAATAATATTTAAAACAACTGTGGTGGGCTGGCACCCTGCCCAGGGTTTATTTCTTGCCTTGCGCCCTGTGTTGGCTGGGATTGGCTCGAGCAGACGCCCGTGACCCTGTAGTTAGGATATAGTGGGTTGGATAGCGGATAGATGGATATTTAAAATAATACACGTTTTTGAGAAAAGTGAAAGCAGTATTTTCAGTATTTCATACTACAGCAAAAGAATATGTGTGATTCAAAGAGAATGCTTTGATCTAGGATGTACAAAATGTAAATAAGGTTAAGAGCTGTGAACAAAGCAGACATTTCCATGTATAAAGACGCGTGACGAGAAACCCTATCACCTTCCTGTCTTCTGCTTCCTACAACTCACAGAAATGAGCGCTCATATATTGTTAATTGATTCTTCTCTATGCCATGTAAGAAGAGGATCTGGAATTGTCTGCTTATATAGCTGATTGGTGACTCATTTCTTTTACAGGCTGGACATGATGGTGAAAACATTGGCAACTGTCCCTTCTGTCAACGGCTGTTCATGGTTCTATGGCTAAAAGGTGTAAAATTTACTGTAACCACTGTGGACATGAAAAAGTAAGATTTTGAATAAATAGTTAAAATAGTATTGTCTGGTTTTACATGCATTTTTATTACTCTTTAATTTAATATTGTTTTTTGTATCAGTATACTGCTGCTGGATTATATGAATTTCCCCTTGGGATTAATAAAGTATCTATCTATCTATCTATCTATCTATCTATCTATCTATCTATCTATCTATCTA
>JANRMT010062790.1:36142120-36171657 GCA_026402145.1 Polypterus bichir lapradei | reverse complement strand
ATTATTATTATTATTATTATTATTATTATTATTATTATTATTATTATATGTATTAAAAGTACAACTACTGTAGCTTATGAGCCAGACATCTGAAAATAAGTCCATCACAAGAGATGATTCATCCACTCCAGAACACCAGAGACTGAGAAGAGATGGAAAATGGAAAATTCTTAGGAAAGGCAAACCAAGAACATTTACTACATTTAATAGATACATTCACAACATTTATTTCATTAAAAAACAGTGTCATTGTGAAGCAACCTGAGCAGCCACTCTAAGAATAGGATGGTATTCCAAAATAAGCAGACTTGAACCTTGATTGAAAAGCTGAGACCAATGGGAATTCTTTAATATTGGTAGGCAGACTGTGGCAGAGTTTGGATTCCTTGAGGTAAAGACTCTGCCTCCAACAGTAGTTTTCTTCATCCTTGAAATAAATGAATAAATGAAGCAAAACACATTGTAAAAGGGAGAAAAAATTTGGAATGTTACATTCAAGTGGAAACTAGTGAAGTGATTTTAGAACCGATTTAAGTTATGTTACTATAGTTAGCTGAATGTGGCATTCATTGGTTGAAAACAAAAGTGAGTAAAAGAAGTAAAATAAAAAGAAAACAGGATAAGGGCCAGGGCCCTAAAAGGATACTCCATTTAATACTGAGTTTTCTTTGATAACTCAATGTGCTTTGAAGCACTGCCAGCCGTCACTATGGCAGGATCTTTTCAATTTTCTAGTGAGTCTTTTTCTTCACCTAGTCTGGTCATCAGACAATAGAAGAAGAATAAGTACTCTTTCCATTGAGGTGTAATAAATGAGGGTGTAGTCAGGTCTGCACTATTGTCCCTCTTCCTTGTTTCCTGACTTAAAGACTACATACACAGTAGGCGAAAGTCAAACATGTTAGATCACCACTATTCTAATGCCTGTGAGAGCAGCAGATGATTTACACTCTTCATGAGTAATAAGTTTAGAAATACAGACACAGTGTGAGTAATGGATAATGGGGAGAGAACCAAAAGACTTCTGTACTGTAGCTACAGCTTTGAGGGTGGTCAGCAGTGGACCAAAGAGGTTACCAGAGGAGGAATTTATTAATGTGGGTTAGGTAATTGATTATTTGGTAGCATCAATAATTAATGAAATATTTCAGTAAGGCTCCTCTTTTATTTTCCTTACTTTTCTCCGTAGATGAGGATTATATCAAGATAACTGAACCACATTTGTTGTAAAAAAACAAAAATTTAAATTTTTCATAAACACAAGGATTGTAGAGATTTAATAATTGCTTAAATATAAACATGGAATATGTAATGCAAGACAGAAGAGGTTGTTCTTAAGGCCATGTCACATTACTTGACTTTTTCAGTGATTTTTAGTTGTAGACTTCATTTACATAATCCTAGTGAGACAGGGGCAGTCGTTGTTCATGTAGTGTGGCATAGCCAGTCTGTGACTAACCCCGATTTTTTCTTAAGCTGTAGGGCAGACTTGTGTGTGTGTGAGTGCTGACAACCCATGAGCACTCACCCAGAAGTACAATATGCTTAATGCAGCTAATACAGTATATTGCAGCTACACGGAATAAGGAGCACAAGTGTTTTGGAATAAGCAAACAGAACATACAATCATCTGTCTGATGCATCATGTTTTAAGTACCATTACAGAATGGAAAAAAAAGACAGAAAGGACCAAGACTGCAGCTGAACTTACTTTTCTTGTAAAATCATCATAGGGGAACCAGCTCCATCAGGCAGCAGCACATGACTGGCTGTCAGAAACAAGGGACACACTTGTGATCCTTTAGAAATTAAAAAATGTGCTGGAAAGTCGTGGTGCAGTCATCTACTTTGGTATGCCCTGTGGGTTCTAGTCATGTAACGTGACATGCTCAGGAGCCAAGACCAGCAACTGCAGCCATCAAGCTTGACAGCCCCTCAGACTAGATGTCATGGTATGTGACATTGGCTTTAGTCATTTAGACGTTTTCTGGAGTTTCTTGTTATTATAAGGTTTTTTGTAAATGTTTTGTCTCTGGAGATCTATCATGATATCACAATTTTCTCATCTCTGTATATGACATACATAATGCAGCTCCTTCCAGTGTAGCCAAAGGCCTGTAAAAGTGATAAGTCTAAATGACACTGTTAGTCAGGAGCTTGTTATACAGCAACAATTGGCTGGCCTTTTACTCATTATTTAGAATTCTGATTTATCAAGGCACAAATAAAGTAGTTTTACAGTACCAAGGCATGAAGGGAGATGTCCAGTTCCATTTGAACTTGTATACCATTGCTCTTTTTCTAGTAAAGAACGTTGCTTGCAACATCATGTGTTAGTTGTCTTTGCCAAGTGGTCCTTTTTCCAGATCATCTACAACAGTTTCTTGCACAATAACTCATTCTCTGAGTTTCTTTTCTTGAAGTAAGGCTTATTTACCAGACTAGATTCAGCTACTGGCACAGAGCTGGACAATGACTCTTAGATCAGTGGAACTCATTTTCCTGTATCTGAGTATGTTTAGTAAAGAAAGTCAACTATGTCATTGAAAGCCAAGCAAAACAGAGCATTCCCCTCTTTGTCCTGCAGAGGTTCAACAGGAAGAGTGGGGTCAACCAATGCCCATACAAAAGGCCAAGCTGGCTCCTGTCCCTGATGAGTTATCACAACTTAATATAAAAAACTGTGCATAAAAATGAATGAGAAGGTTCTAATTATTAAAAACATTTTATTTTTTTTGTTTAAGGTATCCACACCTAAGCCCTCTGAATAAGGAATCTTTTGATGTTGGAAGTGATATCTTTGCCAAGTTCTCGGCCTACATTAAGAACTACCCAGCAAATGAGAGTAAGTCTTGTATTAAAAAGAATTAAGAGTTTCATGCCAGCATTAACAACTGCAAGAAACAAGAGCTTAAGAACAAGTCAGCAGTCATAGTAGCACAGTTTTTACAAATCGGAGTTCTATAAACCGTGAAAATAATGACTTGGGCCCTCTGATCTCTGCTACTTAATTAACTCAAATCATCCCAGCTATACAACACTAATAGGGACCAGAAAGTGTGGCCAGTAGAGAAAATGACATATCGAAGCTTCAGAAATAATGAAAAATTCTGTTAAGGTGGACCAAGTGTTGACCATTTTCTCCTTAAAACACTTTTTTATAAATTAAAAATTAAAGATAATACAATACAATGTACCAGTACATTAGTTAATTAAAAAAGGAAATGGCTGTTAATGATTGTTAGTGATGCAAGTTTTTAAAGAGTCTTGCTTTTAGCAGAATGAATTTTAAATTGTAAAGGCGCAAAAGAAATGAGCAGGATTATTAATTTTTTCATTGTCTTCTCCTGAAAAATCTTCAAACAGCTCTTGTGGACAAAGCTATTCATAAAGCCTCATACAAACAGAGAGTCATTTGTGCATGATACACCTAGTTTGTCTTTTATAATTTTGTTTATTTTATTGTACACTATTGTACTGGGCCCATTCACTTCTTTTCTTTTTTATCATTAAATTCTGTGCTCACATATACATATTATTACTCATATAAATACTGTACAATGCTTTAATTGTTAAGACCTCATTTGGTTGTCTGAAGGCCACACTGTCTTTAGTACAGAGAATGAAGCAAACGAATATAAACCTTTTTGCTGGTTAGCTAAGCATACAAAATGTGTTCTACTATGAGAGATAGTCTTCATTTTCTGGGGTCAGCTACATATATCCAGAGGGAAAAAACGTATATTGATAAATTTGAAAAAAATGTACACCAGGAGGGCAGCACAGGGGCGCAGTAGCAGTGCTTCTGCCTCGTAATAAGGAGACCAGGGTTCACATGTCAGCTCCTCCCTGCATGGAGTTTGTATGTTCTCTCCAAGTCTGTGTGGGTTTCCTCCAGGTGCTCCCACAGTCCAGAGACATCAGTTAAGTGAATTGGTGATCCTAAATTGGCTTTCCTGCATGTTAGGGGTGAAGAGTGGAGAGGCAGTGAGTTAGACCACCTCTTCAGCAATAATATGGTCATACTAAAAGAGAACTGATGTCCATGATTACCATCTGCAGAAGTAACATTAGCAGTTGCAAAGGCCTTAAAATTCAATAGATAAACCTGTTTTAGTCTAGGTAGGTAGGTAGGAAGGTAGGTAGATTGATGGATGGATGGATGGATGGATGGATAGATAGATAGATAGATAGATAGATAGATAGATAGATAGATAGATAGATAGATAGATAGATAGATAGAGTCGACTCTTAAGTGCTCAAATAAACAGAGTTACATTTTTCTAGCTCTCCCTAACAAGCTCACATACTGTACATAGACAGATATAACTTTTTTTTTATTAAACTTCATTAGCTCCATTCAATTACACAATAAACAAATGAAGCACTAGCACTGAAACAACACACTCACTTTCAGAACACCACTGTAAGAGTTTAAGAGTGATTGTCGCTCTCCAAACATAGCACAATAAATAATTCAGGTAATTCAATTTTTAAGGAGGTGAAAATGTAATTTAATTCACAAGCTTACAGTTCTTGTGTCTAAATTTACATGCAGAATGCTGTAAACGTGGAGTTTGTGTTTTAAACTGTTTTAACATGCTTTTTTTGTGAAACCCAAAGACATCATTGTAGATTAAAATGAAATACATACTGACAATGATGATGCTCCTACACTGCTCTGCGTTTTAAATATCTCCTCCTTCTCTCCTCCTGTACAAGGTCTCTGGTGCTTTAACTCTCTTTTCCTCTTGCCTCCATAGACTATGAGAAGGCTTTACTTCGAGAGTTCAAAAGGCTGGATGACTACCTCAACTCTCCACTTCCAGAGGAAATTGATCCCAACAGCACGGAGGATGTGCTTGTTTCCACAAGGAAATTCCTGGATGGCAACCATCTGACCTTGGCCGACTGCAATCTGCTGCCTAAACTGCATATAATAAAGGTTTGTTCTGAGGGAAAAGTATCTGAGGATTCTATTAATTCAGGTCTTAAGTATCTATTTGGGTTATCTCTTTATAGAAACAAGAGGTATTTTGAAATAGTCAAACAATGTGGGCTGGGCTGCCAGTAATTTCTAATGAAGTAGAAAAAGTTGTATTGAAAAAGGCCTGTAGCTCTTCAATTGTTCTGCATGTTAAGATAATAAAGTTAAAAAGTGGTTACTTTGGTGTTAACACAAACTACAACCATTTTCATATAACCACATAAATAGCTGTATTTCTAAGTTCCACATTACACTCGTCAATTAGCACTTTAGCTTACCAACAAATAATACTCACCCCTTTTAATAGATATTATCTCGACTTACCTAGGAGAAATGCCCACAAATTAATTTCCTCAACTTTCAAAAATCTTAGGCTTTCTGATGGGAGAGACACATTGCACTCTTCCTTATACATTTACTATCCTATGAATTTACCAGTAAATTGATGGGCTGTGGTTGTGGCTGAATACAACTGTGGTCAAGTATGCACGAAACGACTTTTAGCAATTACCAAGGTCAAGACCTAAAACAATTTCCGTGAATTTACTGAGTCTTGTACATTATATGTAAACTAAGTCATAAAAATGATGTAATATAAGGGACTTGAGCAGCGACAGATTTTAGTATCCATGAGGGGTCCTGGAGCCAATCCCCCGCAAATACTCAGGGTTGACTGTACTTTTCTATTACAGGTAAAAGGGGGTACCTTTTTTAGTAATGAAATACAGTCAGTTACTATGCATGTTGGCTGTCCTTAAATAAGATGTGTGCAGAAAACACATGAACGCATCCTTATGATGTCACAAAGACACCCATAGGTCACACCTCCAGCAACACAAGGCATCTTAGCCACTGGTTCTAACATTGTGATTAGTGTTGATCGGTGAAATTGGCCAAATCATTTTCAAAGCGAATATGTTGTATTTGTCAGTAGCCTTGTTCACTGAATATTCTCCTGTAAATTCACCATGTGGAAGGCTTACAAGAACATTTTTCCAAGCATCCCATGATACTTTGTGAGGCCATTGTGACAACATAAAGCAGTAGCAGCCATGCGCAGAACTTTTACACATTCCTACTGTAAGATTCAATAGTACCACAGCACAGTGCTTGGTATAATAGACATAATAATCAGTACATAAAATAAATATGTACTTTTTTGATAAAAAAATGAAAACAATCAGTTTAATACCATGAAACACACAAATTATACATTAAAATCAATTAAAATGTATGCATTCAGCTGGAGTCATATTACAGGATTCCTACTCAAAGGGAAAGTCGAACTTGTAGCTTCAAAATGTGCATGTACTGTTTTGATTCTCACAATTGGTAAAGACAGCATATAAATAAGACATAATGTTCATATTTAACTTTCATTTTCTTGTATTAGTATTATTTCACAACAGTAAAGAATACCCAGCATGAATGAAAATATTGCCCTAGCTAAAGTGCCATCTGAGGCAATCGCCTCATGGCAAAAGTTCACTAATTCCTTTACAGAACTTGTTATGGCAGCATAGAAAACAAGGTAGGAGCTAACTGTGGGTAGGACGCCAGCCCGTCACAAAGCACACATCTACCATCATCCACACTGGAAACAACATGGAGTCAACAGTTAACCTGGCATGCGTGTCTTTGACATTTGGGAAGGAATACGAGGATAAGGCACTGCATATTCTGCACAGACAATACTTCAGACTGGATTTGAACTCTGGAAAGTGGAAATTTGAGAACATTTTTCAAAACACTATACCATGACTCAGAGTTTTACATTTACACTCCAGCCTGGCTTGCAATGCACCTTTTTAAGAGAAAGGACTCTTTAATTGTCCCTGTTTCAAAAAAGCAATAGGATATTGGAAACAAACTGCAAATGCCACCAACAGTCTTTAAGTCTGGGGTACATGACATTTTTCATGAATAAACTTGAAGAGTTGAAAAGATGATTTGCTGTTTGTTGATACCAAATAAACTAGAATGTAAACTACTATATATAATTCCAGATATTCAGTTTTTTGCTTATAGTTAAACAGCCATGCTCAGGAGCCTCACAAATCTCAGCAATGCTCTTCATCATAGTACATGTGGCTTACTCAAGTTATTCCTTTTTCAACCTGGGTGAACCCTGTCACTCGACACAAAGTTAGAATGCTAGTGTTAAATGTGCTCTGGAGTTCTAAGATGGGTATGTTAAGGAGAAATACTCTACCTTGAAGTAAAGGACTAAAGTGGTATAGTTAGCCCCCGGGTGCAGTTATGGTTTTGTATATTTTTGGAATCTGTAGGTCTTGATATGTGCTTTGCTCATTCTGTTATATGTGTCTGTGGTGGACCCCACACTAGTGAGAATTTAGAGGTGAATATTCTTTGTTTTTGTTATATAATTAGATGGATTAGTAAATTCATTCACAATATAATTACAATTTAAATCTATAACAGAAAAACTACTAATTCAACCTTTTTGGTTTAGATTGCAGCAAAGAAATACTGTGACTTTGAGATCCCAAGTGAATTCGCTGGTGTTTGGAGGTATCTGAAGAACGCTTATGAGAGAAATGAGTTCAGCCACACTTGCCCTGCCAATGAGGAGATTGAGAGGGCCTACGTGAGCGTGGTAAACAAGAGAAAATGAGGCCAATGTTAAAATCAAGAAACTTTTTTGGAAGCCAGAAGATAAAAATAATATCCAAAATATCTCACTACCTTTTCTCAGCCTTCTCTTTGCTATCTGCATATCACAAGGACCGATGAGAGCCCCAAAACTCTTCTATCTCAGCGCACTTTACTGGGACGATTAAGTGAACTTTGCATCAGTGACTTTAACGGATGCTGCGGTTATAGTAAAAGTGGACGAAAGAAAGAACTGGACAAAGGTGGCCGCTGAAGAAAGATGTCGTTTTAGGTTAATGAGATTGAAAGATTCAAAGAAAGTGCAAGAAAATTAGGAAACAATTTCCTGGCCATTTGTGTGACAAATCTTCCAGTAGAGGGCAAGAGAGATCTATTAAGTTAGAGATCTGGGATTATGCAGTGGTAAATGAATTAACTCTAATGAATTACAGAGAAAAACAGGAGGGATGCTTGAATAGATCCTTAAATTACTAAAATGTATTGGCAAATACACTCTGCAAGTCACACCACTTCATTCTGAGTGTAAACCACAAAGGAGAATAAAATTGGCCACTCAATGACAAAACTCTGTATATAAGACACATACTGTTCAACCTACTAATTTATGGTGAAATGCATGTATTTTATACTCTCCTGTCTAGAATTTTTACTTATCATCTACACTATTAATACTACTAGGCACATTTCAATTTCAGCTATCTTTATTGCCCTATCGAGCACTTACTGTAGGTAATGTAACTCCATGTGTATACACTGCCATTCGCACTGTTAAGCACGCACGCACAAACACACACATAGATATATATATATATATATATATATATATATATATATATATATCTATATATATATTTTTTTATTTGTTTTTTTTTTTTTTTTTTTACATGGAAGCTTGTCTTATCTGTTGAAGTTCCCTTCAAAAGTGGACATTAGTATTTATTGCACCTTTTTTAGTTATGAACATGGGTGCCAACTTGTCATAAGTATTGGTAAAGCAAAAAAATAATATGCTACCAAATAAATAATAATCCAACAATAACAACATTACTACTACTACTGATAATAATAATCATCATCATCAATAAACTGTCATAGCACAGGAGATACATGCGCAGCAAAATAAAATTCAACAATCAACGAGCAACAGGACTGTGACTGTAGGCATTGACTGTATTGCTAAAGTTTGATTTATTTCAATTTTTAAGCATCTCTCAAATGGGCTTACATTCAAACTTGTGGTAAATCTCTGCAAACTTCCATCCTCCATTGTTCACCACTACATGTGACCTAATTGATTTTGTCCTGACATGTTAAAAAAGTTCTCCTCTGTGTTCCTCTTGGACATCGGATGGTCATTATTTGGATGGTGAACTTGCATTCTTTTTATACATAGACTTAGATACAGTAGAGCTAAACGTTTAAAGAGAATCATCATTATACGCTCTGATTATTATACTTTGTTAATTGAATTTCATGATTATAATAGACTGTTCATTTTATTTCCGGGGCCTAAGTTTAATTTACATTTTTAAGGGGGCTGTATGGTAAGATTATGATTGTGTTGACATCATCAATATCATCTATCTCTTAGACTGGTGGGTTAAATAGAAAGCTACCTTTTCATAAAATTGTTCATACTGCTGTTAAATTGTAATCTTATTTTCACTCATGTAACAAAGACTAATTTTTTTACAGAAATGCAAAATGCAATAATTTAAGAAAGCCCGCCAACACAAGTCAATATGTATGTGTTTTCTGTAACACGTGTATTTTCTGTCTGAGTGGCTTATCTCTCATGTTCAGAAGTTTCTGCACGCCGATTTCTCTGAGCACTTGACAAACGGCCTGCAATGTTAGTAGTTTGCAGTCTGCCATGCGAGTGTTATTCATGGTGGGCTATTAGGTCACATCCATCTGATGAGTTTATTTTTATAAACTTTGTAGATTCAGAATAGATGCTAGTACACAGTCATATCAGATTTGAGTTGCTTGCAAAATTAGTTTGAACAGTCAAACAAAAAAATTAGATCTGAGCCATAAACTGGAATGGAGTCCATTTTCCCTGCAGTCTGAATGTACTTTTGGTGGTCTGTAGCAAGACATGGACTTCAATTCATTTTTACCACTGCTACTTTTGTCTGGCAATGCTCTGAGATTTTCATTGCAATCCCAACTTTAGACTGAGAGGGCAGATGCCCCTATGCCTACCCCGAGTAATGGTGCCTATGGTGTTGACCACATTAATTTAAAGATTTTCTCTTTTATATAAAATAATATACATGTCATAGTTAAACTTTATGCTGATACCTTCTACACTATGCTGGCATGTGAAGCCCTCATTAGAATAATTTAAAGTTAAATTCTTGAGCGATATGCATTGAACACACCATTATGTGCTTCATGACTAAGAAAAAAAAAGACATGTATTTTTACACAGTTTTATTATATTTTCAATTAAAAAGAGTATATAAACAGTATATTTTTGGTAGTTTATACAGCACCTTTTATGGTAAATCTTAAAGCTTGCTGATTTCTATAAGTGATGGTCACTTATGCAGGTATCATATTTATAAAATGGAAGCAATGGCAAGTTCAGTTAGCAACATGGAGTCATATGCTGAAGAAACTGAACCAGAAAACATTTGTGAATCCAACATTTTATCCATTATGCTACCTCTCCTACTCTTCTGTTGTTAAACATTGTAGAAAGTATGACCAGTAGGGGTGCCACCAAGCCCCAAAATCCAAACACCAACACATCCAACACAGTTATGGTTTCAAGAAACGGATTTGTTTATTAAACACAATATCTTCACAAGTGAGCAATATCTACTTCCATAACCACAGATAAAATTTCACACTTCCCCCTCCTTCCACCCTCTGCCTCCCAACTTTAACTCACCCAGATGAGGTTCTTTTATGCCTGACCTGAGAGCACTTCGTGTGCCACAATATTGAATTTTGGGAGCAGTTCCAGGTCAGACAGAACCTTCTTAAAATAAGGACATTTCCTTTCTGCAGTATCCCCTGGCAGCCCCCAAGACAGCAGAGCTCCCCATTGGAAATACAATTCCCATCTCACCCTGCAGGTGTACACCTGGGAAATCCACCTAAGGAATGCTGCCATCTAGTGTGCTAGAGAAGGAATTGTTCTGGATTTACAATCTTCTCCTGTTCCTCCTTTATGGCCCCCTGGCCAGGAAAGGCACAAGCAACCCACCAGGCCAGGAGGTCTATACATCTTCATCCTCCCATTAAGGCCCCTCATTCGGGAAAGGAATCATTCTCACTCCTGCCAGGGTTACCAGTCCAGCTACCTTGGCACCAACATAAATTACCAAGTATGTTTTTACCTTCTAAAATAAAAATTCAGAAGGATGACTTCCAAGATTTAAAATGTATTGATTAACCAATGGACTTTGACAAGAATAGAGAGAATGGTGAGAGGCTTTTATAAAAGCTAATATTTACACAATTGACTGATTTGATGTGTACTAATGAACAGTTTTTCAATATTTGATTGAAGTACTACAGTATATACTTGCTCTTCACTTCGCTTATGTACACCGTGACCTCTTTTTTAAATAAACAGTTAAAAATGTTTTGCAGTGAATTTCATTGTGTGTTGCAGTGTGGTCTGTCGGCCTGGTAATGAAGAACTCTTGTATGACTCTAGCATCAAAAAAACTTCGCTTTGAACTAATTTCAGTCATAATGATTATAATTGGCTTTTGTTTCACTTTGAACTAATGTCTGTCTTAGTTATAATTTACTTGCTCATCTTACCTGTTACTATTATGATCCTGTTAGCACTGTCCTGAGACTAAAAACGCCTAACACAACCCAAGAGAATCAGTGCTGCAAGAAGAATTACATTTAAGAAATCAGTGTGCAAAACATTTTGTCATTCTCTTAGCACCAAGGCCTCGATTACACTGTAGGTATTTGTAACAAATGGAAAATCTGCTCAATAAGACAGTGTTGAATGTTACACACAGAATGTGACGTAGTCTGGCACAAATTAAACGTACACAAATTCAGTTTCATGTACACATAAACAGGGAAAAGAAGGCAATGAATTTAAAAGATAGGCACAGTCATTTTGTATGGTAGAAAAGGCAGCAAGCCACTTTACTCCCATACGCCTGGTCTGTCTCTGACACTGTGGGGCACTGTGGCTTCAGAAGGACCATATCTAAATATGCTTACCAGATTTTTTGCTGGTTCACGGATTTCTGCGGATAATGGGTGTTTTAATTTATGGTACATGCTTCCTCAGTTGGTTTGCCCAGTTGATTTTATACAAGAGACGCTATTGGCAGATGGCTGAGAAGCTACCCAATCAGAGCACGTATTATGTATTAAATAAAACTCCTCAATGATATACAATATGCTTCCTGCGTGGTGCTTCGTATACTTAAAAGCCCAAACAGCCGTATTGATCTTTGATTGTTTGCTTTTCTCTGTCTCTCTCACTCTCTCTGACATTCTCTGCTCTTGACGGAGGGGATGTGAGCAGAGGGGCTGTTCGCACACTGGCCTAGAGGATACGGACGCTCTTCTAAAAAATGCTGAAAGACTACCTTCACATTGCTCCCTTCCTTGCAGCTGCTTTGTCAGGCGGTTCTTCACATACTTAAAAGCCCGAACAACCCTATTGATTTTTGATTGTTTGCTTTTCTCTCTCTCTCTCTCTCTCTCTCTCTGACATTTTCTGCTCCTGACGTGCACTCCTTTGAAGAGGAAGATATGTTTGCATTCTTTTAATTTTGAGACAGAACTGTCATCTCTGTCTTGTCAAGGAGCACAGTTTAAACCTTTGAAAAAGAGACAAATGTTTGTTTGCAGTGTTTTAAAGTCCCTGTCTCTACAACCTCCTGTGTTTCTGTGCAAATCTGTGACCCAAGCCTGTCAATATAAAAATAACAGTATTAACGTATGGTTTTTACTTTGCAGATTTTCACCTTTCGCGGGGGTTCTTTAACAGAAACAGGTTTTCTATGCTCTAACTGCGAAAATATTCGATTTATAAATAAAGAATACTACTTCGCGGAAATTCATTTTTAGAGTCTGGAACTAATTAACCGCGATAAACGAGGGTCGACTGTAAAACAATTTGGAATGAGATGACAGTGACTGTGAACAGTTATCTTTTCTGGTGGTGGAACTTGTGTTTTTTCTCTTGTATGTCTGTTCTGGTGTGGTAGAAATGTAACATCTTATCCTCTAACAAGACAAACTGAGTCAGTAATCAGGAAGGAGGAAAGCTGTTCATTGTATCTTTTATAGAGGTGCATTTTTTGTAAACTATTGAATTTACATACAGTGTCAATCAATGCATACATTTTACTCTGGTTGGTTAATTGGTTTACACCCAAATCACATGTATAAAATAAAATTCTGTTATATTATACTAAGGTTCTTCTTATACCTCTGAGATGAGCCACCATTCTTGAAATTTCTGTGCATATAACAACTGTCCATTTTGATTGTTTATAGGGACACTTTCAGTACATTTTCCTATTCACTTGACCTTTATCTGGTTTCTTGATTTTCCTGAATAGGTTTCTGACATTTATTAACCCTTTATACTGTTTCTTCAAGATGAATGCTATGTTACCCTTAAGGTATTCTTCCATACTGGTTATTAGGGTTTAAAACCCTTCCTGGCAAAGCATGGCTTATTTTTTTTATATTTTTTTTTATTTATTTGTACATCAACAGCTTGTTGCCATTTTCAGCTTCAAAAGCATTTAGATGTCAGCCACCCACAGCCCAAGAATCTTTCATTGTACATCTCCCCCATCTGATTCACAATTCAACATCAGCAGTTAGTACAGAGGCCAGCAGAAAACATTTTGAGTATAAATGAAAGCTGATTAGCATGTTGAAGGTTTGCGATTGGAGATTTTCTGTGAGTTTGATTGAAAAGATTTTGATTGACTTTGGTTTGCTTTCTGTGAATGATCTTGGACTCTTTTGAGGATCTGATTTGTGTATGAACTCAGGATTAAAATATTAACACATAGATTAGGAATCCTTATTAAAATGGAGATGGATGAGAAATCTGAAATTTCTGGAAAGACCTTTATGAAGATTCATTTTTATGAACCAACTCCAACAACTTCAGGTAACCACCAAGAAGTCTGTAAGCATTGTAGTATCAGTGTTCATGGATCCAGCCGAGCTACATCAATCTTTAAATGGCATATTCAGCATTTATCACATTGAACGGGTAGTCATATTGGTGTTAACAGAATATTCAAATACTGTGGCAGAAGTCACTCATCATTTTCGACTGCTAATGTAAAGTTCTCAGTTTTATTTACTTACATTTCATCAACTATTTTTGTTCATTACTTGGTATTCGTAAAGCACCATGAATAAAGTTCACATGTATGTCCCTACATGTAACCCCACACAAATTCTCAGAAACAGCAATAAATGGAATTCAGCAGAATTTCACCGAACTGAATTCCACCTGATACACCAATTCAGTTTTCTGTAGTTGTTGCTGTATTCTAATTCAAATTCCATTTTCCTGCTTGAATTGGAATTGTTGGGTTCATTCCAGAATTCGCCCCAGCCCTAATAAATGGGGAGCACAATTGATCTCACTAATTTTTCAAGGTTCTTTATTGTGGAATCATGACTCAACTCTAGAATCTAGAATCCCCACCAAAAGGCCGACTTTTAATTTGAAATAAAAGCAGCTTACACATTACAATAAAAGCAAATTCATATCCACCAGTTGTGCACTGCAACTTTAACAAGAAAGTCCAGGGACCTGGCAGATTATTTGAACAGTTTATGGCTCAGTTGCATCTGATATTTAAGAACCATGGATATGCAAATAGTGACAGATGCCAGGCTATGTTTGGTGTTTATTTATGAAGAGTTAGAGAAGCAATAAATCAAGAACCTAATACACTGGAAAAAAGTCATTGATATCTCTAGATCTCATGAAATTGCACAAGCCCAGCTAAAACAATGTCAGCTAGCAACACAGGAAATGTTCTTGACCAAACTGTACATATAATTGACATGCTAACAAAGCGATCAGCTATGCCATGCCATATTGTTAAGGAAACATCTGACGCTATCAAGAAAAGCTCAGAATGCTCCAAGGCAAGCATCCGGTTTGGAAGTATAATCAGAGAGCAGGGGGCACATCGAGCTAAAGGAAGACAAAGTACCGAATGGGAAAAATTCTATCACTTTGCCATAGTTTTCCATTCCTGTTGGATAAATATAATACTGAGCTGTCTTCTGCCTTTGAAACCCCAGATATTAATTTTCTCCAGCATCCTGTTAGCTGGCAGGTTATTTGTCCTCTCCTCTCTTACCATCTCACTGTAGCATCAGACACCGATTTTTTATTTTCAATTATTAGAGTGCTTGATTTCATTGGGGAATCTTTTATACCTACTTCATTTTCTTTGTTTATTTATGTTGTTTATACATATGACCAGTCAGAAGCCATTCTCCAGGACGCGCTGAAGTGTTGCTGATTGGGAAATGTTCAGACGTAGCTCTGATGATGACATCAATGTATTTATGGAAGCTGTAACAAGTTGTACTGGGCTTCTCACAAATGAAATTGCACTAAAAGTCATCATTAGGACTTAAACCAAAAGCCTTTGATGTACAAAACCACAGAATGCTTGCACTGCTGTTTACAACTATGGGCTTGTGTCTGATTGTCTGAAAAAATGAATAATTACAAAGCCACCTCGTACGATGCAAGGAGGGCTGTGAAAGCTGCCAAGCAATGATATGAGGAGAAATTGAAGGGCAATGTGAATAGTCCGATCTTAGGGACATGTGGCAATAACAGACTATAAAGCAACTACTCCCACCACGGTGAGTGCCAACAGCTCTTCGCGCACTTTGATGTGAATACGGCAGCTAGCGGTCCAACATATCTGTGATGGTGCTCTGCTCAATGAGGAAGCAGTGCTCATTTTGTCAGAACACAACGTGCGGTGAGCTTTTAAGAGTGAACATTAGGAAGGCAGAGGGTTCAGATGGGATTCCAATCAAAACCACTTTACTACTGAGACTCTTAAAGGCAAACATTTCCAAAACTGAATTTCCTTTCAATAGCATTGTGCAATTGTAAATAGAAATTCCAACGTTGTTACTACATATTAATGACCACCATAATACATAGTTCATTGCTAAGATTCACTTCTGCTCCTATTTCTGATTCTATTCCCATTTCAGTTCTTTCCAGTTTTAATTTAGGGGTCAATTCATGTTGTAGTTTTACTTGGTTCTGTCAGGAAAAAACTTTACTATAATAATAACTCAAGATAAACAAAACAATACTAAAACACAAAACACACACAACTTCATCTC
Source organism: Polypterus bichir lapradei (assembly GCA_026402145.1). NCBI lineage: Eukaryota > Metazoa > Chordata > Cladistia > Polypteriformes > Polypteridae > Polypterus > Polypterus bichir. The sequence goes on along the minus strand of JANRMT010062790.1, from coordinate 36,155,675 downwards.
AATATACAGAATAGGCTCTTGTTTCATTTGCAGCTTTGGTTTCAGTTTTGGCTTCAGTTCTGCTTCCAGTTATGGTTCAGTTTCAGTTCTATTCCATTATTCACTTTAATTTTTCTTTCTTTCTGTTCTTGTTCTTGTTTCTGTTTCAGTTTCTTTTCCAGTTGCAATCTCTGTTTTAGTTCCAGTCCATTACATAACAGTGGGTATGAGAGGTATTAAAGGTGTCAGATTCCATGGAAATTACAATACAGTGATACCTTAAGATACGAGTTTAATTCATTCCGTAACTGAGCTCATAAATCAAAATGCTCATATCTCAAATCAGTTTTTCCCATTGAAATTAACTGAAATGAGATTAATATGTGCCAACCCCAAAAAAACCACCCCAATTTTTTGTTAAATGTTTTCAATATAAGAAAAATGAATTTACTGTATAATGAACAAATATTGTATACAAACAAAATAAAACCTAATACATAAAAGAGACTCTAAAAAAATAAACAGATGTTGGCAGAGCCAATTAGCGTATTGTAATGTTTTTTTCTTTCACTTCACTTTTGCTTAACTTAATATTCTTCTTCACTATATTTTTTCTTTTTTGCCACGCTTTCGTCACTGTCATTCACAGGGCATTTCAATAGAAACCTGTCCATGGAGCTTTGTTTAGTCCTCCCCTTTAGAATGTTTCTGAAATGAGTTAGGCAAGTATCATTAAACAGTGCCGCTGCACGATCAAATGTTAGGCAAGTGTCATTAAATAGCGCCGCTGTACGATCAAATGTTAGGCAAGTGTCATTAAATAGCGCCACTGCACGATCAAATGTTAGGCAAGTGTCATTAAATAGCGCCGCTGCACGATCAAATGTTAGGCAAGTGTCATTAAATAGCACCGCTGCAAGATCAAATGTTAGGCAAGTGTCATTAAATAGCGCCGCTGCACAATCAGTTGCAACTTTTACAGGGTTTCTTTTCTTTAAAGTTCAAAACTTTTTCCCACATTGCAAACACTTCCTTTATCTCACTTGAAGAGATAACCTCCTCCGCCTCTGGCTCCTCTGTGATACCGATCTCCTGCAGAACCTCCGTATGTTGCTGCATCTGTAGTTCCGTCAACTCCTCCGTTGTCAGTTCCTCGGAATATGCAGCAACAAGCTCCTTGATGGCTTGTATTTCGAATTTTGGCTCTTAACTCGAAAAAACAAATCGACCTAGTGACTGCTTGTATCTCAGAAAACTCGTACATTGGGGCATTCGTATCTGAAGGTACCACTGTACTGGTAAACAGTTATTACTATTTATTAAAACTGACAAAAGTCTCACCTAGTGTGTGTCTTCAAGAAAAGACTGTTTCCCAATCTAGGTTTTATATTGTTATTTAAATTTTGCAATCTTTTCAATAAAGTCAGGTGTTAGGCAAGTGTCATTAAACAGCGCCACTGCACAATCAAGTGTTAGGCAAGTGTCATTAAATAATGCCGCTGCACAATCAGTTGCAGATTTTTGAGGATGTTTCTTTTCTTTAAAGTTGGAAACTTTTTCCCACATTGCAAACTCTTCCTTTATCTCACTTGAAAAGATAACCTCCTCCGCCTCTGGCTCCTCTGTGATACCGATCTCCTGCAGAACCTCCATATGTTGCTGCGTCTGTAGTTCTGTCAATTCCTCCGTCATCAGTTCCTTGGAATATGCAGCGACAAACTCTTTGATGGCTCGTATTTCGAATTTTGGCTCTTAACTTGTAAAAATAAATCGACCTAGTGACTGCTTGTATCTCAGAAAACTTGTATGTTGGGGCACTCGTATCTCAAGGTACCACTGTACTGTTAAAAATGTATTACTATTTATTAAAACTGACAAAAGTCTCACCTAGTGTGTGTCTTCAAGAAAAAACTGTTTCCCAATCTAGGTTTTATATTGTTATTCAAATTTTACAATTCCACTTTGTTACTACTGCGGTGGTCAGGCGCCTACCTGGGGTTTGTTCCTGCCTTTCACCCTGTGCTGGCTGGGATTGGCTCCGTTAGACTCCCATGACCCTGTGTTAGGATATAGCAGGTTGGACAATGACTGATTGACTGACTGACTTTGTTACTACATTTTGGTTCCATTACTGCTTTGGTTCTAGTTTCTGTTTCAGTTCCTGTTTTTACTCTGATTTCAGCTCTTGTTCATACTACTAATGCTGTTTGTGGTTTCAGTTTCTGTCTTCTTATATTATATTTTGTCCTTTAGGATTCTGAGGATTTAATTTTTTTTTATATTCACAGAAATACTTCACAGAAGTGAGAACTTCTGGCAGTGCAGCTACTTCCTACAACAGTCAATTTAATTCAGTACCTCACTGCTTAACCACAGAGGAAACTGATGAACGGCGTCCTTTGTTACTTCTGGGGAGCTTCCCCAGCTTTTCTTTGTGTCATTTTAGTGTTTGCCTTTTCAGCTTTTATTTTTTGAATTCATAGTATGCTCAAAACAAGTGCATACTTCACCTCTAATCACAAACGAGGCTCCAACTGACTGCTAAGGTATCTCATTGTCTTTGAAAGAGTAGTTGAGCAAGTGAAGAATACATGCTTGATGTTTCACAAGATAATAAGATTTTACAACGTATAAACTTCACACTTTTCTTAAGCCATGGACACTTCCTTTATTAAGTCAGATTTCCTTTAAAGCACATGACTTTATAGTGACAGGATCTGAAATTGTCCTGATAGGGAATGAACACGCACACAAGGAGGTTTGCTTTCTCCCAGTTACAGGTAACTTGTCGCAAACATTATCTTGATCTGTTTTCACATCATTGAGATGCTTGGCTATATTTATTTCATGATGTTAAAATCTGTTCTTCGGAATCCTTTCCTTGCATTGTTCTTTTATTACGATTATAAGAATCACTCATTATAGTATCAATGATTTGCAAGTAGAAGTGATTAATTGAGCTTAGGAATTATGGGCAGGTAGAAATCTAATAATAATAATAATACATTTTATTTATATAGCACCTTTCCCATGCTCAAGGCACTTACAGAATATAAGAAAGAACAGCAGGGTATACAGTATATAGCATTGTACAAACCAAATAAATAAATGAAGAAGATTAAGACAGTAAATTCAGAGAAAGCCTAACAGACAACATAATTGATGGTCTAGCACACACATACAGGTTACATGAGCATCTTGACAGAGAGGTAAACTGGGAGAAGGGTAATAAAGTCAAGTATAGCTAAAAGCCTTCCTAAACAGATGAGTTCTGAGTTGTTTTTTAAAAGAATTCATGGAGTCAGCTGACCTGACTAATTTTGGTAGGTCATTCCATTATATTCAATTCTGTAAGACACAGGGAGTCAGTGAAGACGGAACAGGATGGGCATGATGTGCTCGCTGCTGCTGGTTCGGGTGAGGACTCTTGCAGCCGAGTTTTGAATAAGCTGGAGGTGTGATATAAGATTAGAAGGGGCACCTGCCAGCAGCGAGTTACAATAATCTATGCAGGATGTGATAAAAGCATGGATAAGTTTCTCAGCATTAGAAAAGGAGAGGAAGGAGCGAACACGGGATATGTTATGGTGGTGAAAGTAAGAAAGTTTCTTAATGTGATTTATGTGGGCGGAATAAGAAAGGGAGGATTCAAAAATGACACCAAGATTCTTTGTAGTAGAGGCAGGTCTGATGAGATCACCGCCAAGATGGACTGGAAAGGAGCTCATTGTATTAAGTTGCATTTTTCTCCCAGTTACAGGTAATTTGTCGCAAACATTATCTTGATCTGTTTTCACACCATTGAGATGCTTGGCTATATTTATTTCATGATGTTAAAATCTGTTCTTCGGAATCCTTTCCTTGCATTGTTCTTTTATTACGATTATAAGAATCACTTATTATTGTATCAATGATTTGCAAGTAGAAATGATTAATTGAGCTTAGGAATTATGGGCAGGTAGAAATCTAATAATAATAATAATAATAATAATAATACATTTTATTTATATAGCGCTTTTATATAGCGTAATTTGCAGGAGTTCAGTTTTGTTCCAATTTAATTTCTGCTCCATCCAGGTTTTAATTTCACTAAGGCAGGTTGTGAGCTGAGAAAGCTCTGATGAAGTTCCACTTTTAACATTGAAGCAGAGTTGAGTATCAAATCTGTTGGTACAGCTGTGCCTATCTTTTTATGATATGACCTGTGCAAAATGTATCATATCCTTAACACAGGAAAAGGGATATAAAACTATCATATATATAAAAAAAATGCCTTTGAGAATTTCCTGAACATGTCATGATCCTTGAATATAATTAAACAAGTTCGAGAGTAAAACATTCATCCATTTTTAATCCATTTTACCGTTTTCAAGGTTACACTTGTTTTCCTGCTTCTAAGGCACTAAATCTAAACTCTGCAAGATTAAGGAACCCTAATCCAAGGCAATTCCACATCAATTACATCCATACAGAGCACAGGGACTGCAGAAGGGCATCACTTTTATGAAAAATAATGCGTGAGAAATCAGAGAGGGGCGGCACGGTGGCGCAGTGCTAGCGCTGCTGCCTCGCAGTTAGGAGGCCCGGGTTTGCTTCCCGGGTCCTCCCAGCGTGGAGTTTGCATGTTCTCCCCGTGTCTGCGTGGGTTTCCTCCGGGCGCTCCGGGTTTCCTCCCACAGTCCAAAGACATGCAGGTTAGGTGGATTGGCGATTCTAAATTGGCCCTAGTGTGTGGGTGTGTTTGTGTGTGTCCTGCGGTGGGTTGGCACCCTGCCCGGGATTGGTTCCTGCCTTGTGCCCTGTGTTGGCTGGGATTGGCTCCAGCAGACCCCTGTGACCCTGTGTTCGGATTCAGCGGGTTGGAAAATGGATGGAAATGAGAGAGTCAACTTTGTTAGCAGCTTCAGCTTTTTATTTTCTGTTTTTGTGATTGTTTGCTCTTTTTGGGTTTACTGGATTTAACCCCTGACTTTAGTTTTAAGGCCACCTGTCTTGGGAATTAATTGGACTTTGTTGCTTTGTTGCCTTTTGCTACTTTTGTTCCTGCCATGTCTATGTGTGTGTGTGTTTTTAATGTGAAAATAAATTCTTTAAATACAAATTTGCTTTTGTTTGTCCTTTGGAGCAGAAGTTTTTACAAAACGTAAATAACTTCAAATAATTAAAAAAAAACTCTTCCAATACTCTTATTCTGTGCTATGATTCACATCGCTTTAAAAATGCATTTCTCTGGAAATAAAGTTTTCCACAGATTGTCCTGGGGAGTTTTAAATTATGCAGAAATCCTAGTTCAAACATTAAAACCTTTCTCTGATGAATGTTTAGGGTATTTAAAAATAATTCACGTTTTATCACGACATTATCTTGTTTCGGCATGGGTGCAGTCATCTTGTGGTACTATTGGGTCACAGGCGGGTTGCTAGGGGCATGGCTTGGTGGTCACTAGCCTGGTGATATTGTGGCTGATTCGCGGACGGCGGTGTCAGTCATTCAAAGACAGCTTGGTAGCTCCTCCACTGCGTATTCCTACCAGCAGCTGCACACTGACATTCTATTAGCTGTGCCCTGGCTCTCTCTCTATTTAACAGGATTTGAATGGGAAACAAACACATTCTAACCAGCTTTCTGCGGGATTAGCTGCAGGTCTGCATGCTTCTCGCACAATGTTTAGAACATTTAAAAGACCAAGCCCCAACCAGTTAAACTGCTTAATTTTCTGTTCACTCTCCTCCCAACTACGCCTGCCCCAGTTGCTACTTCTGAGCCACTGAACGTGCTTGAAGAGGAAGAATTTAATGTATGTTCTTTCAAACTGAAGAAAGGAGCTACAGCAGGATGTTTGCCAGGTTTAACCTGTGTGCTTGTGTGCTGAAGAAAAACTCTTTTTTTTTAATTAGGTGTGACACACTTTCTGTTGTTGTTCCTTGGAAACCTGGTCTTACCTTCCCGTCTCTTGTGCAACTCTGCGACCCAAGCTGAACAATGTAAAAGCCAACGTGTAATTAAATGGGACATCCTAGATTGATGGATTCCTGTGAAAACGTTAATTGCTTTATTTTACTGATACAATTCTCGTTTGTTGATCTCTTGCCTCTTGACTTTTGACCTTGTCTTTGCTTAATGTTTTAGTTTGGTTGGCCTTAATAATAGTCTTCACAGGTTCGACCTCTCCCATTGTTTCTTCACGTCTCTCTCCCAGTCCTCTTTTCACATTTTGCCTTTTGGCAGAACACTCTGTCTCGTGCACCACGGTGTGAGATTTGCTTGTGTCACACACTGGTCATTTCTCATACTTGCTGTGGCTTGAAATTGTGCATGATGACATCTCCTGAAGAGCCAAGTACTCAGCTATCAACAAGAAACTTGCCTTTTTCAGGTATTCAGATAATATAATGCCCTACCTGTTCTTTTGCAGCTCTACGAGTATATTGTAAAAAGGTAAACCATATTTTGAATTAAGACTAAGTTTTATTTTTCTCTCTTTTTGTGGTTTCTACTTCTCCTTAGGTTCTGAGATGGGCATATTTGACTGAAAGCAAATTTTTTGGGTGTGTGAGCCTCTTGCAAAATACACAAGCTCCACACAGGCCTAAAACTGCGAAGCAGTAGTGCTGACCACTACTCCACCATGCTACTTTAAGATAGTAGAAAGAGCTGTAAATAGGTTAAAGACAAGAACTGACTAAATGACGATGAGTGTAGGGCCTTGTCTGGACAACTGAACTATAACTGTCTGCAGGACAAATTCTGCAGTTTTTATCACACCATTGGGAGGATAGGCATGTTAGAATGCAATGGATATATCAGTGTTTAGCAGCGAGATATCCAGTGAACAGTCCGACATGAGCCATCAATTTGAAGAAGGCTTGGTACCCTTCTGCTGAACCACCAGCAGTTTGTCACTGACCAACTCCTAAAGGTTAAACATTTTCATCAACGATAAGGTCATATGTTGATCCATATTTATAGGACATGTCAAACACATCTAAACAGGATCAAAGTCAAATTGGTCAGTGCCGAGAAGATAAAGTGCAGATTGTGTTGGACACTCCCAGTTTGTGTAGGCATTCAAGAAAAGGCTATGCCATAAAAGCTCCATTTCTCAAGTTCTTTATACAGCTCTGCTAGATCATAGAGATGCTCATCTTCAAATCCATCTTGTAACATACAGAATGTGTACTTAGGGGACACCATCAGGACTCTACTATGCTGAGGAAGCCCTCCCTGGGATGAGGGGAGGCTCTGCCGCTAATTATCTCTTTGTTTTTACCTGCAGTTCCAAAAGGCAGACCACAGATGACCTCTGACCACGCCCTGATTCTTAACTGATGCCCCGCCCCTTCCAGGGCACTTCCTATATATTTAGCCTGACAGCCAAAGACAGACATTCATTTTTGGATTTTGAGGAGGAGAAGCTCTGTGAGTCCGCGTGCAAAGTGGAAGCTAAAAAGAAAGATTAGCTGTATTTTCTGTTCATTTTGCTTTGTTTTATTTACATTATTAAAAGAGGATTGCCAGGCTGGTACCTGTACCTTTGAACCCGTGTCCGACCCGTTTAACAATCTTTTTCACCCATTTATTTACAGTATTTCCTACAACATGGTTTGTCAAATTATAAAATAAATAGTTTATTGAATAATTTTAATTTGCTGTACAAAATTGTATTTACACATTGCCTTGTTAACATTTTGACACTTTTCTTTAATTCAGCAGTTTGCAGCAGGTGGAAAGGAGTCCTGGTGTGAAAACTCATAGAGGGCATTGACTGGTGATGAACGGACACAAAGGCCAGTAGAGGTGAATAATTCAATTGGTCACACAATATTTCCAAAAGCAAGCTGCAATAAAAAGAAAAAAAAAGTTAAAAGAATAATCCAAAGCGTGACTTCATATAAAAAGAAAAATTCTAGTGGCACATGTGGCTGGAGTAGCAGCCTGTTATAGGTTTGTTCCTTGTGCCCAATGCTGCTAAAACAGGCTGTAGTGCACTGCGGCAATGATCTGAACAAAGTAGGGGCAGAGAATGGATGGTTCAGAGGATGTGACTGCTTAATGTGTCTTTTCAATTCATCTCCTGCATTGCTGCACCCCTGACAGGACCCGAAAATGGATTTCAATCTCTGACCTGTTTACTCTGCTGAGTTTATAAATTCTTCTTGTATCTGCGTGGGTTCTTCTTTAGTTTTCCACATCCCAATGTCATGTGTGAAGTTATTTGGTGACTCTAAACTCGTCATGTGTGAGTGAATGTGGGTGTGGGTGTGTGGCTGTATGGTGTAATAAGTTCACAGCCCATATAAGTTTGGTTCTGGCAGCCTCAATCCAAAACATCAGAACATCCCAGCTATAGATGACAGATGGATTTCTATACCCATTTAGTGAACTTTTTGTAAATCGTTTCTTACTACACTTAAAATTTAACAGAGGATGCACTCAATTTACTGTTTTTACTGTTGATTCAATTTTAAAACATTTTGTCTTATTAAATGATTCTTTTCCAAGGACATCCTTATTACATAATTAACGTCTCGAAGTAGCTCCAGTGGTTCAGTGTATAAGAGTGTGCCCTGTATTGGTTTCTGCTTTCCACCTTATGTTGCAGATATTTGCTTCAACTTCCAGCAATTCTGAAATAGTAAACATAAAGTGGATGGACAAAAACTGCAGTTAATCATACAGTATATATGATATTGATGTAAACTGTCTAGTTTATGGTAAAGGTTTTTACAGCAACCATTTTTATGTAAATCAATGACTGATTGATGCTGAGAACCAATTCACACTTGCTGCTAAAGCAGGCTTCAATCCAGCTGTGCCAGACATAGAGAAAGCATCGATGGATGATTCCTTATAGTAGCAGGCATTGAATAAACTATTACAAGGCAGTTTACATGTACTCAAACAACATTTAGTATTGTTATATAGACATGTTAAATGCCCTGGGTGACCTAGTCAACAAGAAGGGAGATCTGATTCTGCAGCCTTCATTCAATGAAAGCCTTGTAGACATTATGCCTTCCTTCATTGATAAATTATTTTGGCTTTCTCCTTCCCAGACAACACTGACCAGCAAACCTCATAATTTACCTCTTTTGGTAGCTTTCGGTGTATTCTGCTCTGACTTCACGAAGCCATGACTGCGCAACTTTTCTGCTGCAGCAAGTTTAAGAACAGCATTTTTGATATCATCAACCTGAAGGAGAGAGAAAAAGGGAGTAAAACATAGCACAGACATTCTTCTATTATTTTTTATCCTGAGTTGAATCATCAATTATCCTTCTCTCACTCCTTATTAGATTTGAAGCTCAGACTAGGGTGCCAAATTTCAGCGCAGAAAGTCTTTCTTTCTTTCTTTCTTTCTTTCTTTCTTTCTTTCTTTCTTTCTTAGATTGAATATAAAATCTAAGATGTCAATAGATAGACAGATAGATAGATAGATAGATAGATAGATAGATAGATAGATAGATAGATAGATAGATAGATAATACTTTTTACAGCAGCTATATATAATTGCTTTCCATCCACCCATCCATTATCCAACCCGCTATATCCTAACTACAGGGTCACGGGGGTCTGCTGGAGCCAATCCCAGCCAACACAGGGCACAAGGCAGGAAACAAACCCCGGGCAGGGCGCCAGTCCACCGCAGATCCATCCTTCCATTATTCAATTTATTTAAAATTGTTCAGGGGTGATGGGTTTCAAAGACTACCCTGATAACTTCAGGGGGAATGCAGACAACGTCCCTGCAGTGACATCAGTTTATCACAAGATACGCTAACACAAGATTAATTCAGAGTTAACAAAGAGCAATTTTACAAAGCCGTATTTGAAAGTATGATCACATTCTCCATTGTTTTCTGGTTGGTTCAACAATGGCACACTCCAGAAATAAATTATAGTGTGTTGTGAGGTCTGCTGAGAAAATAATTGACTTTATCTTTCCATCTGTGGCAGACCTGTATACATCTCGTGTAATTTACCATGTCAAAACGACCACCAGCAAACATTGACCAATTGCTCAGTCCTGGGTATGATATTAACCTGCATCCAGCCCTGTAAGTAGGCCCTCCAGTCTGCAGGGAAAACTTGGTGGTTGGTGTCAGAATTGACACTCCAGCCACCATAAAAAAACCTCACACTGTTTCATTCTATCTGAACTAGTGTGGTGCTGAGGTGTCACCCATTGCATGGCTGCACTCAGGTCCTAATCTTGGAACCTGTGTTGATTTGTCATGTGGAGGGTGCGGCAATGCGCTGTATCAGCGTGTGCTCCTCACCTCTCCTCCCTAAGCATGAAAAGTAAAGTACCTGGAGAAAATTCCACAAAGAGACCGGGAGACCGGGAGAGCATGCACACTTCACTCAGACACTATGAACACTGCCACCACCTTTTAATTGCTGTTTTAAATGGCTCATTGCAGTTTCTCATTAGTCACCTGAAGCCAGTAGATTTAATTCAAAAGAAACATCCACAGACCAGAAATGTACTTATGTCTGATGCTACGTTACTTACCATGTTGTTCATTTTTTCCTGCTGTACAGAATCCTTGTTACCTAAAAAGAAACACATTTTTTTGTAATTCTTATGAAGGCAGTAAAATATAAAGCCTAAAACAAAGTCTCATTATGCAGTTACATAAGATATTATATATTAGGGCTGCTGTTTAGAAGGTGTTCCAAAAAGCTTGGTCACTATAGTATGATTTTTGCTTGCCAAAAGATTCCATTGCTGTAAGTTAATGCTGCATGGATCAGTGTGCAAAAAAAGAAAAACCTGCATCAAGCACTGACAATAGTTAGGAAATGTTCCCATAATCACTTTGGAGATGACTTAATGTTAGGAAAACATTTTGCGACGTTACTCTGAAGTTATGCAAAAAACCTCCAATTATGAAACATTCACGTTATTGTGCTGCTAGTGATTGCTATGGTCTGAGAGGTTGGAGGCTCTTGCACAATTTTTCTTTTCTTGACTATCACTCATTTAAAGCAAACCCTTTTCTATTTTCTACCAACAAATCACCAGATGAAAGAGCTCCCTTAAAAAGATGCATAATGCCTCAGTTGGTGTGGAGACCAGGATATATGAGAGGTGAGAGGGAAGTGGAGGCAATTTGTCGTCCTACCTGGTATAAATGGTCAAAGCTCCAAGTCCGGGTGTGTGTGTATGTGATATCATTTTCTTCCTGTATCCTTTTTTGTTTTACAGCCCATTGAGTAAGGGTGTACATGATAAACAGACAAAAATACAACTATGTAGCAAGTCCTACAGCCTTTTATTATATCTGCTCATTTTTTAAGCCTTTCAATGCACCATAATAAAGAAATCAAAATAACAGCAGGAAAGCCCAGGCAAGTAGGTGTTTTATTGGCAAGCAATAAACATACAATGGTACATGAATCAGAAGAAACAAAAAAAAAATAAACAAAAGTGGACAAAACAACAAAACCCTATGACATTCTGGTCCTTGCTAGGATAAATAAAGGGCCCTGACTGACCCATAGGATGGCCAGTCCACTTTTGCACCATTAAATCCCTACTAAATACTCTTCTTGTCATCTTTCTCTCAGATATCACGAGGCTGACTTCCTTTCTACTATGTGAGTCTTTACCACCACTCTTCTCTACTCCAAACACCAAGTTCATCTGTCTGGAGACCAGAAAGAGCTTTCAACCCTCCTAATGAAACTGCTTCAGCCACTTGCAGGAATTCTCCATAGAACTCTTGGGAATTGCCATAAGGAACTCACCCTCATGCCAGGTGTCCCTGTGTCCCGCCTGCAATGGTAGAAACAGCAGTGATTTTAACATACAGATCAGACGCTGAACTGTAGTCAGAAAGGGGCAAGGTTCATATCCAGAAAGACTAACAATTAAAATGTCAGAGCCAAAACAGAACCCTAATTCGTAGTCAGGCAGATTCTGAATAAAAGTCTAAAGCCAGAAAGTCAGACAACAAAGGAGGTACAAGAAAAATGTTTTGGATATCCATCCTGGACAATCAGGAAGTGTAAGACGCTGGCCTTTTCACCTTTGACTCAATGATGATTCAAAGATGTCAAATGCTACACTCAACATAGTAATAGCAAATGACCGATCATGAAACGGCAGCACCCTTCAAAAATTTTTTAAAATTGTGGGGGATTTTTTTAACAACATCTTTTTCTAACCTGAGGTTATGAACTACTTCATAAAATCAGGAATTTTACCAAAAATATATAACATTTAAGGATAAAAGTCAAATCTTTACCTCAGCTTATAAGAAAGCTAGCAGCAAATGAGTGTGCTGTTGAGATTCCTGAGCGATTAGATTATTTTGACCAAATTGAATTTATTGTATTAGTTACAGCATCTACATTATGTGCTTGCTTCTTTAATTTTGTTGTTACTAAATTAAAGATCTTCTACTCACTATTGCTGCATTACTTTTACGTACTATAAATCTGAGACACCAAATCTTAACCATAGCAACCTGTCAAATTATGGACCCATTTTGAATATTCCTTTTAACTCGAAAATCTTAAATAATGCTGCCTCTAGACAGGTATGTGTACTTTTAGACAGAAATAATGCTTTTGAAGTATACACAGGCTTTATACCACACAGCCGTTCCCTACAGCTTCGCCCACATAGTAATGAAACAGGACAAACATTAAAAATCAATAAACAAAAAGGTATCGTTAGCTAAGTTACACTCCAAAACACAGAGGTAGACCAACTGCCCAGTCCTGACGTCACGCTTCCACCTCCTCTCGGCCCTGCAGCCTCTGTCTCGGATTACTGCGAATATATCACTCCTGCAAATGAACTATGATTCTTGGCACGATGAGAGAAGTCACAAAATCAACCGGAATGTTCAAGAAAATTCTAGAAAAAAAAACTGATCTAAATCCGTTAAGTAGTTCTCTCGTTTGCTAGCTAAGAGGATGTAAGATACGCCCTGAGGCTGGTGCATGAGTGAAGAAGGCCCAGCCCCCCTCCCCTCAGCCCTATGCATCTCTCTCGGATTTGCGCAAATAAATCGGCACGGCAAGAAAACTATAATATGTGAAAGGTTGCAAAATCAACTGGAATCTTCAAGCAAATTATAGTAAAAAACCCGATCTAAATCCATTAAGTAGTTCTTTTGTGACAAGCGGACAGACATACAGACAGACAGACAGACGTTGGATTTTATATATAGAGAGATTATAGTATAGGGAGGTCTTTTAGTAAAGGTACTAAATGATCTACATCTTTCTACAGATCATGGGTAAGCTATATCATTTCATCTCCTACTGTATTTAATATTATGAACCATGATATACTATCAAACAGACCTGACAAAACTATATCGGAGGTAAACAGAGCAAAAAATATATACGAGTCCCTCAGGGGTCAGTGCTTGGCCCTTTGCTGTTCTCTTGACTATGTAATCCCTTAGTCATGCAATTCACAATCATGAAATCAGATTCCACAGTTATACAGTTGAAATTGGGCTGTAAATATCAGTTACCCTTCCCCGGGTAGGTAGGTAGGTAGGTAGGATAGATAGATAGATAGATAGATAGATAGATAGATAGATAGATAGAT
>JANRMT010062790.1:36090693-36133422 GCA_026402145.1 Polypterus bichir lapradei | reverse complement strand
TATCTATCTATCTATCTATCTATCTATCTATCTATCTATCTATCTATCTATCTATCTATCTATCTATCTATCTAAGAAAATATTTTACTAGATGAGAAGATAGTCATGAAAATAGATACCTACCTCCTTGCAGTATGTGATTGTTTCCTGAGAACAGTGGATACGCCTGCATACGGCCAGCAGCTGACAACATGGCCACAATGGTGAGCAAAGCCCAGGACTGCATGATGGTATCTCAGTCTCTTCTGACTGTCTTGTTACTTGCAGCAAGTTTGCCTGCCTCTGTTTTATACTATACTGGACCATCTATCATGCCCAAATCAATATTTTATCATGTCATCTCAGCCCAGAAGTAATGGACTGACATGACAAAACACCTCGTCAGAGCTGCCATTAATGCACCCTGTCACGTTAAATCTCCCCTATCACTGCTTGTACAGAAAGCTTTGCTAAATGTTAAACAAACCAACAACAAATAGGCACTGTTGGCCTAGTTTGTAATTTTATTGATCCGTGCCTATTATGCAAATTCCATGAGGTCACAACTTGTGTGCTGTGATCAGGCTTCCGTCATATCTTGCAAATTCATGGCAAAAGGATAGAAAATTGGATTTCTGGAATCTTTGATATATACGAGCCACATGATCATTAGCTTTGCATTTACGTTGATTTTTCATAACCATTTAACATCTTTTCTGTTTGTTGCTCAGAATTACCATGAAGCTGCAAAACAAATAATGAGCAAATGTGCTTACCTTCTCATTAATACTTCTACATCCTACTATTAATCAGGAATTTAAAATTTAGTAAACAAGATAATCCAGACATTGAAAAGTGGTAATTTCACTCTCGGCATGAACACAGCACCCCTGCAGAGTTTGTTCTTCGCTTGTATCTGATGCTTCCAGCATACACTCTAGTTCTGCAATGAGGTTAAGCAGGTTTGGTAAATGGATGAATAAACACATTCTCTGTTGGGTAGTGCAGGAGTATCACTTCCTCTGAGCCATTCCTTTCAAATGTCAAGCATTTATTAGGTTATTGGACACTGAGCAGCTACAGGTATGTGCATGAGAGTGTCCTGCAGTAGACTGACACAAATTTATTGTTGGTTCCTGTCTTGTTCTCAGAGCAGAGGGGATAACCTCCAATTCCTCCATCATCTTGCACTGAATTAAGTGGATATGGAAAATGCATGTGAGGGTATTTATACTGATTTGAAAGTATGTATTCCTGCTGAAATGTCATCTTTCATTCCTAAAATAAAAATAAGCAAAGTGTAATAAGAAGAAAACAAAACAATGCAATAAGAAAAAAGAACAACATGGAATCAATAACAGCTGTGAACATGAACAACTGTCATCTTGCAGTCCTTCAGTATGTTGTAGCAACCACTTCTTGACGCCTCTGGTACAAAGAGCCAATGAGCCTCTGAATCTGCAGTTGTGATATGTTATCCCATTTCTGAGGAAGGAATTAATGAAGTTGGCACATGACACAGGGTCATATCTCTGGATGTTGCTATGAAAGACATCCCAAATGTGTTCTGTGGGGATATGGTGAGGAGGGAACGCAGGCTAAGGTAGATCCTGCACTACAGCATCCCTTATGTGTAGCCTAGTGTTATCCTGATAGAGGATCAGAAAATTAGAGGTTCTAGGCAGAAAGGTCACCTTCCCCTAAGGTCAGCAGCAGCCAGGTGCACGCCCATCACTCTTCTGCCACTGATGCAGACATTGAGACTGTTGAAAGATTTATCAGCAGTGTCTGCACTAAAATGACCTCTCAAATGAACCACTCTTGATATATCAGTCCCAATTTGGTGTGGTCACTCAAGAACAACCAGATTTTGACCGGTATGTGTCCTGCTGGGGTGCTGACATGGTGCCTGCAGTTGAGACGCAGTGGAGGAGCTTGGTTCACAGTGTCTGGCTGTGCTGGCACATGACATACTAGCAGCATGCCAGAGGCTCATTTCCTTCTTCCTAGCAACATCAAAAGTATTATGGAATATAATGAAAACACATTACGTTTAGCTTTTGTTTTGCTGTGACCAGATGATTCAAATTTAGGCATTTTGGTTCCACCTGGACTTTGCCAAGTAAAAATGTGTTTAATGAGTTTTGTTGTGTTTGAGAAGGTGGCGTTCCTCACCGCAGAAACTGTGTTCCTTTTTAGAGGGCTATAAAAATGATAGCTTTTTATGAAAGCAATATGTCATATCTACAATTTTTTCCTTCTATGAAAGTCTTCATTTCTTTTTTATTAGCATATATGTGTAACTAGCTGCTGCGAAATTAGCAAATACCACACATTACTGACACTTTATGTTATACTGACTTTTAAAGTCATACAGTACATAGAACAAATGCAACACTAAAAACTGTCAAAAGCCTACACCAGAATCTTCTTATTTACTTCAGTGCTGTTGGTGGATTGTAAATTAACAACAAAAATATACTTCAGTACCAAAGGCACCTAATTTGTTATTCATTCACTTTATCCTTCAACATTCTTATTTCAATTGAGAATCTGATATGGTGTTTTGAAAAACGAATGGGTAGAAATAGAAAGTGAGATTGACAGTCCTTTCTTGACGACCTAGCCTCAAGTCATTATGTTCTAAGTACCTTTTCCTTTAGATCAGAAATACATCATCCCTTAAACAGCTCTCGCACGTCAAAAGTCCAGATGAGAGATGGAACTGGGAACAGCTGTCAGTGTTCGACAAATACGGGCACATCCATTCATCAGTAAGAGTGAAGCACAAGCCGCTTGATACTTCTTCACTGTTTGATTAGAAACCTTTCATCTTTGATGAAAAGCCCATTAAACTTAGGCTGTACCTCAGCTGCGCTGTTGTCATAAACCTGGTTGAGTGCTTTTTAAAGCATCATTATTGCATTATTGGCGTGAGCAAAGAAATTTGAAAGAAAAGGTTTGGTGAGTCATTGTAACTGAGCTTAGTTTTCAGACTCTGGCATTATGATATTTCACAATGAAGTCTGTAATGTGTACAGCAGTAGAACTAAAACAGTATGTTATTTGGGGCGGCAGTCTCTTTCATTAGACTTCTATTGGATGATATACTGTTGGTAGAGTTCAAGTGTGCTGTTTACTTTTATTATTAGCCAGTAAGTCCTAACATCTAAGAATCAAACAAAACTAAGTACTGTAATGTGTTTCATCGTGTACATACAGTAGTGGGGTCTGGCAATGAATAGCTATGTGAGGGCATGCTTTTCTGACCCATGAGGCTCAACAACCAACAAGGGCCACTACGAATGGTGCTCTACCCTCATCTTTACAGGTGAAACTGGCTAATCTATCCATAGAGAGACAGATAGCGAGAACTTTATTTATATTATGGTCACTTGACACTTGTTGTTCAATCACCTCTACACCCTCAATTCTAACCTGAATTTTAGCAAAATACTAAATCTAGACAGGTTTCAGCCCATGTTGGTGTTATAACATACTGTGTTAAAAACAGTCACTGATTACTTCTAAAAATTCCTGCTGTGTGCTCTGCTATTTGCAAGGCTATCCCATTTAATATTCAGGTGTTTAAAGTTCCCCATGACTAAAATATCCGCCTGTAAGCTATTATTAAAAAGATGTGCATTGAGCGGTCTAAAACACGCTCTTAAAATAATGCACCTTTCCATAATGCTTTCCAGGCGAAGCCACGTGTCCTCACTAAGATGGGGTTCATTGTTCAACTGAAGAGGACCTGCATTTAAATTCTGTTTGACATAAACAACAACCCCACCTTTTTTGTTCTGTCTATTCTTCCTAAAAATTGTGTATCCCTCTATGTTATAGTCATATACTTCCCATCTTTCTGATTTAGCCAGATTTCCATTATTGCCTTAATATCATAATTATGCTCCATTACATACAACTCCAACTCACATGTTTTATTTTTAATATTCCTAGCATTAAGGCATGCTATTTTAAATGTGTTACTTGTTTTACTCTTACATTTGAATGTTGGGTTAGAATTTACATTACTATGCATATTTAATTTAACATTATTGTTTGTTCCTCCATGTACAGTTCTAAACCTGGCCTGTCCTAAACTCCCTGCCCTCCCATTTCCTAGTTTAAACAACCCTCAGCTAACCTACTCATATGTCTCCCCAACACATTGGTGCCCCTCCGGTTCAGATGTAACCTATTGCATTGGAACAGGTCCCATTTGTTCCAAAACAAGTCCTAATGCCCCATAAACCTATACCCTTCTATCCTGCATCAAGATTTGAGCCATGCATTAAGCCTTCTAATCTCCTCAGTCTTACCTGGACTGGTGCGCGGCACAGGCAGAACTTCAGAGAAGACCACCTTGTCAGTTCTGCTACTCAGCCTGGCACCTAACTCTTTGAATTTGGATCACAGAACTGACAGACTACCCTTATGTATTTCATTTGATCCACCCTGCACTGGCCAAGAGCCTATCCCCCTTCCAGGAAGGTCTCCTATTTGTGCACATGGAAGGCAACACACCGTGCAAGACTCTCTGTCTCTGGAGCAAACCTGTGCTTGAATCCCCAACTATCACTGCCTCTCTCTTTCTGGGAACTGTTTTTGTGGTGGCCCGTTGTGTCTTCTCATGTCTGCAGAGCGTAGATTAAAAAAAACAGAAGGATCAGAATTGATTCTTGTAGTACACCATATGCAATATCATGGACCTCTCATATAAAATTACCACAACTAACAAAGAATTGTCTACCTGTTATATAAAGATTTAAGTCAGTTTAAAACACAGAGACCCACCCATTGGCAAAGGCAAGTAGTGAGAACACTGTGGTCTATGGTATCAGATGCTTTATTCAAGTGTAAGAGAACAAGAAAAGACATGTTGTTCTTGCCAGTATTAATCTACAAATCATTAGCTACGTTAACCAACACAGTTTATGTACTACGATATGGTTTAAAACCTGAGTGAAATATTTTGAGAATAGAGTATTTACAGGTATTTATTTATTTATTGAAAAACTAATTTCTCTTGAATTTTATTTAAAGGGACAGGTTGAAATTGGTCTAAAAATGTCAAGACAGAATAGTCAAAATTGTTTTTCTGAAGCATTGGTTTAACTACTGCAGTCTTTAAAGTATCTGGAAAAATATAAGAATCTAATGAACAGTTACAGTAAGTATGTTTAGCACGTCAGAAATTTCTTTAAAAAAGCCTGTTGGGACTGCTTCAAGGACATAAGTGGTTAGTTTAGCTAAATGAATATTCTACAAACTTAAGGTAAACCTGTTTTAGTAAAGAAATGTCATTCACTGCAATTAACATGCTGACGTAAAACATGGTTCGCTTTTAAGGGCCTTATTAAATGATAGATAGATAGATAGATAGAATGTTTTTTTTTCCATGGGAAACTATATTTTTTAAAGAAGCTTGGTAAATAAATAAACATCATTATATTAAGACAAACAACACAACCTCTCTCAAATATGCATCAGAATGACTATAAATAAAAATAAAATAAAAAAATAAAAGGAAAGAAAACTTCTGACTTGGCTAAAAATAAAAAGAGCAGTCACAATGAGGAGTTATGAAGGCATACTGTATTACTGTTGGAATAAGGGAGCCCCACTAGAGTTTATTGACACACTTCTGCTGAATCATTAATTGGCTGAAAGCACTCAACGTTAGTGTGCCAGAAAGAGGATGTGCAACCTTGTTCATAATGGCAATCAATTCTGTTTTCATTGTTTCTTTCCCTACTACCTCAGATCAAGAGTGCAGCCTATAACTTAATCTGTCTTTTTATTTAGCTTGTTGAATTGATGGGCCTCTCTTAAAGTGATATTACCAGCTCAGTCCACTACAATGTAGAAAACTGCACTTGCCATCACAAAGGTGTAGAACATTGTCACATGTTATGAGCATTGGGGGCAGTTTAAAAGCTTGGATAATGGTAATTTTCTTCCGGAGTACAAGAGGGCATTGTTGACTAGCACTTCTCTCTTCCTCCCTCTGCAGACTGGAAGACTGTCAGCTTTACCACTTTTGACATCACTCCGGTGTCGGCCTGCTTTGACTGACCTCTTCTTGATGGAATTCTAAATCATCAGAAGCTCCACCATCTTGAAGCAGTCTATTTGGGTACTTGTGTCTGCCATAACATTTTTCTTTTAATTTAACGTATTTATTACCCACATTTTGTTTATATTATACGGGGTTTGCCTTCAGGTACCCCAACACTTTACAGTTGCCTGTGTTTTTTCTTACAGTGGTGTAGTCAGCAGGATTTTTCGATCATTGCTAGACGATGAAGCAACAGGACACAACAGCCAGCTTACATTCTTTGATGGCAGAAATCTGGGCATTGAATGTCCAGGTAGAGGAGTAATGAACTCAGTTCACCAAGGCAGAGGTACATAACCAGATACTGTATTACTTCTGTTATGCCCCAGTGATGTGGTTGAGTTTTTTGTAGTGTTTGAATGTACCGCTGTCTGTCATCACTGGGAACATGCAGCATGGGCACACATACTGGTGCTGTCCTTGATGGGACTGGCACAGCAGGCCTATTATGACCTTGGCAGGCAGTCTGCCATCAACTATGATCAATTGAGAGCTGAGGAGCTCTTAAGATTTGGCACCAGCAGGTGAGAGCGTGTCGGGAGAGGAAGTTTGACCCTAAGCGGCCAACCCACTCCAAAGCCTTTGAATTATGGGACAGAGTTGGGAGCTGGTTGAAACCAGAGGGATCTAGCCCTAATGAGATCGTTTAAAAGGTGGCATGTGACTATCTGATGAAGGAGCTGGTAGACTATTCAGTGAAACAACCACTTCTCTCTGCTCCTCCCACAAATAACACCCTTAGGCGAAAAACAAAGCCATGCAATAAGTCTGTTAAAGCATGGCTTAACGATGCACCCTCTTAACTACAGGATGTTTTTCACACATTGTTTGGCACAAATTTGAAGAGCAGGAGTCAGTTCTGTCCTATATTAAATAAAGTTCCTGTCTGAAGTCATCTACTATCCTGTACCCAAGGAATAAGCAACTGATAGTGTCAATGACAATCGCCCAATAGCACATCTTTCATCATGAAGTGCTTCAAGAGGTTGGTTACAAAATACGTCAAAACCTGTCTCCCTACCACTTTTGACACACACCAGTTTGCATGCAGAGCAAACCAGTCCACTGAGGATGCCATAGCTATTGCTCTCCACACTGCATTGAGCCATTTGGAGCACCGTGAGAGCTATGTGAGGATAATTCTTATTGACTGTATCTGAGCTTTTAATACTATTATTCTGGATATTCTAGTCAGTAAACTGTCTAACCCAGCCCCCTGCGTGCCTGGATAAAGGGCCTATCTTATCAATTGCCCTCAGACAGTGATACTTGGCCCCCACTTTTTCTCAGCTCACTCACTCGGCACAGGTTCTCCACAAGGCTATGTGCTGAGTCCATTTCTGTTTGCCCTCTACACCCATGACTGTAGTCCAGCCCACCCTAACACATGACACTACCGTGGTTGGACAAATCTTAGAGGGGAGCAAGTTTTCCTTCAGAGAGGAGATCCTGAAATTGTCATCTTGGAATTTATCAAATAACCTAACACTGAGAACCATGAAAACAATGAAAATCATCTTTGACTTCAGGAAAAACAGGGTAGACCTGCTCCCCTCCATACCAACGGGAATTGTGTGGAGAGGGTCCTAGCCTTCAAATTTATGGGTACCTTCATCTCAGCTCTCCTGTCTTGGACTGCTAACACCAAAGCAGTTATTAAAAAGGCACAGCAGTGTCTTAACATCCTGAGATTTAGGAAGAATAATCTGGGTCAAAAGCTGCTGGCAAACTTTTACCGCTCCTCCATAGATAGAGTGCTAATATATAGTGCATCACTGTGTGTTACAGAAGCTGCACGGCAGCAGAGAGCAGGGGGCTTCAGCATGTCATCAATGCAGCTCAGAAGATTGTCTGCTGCTCTCTGTCCTCCCTACAAGACTCATATATTGTACTTCTCACTGCCTTGGCCGGGAAAAACACATTTTGAAGGACCCGTCATATCCTGGTTTTCGCCTGTTGACCTGTTTCCCTCAGGTAGGTGCTACAGGTCTATCAAATCAAAGATGAACAGACTCAGGGACAGCTTCTTTCACAGAGGTATAACTACATTGAATCTCAACATACACCTCTCTGTGTGTCTTTGTCCCTATTTCTTTTCTCTCTCTTTCTAACCCGCTCAATTTTTATCTTGATATGCAATAATCCTCTGTGTAATAATCAAGGTCTAGTGCAATATTGCTCTATTTGTTCTATGTGCAATTTTTTATGTTATTGGTATTCTTTGTGTAACATTTATATAATTGAAAATTCATTATACAACACCCGCATGACCAGTAATATTTGTTGTTTAGTAATACCACTTTTGTTGCTTAGCAGTTATACACGGTATAATGACATAAAGGCTTCTAATCTAATCTAATAAGTAACAACTGACTGGGACACAGGGATAGAACCGTTGCATTTGGATATTTCGTAAAAGTTACTGCACCTTTATATGAAACAAGATGCGGTTGTGGCTAGGTTGGCTGTCCTTCAACATTTCAATAGCAGTTTATTGCACAGTACAGTAAATATTCAAATCATTATATGAGAATGACAAGTGCACATAATTATGCAAAGTTAATGACCAAGAAGAACTCCTGAGCTTCAAAACTCCATGATGTTTGTTCTAAAAGCCAAATGTTTTGCATCAGATTGGTTATTAACAAATTGTGCATTTCGGTGGAAGGTGATCCTTTGATGTAGGATAGCTTTGTGAAAGTGAAAATTAAGCATTTGGCATATTAATGAAAGGTTCAATTATGCATCATATGTGATGATTTTAAACAGCATACAGAGTAACATAGTCTGTTGACAAGTTTTGATTGCTTCAGATCGAGTTGAGTTTTTAAACCGAGTTTCATCAGAACAAAGTGGTTGTGTGGATACATTGAGGAGTATTACTTACTTCCAACAATTGGTGTTTAGCAAGAGAGCTTATGGAAATAGTATTTTTTGCTAAAGCACTTGTCACTGTATACTATGCAGCCGAACTAAGCCCTACATTGCACCTTATAACACCCAGCACATCATATTTTACCATTGAACCTCCAACGTGTGGTCAAACCAGATCTCCAAAATGTTACTGCCTGGCAGTCATCTGAATTTGTCATACAGAAACTCTGGCTTAGCTACCAGGCTGCAATTCACAAACTGCTCTCTTTTCTAGTATCAGCCTTTCAGTTGGCTGGCCTCTTACTACAGTATGCATTTATTAATACATGTTTGCTTGGTGATTTTGCTATTGTCTTTTGTTTCGAATGTTATTCTTTTTTTCTTGTTTTGATTAACCTTCCTTCCTATCCTTAGTATGTGTTTGACTAACCAACTTTCTGACATTTCCACCTTCATCTACAGCTCATCAGTCTCAAATGATTAATGATAGACTGCTGTCACTGCTAACTTTTTTGTTCTTGAATAGGTAAACCACCCAACATAATGTTAGTGTTTCAGATGTTACATTTCTAATACCGTAAATAGGAATGCAGCTCTCTAGTCACCTTTGACCTTTGTATTGCGTTTGGGTTTTTTCTGCACATCACAAAGAAAGTCAAAAGCTCTGACCAGAGCATCATAAGCTGTGCTCGTCATGCAGCATTGTGATTAAAACAGATAAATCCATCCATCCATTATCCAACCTACTATATCCTAACTACAGGGTCATGGGGGTCTGCTGGATGGATGAATTTTGGCACATGGTTGCAGGTATCGTCTGGTTTGGCATAACTTTTTAAAGCCCAAACATCTCTCTGCACATTCAAGGCAAAATAAAAGCTTTCATGATTGCTACTTTAATACAATTGTAGAATTAGTTGTTAAATAAAAGTACATAATTCTTGCATGTTTTGAGAGCCCAATGTTGTAAGCAATCAGTCAGTCAGTTGAGTGAGTGGATGAGATTATATGATTTTAAATACAGTACTGTGCACAGCCATAATAATGGAACAGAAGTTTTGTGTTTAACTTCGGGATGTTATGAACATGGCTACAGTTGTCTGTTCAACCATCTATTTTTCTGACTGGCATATCCAGTTCGTGGTCCCTGGGAATCTGTGCCTATCCTAGCTGCACTTAGCACAAAGCAGGATCCAAACTTACACACATCTGACTAGACATCATTCCAAAGTTAAAATGTATTTAGTGTTTCAAAATATCCACTATGGCCAGATATTTGTTAAGGTTTTGAAGCACAAGGCATATATCTCTCTCCAATCACATGACATGCATTGTGTAAACAGAAGTGTTTAAACTCAGAGATGCAGAATTAGCAGGGCTACTGAAAACAGCAAACTTAATTCCAGAAAACGAATTAGCAAACACTAAATTTGTAATGTTCATTGGGCTTTTGAAACTAAGAAATGTTTATTAGTTTGCTAATAGAAAAATATAACACTTGACTAAAGAACAGTCAGTCATTGTCCAACCCGCTATATCCTAACACAGGGTCACGGGGGGTCTGCTGGAGCCAATCCCAGCCAACACAGGGCGCAAGGCAGGAAACAAACCACGGGCAGGGCGCCAGCCCACCGCAGGGCATGCACACACACACACATGCACCAAGCACACACTAGGGACAATTTAGAATCGCCAATGCACCTAACCTGCATGTCTTTGGACTGTGGGAGGAAACCAGAGTACTCAAAAGAAACTCACGCAGACACAGCGAGAACATGCAAACTCCATGCAGGGAGGACCTGGGAAGCCTGCTAGGGCTTACTTCAGTCATTAGACGCTATCTGGTCAGTGGGAGTCCTTGTCAATTTAAGGAATTTTTATGAGCTCAAATTAAGTACAGCAATGCTGAAACAACAGAAGAGCATTCAGCACACGTAAATCGAAGCAAAGAGACAGGACTTTAAAAAAAAGTCCTCAAACAAGGGGTAAAAATCCAAGACACCAGCTAGGAAAAGTCACAAACACAACATGAAATAATGCTGTTGGCTGTTAAAATGGAGTAAAACGTGACTGTTCACCTTTAACAGAAGTTTGATCTTGGTAGTTTTTACACAGGGGCATTGGCTTGTAAACCATTTGATTGCACAGCCTTCATTGCTGATCAGGTTTACCTTTCTGTACTTTGTGTGTTATTTGTGTGTGAGATGAAAAATACTTCTTGCCTTCCTTGTTTTCTGATTTGTTTTAAATCCGCCCTTGATCTTGAATGTTTTTGTTTGCTTTTTATTTTTTTTTTTTTTGGTATCTGATGAATTAATCTTTGCCAATGACATTTTTAATTACTAGTTACTGATTGGTGCTCTCTGACCTTTTGTTGCCCTTCCCTCTATTGCCTCTGTAATAGCTGGGAACAAAATATGCAGAGGTTTTGCCTTAGTGTACTTACCTGAGGTTTGTCTTCTTTTAGACAGACTTTTTGAAGCAATATCCAGACGCTACCTGACATTCAATTTAAGATTTCCTTTATCTTTAATGTTGGATACCTCTTATTTCATTTGCCTTCTCTGAACTTGTCATTTCATTCTTCCTATTCTGCTTTTGCTTAGCCCTCTATTTCTGTTTTTCTCAGATTTTTGGCACCACCACCATCAACCTCACATTTTGACCTTGACGTTTGCCTGGTTTCTGTGCTCTTGTTTGCTTTAGCATATGTGTCAACTGACACTTGTGCTTTGCTTGTCCTTGTGTGAAATTTTAAAGATCAACTTTAAACAAAGACACAGACGACTAGCTCTGTTTCTGACATCCAATGTAAGAGAACAATGGCTGCTTTCTATATTCAGTTTAATGTTTCTCCATAGCTTTTTCATTGAGTGCAGAATCAGAGTGCTGTAACAAGGTTACAAGTTTTAAAAAACACACATTTTTTTAGTCTATCAGAGAGCACTTTTTAAATAACACCGAATTCTGTTCCTACATATTATGTATGCCACTATGTCCTTTACTCAGTATGTCTTCCTTGGATCAAGGTTTTTCACTTCTTCGGGCCTCTTGTAACTGTGTCTAGGTTTTAATACTAAAATAATCTATCCCTATACTAAACCATTTTACTTTATTTATTTATTTTTGGGAGCCTTGCCTCTTTGAAACTGTCTGGGAGCTACAGCTTGTCGTCAGTGGACATTAGCATCCCATTCATGACCTGACAGAAAATATATAGTTTTCATGGTATAAAACTCTGTAGTGAGCCTTAATTCAGAATAAGGCTCCTTATTTGCTTAATAACATCAAAGCTATTAGTAACTTCCCTCTAGTTTTACTTGACAATAATAAAATGAAAAATGAACAATTAGTATGCAACAAACTATATCGTCTTTATTCTAGTAGTAATCGATGGGCAGGTCATAGCTCACCTCTCTACATCTCCCTCTACCATATTGAAATGGCAGCACTCCTTCCATATCAGAAGAGCTCTATGTTAAAATATTATTTTCCCTTTCTGTAACAAGTACATACAAATTGTTTGCTGTTATTCTTCCAACGCTAGTACAACAGTACATTCTATAGCAAAGAAAACAGGGTACCATCAGAAATCAGAATGGATAAAACACTACCAGTGGTGAGCGCGAGCCACAGTTTGGAGATGTGTTAGTACCTGGCAGACAATTCAGGGCATCACTGAATTTTTTATATGTGAACGTGGGCGCTTCCTGTCCTCAGCTTTCTGATGGCCTCATTTGGAGTGCCACATATCAAAATTCCACTTATATGTGAGAGGCAAATGCGATCCCTAGGTGTTGGGGACAACTTTCTATGTGTGCCATTCAATGTAATGAAGAATGCTTTGCACCTATTATTTTCTGCACATTCACCATGGAGATAAAGAGATCATATAGCATTTAACCCTTTTAACTGGATTATTATATATAAGAAGTTCCAATTTAATGAAACAATGTTTGCCAAAGACTTTTAATCTTCATTTCTACAAAGATATAGGGGTGCTATAAATTAAACTAGGCATCTGTTTGTTGATTGATGCAAACTAGTGTAGTTCTTAACTGTGTTTTGCAAATTCTCCTAGCTTTATTAGCTAAAAGCCTTACTTAGTCTGCCATAGAGAATTCAACTGTTAAAACTCAGAGTCGATTGAGCTCATTGCTGTAATAAACAATGTCCATCATGGAAACATAGAATGGTGTACTCGACTGTTATTTAAACAGAATTTCCACAACTCTGGGAAAGTCAGATAAGTGTTAAGAAGAGAAAGAGTTAATGTAATGACTTAGATGAGGGGTGGCTGGTTTACACTTTGCGAAAGGTTTTAATATATGTCATTAAAACACGTAAAAATCCAGGGTGGCGCAAAGTGGAGTAAACCACTCTGGCTAAACACATTGTCATTGAGCATTGACAGGATCTGTGAGGGGACAGCAAGGCAAATTAAGATAGGGGGAATGTGGAGCGGGATATGGAGAATTTTCTTGGGATCAAGGCACTTAGAGATTACAGAGTACACCTTTGCAACATTCAAACACTCTTTTATTAATTGCAATTGACTGTTACTGTTCATTGTTGTATAGCTTAGTTTCCAAAGCTACCAGTGCTTTATCTACTATAAAATGACTCTGTTAAACAGCCCTGCAAATACAGAAGTAATTTCCTTATCATATCAATGCTTACAAAATTAATTTTTTAAACACTTGACTCACACTTGAAAAGGTAAGTCACAGATAACAAGGAAACTCTGTAAAAAATATACCACTTTCAAATTGTGCAATTAGGATAAAGATAAATTATTTTATAATTTCAAAGTACGCACCATACGTAAGACAGGTCAAGTTGGGGACATGTGTTGCCGCACCCACTACATGATGAAACAACCCAGGATCCTGGTTTGCAACCCCCCTGGCAGGCCAAGTTGGAGGAACGCTTGCAGGGCCGGATGCAGTTTAACATCATACCCAGGACACCTTATGTAGACTTTCTAAAATATATACAGGACTAGATGTCACCCAAGAGCATCTCTTGGTCATGTGTTTTGTCTTTCTGTTTAGCTCAGGCTTTGCCTGGATGGCAAGAAGCTGTCAAAAGGCACAACTAGGATGGCACAAGGCATGGCCCCACAAGAAAACCTTTGTACATTCAAGATCAGAGGTCCTGGGTATACCAGTGTAGGTGCATAAGAGTATGCAGTGGGCAGAGGCACCAATAAATGACAAGTGCCTAGGTGGATGCATACAATACTACCCCGAGACACAAAATGACAAATGAAACAGATGTTGGCAGTGTTGCAAAGACTGAGTCAGGCCAGTGAGGAGAAACACCAGAGGCAGCAATACTTCCTGACCACTAAAGAGTATATTGATAAGGAGATATATGGGACCATGCTGTCCTTCTTATATAGCAGACAACTGAAGAGCTACCTGGGGACATGAATCTGTAATTCTCAGAGGCACAGGGACACCAGGCTGTCCCTGATAGATGTAATGACCCTGGAATGGGGTTTAAAGCTGTCTCATGGCCAGAGCCCATTTCATTCAGTGCTGCACATATGAGTGGAAAAGGTTCAAGAAAAAAAGAAAAGCCAAGGCTGAGCAAGAGAAAGAAAGACAGAGTCCTAGCCAAAGAAAGAGAGAGTCCTAGCCAAAGAGGATAATCAGGAATTCAAAACTTGTATAGTAAAAGTTGTCCAGGTCTTCTTTTGCCTACAAATTGACTTTAAATTAATCAGGTGGCAGTCTTGTGGTGGGAGGGCAAAAGATATAAAACAGGGAGCTATTCAGAGACAGTTTGTTTTGGCATTGAGCATCCTTCTTTTGTGAAAACTTTTAACAAGCTCATTCTGTGATTTCTGTGCCTACATGGTCACGTCAGCTTAATCCATAGGGGCAGCAGCAATTCTCCTTCATGATTGTTTGGCTTCTTACTCAGTACCAGCGAGAGACCTCTGCCACCTTAATCAGGAATTTCATTTATATCATTTGTATCAGACTATTCTACTCTTGTAAAACTTATTAATATGATTAGACTGGAACAGTACTGTGGCCAACAACTCATTTTGCACTTCACAATCTTTCTTCAGTATACCAGTCGCTGGTGTGTTGCTGGTTCAGAATCTATTTTCAGACTCACTTATCCAAGTTAGGAGCACACTGGTGCAGAATTCCATGAAAAACATTTGGCAAAATGATGATTGAATTTGTAGTCTCAGTTAATTCCCAGAAAAATAATTTACTCTCAAGTGATTCAAATCATTGAGGTACCATATGTTTACATTTAGGTTTACAGTGCCCAAGTGTGTTTTTGCCATTCATAGTCACTGGGTTGTTCCTAAAGTAAATAACTCATTTATCATTCTTTAAAATCCACAGAGTATGTAATCTGCTTTTGACTATTGTGGATTTCATTGTATTCTGTAGATACATAAAGAAGCACTGCACCTTTTGAGCTGTTCTGTCTGAAACACAAAAATACAGGATATGCCATTCACCAAGTTCCTCCTGCAATGTTTATGTTGATGGTGCTGTACTATTTGGTGTTTGGAAATACAGTTCTCAAAAAAGCTTTTCTCTGCTGCCTGAGTTTTACAAGGAACTAGGAGGTGTTTGGAATTCAGGAAACTGACCAAAAGAGCAGACGGTGATCTGACAAATTTAAGTGATAAGCATTTTCCTGCACACCTAAATACGTGTGCAACATCCTGTATATAAAAAAAAAAAAAAGAATGGCACACAACATATCAAATAGATTTCATTTGAATCATCATGGTGCTGTTTCGTCATCATTTCTCACAGAATTACAAGAATTTTACTTCAAGCACATAGATTGGGAAATGTTAAACACTACATCTTGTCTGCATTTTTTCTTCATATTTATCATATTTTATTCATTTTGATCTTTTGTATCGCCCTTGTATACAGCATCATATTTTATCTTTTTATATTATGTTTTGTCCTTGTATGTTGCATCAATACTACCAAGGATTAATTCCTAATTCATGTTAAAGTACTTGGCCAAGAAAGTGAATTCTGATTCTGAAATCAGCCTGTAATGTACTGAGAACATCACAGTATTATTATTGGTCATTTCACAGTCACCCTTCGCAAGGCAGCTTTCGTTGTACAAAATAAGCATATGTTAGAGTTTATACAGTATAATTAAAGTCAAGACAGGTTAAGGAACTTGATCAGAGTCAAGCAGTCAGTTAGAGGTGGGGAGAGCCAACACCCTATGCTGTTTACAAAGCAACACTCCAGTCAATAAGCCACCTCGCCTGAACAATTACTTGTGCTGTAAATTCAGTAAGAGGAATGGACAAATAGCAAATTTTAAATATAGCATTCCAAACACCTTAAGACTTGTCATAGAAATCAATGGAAAAAAATCACCTTCTGCACAAACTGGATTGTCAAAAGAAACTGTATTTGTGTGGCTTTTCATTAATTATAGCCTGCCAGTTCTTTTAGTATTCAAGAACATAAAGGTTTTGCCAAAAAACAGGAAGGACTTATTTACTAGCACATAGAACATTGCTTTATAGAAACTATAGAGTAGAAGCAGAGTAAAAGATTTTGAATCTTCCAAGTGTCTGATAAGAAATTCAAGTAAGAAGGCATTTCCAACATGTATTAGTGCTAGTAACACATTACACATTCAAAATGGAAACTACTTCCCATTAAAGTTGACGTTTCCATTTTAAAAGTATGCAAATATATGACAGCTTAAGAAATCTAAAAACAAATATTTAACTTTTGATTTTACTTTTTCTTACATCATAATAGCACAAGGAAATAGAGTAGTAAAGTTTATAGCAGGCATCACCAAATGGCGGACCTCGGTCCAGATCCGGACCGAGTGGTGGTTCTGTCCGACCCGTGACCTGTCTGGTAAATTCACGACATTAAATAATTTTTATGGAGCATTATTTTGGACGGTCGTGGCTATTGATAACAGGCGCTGCTACTCCAGTTAATACGACAATAGCTTCACTCAGTTGAGCCAATAAAATCGTTAGTTTACAACAGCGGAGGGGAAGAGGGTTAAGTTAAGAGACAACATGGCTTGCTCCAAAGTAGATGATGAAAATCGTTGTTTTAAAGATGAATGGACGGAGAAATATATGTTCATTCTTCCGGCGAGCAGTTCAAAACCGGTGTGCCTCATATGCTCCGAAAACGTGGCATTAATTAAAAGCGGCAACGTGAAGCGCCACTACGAAACAAAGCACAGCTCTTTTGAGCAAAGTTATCCCCTGAAGTCCGAGCTGAGGGCACGCAAAA
Source organism: Polypterus bichir lapradei (assembly GCA_026402145.1). Taxonomy (NCBI): domain Eukaryota; kingdom Metazoa; phylum Chordata; class Cladistia; order Polypteriformes; family Polypteridae; genus Polypterus; species Polypterus bichir. The sequence continues at coordinate 36,116,169 of JANRMT010062790.1, read as the reverse complement.
TAACCGAACTGCAAGCCCAGTATGACAGATCTACCCGACTCATCACACATACATTTACAACCCTGAGAGTGTGTTCCCTGGTCTAACCAAAGTAGCACTGCACACCTTGACTATGTTTGGATCAACTTACAGCTGTGAGTCAGCTTTTTCCACTATGAACATTATCAAAAACAAGTACCGTTCTAGGCTTAACAATGAACACCTACATATCTGTATGAGAATGGCACTAACTCCATTCCAACCAAGATTTAAATTACTGGCAGGGCAGCCACATGCCCATTTTTCTCATTAAGAAAAGTAAAAAAAAGAAGAATTAAAAGAGAAAAGTTCAAAGCTGTGTTTGCATTTCGCCCCCTAAAAAGCCACTTGTTGAAGATGTGGATTTTTTTTCTTGAAAAGTAAGCCCTCAATTGTTTTTAGGCTGGGATCTCCTTATTTTAAGAACAAAGAAGAGAAAATGTTAAGTCAATGCTATGTTTGCACTTTTTAGTTATTGTTTTCTGAGTTGACTTTTTTACTTGAAGTGTAGGCCTTCAATTCTTCAGGTTGGGACCTCTTTAATTTAAGAGAAAAGGAGTTATTCCACTCTGTTTGCACTTTTTTAAATTTATTTTATTATGTTTCTGTTCTTTAATCTAAAATAAAGGCCTTGAATTTATTTGCTATAAAGGGAAGGCTACAAGACACAAGATGGAGTTTGGTTCGGACCTTCTACTTGGACGAAATTTAATAACTGGACCTCAGTGACTTTTAATTGAATACCCCTGGTTTATAGAGAAATACAAAGATTACAAAAATAGGACACCTATTCATATGTAGAAATACAAACATGGATACAAGCCAGGCAACACCAAAAAATATGAAACACTATCTGAGTCTGCAAGGCTATAACATTTTTCTATGCAACTGGATTCTGGCCTGACAGTGGTACCCCAGACAGTCTGTATCGATAACAGCATCTCCAGCTCCATCAACAGAGCACTGGCACCACCGAGGGCTGTATATTCAGTCCACTTCTGTTACTTTTGCTGACTCAAGATAGCTTTAACACCATCATCAAGTTTGCTGATGACACAATAGTGGCAAGTCTCATCAGCCATGGGGATGAATCAGGTTACTGAATGGAGATAAGACTAGTTTAAGTACAATAAGCTGTCTCTTAATGTGAACAAGATGAAAGAGATAATTGCTGACTACAAGAAGGTCCATGCTGCCAACACTCCAATGTAAGGGCTCCATGGTAGAATTGATCAAGAGCACCAAATTCCTTGGTGTATACCTGGCAGCTGATCTCGCCTGAACAATTCACACCAACTCCATTGTGGAAGAAATCAACATTATTTAAAGAAAGAAACTTATCCTCTACTAGGGAAAGTTTGATAAAATCTATTTGAGTCAGTAATCAGGCCAGGAAGAAGTTTGTCCATTGCGACTTTAATTTACTCCTCAGTAAATGCTGAAGAGGGAGTATTCATTATAGTAGTACTGTATTTTACAGTATGGCCAAAAATGTAAGGGCAGAGATCTATTTTATAGCAATTGAATTAACATAACAGTGCCGATTAATACATACTCTGATTTGGTAAAAGATATTAGGTGCATTAGCATAGAGCACAACCAGCCTAAAACAGAAGTCTTTCTCCATTATATCTGTGTTGTTCACTTTCTTTGGCAATTCTTACCACATTATACAAGGGCACCTTTGAGAGAATTTTGAAAAGATGCATAACTCTCTGGTTTGGGAACTAAAGAGCTTCTGACGACAAAGATTCTACAATGAATAGCACATATAACAGAAAAGATCGCTGGGGCCTCTCTACCCTCTTTTAAGGACATCTTTGTCAAGTGTTGTATCTGCAAAGCCACGGCATTGTGGAGACCTGCTTGCCATGGTCTATTTGTCCAACTCCCATCTGACAAAAAATCCCATAGCATTAGAAACAATTCAGCCAGGTTCTACAAAAGTTTCAAACCCTTGGTGCTGACCCCCTCCACTCAGATTATCTGTTCTTAGTAGACTATCTAGAAACAGGACATACTGTTGATACTGCTACTGTATCTGGTATTAGTTGTTGTTATCACTAAATTATTTATTATGACCTATTCCAAGGGTGCCCAATACATCGATCGCGATCGACTGGTAGATCGGAAAGGTAGAGCAGGCAGATCACATTGCATTCAAAAAATTTTTTTTTTAAATGTTAGTCTATCATATATCCTCTCCATGGCATTTGCCATTTGATTGACATACAGGGCGGCCAGTCTGAGATCTCTTTTCTTGTAACACACTGGTCATCCCGCACGCACGAGCTACTGAAAAACTCCGGCTATCTAAGTGATCTAGTTAGCCTTCCAATTTATATCGACTAAAGAAGGGATTTAAAAAAATTATTGTTTGTGGGCTGGATGTGGAATTGGAAGAGGATTTTTTTTTACTCACAATGTCACAATCGAAGTGCGTTTGTCTGATCTGCCAATCTATCATTGCTATTTCAAAGAAGGAAAATATGGAAAGGCACTTTCGAACTGTTCATAAAAACTATGAAACTGACTTCCTTCCGAAAAGCAATCTGAGAAAGAGAAAGGAGAGGGAACTAAAATTGCAGTTAATCGGACAGCCGTCATTTTTCACTCGGCTGAATTCAAAAGCAAAGGCAGACACACCGAAGCAATGTAAGTCACTCGATCATTGACCATAAGAAATCCTGGTGTCTGACGTACTGTCACAGTTTGAGACGCTATCGTCCTCTTGAACCCTCGGACAATACGTCAGACACCAGGTAAAAGTCCAACAGGTTGACTTTATTATTAATAACAGTGCACAAAGCACCCTCCTCTCCACAATACTCATAAATTAACAATAATACAATTCTCAATAACAAATCCTCCACTCCCAGACGCGTTGCCACCCTTCCACCCAGCTAAGCTCTTCCGTCTGGAATTTCCCAGAGTCCTTTATAGTCCTTGACCCAGAAGTGCTTCTGAACCCTCAGTCCCTGTGACTTCCTAGCACTTCCGGGTCAGATCAAAAGTATCTCATTTCCTCTGTCCCTGTGACCAGGACGTACTTCCAGGGTATACGGCATATAAAAGCCGCTGAGCCTCCCTGCAGCATCCCCTTGAGGCCCCCATGGTATCCAGCAGGGCTATGAAGGAAAAATCCCATATCCATTAAGCCCTGCTAGCATTCGGGGCACCTCCATGCTGCTGGAAGGGCTCCATCTAGCGGCGTGGGGGTATTGGCCGGGATTAATGTATATATATATATATATATATATAAATATATATATACACTAGCAAAATACCCGCGCTTCGCAGCGGCGAAGTACTGCCTTAAAATTTTTATTAAGAAGACAATTTAACCTTTTTAAACTGAGGGAAAATATGGCAATAACTATTTGTTAAGGATCTCTTTGTATACCATGTTGTCAGTTCGGCCCTCCGGTTGTAACATGACCAAGCTGTGCGCTGAGCTTACTCTTGAGCATGTAACTTACAGTTGGCCATGTGAACAGTAATCTTGTCTCAAATCTCACAGCTTGGATTGCTGCTGTCATAATCGGTTTGAGTTTCATGGTTTGTTTCAATTATGACAGTATTTGCAGGATTTGTTGTGTTGAAGTGACATTCGGCATCTGTCAAGCGTTGTAAGCACACAACCGGTTTCATCGATAAAATCACATCCAGCTTTTGAGAGTTTAAACATTTATAAACATCAAAGTGTCCACTACTGAAATCGTCACCTGTGAATCTAAGATGTTTAAGAGGCATTGGCGGTTGTCGAAAGGTGTAAAATATTTGGCCATTTCAGTACACTTGAAAGCGACAACCGAACAATTCAGCGGCAGCCATCAACTCACATGCAGAACCATAGGTGAAGGGCTTAAGCATTTCACTCTTCTAGTGCTCCTGTGTAGTATAATTATCTCCTGTACCGTCATCAGTCCACACCTTGAACCTGTCCCAGTCATTCAATACATAAGACACAATGTTTCTCCGGATATCAAGAGTGAGCCTGATATGGCTGTGCAATATGTAACAAAGAGAATGGAAAAGGTAGGTGGCATCTCCGGGCATGGAAACCACTCAGTAAGTGACAGTTCTTTGATCGATAGTGATCACCTCGATAGACATGGTAATGGGGGTTGGAATGATAAAGGAAATGGGTACCTGAGCAATGTAAAGTAAGTCTAAAATACCTATACAATAACTATAATTGTAATAAACAAACAATAAAACAGCGGAGAAGCCGTGGATTAAACAAAAAGGCTGTAGTTATCAGTAGGAAGACGTGAATCCCGTGGCGAAGCAAGGAAAGGAAAGTAGAGACCAGAGCGACGGACGGTCTTATATAGGCAGGCAGCCAACAACGTGGGAGGCGTTGGGATGGGGGACCCAACGCCACCTCACATGGTGACCAAGCTGCAGGCTATGGACATATATATGTACGTAAGTAGGATTCAGTTAGCGTTGGGAACCCGTGTACCAAATTTCTTGAAGATGGGCCCATAAGTAACAAAGACTGTTGAAAAGTTCAATATGGCGGCCGACAGTGGCATCATACCACCAAAATAAGTACGTACATTGGTTTCGGTTAGTGCAGGGAAGCCGCCTATAAAATTTCGAGAAGATCGGGCCATAAATAAGAAAGTTCAACATGGTGGACGTTGTTGACCGTTATGATCATTACGCGTAGAATTTCGAAATGAAACCTGCTTAACTTTTGTAAGTAAGCTGTAAGGAATGAGCCTGCCAAATTTCAGCCTTCTACCTGCACGGGAAGTTGGAGAATTAGTGACGTTGGAAAGTTCAATATGGCGGCTGACAGTGGCGTCATACCATAGAAATAAGTATGTACATTGGTTTCGGTTAGCGCAGGGAAGCCGCCTACCAAATTTCGGGAAGATGGGGCCATGAATAAGAAAGTTCAATATGGCAGACGTTGTTGACCGTTATGACCGTTACGTGTAGAATTTCGAAATGAAACCTGCTTAACTTTTGTAAGTAAGCTGTAAGGAATGGGCCTGCCAAATTTCAGCTTTCTACCTACACGGGAAGTTGGAGAATTTGGGACGTTTGGAAAATTCAATATGGCGGCCGACAGTGGCGTCATACCACCGAAATAAGTATGTACATCGGTTTCAGTTAGTGCAGGGAAGCCACCTACCAAATTTCGTGAAGATGGGGCCATAAATAAGAAAGTTCAACATGGCGGGCGTTGTCGACCGTTATCGACCGTTATGACCGTTACGTGTAGAATTTCGAAATGAAACCTGCTTAACTTTTGTAAGTAAGCTGTAAGGAATAAGCCTGCCAAATTTCAGCCTTCTACCTACACGGGAAGTTGGAGAATTAGTGATGAGTGAGTGAGTGAGTGAGTGAGTCAGTCAGTCAGTCAGTCAGTCAGTGAGGGCTTTGCCTTTTATTAGTATAGATATATACATTATTATATGTATATTATATATTATATCATATATATATATATATATATATATATATATATATATATATGCAGTATATAGCATTTTTAATGTAGGTAGACCATTTTGACCTGGTCATTTTAAAAGTAGCTCGCAAGCCGAAAAAGTGTGAGCACCCCTGATCTACAGTATTTTAATCTATTACTCTCTATTTGTTTACCTATTTTATTGATGTAACTGTTAGTATATTATAGTACAGTATAGCTTATTAGACTGTAGTATGGTAAATTTTTAAGTTGTTTTGCACAGGTCTTGTGTGATGTTATATATGTACAATTGGTATATCCGTTACATTGCGGTCCTGGGGAACTGTATGCTGCAATACTGTGTATGAGTGATATGACAAAAAGCCACTTGACTTGACTTGGCTTGAGATGAACTCTTTTGAGTTCAGTGTTTCCAGAGGAGCCAGTGTTTAGTTTATACATTTTACAAGTTTTTTTATAGAGCATTTTCTCTTTGTGAATTTTTCATAGCATCACAGACACTTTCCTTTTACTATCCATTCTTGCTCTATCGCACAGCTTTTGAATGGCTTTGTCTGCACAAGTTGAATATACAAGTTTATAAAAACTGACCTGACACAGTAATCATTGACTCTTGTTAAACATGTTAAGTAATATTTGACTGGTTAATTACTAGCTAGGAGGAGTTATATGTTTTAACTTTGTATTGATAAAGCAGTTAACAATCCACAAACATCCTATTCAATACCTGATATTAGTTGGATTTGATAAAGTTTCCATTGAAGAACTTCGATCATCATTTTATGTTGTTATGGTCTTTTCTTTGGTGCAAATTAAATACACTGAGTGCTGTGGTCTGTATGTTTACCTGCCACTGGACTTTAATTGCTGCTCTCTTGGCCGTTTGTTTTGGGTTGTTACCTGTACTATGGTACCCACTCTAAATGTTAAATAGCTGTCCTGCACACTGCAGAGGTTGGAGATATACAGGGATTAAACACCAAAGGATGAATAGTAGTATTCAAGTAGTCTTCAATCTTTAAAAGACAACAGTGTCTGAGTGTGCACATTGCCATTTGCTAGCCATGCTGGACATAGCATTCTTAACGAATCAAACCACATGTTTTTGCTTGGTGTCTTTTGGTGTGGTAAATCTGCAGACATGTCACTATCTGGATTAATACTTCTTTTCACTAGGCTAACTGGTCATCATGTTCAAGATGTTAGATGATGATTAAAGAACTCAGCTCTCATCAGCAATTTTATAATAATTCCCGGTCATGTCTTCACACTGGAATGCAGATTGGAAAAAGAAGAGGATGAGGAGAGTATGGCAAGCATCTCTTAAATCAAGCTGTTAGTGTGTTTCTTAAATCTGTTAATTTGGTGGGGCAAGTCTTCTATACCACTGCATGATTCAAGAAAGAGTGCATTATCAACAGTGCACAGAAAATGTGAAATCAATTAAGTAATATTAATATCACAGTTAGTATTACATAAATAATGTGATCAACACTACTTTGAAACCTTTTTTGTGCTATTACTCTTCTAATAAATTTTGTCTTGAGTCAATAGTTTTGTGCATTATTTTGAATTGTACATCCTTGTATGACTAGGATGTGAAATGGGATATGCATTAAGTGATCTTTATTCATTTTTAATCTATATTAGGTGCTGAAATCTGTAAGTAGTTCCTTTGATCTTCATAATCTTTTATCCTTATGTTTAGAAGCTTTTTTGGCAGTTCCCTTATATTAACTAATTCCATCCATCCGTCCATCCATTATCCAGCCCACTATATCCTAACTACAGGATCACGGGGTTCTGCTGGAGCCAATCCCAGCCAACACAGGGCGGAAGGCAGGAAACAAACCCCGGGCAGGGCGCCAGCCCACAGCATTTAACAATTAATTAATTCCATACTTTCATTTTTTAACTGCAAGTGTTACTCCATTCAGCTATAAAAATGTAAATCAGGTATCCAGCTGTCCTGAAGAATTTAAATTTATCAATTCTTTACTAGGATTTTCTGACTCTGTCTGGTTTACACATTGAGTTTAGGTGCATAATTGTCTTCCTATTGTAGACCCTACTAGTTTTAGGTTATGTTCCCATTCCCCTGATCCCTTTATTTGCTCTTGTAACCTGCCAACCCTTTTCTAATCTTGCAGAACATACAATTCTGAAACACATGTAGCTGTATTTCAAGTTTATGTAGGTGTGATACTTCTATAAAATGTACTCAATGCTAAGCTGGCTCTGAGTGTGTGAGGCTTTATTCTATCAGAACAGGTTTAACACATATGTGCGTCATATAAACTCAAACTGTTCTTCCGTTAATCCTTTTCGAGCTGCCTTTTGGTTGACTATGTATCCTCTGTTGTCACTCCTTTTCTTGTCTCTTATTGATAGGTATGTTTTCAGGGAGTAATCAGCATGATTAAACTAGAAAGCAATCCATTGTTGGGTACAGTTGGACATACACCAACACCCACTGAAAAAGGGAAAATCTAGGGACACCAGTCAATGTGACACCACAATAATGTGGTCCAAATGTAATCAGTAATTTGTAATTGACATACATATGATTTTGTTTGCTATATTTAACTACTGATTGATTTAGCATACGTGTATAGATACCTGCAAAAAAGCTTGTACTTGGAATCTGAGACATTGTGCAAGCGTAGAGAAAAGCTTTTTTTGAAATGTACTGTAAATACCCATGAAGCTAAAAAACAAGTCTAGAGCTGAAAGCTAGGCACATACACTTTTATTTAACTAAGAACATGATGGAACAGTCTGTTTGTGGAGATAAAGAGCGAGAGGAAGGGTATGTATGTAACTGCATCATTTACTTTGCAAATGATGTAAATAATATTTGAATAATGTGACAACAGGTGCAGCTGGCACCTCCTATAGCTAAAGCTTGCCACACTGGTTTAACATTTTTTCTATAACTAAGCCACTTGGAGTAAGCTAGACAGATCAAGTCAGAGCCTCAAACAAGAGATGTGTCCATGTTTCTGTTGTTACCAGAGCCTCTTATGCTGAGAGTGATGCTAATGATATGCTGCTTGGTAGGGCGACTCTTCCACTTATCAAGCAAACAAACAACAGGACTATCAGCACCAGAACTCTTCTGTTCATCTCGCAGGTGGCAGTAGCAGGTTTTCATTCCAACTAATTTGTTGTTAATTAACTAATACAGTTGATTGGGCACACTTTGTGTGTTGCATGATCAGTTAGTCTCTGTTCTCTCATTCATTTTTAAGTAGTTTATCAAGACTGTCATTTTATAGCTGCCTTTTTTCCATCTGGGCCTGTTTCTTGATAATTAAGAGTTGTCACATATGTGCAAATGGGAAACAGCTTACCGGCTCAAATATAGGTGTTTCTCAGCTGGGCCAGGTGTTGGCACTGTATTCTGATGCTTTGTCCTTTTTCCCTCTGCAGACTATCAGAAGAGCCCACCTCCTGAAGATATCACTTCCGGCTCTGGTCTCATATGATCCCTCCTCTTCCTGTTTCTCCAATGTAAATCCACCATATTATCTCTGTTTGTCAGATCCTCTTTGAACTCAAGTCTGTAATCAAGTGCACAGGGTGGAATTCCCATGTTTGTGCTGACTGATTACAAGTTAAACGGGCTGCCATAGGGCTTCTCCGAAGGCTGTGTAAATTTACAGAAAGATATAAGTTCTAGTATGAAAGAATGTCTTGGTGAAAGTGTGGCAGAGGTTATGTTAAATCTATAAAAGTGTGCTCTTACCTGCTTTTGAGAGGGTCTAATGGAAAAGCTTCTTTGTTGTTTTTTTTTTCAGAAACTGAGAGTAAAGCATCTTTATTTCAATCTGTGAGATTATTTATTCAAAACACATGTGACTGGTAGTTTCTGACAGTGCAGACTGACAGAGGTGTCTTAAAACCACTTAATCATCCACAGGAATTGCCTTATAATTAATAAATTGAATTGAATAAAACCAGCAGCCAAATGCAACATTTACAACTACCCTTAAACTAATAAATCTATAGCCAGTCTATTGTCTGACTGTTCATATTCAATTTGTATATGTCCTGTATCTGATTTTACACAAGCAACCCTCTGAAACAACTGACATGTACACATGAATGACAGATTAGATGTGTGACCTCCTCTTAGTGTTGCAAAATCTAAGTATTTACTTTAACATGGATGGAGGAGAATGCACTTGGCTCTACTTTAAGGCTTTTTTCATTGCTAATTTGCACTGCAGATATGATCGCTTATAGCCCTTCTTAGTCTTAACAGCAGAAAAAGTTGAGTATCTAATGATAGCAATGAGAGTGAGGAAGATGGGTCTGGCAACTAGAACATGTTAAAAGCACCCAAAGAATGAAAATATAATGGGAGAGGAGCAACACATTTTCCATCACCTATGAATATCCTTCAAAATATATATTCCCTATTGAAAAGCAACTTTAAAACCATTACTCTTTCCTAACACACATGTCAATCCAAATCAAAGGAGTTCTTCAAGCAAAACAATAGTTAGGTGTACAGTGTAGATATTGTGGGATGGTAGATCATTCCTTTATAGGACCAATGGACGGAGTAGAGTGGAGGCTTGCTGCTGCTTGAGCATCCCAAAATTTGTTTTTATAAATGAATCAATGGGCATACTTTAGGTTATACTTACATGCACATGTCTAAACATAATAAGCAGCTGCAGACACAGTTAAAAATATTACAATGTTTATAAGGTGAGATCTTGCAAGATTGCCTAGCTAATAACATCTAGTTTCATACAGCTAAACTGCCTTGATTTTCAAATTCTACTGAGAGGGGGCCAGCAGTCCAGGGGTGTCAGAAAGTGAGCTGGAAAAGGATGAAGAGGAAGGAAAACAAGATGAGAATCAGTGTGAAGGCAATTGTTTGGAGTTAACAGCTCCTGCTCAAGCTCAGACATGTACACTAAGGAAATTAATATTAGCTGTCATCCGGATGAAGGCCATTGTCATCCAGTGCCCCAGAGATACCCAACATTAAAGTATGATTCACAGCAACAAAGCTTTAATTGCAGTTGTTTTGATCAATTTTCTTGGGTGACATATTCTACAACCAGTTGAAGTGATATTTTGTTTTGTGTGTAGGTACTATGTACTGACTGCATTTTCTGCATTTAGATTTCATAATTGGCATGAAGCCACCACAACATACAAGCAGCACACAAAGTTGTAATGGAGGTTTGAAATTAATTCAGGTTAAAAAAAACAACATGATTCAAAAATGAGAAGTATGTAAGACAGTATATAGTGCAAGAAAATAAGGAATACAGTATATGAGAGCAGTGGTCAACAGTTGACATTATATTACACATCAGAAGATCACAGAGACTCACAAACAGAATATATTTGAAAAAATGGTTGCCACAAAGTTCACAGATCATTACACAGAGAATGAGATTGTCAGTGTAACCGCAACCCTAGAAATGAGTGGAACTTGTGGAAATTAAAGAGGCCACTAATGTCACAATTTTGGTAAATGAAAGTAAGGATATAACAAACTTCTGCCTGTTCTAGCTCATGGTTTGTGTGTAGATTATTATTTCAAAGCTATCAAAGTGACATTCAATCGTTGTAACTTTGACATAAATGCATGTGTCAGTCAATACTATGATGGGGTGGAAGTCATGTTAGTATGAATAAATGTGGTACACTAAAAGCTTAGGAAAGATTGCCTGCAATCACTGTACAGTGTACCGTCACCAGGTGCACAAGCTTAACCGTGTTCTTTGTGTACTGTGTGAACAACATATAGCTTGAAGATTGAAATCCTCCCCTGTGAAGAAATGAACAGAAACGACACAAAGTACAAACCATTTAGAAGTGTTCATTGTTGATGACACCATAAGGAGGACTTCATGGTGCGATACAAACCGATACAGTGCATCCGGAAAGTATTCACAGCGCATCACTTTTTCCACATTTTGTTATGTTACAGCCTTATTCTAAAATGGATTAAATTCATTTTTTCCTCAGAATTCTACACACAACATCCCATAATGAAAATGTGAAAAAAGAATACTTGAGGTTTTTGCAAATTTATTAAAAATAAAAAAACTGAGAAATCACATGTACATAAGTATTCACAGCCTTTGCCATGAAGCTCAAAATTGAGCTCAGGTGCATTCTGTTTCCCCTGATCATCCTTGAGATGTTTCTGCAGCTTAATTGGAGTCCACCTGTGGTAAATATAGTTGATTGCACATGATTTGGAAAGGCACACACCCGTCTATATAAGGTCCCACAGTTGACAGTTCATATCAGAGCACAAACCAAGCATGAAGTCAAAGGAATTGTCTCGAGGCACAAATCTGGGGAAGGTTACAGGAAAATTTCTGCTGCTTTGAAGGTCCCAATGAGCACAGTGGCCTCAATCATCCATAAGTGGAAGAAGTTTGAAACCACCAGGACTCTTCCTAGAGCTGGCCGGCCATCTAAACTGAGCGATCGGGGGAGTAGGGCCTTAGTCAGGGAGGTGACCAAGAACCCGATGGTCACTCTGTCAGAACTCCAGAGGTCCTCTGTGGAGAGAGGAGAACCTTCCAGAAGGACAACCGTCTCTGCAGCAATCCACCAATCAGGCCTGTATGGTAGAGTGGCCAGACTGAAGCCACTCCTTAGTAAAAGGCACATGACAGCCCACCTGGAGTTTGCCAAAAGGCACCTGAAGGACTCTCAGACCATGAGAAACAAAATTCTCTGGTCTGATGAGACAAAGATTGTACTCTTTGGTGTGAATGCCAGGCGTCATGTTTGGAGGAAACCAGGCACCGCTCATCACCAGGCCAATACATTCCCTACAGTGAAGCATGGTGGTGGCAGCATCATGCTGTGGGGATGTTTTTCAGTGGCAGGAGCTGGGAGACTAGTCAGGATAAAGGGAAAGATGACTGCAGCAATGTACAGAGACATCCTGGATGAAAACCTGCTCCAGAGCGCTCTTGACCTCAGACTGGGGTAACGGTTCATCTTTCAGCAGGACAACGACCCTAAGCACACAGCCAAGATATCAAAGGAGTGGCTTCAGGACAACTCTGTGAATGTCCTTGAGTGGCCCAGTCAGAGCCCAGACTTGAATCTGATTGAACATCTCTGGAGAGATCTTAAAATGGCTGTGCACTGATGCTTCCCATCCAACCTGATGGAGCTTGAGAGGTGCTGCAAAGAGGAATGGGCAAAACTGGCCCAGGATAGGTGTGCCAAGCTTGTGGCATCATATTCAAAAAGACTTGAGGCTGTAATTGCTGCCAAAGGTGCATCAACAAAGTATTCAGCAAAGGCTGTGAATACTTATGTACATGTGATTTCTCAGTTTTTATATTTTTAATAAATTTGCAAAAACCTCAAGCAAACTTTTTTCACGTTGTCATTATGGGGTGTTGTGTGTAGAATTCTGAGGAAAAAAATTAATTTAATGCATTCTGGAATAAGGCTGTAACATAACGAAATGTGGAAAAAGTGATGCGCTGTGAATACTTTCCAGATGCACTGTATGTAAGTCCACGATGTTGCCTGCAACATCCATGGCAAGAGTTCCTCTTGGGTTCGCTGCATAGAAAAACTGAGAAATTTCAGTAGTAACTTACAACAGTAAACATGCCATTAACAGTCAAAGAGTAAGAACCCTTGACATCCAGAAAATTATAGATGTCCATCTATAAATCTTAAAATGGCCAGTCATTAAATTCTTTAACATATTGTACTTCTGGAATTGAGCTAGTCTTGGATGTGTCTATTTGTGAATGCTGTAATTGCTTACTGTATAAAATTAACTGCTTAAAAAAGGCGAGACGTTTTCTCATATATAATGTGATTTATGTTATGATTGACATTTCATAGGGAATATCAGCAACCCTTGGCACAAGGCAGAAACAGCACCTGGACAGAGTGACAGACATACATCATGGGCCAATGTGGCATCACAAATCCACCTAACTGGATGTGTGTTTGAACTGTGGCAGGAAAGCCCCAAGAAAACCCACACAGACACTAAGAAAACATGCAGACTCTATACAGCGAGCACCTAGGACATGAACCCTTGTCTCTGAGGCATTGTGACTACCACTGTACTGCCAAGCTTGGCTCAAGCTGCCCTGCAGCACTGCCCTGGATAAGTCGATTAAAAAAATGGATGGACGAATGAGTTTCATAGGGGGAAAAAATCATTTATTATTTATTTTATTGTCACAACCTGTTGCAAAAAAGTGATAGATTCATTAATAGTGTATTTTCAACAGGTCTGATTATCATAAATAACTACTGGTAAAGACCTTGTGGGACACAAAGCATTTGGTCTGTGTTGTCTTACATAGATTGAGAAACTGGCTACCCCATTGAAAAAGAAAGCACCAACAAGGAACCAGCAGTAAAAAAAATGTTTCTAGAGCCAGTCTTTACAAGGCCAAAGCCTAGCCCTGCAGCATTGGGTAGAAGGGACAGTCCAACCATGGACCAGACGCCAGTGTAGAAAACACATTTACTGTATATCTGTCCATTTGTGTTTTGCCAATTACCCACTAATCTTTGGGTTGCAGAAGAAAACTAGACTATCCTTAGAAATGATTAACAAACAACAGGGGCTTTGCAAACTGTTAGCAGGACAGGAACCTCTGGAATTGTGAGGCAACAAAGACATCTACTGTACCACCATGCCGTACGTTTGCATTTCTATCTGTTATTTAAATTGTACAATTCTGGGAAAAAGTACAAACTTAGTGAGCTATGTTGTCCTGCTTTCCTGCAAGTTGTGACAGAATACAAAGGTTTCCTGCTCAGAGTTGACAAATAGTGTGTGCTGCCTGGGCTCTCAGCTTTTTTTCTGACTACCAGTGATAAATAAATCTGCATCTGGTCAGGGTTTGGGATCACATTTCTCAGGATGTATTGTGTTAAGCCATAGTATCCTCGCAGTCCTTTAAAATTTCCATTGTATTATTTGACTTTCTGAGAACTTTGTGCTTGGTGTGTGGGCGTGTGTGTTCGCCCTGCCCGGGGTTTATTCTTGCCTTGCGCCCTGTGTTGTCTGGGATTGGCTCCAGCAGATCCCCGTGACCCTGTGTTAGGATATAGCGGGTTGGGAAATGACTGACTGAAATTTGTACTGTGCTTCTATATTCCCTTCAATTTGTTTACTACCTTAAAACAGCGCGAATGTGTGATGCGCTTCGTCTGTGCACACTCTGCACATACGCTTTATAGCACCCCCTCCATTTCACAAGTCCACGCATGCGCTCTCTCATATTTTCTCTCTCTCTCTGCCAACAAATCTGATGCGCAACAGCGTAAATTCAAAGGGCGGGGCACGTGGCTCCTAAACCGGAAGCTCCTCCTACAAGTGCTGTGACATGCTAGAGTGTGACAGAGAAACGCGGAAACTACTAAGAAATTGCAGTGACTGCCGAATTAATGCCGGACGGTTTGTTTGTAAATTACACCTGTGAGGGTTTACCCTGTGAAAACTAAAGGTAAGAAAGAAAAAGTTGACGCTAACTTCTCTGAAGCAGATTTTTAAAACCCACACTTCGATGTTTAAGTAGTCACGTTGCATGGAAGGGTTCTGCTGTGAAAAGTACACTGTTCTTCGCGGAAATCCCAACGCAGTAATGTACTTTAAACTTCGGAATGTGTTTTTTAAGTGTGAATGTTCATACGTGGAAAATGTACGTACACTTGACTTCAGTTGGGAGCATTGTTTCATCGACACCTGAGTACTGCTAATTAATCCAGTTCTAAATGCCACATGCTCCAACAGAAAGGTAAGAAAATTAGCTTCTGATCTAATTTACTTTGGAGCATCTCCAGGATAGTTGATTTTGTACATTTTCAGGTTAGTACTAATAAACTGATAACATAATCGCATGAATTTATAAATAGTTCTCTGCTCGTTTAATTGTGTTTTGTGTTTAGAGCACCTCTACTTGGTCAGTGGTGACAGTCATCATTTTGGATTGGTATTTAATGTTTAGCGCAGAACCTTCCGAAGGCTCGTGGGTTTATCTGTGTATCGGCAAAGTAATAACCTCGTTTTGTTTTAATTTCCAGCAATTTCAGCTTGACATTGCTACTGGCATTAATTTTCTGTAATAGCAATAGATGATTTGAAGACGAAATGTGACTTGATGATTGTCAGTTACTCCAAAATAGCCTGCTTGCTTAGTTTAATTGTGATGTATTTCAAACCTGTAAATCATTTTTTTAGAGACGAAAAACTAAACATGGATTATTTCTGTAATATTGCTGTGATGATGTATGCATACCACTGACAAAATGCATGAGTTTTTCCGGTTTAGAATCCTGATATAAAAATTGAAAATAATTTATTACAAGCTTCAGAATCTTGTCTTTACATCTTTCTTGCGTTGTACTTAAAATCGCGTAAATGTAAATAATAATAAAAATAGATCAACCAAAAGTAAAGAAATGAAGATGTAAATGATTTAAAAAGAAAAACATCTTTACTTATCACTGTTAATATTTCCATTTTTGACCACAGACAATTTTACCCTTTTTAGTTTTTATTGTCTAGTTTACTAATTAAGCTCTATCTTGAAATACATTAATAAGAAGCAAATTGAGAATGTACAGCTGGGAAACTTCCAGATAAAAATACTTTCTCAGTTTTGCACATTACACCAGGAATTGGTTTTGAGCCTTATTTTTAATTTCTGAGCTTTTTACCAAATACATCAAACTGTCCAAGTCTTTGTAACTTGCAATCTGGAGATTTACTTTGAATCTGAAATTTGCTTATGCAGTTCTCTCTTCCATCAAAGGGTAGAGTCTATGAGGAAAATCTTTTTTTTTTTTTTTTTTTTGAGGAAATCCTATACTAACTTGGGTAGAACATGTAGACAACACTGAATGCTTTTTAAAATGAAATCTTAATTTTACCATACTGTGATTATTGCTTATACACCAGGCTTGAATTTTGGCACATGCTTGCAGGTATTGTCTGGTTTGGCATAACCTTTTAAAGCCCAAACATCTCTCTGCACATTCAATGCAAAAAAAAAGCTTTCATGATTGCTACTTTAATACAATTGTAGAATTAGTTGTTAAATAAAAGTACACAATTCTTGCATGTTTTGAGAGCCCAATGTTGTAAACAATCAATTGTCAGTTGAGTGAATAGGTGACATTATATGATTTTAAATACACAACCATAATAATGGAACAGAAGTTTTGCGTTTAACTTCGGGTTGTTATGAACATGGCTACAGTTGTCTGTTCAACCATCTATTTTTCTGACTGTCATATCCAGTTCGTGGTCCCTGGGAATCTGTGCCTATCCTAGCTGCACTTAGCACAAAGCAGGATCCAACCTTGCACACATCTGGCTAGACATCATTCCAAAATTAAAATTTATTTAGTGTTTCAAAATAGCCACCATGGCCAGATATTTGTTAAGGTTTTGAAGCACAAGGCATATATATATATATATCTCCAATCACATGACATACATTGTGTAAACAGAAGTGTTTAAACTCGGAGATGCAGAATTAGCAGGGCTACTGAAAACGAATTAGCAAACACTAAATTTGTGATGTTCATTGGGCTTTTTGAAACTAAGAAATGTTTATTAGTTTGCTAATAGAAAAATGTAACACTTGACTAAAGAACAGTCAGTCAGTTATTGTCCAACCCGCTATACCCTAACACAGGGTCACGGGGGGTCTGCTGGAGCCAATCCCAGCCAACACAGGGCGCAAGGCAGGAAACAAACCCCGGGCAGGGTGCCAGCCCACTGCAGGAGAATATCCTGTACATGGCATTTTTGTTTTCTGCCACAACCTAAAGATGTGTGAAGTTGATTGGAAATTCAATGTGAGTATATACTCGATGAGTGCCCTGTCTAGGGTTGGTTCCTGTCATATGCTTGATCCTGCTGTTATGGGTCCAACGCCCTGAAACTTTGAGTTGCTTAATGCTAGTTCAGAAAATAATTTTATTGATGGCAAATCACAGTAACTATAACTTGCAAGACATTCTAGAACCGAATACACCAATTGTGTAGGGGTTCTGTGCACAGTACTAATTCATAATTACATCATATAAAACTAATTTAATGTTGAACTAAAACTGTGCAACAAGCTGTAAATTACTACTTGGCTGCATTATAAACATTAGACACAAGTCCATGTGTTTCCAGCTCTCTTCGTACATTTTCAATTTTTTTTTTTCCAACTACTGATGACAAGTCTTACTTCAAAATGTTAATGTTCTTGTCCTTTTATATACATAAGCCGTGTGAAAACCATTGAATTTGTTATAGTGGCAAATGGGGGTTAGAGTAGCAAATGAATTGGATTTGGCAGACTGTTGCATCTGCCATAATGGACATGTACTTAGATAACCAGCAAAGTATAGACAAACCTATGCAGAGAACATACCATGTTTTGCACTCCATGCCACCCTAGCACATCTGGATAATAAACAGCACACCGATAATACAGTTTTTATAGACTACAGCTCATCATTTAACACTGTTGTTCTAGTGAAGCTAACCCTCATCTCCTTCATTTAGAATTTGGACTTCTAACTTCTATGTGTAGCGCAAGCTTCACATCCTCCATGCTGACCTATAACAGGATAATCCACAGGGTAGTGTGTTAAGCCCTCTCCTCTACTTTTTGTTCACCTATGACTGTGTGACCAGATACTCCTCCAACTCTATTGTTAAATTTGCTCTTGACATCGCCAGCATAGGCCAAATTACTAACAATGATGAGACAGCTTATAGAGATTAGGTTTACCAGCTTTACTCAGCGGCTGAAAGTACAACTATTGCATCTCTAATATCAACATGTCCAAAGAGATAATTACCTCAGGAAGTACAAGTTAGACCAGTTATTAAAGGAATACTTAAATCACACATCCGATCTCGATGAACAAAACATTCAGGTGGAAAAAATAAGTAATACTAATACTGTGTAATTCATTGAGAACAAATTGATATAATAATGGTTGGTGGAAAATCACCATCCCAGATTCAACATCACAATGAATTCAAAGTCAAAAATTGAAATTGGAGGCTAATTAAACTTGTGTGAATTTTATCATGGCAATAATAATGTGAACCAGTAGTGTATATGGCCCCACGTACCTGTATGCAGTCTTGAAAACCTCTTAGCATGTTCCTGATGGCACTACTTGGTGGCGTCAGATGCACAGAGGTTCTCAATTGGATTCAGGACCGGGGAACGTTTATGTCAGTCAATGAAATCAATTCCTTCATCATCCAGGAATGGCTTACACACTCTGGTCACCTGAGGCCAAGTATTGGCCTGTACCAGAAGGAACGCAGAGCTCACAGCAACAGCGTAAACTCTGACAATGGCTCTAAGGATTTCATGCCGGTACCTAACAACAGTCAGGGTACCCTTGCCTAGAATGTGGTGGTCTGTGCAACCACCGCAAGACCATCACTGACCCACCACCAAACTGGTCATTTCTGAATGATGTTCCAGGCCACATAACGTTCATCACTGTGTCTCCATACTCTTTCATATCTGTCACATGTGCTCAGTGTGAAACTGCTCTCATCTGTGAAGAGAACAAGATGCCAATGTTGGAGCTCCCAATTGTGGTATTCTCTGGTGAGTGCCAATTGAGTGATGGGCTTTGAGCACAGGTCCCCACTACAGGACTTCGGGCCCTCATGCCACCCATATAGAGTCTGCTTCTAACAGTTTGGTCAGAAATATGCATACCAGTAATTTTGTAGGGTTCTGGCAGTCCTCCTCCTGTTCCTCCTCACACAAAGGTGCAGA
This sequence comes from Polypterus bichir lapradei, assembly GCA_026402145.1. Lineage (NCBI taxonomy): Eukaryota > Metazoa > Chordata > Cladistia > Polypteriformes > Polypteridae > Polypterus > Polypterus bichir. The sequence goes on along the minus strand of JANRMT010062790.1, from coordinate 36,096,912 downwards.
TACTGGTCCTGCTGTTTGGTTGATGCCCTTCTATGGCCCTGTCCAGCTCTTCTCATGTAATGGCCCATCTCCTGGTTTTAGTCTCCATGCTCTTGAGACTATGCTTGAAGACACAGCAAACCATCTTGCGACGACACGTATGGATGTGCCATCCTGGATGAGTTAGAACTAGAGAAGAATCAGTCAGGAAGGATAAGGAAAGAGCAATTGTCTGTGGCCACCACCTGAAAGCCACCCCCTTTTTGGAGGGTGTTATGCTGTTCCTTCTCCAGTGCACCTTTTAATCCAATCCGCTTACGCTTCCTAACTGGACAGGTTGATATCCCTAAGGCTTATTTGACTTGGTGTTAAACTGTGATGATTGTTTCCTTAATTTTTTTTGAGCTGTGTATAAAGAAATACTTCCACATGTATGTATCATATACATTTGTTTCTTAACATCTCCTTTTAAATAGAATAAACACCTTCTCATCCCATCAGTGAATTTGTGACAGATAATTTGATTTGCATACAGGTTCGTGAAACAGGGGCTTTTAAACAAGGAATACTGCTTCATTCACACTTACTTATTTACCTGTGTTCCTTTCTGCAGCTGTGTAACACACATGTAAATGTCACATACAACTAAAATGAAATGTGTGCTGTATGTATGCTTATCATTAACATCACTGCTAAATTATAGGCAGATGCATGAACATGCTCCAAGATAGAAACCAAAAACCTTTCTTCTTGTGTCAGTGACAAGTATTTAAATGGAAGCAAGACACTATTTGTTTTGCAAACTTTTTTTTAAAGTAGAACACTGGGTTTCACTGAAAATTCAAATTGCATGAAATATTTTGCTAATCCATACTAAACATATAACATTTTTGACCAGTTTTTGAATAGGTTTCACATAATATTTAATTCTGGCAACTATTGACAGTTTTCTGCAGTTCAGGAAATAAAGTATTAAAGTTATTGTGCCGCTCAGAATGTTACGTGTGTGTGTTTCTGCAAACCCCGCGCCCCCCCCATTTTATGATGTAGTATTTCATATATTTTGCATTAGTTAATTAATAGTATTCTTTTGCTTGCTAATAATTTTTACATTTTTATCCTGAGTACTGCAGATAGGTTATTTTTTGGTCATTTTCATCACAGTGTGAGCCTTGAATGTGCTTGTTTCAGCCACTGCAGCACCATTTCTCTATCAGTGGGTGACAGTCCTCAGAAATGATTAAGATTAGGGATTCTTGTTTATTTTGAATCACCCTGCGAAAAAATATTATAAGAAAGAATACAATTAGTCCTTTTTATGTTTTAGCAATAAATATGGTCATGTTAAAATAATGCTCGTAGTTGTTTTTTCTGCTTTTTCTCCATCCCATGTTTGAGAAGTCAAGCATTAATATTAAATAGTATGGTAATGTTGACAATAAAAGGTGTCATTTTGCTTGACTTCTTACTTACTTCAATAACAAGAGAGTTATGATACACTTTATACCAGAATATGTGGTATTAGAATTTATTTATAAACATAACTAAAAGTATTTAGACATTAATCTTGGTATAATCATTGTACAATTGGCTCTGTGCAGAAGTTATGAAACTTTGACACAAGTTAAGGAATTCAAAAAGTATCCTCAATTAATTACTTTAAATTTAATTCAAAATGTCACATTCAAAAGCTTTTTGGCAAAGATTGTTTGGTGTTCCACAATATATTGGTTTTCTGTTTCGTACATAACGGAATGCCACTTTTATAAGTGTTTTTGTTCATGTTTTAACTGTTACAGCAGGAAAAAAGTTACCAAATAAATTTATTATCTAGATGTGTGGAAAACTTCATAAAAATGTATTTGCAAACAGAGGAAGAATACATTTGGGAAAGGAGAATCTGTGAACAGCTGAAAGTACATTTAGTTTTGCACAAATATTAGAAAGTTTGCAACCAGTTGAATTGTTTCTTTGTGATGATGAAATTAAAGGCAACAATAACTTAAGAATTTTTTTTTAATCTGCTGAAAAGTATATTTGGTTTAAATTAACCTTGATTTGTATGTATGTATGTATGGAGTGGTGGGGTAATAGGTAAAAGCATTCATGGTTCATTGATAACCCCCACATAATTGTTCAAAATCCAATAGAAACAAGAGGTGAGCAAGTAGACTAATGGTTGCCAATAGTTTTACAGTAAAAAATGAATATAGGCTATATTGTCTGACTGTTATGATAGTTAAAGGCTATTGAAATATATCATACTGAAAGAATAAACATTTCTTGGTGCAGTTTACAATTTTGAAGGTTGGATGACAGGATGGCTGTTATTTTACACACTGGTAACAGCAAAGAGGCAGAGTGATCCGCTTTTTCTTGTATCAAAACGGTAAAGTGTACACATCATTTTTCATATACTACACAATTTATTCATTCATCACATTGCCCTTGGGGGTGTGTTTTATTAAACGAAAAATAGCTATGATCTTTCTGTTTGTCGATTGCCTGTTTCATAAATTCATCCACTCGGATAAGGGCATTTGGATACTTTTGTAGTTGGTGATGGTATTGCCAATTGAGATGAATAGCAAATGACTATATCTGGTTTCTTCTGGCACATGGGTCTATTCAAGTAATAATATGTGACTGTATATATAATAACCATGTGAGAGTATACACAAAAAAAGAGTTCAAAACCTTTCGCAACTGCCTGGTTAAGTGCTAGTTCCCTCCTGTCATTGTACAAAAAGGTGCACCCTATAAGAAAGAAATACAGATTACACTGGAAAACCCCAGTCAGTTTTACATCATGCATGGGACCTTTTGTAATTCAAGAAAAAAAAAAAAAATTTTGTCATAATACATTATAGCAGTAGACTGTGCAATTTCAGGTGCACAATCCTGAAAACAACTGTTGCCTGGAAGAGATTTGAAAATGTACAACCTGCTGCTAGCTCTTACTTCCCACCTTTCCACTAATGGTTGCCTGAAAGGAGGGAAAACATACTTAATATAACCACAAATAAATCCTCCCATAGAGACTTGTTAGGATATAATATTAAAGGGTGATCTCTGCCATATTTTGCTAAACAGTTGACTAGATTTTCTGCCCTATTTAAAGAAATAATCACAATTTGAGACACCGGGCCTCATTAATAAGCCTGATTTAGGAGAGCTATGTTTATTTTAATAATTTGACTATACAGAATCAACACCATGTTCTTAAGCAAGATTATCGAATACACTTTGTATACTATTTATCTAATTAATATTCTCTTTTTTCCATCAGGGTCCACAAAATGTATTCTGAAGGTGGCTCCTTTATGAAAGGGATGCTGCTGGGGGGCATCTTCTGTATTGTTGCTACTCTTCTGAGCAGTTTCAACTTTGGGCACCAGCAGCACACAGATCACCACAACCACCACCACGTCAATGCTCCAAGCAAGGAGGAACTCTTAAGGCTGCCAGAACACAAACGCATAGAGCTAAGCCAAAATATTAGAGTGTACTGTGTCATTCTTGTGGAACCTAAAGACTTGGCTTACTGGGCTGCTGTCAGGGAGACATGGAGTAAACATTGTGACAAGGCTGAGTTCTACAGTTCTGAGGAAGTGAAAGTTTTTGAGTCTGTAAGTGTTGAAACAAAAGATCCATGGATAATGTTAAGGAAAGCTCTTAAACATGCATTTGACAATGCCAAAGATCATAAGTGGTATTTCATTGCACGTCCAACTACGTTTGCAATTATTGAGAACCTGAAATATCTTCTGCTGAATAAGGATCCTGATCAGCCATTTTACCTGGGGCACATGGTAAAATCTGGTGACCTGGAGTTTATAGAGCTCAGTGGAGGAATAGTTTTGAGTAGTGAAGCTTTAAAGAGACTTGTTGGTGTTTTAGGTGATACTTCGAAATGCCCTGAGCAAGGTCGCATGATTTGGAAGCTGCCTGAGGACAAGGAGCTGGCTGTGTGTCTGAAATACACTGGGGTGTTTGCAGAAAATGCTGAAGACACAGAAGGAAAAGACATTTTTAACACAAAGTCTGTGAATTCTCTTATTATCGAAGCAATGGCTCAAACACCTCAGGAGGTTGCAGAAAGCTGCTGCTCTGATGTGGCTGTAACATTCAATGGACACTCTCCAAATAATATGCATGTCATGATGTTTGGAGTTTACAGACTTCGTCCCTTTGGACACAAATTCCATGATTCCTTAGTGTTTCTGCCTCCAAAAGATTCAGATAATGACTGAGTCTACCTCACCAAAGGGAATGCCTTTCACTAGGAGAAATGCAAAAAATAAAACGATGTGTACTAAACTGTCAGGCAGCTGAAGGAGTATTTCATTAGAATCTTTTGCTTTTTCCTGGTTATCCTTTTTGGTAGGGATGGGCAATTCCCTATATGAAGACTATTGTTTTTTTTTTTCTTTACGGGATAGCAGGAATGAAACCACAAGATTGTTCCCATAGTTCATAAGTATTTAAAAAAAAAAAAAAAAAAAAGCAAGCACAAGTTGCTTCAACACACTTTAATTTTTAACATATTGCTATCACAGTAAAAGGTTCACCTATTTGCATACTCTTGGAAAAGAAAGGAGATAAATGAAAACATATTTTGGGACACTTCTTGGAGTGCATCAGATTCATTTACTGAGGGTTAAGATCTGTCAGGGTGACCAGGAGAATGAAAATGGATAATTGAAGATGGGAGTTTTTGATTCTTTTGCCTTTTTTATTGTTTTTTCCCCCCATTCTAAACTTATGTTGTCACAATTGTCTTGAAACGTACTCTGATGCTTTAGCAGGATAAGGTTAGTTAAGTATGGTTGTCTTTTTGTTTTGTGTCCACCTACACTTGATGGGTAGATTCTTTTCAAAACTTGCATTTATCTTTTATGCTGGCAGATTCATGAACAAGCAGGATGTACAACTCTGTGTTTTAATGGCAAAGCTCTCTTACTTGTCTCTTGATTGATGTGAACCATCCAAGAAATTTGAAGTTTAAAAGATTTGCGACGCATAATGGCTTCTGAGATGTTAGATTTTTGCTCCCACTATCACATCTGATGCTCCGTTTTTGCAATAACACTCAGGAATGAACAGTAGAATAAGTCTTTACACACGACCAGAAGTGGCATCCAAACGTGAGTATGCCCATTCTTGTGTAGCAGGGCATAGATCATTTCCCTGATCTGCATTAGCAGCGACATCAGCAAGCTTTAGTTTTTATGGGTAGAAAATTGTGGAACAAAATAATCAGTGTTTTAGCGTAGGTAATTTGATGTGCAACTGCAGTTTTATTTAACTAAAAAGCAGAAAGCCTTCGTTTACAGCAGAGTTTAATTTGATTAAACTTAATACTTTATTGAAACCCGTTTCCTGTTGCAAATGGTGATTTTGATTTTTTTTTTTTTTTATATATATATTTTGGAAAATTTGTTTAAAGCCATTCTACTTAGTTTAGCACAATTGAAGACTATCCAGAGTAGTTCATATTTATTATTACAACCACATTCTTATTTACAGTTTGTTTTATTTTTTTGATGCCACTAAGGTCATTTCTTACCTCTCAAAATGACTTATGAAACTCATTTATAAATATTGTAAAAAGAGTCTGTTGACTGTGGGGGTGACTGTTAAGACTAAATATTTTTCATCTCTGTACTAGCCTGCTGTACTGCATACACTAAATTACCTTGGAGCTTTAAAGAATACAGCATCACTTTATACAGGCAGGTGTGCCACTGTGGTTGTTCTTGGTCTTTTACAAAAAATGAATTAACACATAAGTGCTTTTCATACATGGACTGTCTATACACATTTCTTGAAATCAGTCAATAATCAAATAATAATTGATATAAATTACTCCTTCAGAATAAGAATGCAGTCATCAAAGGGGAGAAACGTTTTTGAACGTTTTGGTTTTTAATTTGGTCTTCCCTTCAGGTTCTGCTACTTGCGTTATATTTATTAATTAATATATATTGTGCTATAAAGATGAATGGTGAAGAGTGGAGTAAACTCTGAAAGGAGAAAATGACCAAAATATATATATATATATATATATATATATATATATATATATATATATATATACTTGATTGGCCTGGTCAAAGCCTAGACATGAACCCCGTAGAATATCTGTGGAGAGACCAGAGACCTGAAGACGGCAGTTTACAGACACCTTCCTTCCGGTCTAATGGAGAATGACAGGAACTCTCAAAAAGAATGGGATAA
>JANRMT010062790.1:36045918-36090593 GCA_026402145.1 Polypterus bichir lapradei | reverse complement strand
CTTGATTACAAATTTCTGTTTTAATGATTTTTGATATTCATCTGTATCCTTATGTATGTTTAAAATTTCATTGCTTAATATTATTTGCAAAGAAATGGATATGTGGAAAGTTTTCTTCAGAATTTGAGTAAAAAGAAGTTGATATTTTTATATGGTTCTATTAAAAGGGATTTTTTTTTTCTTTCTTAACTTTAGAGATTACTCAGAAGGTGTTTCAAATACAGTTATGTAGCTGGCTACACAAACTTTCCCCTTTTTTGGTTACGTTTTTGCATTTTCTTATACTGTCCTTTTGAAGTATACACGGATCTACCAAAAAGAAGCACTGACAGTGTGTAATAGGCCTTTAAAGTGTATTAAAAACATTTTTGATCTTTTCCAGTATAGTTAATTTGATATGCACGCTACAGTAAGAATTATCCACCTTCACATACTTTGTTTTTTTCTATTTTTATTTTATGGATGTGATGCCCTGCAAGCGCTGGCTTTCATGTGGCAGCAAACATGCCAATCTGCACAGAAGCAGTTATTATGGGGATCCTATAAAGATAAAGACCCTTTTTTTTGGGTCATGTGGAGATTTTACTTTAGTATGGAAGGATTACCATAAATTAAATACGTAGCACAGATCACACTGTGAAGCTTCAAGTGGTTTTGGAAGAAGTGGAAAGAGAAATATTTTTATAGTTTCTGCAAAAATCTAAAGAAACTGGTTAAACTGATAATTGGTTTTTGTTTTAAAGCTTAAATTATTTGGGAAACAAAAAATTAAGTGTAACTTACTGTACATGTTGCAATTTAAAATTGACTTCATATTAAAATATTTCTTTGGTACAATTTTTTTCTGTGTTTCATCATACCCTGTGGAGTTGTATTATTTCAAGAATAGCTTACTGCAGTTAGAATTCACAAAAGTACACATTTTGTCAAAAATTTAGAGTATAACATACATGTAATGTGCTGAAGCACAGAAGATGTCATTTTCGTGTACATCAAGTTTCTTTATCACGTTATATCCAGAGAAGAACAAATGTACTGCAGAAGTGTTCCAGCAAAACAATTAGAAATTTTAAAAGGATTCTATTTTAAATTATATCAGCATCTAACAAAAATCTCCCAATAGGTCATCACTTCATACAGAACAGTGCATCTGTTTATTCAGCCCATATACAATGAAGATTACTGTCAATTCAACAAATAAGTCACAACCAGAATGCAGCATTTGGATTCTCAGGCCGAGTACAGCGGTTTTACTAACCCTTATTGAATATTACATTGCTGTATGTTACTTGTAAATACTAGAATCATTTTGAATTGCACAAGGAACGAATGGGATTATTTTAACATTTTTAAACTTCTCAGTTCTTCTAGAAATGCCCATCTCAGTCCTCACGTTGTAATGATTTCCAAAAATGGGCCACTCTGGAACAAACCTAGTGTGCTGTTAAAAAAACAAAAAATATAATGAATGCTCAGTTAGTTTTGCAGGACCTTTTTACAATGTACTGGGCTTTTCTTCGAAGTACAGAGTTTGCCTATACTAATTAGATTGTTTCAGGGAGGTAAGGTTATTATACTCATGAATCATCTCACTGGAGATTGGCAGCATGTTGTTTGTTGGTTTGCACATACAAATAAAAATGTTGCCATACTCTGTACATGTGGCAATAATGATTCAGTAAGCCTATGATCCAAAAGCTGCTCCCATTTTATGTTTATTTTGATCTTTGAATTTTAGTTTGCAGTTATCATAAAACTAAACCAAATTATCATAGCCAAAAATGTGACCCGAGTTCTGAGGCAGCTGTGCTAATCACTGTGCCTCATACAACAAAAGACACAGATGGAAGGAAAACAACAAACAAAGTGGCTGCTGCTTCACCACCTGAGGCCACAGGTCCGCCACGCCCTCGACCCTCTGCAGTTTGCATACCAGGAGAAGGTGGGAGCGGAGGATGCCATCATCTATATGCTACACCGATCCCTCTCCCGCTTGGACAGAGGCAGTGGTGCAGTAAGAAGTATGTTTCTGGACTTCTCTAGCGCCTTCAACACCATCCAATCTCGTCTCCTTAGGGACAAGCTGACAGAGATGGGAGTAGATTTAAACCTGGTAGCATGGATCGTGGACTATCTTACAGACAGACCTCAGTATGTGCGTCTCGGGAACTGCAGGTCTGACATTGTGGTCAACAACACAGGGGCACCGCAGGGGACTGTACTTTCTCCGGTCCTGTTCAGCCAACATACATCGGACTTCCAATACAACTTGGAGTCCTTCCATGTGCAAAAGTTCGCTGACGACACTGTTATCATGGGCTGCATCAGGAGTGGGCAGGAGGAGAAGTATAGGAACCTTATCAAGGACTTTGTTAAATGGTGTGACTTATACCACTTACACCTGAACACCAGAAAAACCAAGGAGTTGGTGTTGGATTTTAGGAGACCCAGGCTCCTCACGGACACCGTGATCATCAGAGATGACTGCGTGCAGAGGGTACAGACCTATAAATACCTGGGAGTGGAGCTGGATGATAAATTGGACTGGACTGCCAATACTGATGCTCTGTGCAAGAAAGGACAGAGCCGACTATACTTCCTTAGAAGGCTGGTGTCTTTCAACATCTGCAACAAGATGTTACAGATGTTCAGGCGGTTGTGGCGAGTGCCATCTTCTACGCGGTGATGTGCTGGGGAGGCAGCATAAAGAGGAGGGATGCCTCACGCCTGGACAAACTGGTGAGGAAGGCAGTTTCTATTGTAGACACGGAGCCGGACAGTTTGACATCCGTGGCAGAGTGACGGGTGCTGAGCAGGCTCCTGTCAATCATGGAGAATCCACTGAGCAGTATCATCTCCAGACAGAGGAGCAGCTTCAGCGACAGACTGCTGTCACTGTCCTGCTCCACTGACAGACTGAGGAGATCGTTCCTCCCTCACACTATGTGATTCTTCAGTTCCACCGAGGGGGGTAAACACTAACATTATACAAGATTATAGACTGTTATACCTGCCTCGCACTCTCCACCTTGCATTTTTTTAACTTGCACTGCGCTTTTATTGCTCTTTAATATTGTTTTTATCAGTATGCTGCTGCTGGAGTATGTAAATTTCCCCTTGAGGATTAATAAAGTATCTATCTATCTAAGTACAAATTACAAACTAGCAACATGTTTTGTATACTGGGCTATTCAAAATGAAAGAGCAGATTTCAAAAATGTATTTCAAACAAACTGTGTAAGACAGAAACACATTCCGTAGATCACTGTATAGAGGAAAGTTCAAAGTTTAAAAGCCCACCTAAAAGTACCAGTGAATGCCACCAAGGGCTGTTTCTCGTTTATAGTAAAATGGTGACAACATCAGAAGAGAAATCATTTTGCATGCTGCAGTTTGCGAAATGTGAATCCATTGTTCAAGTGCAACGGAAAGTCCGCTAACAGTTCAAGAAACAGCCGCCTCATCATCAGCAAATTTACGAATGGCATAAAAAATTTGTAGAAGAAGGTTGCATATGCAAATGTAAAAGTCCACGCACGTCAGATGAAAATGTCGAGCGTATCCGAGGTGTGTTCAAACAGAGCCCTGAACGACACCATTCCAGGACGATGGATTGGAAGTGGTGGACAACAAGATCTTGCTTATTGTCTGTGGCCTCCCAGGTCTCCAAATCTTACCCCCTGTGATTTTTATCTATGGGGGTACACTAAAGAAAGAGTGTTTGCTCCACCTATGCCCGCTAATCTTCAAGATCTGTGATATCGAATTGAGGAAGCTGTGAATTCAGTAACTTGGGACCAGTTGACTCATGTGTGGCAAGAAATGGTCTTACCATTTTGATGTTTCTCATGCTACACATGGTGCTTATGTTGAATGCATGCAACCTCAAGGACCATAGGACCAAACTTTGAACTTTCCTCTACCAAGTGAGGTGCGGAATGTGTTTCTATCTTATACAGTTTGTTTGAAATACATTTTTGAAATCTGCTCTTTCATTTTGAATAGCCTTGTATATTTATACTGTATATACCATTGCAGTCACAGAGTTCCAGTCTTGGAGTGCACACTGACCATGCCACAAAGCAGCAGGCATAGGGCTGGCTCAATCCAGTGATTGAAGTTGGGGCGCCAGGTGGAGATGTAGTGTCATTTTTACTTCAGACATATTAATACAGAAACTTTGCACCTTTTTTTCTGCTATCAGGACATTAGAAACACCTTGTGAAAGGTAAATAAATCTTCATTATCGCATGGGGTCTCATTCTGACTTGAGAAGAGGGGAATGAAGGCTCCTTTAAGACTTGTTTTTACTTTAAGTGTAGCACATAGCTAATTATGCATGCAAGTTAGCCATGCGGTGCTGAGTTGCCAGCACACAGGGATCAGTTTTCTATGTTAATGGCAGTAATCATTATTGTGATCAGCTAATGTGCCCTTCAAATAAAAATACTGCAAGTTTTTCTTTTTAAAGCATGATTATGCAAGCTTGGCTGGATAGATACCGGAATACCTAGATACCTAAAGCAGATCAGACAGCGATCTGACAGTATGCATACCTGAAAGTTCTACGCATGTCTTCTACAGCTCTGTGATGTCATGCTGGCCTTGCAAATCCTCATGGGGTGCTTGGAAAATATGTTCTTGTAAGCCTTCAGTAAGGTGAATTTCCAGGGAAATATTCAGCGACAAGACCACCAGTGAATACACCATATTTGCTGCGAAAAATGCTTTGGTGAATTTCAACACTACTGTTAATCTACTTAATTAGCTGATGTGCACAATGATGTGCTATTATAGCGGCTGCACCATTTACACTGCTGTTTCTTTAAACATTTCTGTACTTACTTCACATGATTATAAATATGTGTATACAATTAATAATCCAATTTTTTCCAGGTTTCTTATTTTTGGAAAATGAAAAATCAAAACTGTCTACCAGATGTGTAAATGCAGTTGACACCTTTGGTCCTGTACCATGGAAATGACTTTTCAGCTTTATGACTACCCTTTGAAAACAAGATTTATAGAGGGAAGCATATTATCTTCTTTATTTTTAAAGCCTTGTATACATTGGGAAATATGGCACAACAAGAACTTGATTAATATGTTAATATTTATTGGATTTCTAAAGCTCCCAATAGTAACAAAATAAGTAAATAATATACAGTACAGACATTAAGCTAAGACTAGTGGATTGTGATAATGTGTTTGTGTGATTATTTCAGATGATTTACACAATTGGCACTGGGCTATATCGTTGGTTTTATCTGACTTGCTACTTGAACTCGTTCAAAGACATGTAAATTGGCACAGGATTGGCAGGTCATTTCATTTCAAAAATGATGTTTAGTTTTATACAGACCTGCAGACTGTGACCAGTAGCCCTTGACAATGTGTTAGACTTGTAGTATAGGTCTAGCGTCTGCAATGACATATCAAAAAGCCAGATTTAACTACAAACTAAAGAAGAAGGATGGTGATGCATATTACTATTACTGCAATCCAGACTAGTATTCTGATGGCAGAGAAAATACATCTGTATGTTACAAAATTGGTATCTTCAAAGAAGGTTTATTTGGGGGGGCAGACATGTAGAACAATAGATTTTATTTCATTATGAAGATGCTGGTAACATCAAATATAACATCAGCGAGTAAAATGATATCATGCGTGGACAATTCTTTGCAGAGACCAAAAAAGATGACACTTCACTTGTATGTCTTCATGTGCCAAAGTCCATCGTTTAGATAATGGATATTCTCAATACCAATTCCTTTGTTGACTTTCTCACTATACAGAAAATAACACAAGAAAGAGAGTAAAAAAATAGCACTTGGAATGCACAAAAGACCAGGTACATTTCTATAAACATACTTTAGGGCAATACAACAATGAACCTCTTTTGTATTTACCTTAAAAAATGTGAGAAAAATTTAACATCCATTATATATATATATATGCATTGTGATAGAGGGTCGGGGACCTTGCCCCACCGGGAGGCCTGGAGAAGCGGGAGACCGGGAGAGGGGCAATTCCTACCCCGGGACGCTAGAGGGCAGCCCTCTGGGATTGCATGAGGAATCCTGGAGCTGGGAAGCTCAACCCTGTGGGGACCTGTGGCCACTGCCAGGGAGCGCCTAGATGTTTCAGATGCCATGGTATACAGCACTTCCACCACACCAGGAAGTGCTGCAGGAAGATCATCAGGGAGCACCTGGAGCACATCCGGGTGCATTATAAAAGGGGCCGCCTCACTCTATTCAGAGAGCCGGAGTCGGGAGGCAGAGGATGGAGCTTGTGAGTGAAGGAGTGAGGATGGCAGAAAAGATGAAAAAGAAAGAAAGAGAAAAAGGAAAAATGCTTTGATCAGAGTGCCTCCAACGTCTGTCTGTGTCGGGTTAAGCGCTGGTGTAGCGTCATCTACTGTCACAGCATATATTTCATATTGGATTATTACAGATCCTGATGATGTCACAGCAAGGAGCGCCATGGTCACTGCATTTTCTCAATTAGTAACAATTACTGCTGTTTACTGACCAGACTTCTTTAGCCTTCATTTTAAGTTTCTTCTGACTTAATCTGTAGCCAAAATGACATTCGCAAAGAGCCAACAGAGGATGAACTAACTCGATCCCATTACATCTGGGTGTCCATCGTACAAAATCCGATTCAATACAATATTTAAAAAATAAATAAATAAATAAAAAGTGAAGGTCTAAGAAAGACTGATTGGTTCTGGTCCACAAAACATTTTGGAAATGTGTGGTGTGGTAAAATGGGAGCACTTATAAGTTTATATTAAATCACTAGTTTCAAGAATTGATTTCTAATTGAGAACTGGTTGGAGCAAAAAAATGGTAACTCACCCCCAGAAAATGAGCATGACACCCACCTGTTAGCTGTTTCATTACTAGTAAAAGAAAGTGTTCAGAATTTTAAAAGGCAAGTCGACTAAAATTATGGTGAGAATAGTTGGTTTTATTTGCAGCAGTAACTATGCTGCAAATATGGTTAATAGTTAAGAATAAAAACCTACAGCCACCAGGGCCCTCCAGATCGGAGTTTGACAGCCCTGCATTGCGTGAAGGCCGTGCTGACTGCAGAGAAGCAGAATGCTTTCTGAAAGACAAATACACCTCTACTTTCACTCACCGTTAACAGTATAATATTATTGTGTAGTATACTAAAAGAAACTTTGAATTAGGAAAGGGCTACTTGGTATTTTTCTACAAAAATTTTTTTTGGTGTTGTCCTGAATTACAGAAAATTAAGTTCTAATAATTTATTATACTGTATATTCTTTACCACCAGCAGTATAAAAGGCACCAATGAATCAGAAACAAGCGTAGTCATACTCATGAGAGGCACTTTAAAACAAAACCGTGCCACTGAAAGACCACACCAGCTACCATGTTTAGAGTTGGGTGGGTCACCCTGAGGGTGGCACTGAATAAATAGTGAAGTACGCCCACTGAATGGCAGCCTTATCGGTCAGACAGCTACCTGCAGGAAAGCAGTCCGTATCTCTTACATCCCTCTGTGGCATGCTTTTTGATTTGCCTCTCTCTATTCATGAAGGTTATGAGTATTATTTATGTCCATATGTGTTAGGTTTTAAAATTAGCTTGTGTCTCCTCACTTATATGAAAAATGACTTTCAGCGGCTGTGGATGTTGCAACACCCCACCCGAAGCTACAACAGATGGATGTAGTCTTTTAGATGTAACCATTTACTTTTTATTAGTCACCCTCTTATACTGTGACATTTTAACACCTACACACTGAAACAAGTCAAACTAGATAAACTAGGTACAATACATTTTTGTGTCATTTAGTTGTGCATAAACATATTACAGCATGGTAGTCAAATATTTACTCTTAAGTGGAAATGCTATTTATTAGTCATAAAAGCAAAGAGGCAGTCCATTCTATTAACAGTAAGGTGTCTTAACATGCTGGTATCCGGCTGTAGCTAGCCCCAGGTCATGGCTGTGCTCCAGATCTCAACGGACTGCTTTACAGATCGTAATTGTTAAGTGGATGCTTGTTCTCTATGCAAAGAAAACCTTTGTGGATTTGGCAGACTTCTTTGCCACCTTGTGGATTTTTGCTCTGACTGCATTTCTTTTAATTATCCCCAAAATTACAAAGATCTCTGCCAAATTCATTAATTATGGAGTATTTATATATTTTTAGTAATACCCTTACAGCACTAATGTGAATCTGAGATGCAAAATTAAAGTGATTCTGTATAAGCAGGCATACAACCACTTTTTCAGATTTACAGAGGATTCAAAGAATGAAGCTACAAGTTAAATAAGCGAGAAGTTTATTTGACTTGCTTATCTGTGTTGTGCCTTCAGGAGTGCTTCTGAACTTGCATTCATGGTCTACCCTTACTAACATTATCACATTTTAGTGCCAGGAAAACACACTTGCCCTTTTTTTGTGGAGAACGTATTATGTAGTAAATGAAAAAAATAACCTTTGCAACTCTACAAACAGCTGCATACTTACATATCCTCTGCAGACATCTTCATAACTCCAACACATAAAGCGTGTTGCTTGCCCTCTGCCATTATGGCCTTGCAAGGGGAGTTAAAGAAAATAATGGCTATTGTTTAAAATGATTGTAATGATTTCAACACAGCAATAAACAAAGACCAGTTTGAGAGATACTTTTAAACCAGTAAGATACTTGCTATAAGTAGTTAGGAAACAGCAAAAGTGTCCTTGTTTGTTAAGGAATCAAAAACGGTGAAACTGAATTTCATTTGTGAAAAAAGAATGATGTAATGTAATATTTTAAATAAACAAACAGGAAGCTCTGAATGATTATGACATAAATATATCGATTAACAAACTACCCCTTGGTTAATAAAACCATCAAAGATGACCCCCCCACCCCCAAAGGATGTTGTAATGGTGCAATAGTACAGGTTGCCCTGTCAAATTCAGGGTCATAGAGGTGGGAAATTATCCCAGCAGGATCAAGTACTGGGCAGGAACCAGATTCAGATTGCACAGACATCCCATCCATCCATCCATTTCCCAACCCGCTGAATCCGAACACAGGGTCACGGGGGTCTGCTGGAGCCAATCCCAGCCAACACAGGGCACAAGGCAAGAACCAATCCCGGGAAGGGTGCCAACCCACCGCAGGACACACACAAACACACCCACACACCAAGCACACACTAGGGCCAATTTAGAATCACCAATCCACCTAACCTGCATGTCTTTGGACTGTGGGAGGAAACCGGAGCACCCGGAGGAAACCCACGCAGACACGGGTAGAACATGCAAACTCCATGCAGGGAGGACCCAGGAAGCGAACCTGGGCCTCCTAACTGCGAGGCAGCAGCGCTACCACTGCGCCACCGTGCCACCCGCACAGACATCCCTTTCCACTATTTTTCAAGATTCCTTATTTGTCACATAGACGGCTATACATGTATAACATGTAGTGAAATGTGCCCTGAATTGCCACAAGACTGTGCCGCAACGTTAACCAACAGATAATTTAAATTACATTGATAAAAGAAATTTAAGAGGGGAGATCTAAAGTGATACAATATATAGAGAAAAAGTATATATCCAAATAGACATTACAATTTTAATCAAGATCTGAATAGTGTGCAGATGTAATCTACTCTTCTATATAAAAAATCCTAAGCCTAAAAGTACAACGATTTTATGTCACTTTTTTGTCATGCTTTAAATCGGGCTTATTTTAAAACCTACATATATATGTTTGGTATCATTCTTTTCAGAATTTATCAAACTTTAATGTGATATTGTTAGATTTTCAGATTCTTATTCTGTTTTAAACTAAAAAATATAAAGAACTCACATCTCACGAGACAAGACTTTGTGCCAACAGATTTAACCACTTCCAGGGCCGGAAATAAAAGACAAAGAGGAGGACAGCTGCTGTGCAGGCTTTTAAATGTTTGAAGCATCGCGCAAGATGCAGACCACGCGGCATGGCAGCAGCAAGCCAGCAGCTGACTGAGCAAAGAGGAGGTAAAAGAAAAACGGTATTTGTTTCCCCTTGTATCACCATTTAAGAGGAGGTTTCAGAGGAGCAACCGTGTCTCCTTGGGGTGCGTTCACCTCTCAACACGAGTGGCAGAGATGCAAAGTGGTTGGTGCATAGCGCAGGCCGGGGGGGTTCACGAGGTAAGCGAGCAGGGGGCGAACACCCTAGTTGAATAATAATAATATTAGGCAGTTAAAGTGTGTGTTTACTTGATTAAGTCTTTAGGACAATGGCTGCTGCACATACAAAAGCATTGCCAGTGCTTGAACTGCTTAATGCAGCAAACCAGGGAAACAAAAACATGACTATTATTTAAAAGTACAGCACAGACCTGTGGGGTCAAAAATAATTTTTATTAAGGGCCAAAAACAACACTATATATGCAGTTGTGCTTAAAAGTTTGTGAACCCTCTAGAATTTTCTATATTTCTGCATAAATATGACCTAAAACCATCAGATTTTCACTCAAGTCCTAAAAGTAGATAAAGAGAAACCACTTAAACAAATGAGACAAAAATATTATACTTGGTCATTTATTTATTGAGGAAAATTATCAAATATTACATATTTGTGAGTGGCAAAAGTATGTGAACCTCTAGGAGTAGCAGTTAGTTTGAAGACTAAACTAACTATCCACTATGAAATATTAAAAGTTAAAATAACAGAATACAATAACACAGTCCATCTTGAGAGGCGCTGCTATTTCTCTAAGATTATAAATAACAATGCTAGTAATCCCAGAGTCTTATTCTCTACGATTGATAGTCTGCTAAACCCAGGTAACTCAAAGGAATGCCTCCTAAGTACTTCCAGTAAAACCTGTGAGGCTATTGCTGTATTTTTCAATCAAAAAATTAATGATATTAGAAATAACATCGTATATCTCCCCAACACTAAGGATCCTCCTAAACCCCAGCATTCCGTTATAAACAAATTAAACTCTTTCACTAGGATAGTTTTACCTGATTTACATAAAATAATTTCTCAACTGAAACCCTCCACCTGCGTCCTGACCCAATACCGACAACTTTTTTCAAAGAAGTATCGGGCGTGCTGATTGATAATGTTCTTGACATAGCAAATTCGTCATTAGATACGGGGGTCTTCCCAGACTGTCTTAAGACTGCTGTAGTTAAACCACTACTTAAGAAACATAATCTCGGCCCCTCGGCTCTTGAAAATTTTAGACCCATCTCTGTTCTCATCCTCTTAGATCTGAGTGCCGTATTTGACACCATAGATCATAATATTCTTAGAAATCGCCTTAGTCAATGGTTGGGCCTCTCTGGCAGTGTCTTAAATTGGTTTGAATCCTACCTGGCAGGGAGAAAATTCTTTGTTAGTTGTGGTAATTACAACTCAAAGACACATGATATCCGATATGGTGTTCCACAAGGCTCTATCCTGGGTCCGCTGCTCTTCTCAATCTATATACTTCCATTAGGTCAGATTATCTCAGGGCACAACGTGAGCTACCACAACTATGCTGATGACACACAGCTGTATTTATCAATAGCACCTGATGACCCTGATTCTCTTGATTCACTAACACAATGTCTGACTTGTATCTCAGAATGGATGAATAGTAACTTTCTCAAGTTAAATAAAGAGAAAACTGAAATCTTAGTGATTGGCAATAATGGATACAATGAGGCTATTAGAAATAAACTGGATACATTAGGATTAAAAGTCAAGAGGGAGGTAAAAAGCTTAGGGGTAACTGTTGACTGTAATCTAAATTTTAAATTGCATATTAATCAGATCACTAGAACAGCATTTTTTCACTTAAGAAACATAGCAAAAGTTAGACCTCTTATATTATTGAAAGATGCTGAGAAATTAGTTCACGCGTTTGTTTTCAGTCGACTAGATTACTGTAACGCACTCCTCTCAGGACTACCCAAAAAAGACAAATTGTTTGCAACCAGTGCAGAATGCAGCTGCTAGAATCCTAACTAGAAAAAGAAAATCTGAGCACATCTCTCCAGTTTTGATGTCACTACACTGGTTACCTGTGTCATTCAGGATTGACTTTAAAATTCTGCTTATGGTTTATAAAGCCTTAAATAATCTCGCCCCATCTTATATATCCAAATCGTAACCTCAGATCCTCAAACGAGTGTCTCCTTAGAATTCCAAGAACAAAACTTAAAAGAAGTGGTGAGGCGGCCTTCTGCTGTTATGCACCAAAATCTGGAATAGCCTGCCAATAGGAATTCGCCAGGCTAATACAGTGGAGCACTTTAAAAAACTGCTGAAAACACATTACTTTAACATGGCCTTCTCATAACTTCACAATAATTAAAATCCTGATACTCTGTATATCCAACTCATTATAATAACTATTCATGGTGGCTCTAAAATCTGTAATAACCCCTACTCTCTCTTCTGTTTCCTTTTCCGGTGTCCTTTTGGTGGTGGCGCAACTACTCAAAGCACCGTGATATTCCAACAATGATGGATGGATTAAAAGCCAGAAGTCTGTATGACCATCAACATCAAGTGACTCCGTGAGAACCCTAACTACAAAGAGGACTATTTAATTTATGTTAGGTAGAATGCCCAGAGGGGACTGGAAGGTACCGTGGCCTGGAGCCCCTAAAGATTTTATTTTTTTCTCCAGCCGTCTGGAGTTTTTTTTTTTTTGTTTATTCTGTCCACCATGGCCATCGGACCTTACTCATTTTCTATGTTAACTAATGTTGTCTTATTTTAATTTCTTATTTTGTCTTTTATTTTTCTTTTCTTCATAATGTAAAGCACTGAGCTACTTTTTGTATGAAAATGTGCTATATAAATAAATGTTGTTGTTGAAGGTGAAATTAGAATCAGGTGTTTTCAATCAATGGGATGACAATCAGGTGTGAGTGGGCACCCAGTGTTATTTAAAGAACAGAGATCTATCAAAGTCTGCTTTTCAAAACACATGTTTGTGGAAGTGTATCATGGCACGAAAAATGGAGATATCAGAGGACCTCAGAAAAAATAGTAGTTGATGCTCATCAGGCTGGAAAAGGTTACAAAACCATCTCTAAAGAATTTGGACTCCACCAATCCACAGTCAGACAGATGTGTACAAATGGAGGAAATTCAAGACTATTGTTACCCTCCCCAGGAGAGGTCGACCAACAGAGATCACTCCAAGAGCAAGGCATGTAATAGTCGGTGAGGTCACAAAGGACCCCAGGGTAACTTCTAAGCAACTGAAGGCCTCTCTCACATTGGCTAATATTCATGTTCACGAGTCCACCATCAGGAGAACACTGAACAACAATGGTGTGCATGGCAGGGTTGCAAGGAGAAAGCCACTGCTCTCCAAAAAAACATTGCTGCTTGTCTGCAGTTTGCTAAAGATCATGTGGACAAACCAGAAGGCTATTGGGAGAATGTTTTGTGGACGGATGAGACCAAAATAGAACTTTTTGGTTTAAATGAAAAGCATTATGTTTGGAGAAAGGAAAACAATGCATTCCAGCATAAGAACCTTATCCCATCTGTGAAACATGGTGGTGGTAATATCATGATTTGGGCCTGTTTTGCTGCATCTGGGCCAGGACGGCTTACCTTCATTGATGGAACAATGAATTCTGAATTATATCAGAGAATTCTAAAGGAAAATGTCAGGACATCTGTCCATGAACTGAATCTCAAGAGAAGGTGGGTCATGCAGCAAGACAACAACCCTAAGCACACAAGTTGTTCTACCAAACAATGGTTGAAGAAAAATAAAGTTAATGTTTTGGAACGGCCAAGTCAAAGTCCTGATCTTAATCCAATCAAAATGTTGTGGAAGGACCTGAAGCAAGCAGTTAATGTGAGGAAACCCAGCAACATCCCAGAGTTGAAGTTGTTCTGTATGGAGGAATGGGCTAAAATTCCTCCAAGCCGGTGTGCAGGAATGATCAAAAGTTACCGGAAACGTTTAGTTGCAGTTATTGCTGCAAAGGGGGGTCACACCAGATACTGAAATCAAAGGTTCACATACTTTTGCCACTCACAAATATGTAATATTCAATCATTTTCCTTAATAAATAAATGACCAAGTATAATATTTTTGTCTTATTTGTTTAACTGGTTTCTATTTATCTACTCTTAGGACTTGAGTGAAAATCTGATGATGTTTTAGGTCAAATTTGTGCAGAAATATAGAAAATTCTAAAGGGTTCACAAACGTTCAAGCATAACTGTATATATACCCAAAGTTGGCAAGAATCAGTGGTGGATTTAGAGGTCACAAGGTTCTATGCGAAGACTTTATCAGGGTCCTATTATTTTAACAAAAAATAGAACTGACTGTAATGGGCTCGAAAGATGGCATGGTAACCAAACAATGTCACTTTAAATGTCAAATTTCATTAATACACTACTCCAAAGGTTCACAAACTCAGTCCTGGGGATCCCTGTGGTTGCTGGGTTTTGTTCCAAACAAGTTCTGTTTGTTAATAGGATTCCTGACCTAATGAAGAAAGCTGTTATTTCCCAGTTTATTATGTTTTGGGTTCAATGTAGAAAGTTTTTCATTTTTTTATTAAACTATACCAAGCATTTATGTACGTTACATGGGGATCATTTAGTGGTTTTTTTTTCTTTTTTTAAAAATAGTTTTCATTCTCCATTATTTACTAATGAGCTCAGGGCTGTCATTGAAGTACCCTGAATGAAATGATTCTTTAGCTGAACAAGCATTATTTATGAGACTCAATATTTTATACTCAATAAAATATGGTACAGTAGTTTGATCGACACACAATATGGATTAAACACTGAATACCAAATATGAAAGAGTAATTTTGCGTAATGTCAGCAATTAGTTAACCCACCACAATTGTTTAAGTTGAGATGGGCTA
This sequence comes from Polypterus bichir lapradei, assembly GCA_026402145.1. NCBI lineage: Eukaryota > Metazoa > Chordata > Cladistia > Polypteriformes > Polypteridae > Polypterus > Polypterus bichir. Next base: position 36,075,704 of record JANRMT010062790.1, on the reverse strand, counting down.
AGACTTCTCCACATGCATGTGCCAAAGCATTTTCGGCAAGCAGAATCTTTTACAGAAATGACTGTACCCATGCACGTATAGAGGAATTGGACTTTTCACAGGTTGTAGCTAAAAACAAAGCTAACTTCTATTTTGTGAAACCCATTTTTCCCCCATAGGTCTTCCAATGTGTAGGCATTTTTTGAACAAAGCTATCAATGCCATTTTTGCCTTGAAAATATGAAAATTTTGTATTCTTTATTGTGATAATGACTCACGTTTCCACATTCACTCTGAAAATGAAGTAATGGAGAAAGTACCAGCTTCAAGGTTACACGGTGCCACTAGGCAGTGTGGAGTGCAAGTGCCTACAATTCATAAAAGACATCAAAGAGTGGGCACCCCTTGGAGATTGGCAAACTCACAACCTCATGTGAAACTGTGGAGCTTAACCCAAGATGTGGATCATTGTGAATGTGTGGTAAATGGGGAAAGACAGGGGGTTTAGATGGGGTTTGGCAACAGGTTATGGTTCCTTTTTGTGTTTGGATATGTACATTTGTGGCATCATCATAATCATCTTTACCATTACATATAAATCTTACTCTTAATTATCATGTACAGATTTATTAAACTTCAATTAGATCAGATTCCAAAAATGAAATCAATTATTTTGCAGTTTGATTTTTAATTGAAAATGTTCTAAAAATCATTATGTTCTTTATAACAACGTGTTGGCTTATTTATATCTTGAATTCCTTTTGCAAATGGGCTCAACTTTGGCTTTCATGTGCATTACGGTTCAAGAACGACTCTGAGCTGCTATTGCAGATTAGTGAAACCTTTTAAGAGAAACACAGCAAGCAAATAGAATGCTGGCATGTGGAAGATGCCTAGAATGTTCTCAAATTGTTGTGTTTTATAGAATATTACTGTTATCTCTTCATTCACTGACACAATGTCTTACTTGTGTTTCTGAGTAAATGAGTAGTAATTTTCTCAAACTAAATAAGGAAAAAGAAGAAATGTTAGTGATTGGCAAAAAAGGATAAAATAAGGTTATTTAGAAATAAACTTTATCCATTAGGATTAAAAGTCAAGACAGAGGTAAAGAATTTAGGGGTAATTATTGACTCTGACCTGAATTTTAAATCACATATTAATCAGATTATTAGGACAGCATTTTTTCACTTAAGAAACATAGCAAAAGTTAGTCTTCTTATAACACTGCAAGATGCTGAGACATTAGTTCAAACTTTTGTTTTCAGTTAACTAGATTACTGTAACACACTCCTCTCAGGACTACCCAAAAAAAGACATCAATCGATTGCAACTAGTCCAGAATGTATCTGCTAGAATCCTAACTAGGAAAAGAAAATCCAAGCACATCTCTCCAGTTTTGATGTCACTATACTGGTTACCTGTGTCATTTAGAATTGACTTTAAAATACTGCTTATAGTTTACAAAACTTTAAAGTAATCTTGCTCCATCCTATATTTCAGAATGTCTTTCACCTTACACTCTAAATCGTAACCTTTGATCTTCAAATGAGTGTCTGCTTAGAATTCCAAGAGCTAAACATAAAAGAAGTGGTGAGACATCCTTCTGCTATTATGCACCTAAAATCTGGAATAGCTTACCGATAGGAATTCGCCAGGCTAATACAGTGAAGCAGTTTAAAACACTGCTGAAAATGCATTACTTTAACATGGCTTTCTCATAGCTTCATCTTAGTTAAATCCTGATATTCTGTATATGCATTTAATTATCATCATCATTCATGGTGGCTCCGAAATCCATACTAACCCCTACTTTCTCTGTTGTTCTTTTTCCGGTTTTCTGATCTACGTCACCACCACCACCCAATCAAAGAACCATGCAGTCCCTACATTGATGGATTAAAGGCCAGAGGTCCACATGACCATCATCATCAAGTTCATCCATGTGAACCCTGAAAACTATGAGGACTGATTGAGGTCATTTATGTTAGGTAGAATGCCTAGAGGGGACTGGGCGGTCTCGTGGCCATGGAACCCCTGCAGATTTTTTTTTTTTTTCTCCAGATGGCTGGAGTTTTTACAAGAAATGCTTAAGGATACAACTACTTGATCAGCTCCCGCTGGGTTTAAGCGTGCTCCAGGGGAAGTAAGTCCGGGACACATGATGTTTGCACCGCTGAGAACAAACTTGATTGCACCTTTATCTACCTGTTGATGTGGAAGAATAAATGGATCTGCAAAAAAAAAAAAAAAAAAGATAGTTACAAAAATGAATGTAATAAGTAATGTTTCCTAAGCAATGTATAAAAGAAATGGCAGCTCAATATAGTAAATTATCTACACTACCAGTCAGAAATTTTACAACACCTAAGTTTCTCCAGTTTTTCTTCAAATTTAATCAATTGAAATGCAATGAATGACCTGAACCTGTGAAAAGGTAAGCAGTAAACTGCCAGAGGTTTAAAGTTTAGGTTAGCAAAACTGAAAAAAGCACATTTCAGAATATTACTAACAGGCCTTCTTCACGGAACAACAAATAGGTTACAACCTGCAGATGTTCTGCAGCAATTAAAGTAAATTAAGCCTTGCAAGTTAAAGCGAAAATTTGTACGGGTGTCCCAACTTCTGTTGATGACTTAAAAATCTCTCTGTCCGTCTTAAAGCAGAGTTGGAACAGACTGTGTTACTACACCCTCTGAAGTACTACCTGGGCAATATTAAACCATAGAAAGTTGTAAATTCCAGTGATAAGGGCAAGAAAATGGCAATTAGCAAATGAAATGAAAGAAAGCATTATTACCCTTAAACGTTTAGCCCTTTCATTTACAGAAACTGCAAAAAAATCAAAGTGTCAGAGAGTTTGGTGTCCTAAGGCTGTTCTAAGGCAATTAGAAACTGGAAGAACCTCTGATAGGAAGAGACCTGGTAGACCCAAAGTCACAGCCCAATCAGAAGACAAGTTTCTGAGGGTCACCAGCTTGTGTAATAGGCGCCTCACAGCACAACAGCTTCAAGTACAGCGTAACAGTGGTTGAAGGAAGAAAAAAAAAAAGGATGTCTCAGTTTCTACTGTCTTTGTGCTGCAGGACTGACAGGGAGAGTGGCAGTAAATTAAGCCATTTGTTAAAGGACAAAATAGGGCTATGGACTACTGTAGACTGGAAGAAAGTCTTATGGACCAATAAATCAAGATTTAAAATATTTGGTTCATCGTGCTGGGTGTTTGTATGCCATCGAGTTGGTGAAAGGATGATTCTTCAGTCTAACACCAACTGTCAAATATGGAGGAGGAAGTGTGATGGTCTGGGGTTCTTTTGCTGGAGGCACAGAGTAACTGGCAGTCTGAATCAAAAGAGGTAGCACAGTCTGGCTGTTACATCAGCAAAAGGTGGCTACTTTGATTAATCAAAAACTTGAATAAAATTTTGTACACTTAATGATTCCTTGACTTTTTTTATTAGCCATTGTTTATTTGTTGTATGCCTTGATTTCTTGAAACATTAAACTGTGTGCATAAAAACTGAGGTATTCTAAAACTTTTGACCAGTAGAGTGAATGCTCACACATTTTAAATTAAAACCTACCTAATGCTGTTTTGGGGTTATAAAACAATTTTACAGTAAAAATGTATACAGGTAGTCGGCAACTTATGACCACGTTCAGTTCCGAGACGGACCAGTCGAAGTCAAACTACACGCAAGATGGACCACTATATGCATTCAAAGCTGACTTACGTATTGTACTTTATAATAAGTCACATTGTTTGTTTAATATCCTTTTTACCATCATTCTTAGCACACTGTAGATTTTCTATTTTTTTTGTGTAATTTTTTGGTTTTTATTTTATAATTTTGTTTCATTATTACTGTTACTCACATGGGTACCGAACCTTTAACAGCTTCACAAATCCTTTCTTTGTCTGTGCTATGTTACGCCATCAGTATGACCCTCTCCCAGTGTTCATTATGCTAACTGTGAGAAGGGGGCGTTTTACCGGCAGAGTCTGAGCACTCATATTTTTTTCCGTTTTAACATTTCAGCCTCTTAATTATAAACATTAAGATAAAGGTGTTCAGTGTGGTTTCCTTACACCTTTGTGTAGTTCACACAAAACAGCACATCATGAGTCACAACGCAGACACTTCAGAGGTTAACTTGATTCAAAGCCAAGGTGCAACAGCACATGTGGCAAACAGTGGTTACACTGGGATAACTTAAAGTCACATGCAATCGCATTTGCTTTTTTTCCTCCAATATACTGCCTGATCACCTTAATTCTGGAGCTGGAGTGGCAAAAACTGTTGTTTGCCCGTGAGACATGGTAATGGTCATAAGTTGAATGGTCATAAGATGCATAGGTCATAAGTCAATGACTACCTGTACTGGAATAAAAGCAAAGTATGCAAGATTAAATGGTAGGGAAAAGGCAGACAACAAAATAACAGAAATACAGGTTCTTAACAAATCTACACTTTATAGACACTGATGCCAGAGTTTAGAATCACACCAATATTTAAGAACTTGAATATTTAATGGAAACTAAGGTAAAAAAATGCTGTTTAAGTCCCAGTGATTTGAGCTTGAGACTCGCAGAACAATTTCCTGGGCACCAGAAAAGCTCAAGAAAAAATGTAATTCATTTTTTTTTATTTTTTCTAACCAAAATTGTAAACAAAATTTGATATTAGTAAAATAAAGAGCTGGTCAGTTGGTAAAATTGTTATTGGGTACAATTTTATATTCAATTACAAACATGACTTATTTACAGTCAATTTTGATTCACTCAACCACAGAACACTTTTCCAAAAATCTGCAGCATAATTGAGATCAATTACAAACATGACATACTTACAGTCAATTTAAGAATTCTGCACAAATTATTTAATAAAGAACCATTTATTTCAGCCTAAGACAGAACAAACAAGTAATCTCATCAGGTGAGTAGATCTTAAACATTAGGCCAAGCATTGAAAAAGCAATATGATTTGTTGAACCAACCCACATTATGTCTGTAATATGCAAAGAGGATTGCAATGTAGCCCAGTGGTTAGTGCTGTTGATTAGATCAACTGGCAACTCCTAATTGGTCCCAGTGGGAGTGGGAGTGTTAAGTATGTGAACGAGTGAGACCCAAGTTGGACTGGTGAACTGTCCAGGGCTGCTTCCTGCCTTGTGTCCAGTGCTTCCAGGATAAGGTTCTGGCCTCCTGCAACTCAGAACTGGATTAAGTAGGACTGAGAAGGTTATATTGTGAAGTGTTCAAGTACAATGTGTTAAGCTTCTAAAAAGAGTTTTAACTAAAGTGTAGGAATTCAGAAAGCACTAGTGACTTTACAATTGACATTACAAAGGTTTTTAGTACAAAGGTTTTTAGTAGAAATGCTAGAAGCAGCACTGGTTATGAAGTGGTAGTGAAGGACAGTAACACATTAAAACCCCACGAAGAAACAAAATCTGAACAAAGGCATCAATGCATTTTGTTATTCTTGCACAATCAACTTACAACTCATACAACAAGTAATGCAATTTGCAGATTTAAAAAACAGGTCAAATGTATCTTTAAAAAAAAATTGCAAATTACATTTGACCTCCTTTGAATAAAATTTCTGTGGAGATACTGAAAATGATATATTGTCAAAGAAGAAAAATGGCAAGCTTACATTTATGCAGTAATCTAAGAGTTGGGTAGAAAGGACCTTCTCGTTGTCTGAAGAATAGCAGCTCACCATTTACAGTCAGAATTTCAATGTGCTCATGGCTGAAAACAGTAAAATATGCTAAAATGAACACTCAAAATTATAAGCAAGTAATAAAAAGCATATGTGAATGTTTAAAAATAGACGTCTCATACTGGATTGGTTATTTCTATTTGGTTGCAAACAGCTTCTCTTTGTATTCACTTCAAGAATCAGGAAATGTGTTTATTGATCCATATCCATTATTACTTACTAAGTGTAACCTAGTAAATTGCAATTCATTTTCTGTTTGCTTTATAAAGACTATTCAAATTACAGAAAGCAGTGAAGATAGTAAGTCTGTAGAAAAAAATGAACACACACACACTGACATGTGTAGATTGTACACATAAAATCTGCAATAAATCTTGCAGAGTAACAGTCAAATAACACCATGAGCAAGATTTTTTTTTTTTACCTTGCACATGATTGTCTGGTAAGCTACTACTGTCACAGCACAGTAAAACATATCAACAGGCAGCTAAATATAAACCCCTCTTTTTTCTTTTACTGACAAGTAAAACTCTTAACCTGGTCTCCAGGATTTAATTAATCATCAGTATATAAAAAATCTGCTGAATGATTCCCAGCATCCTTTACATTGCCCATTCTAACAAAAGATCACTTCAGTTTATACAGGGTGGTCCAGATCTAATTTTGATGATCCAGATCGTCTGGATGTCTCTGATTTATGCGTGGATGATTCCAGTTTGGCGTGAAGACGATTCTTCATGTCGTCAGTTCGCACACTTCTTGATGGTCCGGGATTTTTCGGGTGATTTTCTATGTGATAAACTTACAAAGTTATAGCATAATGAAAATTGCATAATTAGATCTGGACCACCCTAAAGATAACTTTAATAACCAAAGACCCTGTATATAGTGCTGTTTGAAAGTATCTGATCCTCTTAACTCTTTTGATAAATCAAATAATAATCACACCACCACATAAGCATAAAATAAATGTTTCTTCTGATATGGATTTAACACCCCATTCTTCCGTACTAAAAATCATGTAAAATACTCAAGATTTCTTAGCTGTCTTGCATTAACATCTGATCTCACAAGCTAAGCTCTAAACTTTGACACAGCCATTATAAAACATATTTCCTCATCTTTGTAAAATCTTTAGCAGATTTTCTAGTAACTTTGGGACGATTGTAGGATCATTTTCATATCAACTTCAACTCAAAAAATGTTGGCCCGACATTCACCCTCCATTTTTAATTCATAGTTCTGTCAATGACAGTAAGTTGTCTAGGTTTACAAACAGAAATCTACCTCAGAATATAACACTACATGCACTACGCGTTACAGTGGTAATAAAATCTTGGAGGTAGACCATGTTACAAAATATGATACTAATCTTTGTGGCAAAAAATTAATTTTGATTCACTCAACCACAGAACACTTTTCCAAAAATCTGCAACATAATTGAGATGAACACTATATAAACTGTGATGTTCATTCTTCAAAGAAAACATTATGTTAATGGCTTTTAGTTGCAAATGTTTTGATGCCCAGCTATGCATGTTACTACTACTAAGCTTTCCTCAGATTGTTAAGGTATAATTAAGGATCGTCTTTACTGGAAGAAATGTATTCAGATCTTTGGATGTGGTCCTTCTGTTCTTTTGGACATCATGTGTAAGTTAAATTTTTACGCTGTTTAATCTGTTGAAGGATGTCCACATGTAGCTAATAGCATTATGGTCTTAAACTGTGTCTACTGAAGACTGTCTTACAGTTTAGGTTCAGGTTTTCATTCCAACCAAGATCCACTTTTACTTGGCACTCCTTCCTATCTTAATTAAGCATAATCTTATTTAATACATTAGACCATTATGGTGTTAATTACAAAATGAAACAATCATAAATACATTTTATAGATCTTGAGATTTTGCTGTGTGATTTATTTTAACATGCCTTTTTCTAATTATTTTGCAGGTTGAAATATTATTGAAACAGCTGCCTCTCTATAGCATTTAGTGCTTGTGTCCTCTCTTCTTCAATAGTCATTATTTGAATACAATTTAGAGTTCAAGCTCTATAAAAAGTGAAATAAAAAGAAGAAAATGAAAAACTTGACTTCTCTTTATTGAAGTATATAAAACACAAATTTCAATTTGAATTGTCTTTCTGACTACTAAATGAGGATAGGAAGATTCCAGTTAATTATACATGGTTTAATCAGCAGCAGTATTAAATTTTCTTCAAATAGTATCCACACCAAAGCTCACACATACAGTGGGTGCAACTGAAAGGAGCACCTACTTCATTGTCATTTCTGCTACTGTGATCATTGGCAAACAACTCATTTAAAAAAGTCGTTTTAAAAGAAATACAACAACCAAATCTTAAAAAGAGAGATCAGTATTGCTTAGTCATGCTAGTTAAATCCTTTTTAAAAAAAGAGTTTACTTTACACGTCTGAAATGGCACAATAATTTTTTTAGTAAAAACAGAAGTCCAATTAACATCAAGAATTGGTTGGAACATAAACCCACAGCCACTGTGGCCTTCCATGGACAGAATTGTGTGGTTTGACTTAAATCACGGCAATGGGTATTACAACATCATGTACAGGTAAATAAAAAAAAATTGATCAGATTGGTTTATTGACTTGATATTATTTTTGCACACAAGCTAATATGAACTTTTTTTTGCAACAAATCATATTTACAGTGTAACAAAACGGTGGTGGTACAAATCATAGTAAACATTAGTTTCCGACTTACTGTGTCAATAGTATAACAAAGTACTACATTAAGCTTTCACTAACGTTCAAGCAGCATGGTCATACATACTCTACACTTGTTTATAAATATGATTAGATATCCCCAAGATGTTTGTTTCTATTATTTATTTTATTGATTATTAGTAATCCCCAGATTTATTTCTCCCTTCACCTTTACACTGATTTTTCTCACCCATGCAAATCATCAACATATGGTAAGAGAAACAATTACCATCGAACTATTTTGACTGGATCCTTCTTTGGCATAATCTGATTGAGCCATACATCAATATCTGGAAACTGCTCCAAGAGTTGATTTTTTATTCCTTTAATAACAGAGGTTTTTAGCTGGATGCAGTTGGAAACATTTTCTTTTTCATCAAATCTAAAAAGATAATTGATTGTTATGAGTTAAAGCAATAAGCAATCTCTGCACATATTTTAGGATGTATTAAAACTTTCAGATTTGCTATATACACATTGGATTCCAAAGTGATAATACCAACAGAACACATTTATACAACATAAAAATTACATGAACATAAAACTATGGCTAAGTAATCAATTGAACTTGTACACATTTCAAGTAATGTCCTAAACTAATAAACCTATTATACAAACTGGATTTAACGGGGTTCGAGAATGTTAAGAAAAAACATCAATTCAACCCACTCGGAAAGTCGACACAGAATCTGAGATTATTAAATTTTAATGAGCTTGTTTTAACAACAAATTATGATCTCGACTGTTAACGCTTTGTCAACAAGATAAACAAAATAACGTTTACTGTTACTAAAACAAATATAGCTAAATTTGTAAAATCGCCATATGAAATAATTAAAGCATATTTGATAACCTAACGTGAATAGATCAACTCGAGCAATGTTTCCCAAGCTCAGCGAAGAAAAAATATATATTTGCAATTAGTAACGTGCAGTTAAACAGATGCAATGTTGTACATGAATGTAAATAGCATATGGATTTATAACTTGCATTTCAACAAATCGTCCAGAGCCTTGGCTGAACTATTACAATTAAGCACACTCAACTTTTTAAACATCCTGAGCCGATGGTTTCCCCGAATGTCGTATGATGAACACAGCAACAAAAAAGTCCAGATTTCTTCCTTATAAAGAGTTTTTTCTCAAACTGCACGTTGTTGCCGTTTCACGCCTAACGTACATTTCTGTCAGTATGCGCGACGGTATGAAGCAAATTACGGCATTTCCTTTCCATCCGTAGTGACACGGCCATAGGTAGACGCCGAATTTGTGGGGCGTTTCCAGCCCGCTTGATTTGCTGAGTGGTGATGTCACACGCGGGGGGAGGGGGTGGTCAAACGAAGGCGGGGGTTGGCGACAGTTACTGCGAAATTCGAATTTCATTTTCTGCAGGTAGCGGACCTTCTCAATTTCTGATGACTTTAGAGGCACTCCGAACAGAATTGACTTTCGTCGAATGTGAAGGGAGTACAGCCCTGAGTTTGGTAGAATTAGCTCATGTATTATGCTTGCAGAAAGTAAAGATGCAAGATGAATTCCAAGATAGACACGAATGGAAAAGTTGAAAAGAAGAGAGGGATGATCAGAAAGAAAAAAAAATCAAACAAAACAGAAAGGTTGCATCAAATAATTCAGTGTGTTTTCTTTTGTAGTTGATTAAAGTGTTTTTTGAAGCTAGCATGTTTACTTAGCCCATTTGACAAATTGGGAAATCAGTGAAATGGGTTGCATTAAGGAAATAAATACGTTGGTTGGTGCTAGATTTTTTTTCTTAACAAAAACACAATTTCCTAACATTTAGTAGTGTGAAAAAATTATACTTATTCCTATATTTCTAGGCTAGAAGAGAAATATACTATATGTAGATTTTGGGCTCAAAGAATTCAGATATAAAATTATGTTATGAATTGACCAGATGAGTTGAACTGAATCAGACATCCATATTTGTTATGACTTTTGGGGATTAATTTGTAAGTTTGTGTGTGTACCATCAGACGTTTAGGGTTAAGCAATATTGCAGTTCAAGTGAAGTATTTATTCACTACCTTAGACCCTATGAACCTATATAGAGTTTTATGTTCTGTTTTCATCTCAATGGATTTTAAACCACAAGCATACTGGTGCAGATCCCCCTATGCCTTGCCGTATAACCATGTGCAAGACACTTAACCTGCCTTTGTACCAACCACAAGATAACAAAATGTGTATCCTTATATCATAAGTGCCTTCAATAAGTGGTCAGCTGAGTATACAACAATAATCAAGCATTTTCTGCATATTGTTAGTTTATACTGTGCAAAATGTTTGCATGAACACAAATATGAAAAATGATCAGGTAAAAATAACCATGCAAGAGACAATTGTGGATGCCACAGCGTTGCATATAAAGGGTGTGTAAGATCTTTAGAGACTTCTTCTTTCGGCTGCTCCCGTTAGGGGTTGCCACAGCGGATTATCTTCCATATTTTCTGTCCTCTGCATTTTGTTCTGTTACACCCATCACCTGCATGTCCTCTCTCACCACATCCATAAACCTTCGCTTAGACCTTCTTCTTTTTCTCTTCCCTGGCAGCTCTATCCTTAGCATCTTTCTCCCAATATACCCAGCATCTCTCCTCTGCACAAACCAACGCAATCTTGCCTCTCTGACTTTGTCTCCCAACCGTCCAACTTGAGCTGACCCTCTAATGTACTCATTTCTAATCCTATCCATCCTCCTCACACCCAGTGCAAATCTTAGCATCTTTAGAGACTGATGAAATCCAAAGAATTAGATTTTTTACATATACTGTACTATGCAGAAAGAACTACAAATGTAAAATGTTTAGTCATTCAGGATAAAAAAAGAAATGTAAAGTTCTATTTCATAAAGAATAGTGATATACATATTAAAACTGATTCTTAAAATGACAAATACAGTAGCATTTTATAGATCAGATACATTTGCTGTCATTCATGGTTGAAGTAATAAATAGCATTGTACAAGCTTGTATGTAGTTGTTTTATTTCATTCACAGTTCCTGCCATGGCTGGGGTTTAAATCCATGTGTTGTGTCCTTTTTATTCATCATTGTGCCATTAATTTATGTTACTTTAGTTGACTGTCAGCTGTACTTTCTTAGCGTGTGTTATATTCCATGTGATTTGTGTGTGGTCCCCCCAAGAAGTGGGGCCACCTGTCAACTACCACCGGGAACTGCCCTCTGCTCTATATAATCTGGCAGTTAATTTTTAATTGCACTTAGGAGTGGTGAGTTCTTGTGTTTTGCTGTGCTTGTACTTAGTGAATTAGTGGCTTTTTTGACCTACTGCTTTGTATTCCAACTATTCTTGGGTATGGGCACTTTTGTTTATCTTGGACTACTTTGTTGGTAACTCTTTTTTGTCTTTTTGTACTTTACGGTATTACAGAGCAATTTTCTTATGAAGAATAAAATATTTTTATATATAACAATTCTGTGTTTGCATTTGTTACTAGCTGGTTTCCCCTCTAATGGGCATTTTTAGGACTATATAATTTGAAACTCTTGGGACATAATCCTAACATAAGTTTGAAGATTAAAGGTAACCCTTATTCCTAATGCTCTAGAACAGTAGCCAGACTTCTTACAAAAGGCAAGGGCTAAAAGAACAGGTCAGTAGTGGTAGTCAGCAGGAACAACTTGAAGATTTGTGGCAGCTAAGTGGAGCAGAGGCTAAAAAATGTAACAACATCATGTCTTCACCCTGTCTAGATTTTGCTTCTTTATATTGTGCATCCCTTCTTCAATACATCTAATAAAAATGTGAACAGCCCTACACGCAGTTCTACTATGGTAAATGCATGACATGACATTGGTAAACTAAACAAATCTCATTTTCTATACTTCATCTTGGCAGCAAGAAAACAAAGTGCATTCAGTAGCGTTTAAATGTGTGATAAGTCATAGGGAAATAAACAATGTGAAGAGACCACAAAAGATTTTTTCAAACAAATTAATGTGCTTAACACATTGACAGATATTACGGCAACATAGTTGTTTATATGATAAAATGGGGAAATAAAAAAAGCCCACATTGTAGCCTGGCTTAATGAAAAGGAGAAAAGTGGGGTCTGTGTTCTCCCTGTGTCAATGCAAGTTCTCTTCCAACACTCCAAAGAACTGCATTTTAGGCTGACTGGTGACTCTAAATTGATTCCAGCCTTGCACTTTGTGTTGTCACAATAGGTTATTGCTTCCTACCAAACAAATGAACAATAAAGAAAGGGTAAAATTAAAAAAAAAAAAGTAACATAGAAATAATATCAATTTACATCAATAAATTTCAGAGAAATTGCATCCTTGTAATTTGAACTTTCCAGTGGTTTAAGGCATTTGCAAAACATATCTAGAAAATGTTAGATATTTTAGATTTTTCAGTAAATTTACCTAGTATACAGAGAATATTTTTTCTTCCAATATTATGAACCCAGAAAAAAAATATTAGACAGATGGATGTTTATATTTGAGAGGTATTTAACATTTCATTTGTGGATTAATACATTTATAGAAACTGGTAGCCAGTATAGGGTTGCACATACTACTGCAGGGATAGGGTCCAGCCTTCCTCAACCCTGAAGTGAATTGATTAAGGTTGAGAATGTACATATCTACATATTTATAAGACAGCAGAATAAAAGTCACATATAATTTGAAAATGCATTTCTGCTATACATTTATACAACATAGAGCAGTGTCCAGTCTAATTTGTATACTGATATACTTTAATGACAAAACTGTAGATAGTGTTCTTCTGTCACAAAAATGTTGTCAGTTTCTTTTAGCCCTCTGAAAAAAAGCAAAGAGCTTGTGCAGCAAGGCACTGCAACTTTGTAATTAGGCGAACTTTTAACCAACAAAGTCTAGGTGGAACAGTGCCAGATCAGATCACTTTTAAAAGGCCTTAATTTAATGTCACAGCAAGACAAAGGCCAGATTTAGTCAGTTTTCTTTAAATTCCATAATGCCTTGAATATTACCAGAAGTAAGAGGGAGAAAGAGAGAGGAACATTGGCATGCAGTAAGTAGGCATGTCATGTGCCAGCATTGCCTGACACTATTGACTAAACTGATCTAGGGTGTCCCAATTACAGGTATGGTTTCAGTAAACTAGCAGGGCAGATAAATGTCCAGGATTTGAATGCTTTTGAGTGACCACAGCAGAGCAGGAATAACACATCAAATTTGCCCTTCTGAGAGAGTATTTCAGATCTCAGATCTGCCCCCCATACTGCTGCCAGCACTACCCAATGGGACAAAGCTCAAATCAGTGACAGGACAGTCAGAGACGGCTCCATGCTGCTGGCCTTTGAGAAAGGTGACTTGTCAGTAGGTAACTGGTGATACCTCCTATATGACCTGAATATACAGTACATTTTACTATGTTTTAGTGGCTCACAAGGCTTGTTAAGACAGCAGATTTAACCAGGATACAGAGATTCAGCTCCTGAGAGGTAGCATTATTACAAGCAGGGAACTTCAGCATCTACAATCTTGTGCCAGAAAATCTAATGCTTTTCCCTATGAGGCTGCAGAGGGCACTGCAAAGAGCATAACAGTAATCTGAGGAAGGCAGGATCACATCACACCATGGACAAAGGAACACGTAGCAAAGAGAAAGAGTGCACTCTAATATATGCAGATTCCTCCACTTGAACTCAGTGCAACAACACTCAACTCCACACAACACTGGCAATCATCCTTAAAGACTTGGTATCGTAAACTTGTCTAACCGTGCCAAGATAAATTAGAACTCTAAAACAACCAGTTAAGCCAGATTCTTCTGTGTTATGTTTGTCTGACCCGACTGTCTTGTGTCCTGCCTTCTACCATATGTCAATATATGTGCAATTATATTTCTATAATGTTTGTTTTTACCAATAGATTGTATTTTTCTGTTTCTTAAAATAGGTGTGATTCAGTTACCTTGATACAAGTCTAATAGCCAGGAACCTCTCCTACAGTGAAAGGTAAGGAAAATAAAAGTGTAAACCTTACCTGATTATTTAATTGATAACTGATACTACTAAAGGCACATCCATACACCATTTTCTACATTTATTTGGTTTCTCTGGTTGGGTGAAACCAAAACCCCTCATATTTCCTACATAGCTGTCTTGAGTAATGTATGCTACAACAGCACAGGTGCTGCCTTGGTTTGCCTTTTCTCCCAATCTTTCTCCAGACCACCTTTGGGAATACTGGATTGAAAGCTGTTTTCTTTTGTCATCTTAAATTTTGTTTACAAAATTAGTCTAATGAATGAAGCAGTTGTATATGGAATCATCTTGTGACTGACCTTTTGATTTACCTTTTCAGATGTGTACACTTGACAGGGGCATTGTTTAATTGCTGGTTACATAGCATGCAACATTGCACCCAGTGTTTTGGTGGTAAGGTCTGGCCCTCCTTGATCCTTAACTGGATAAAGCAAGTTTGAAATTGTTATGGTCTGCTTTAGTATAATCTTAAACATGTATAGAGTATGTAGCAAAAACAGAGCATGTAGGTCTCCTCAGACATTCAAAGCATACATCATTGTAATATACTAACTACCTCCCACTATAATTACTTCCATTGGAGTGCAGAAAGCTGTAAAAATAATCAGTAATTCAGTTAACTGTGATTTATGTTTTAAGGGCCTTTGCAGATGTATACACTCTTAAGTTTGCCATATTGACACATTTAAATAAAGATTTGGGCTTACATTTTTAAAGCACACACCACCAAAATACCATGGGAAATATGGCAAGAGTTCTTCAAGTCTGCAAAACACATATAAAGGTCTGATAAATGCCCATGCAAGAACATAAAGTCATTCCACTATTATATTGCTTTCTTTGTCACAATTTTTACTATTAAAAAGAGTCTTTATGTCCTTCAGAAACAGGCTCTCCCAAAAAGCTGAGATGCATAATTCCTTTGAATTCCTACAGTAAATATTCTTGCAGTCCTTATAAATGAATGTCAGTACACCAGTCTGACTGTACTAAGGCACTTTACCAAACTTCCAAGCACTATATATAATAAATACTAAGCAACACATTGCTTACAATAATCATTGCTTTCAGTATTTCTTGTTTCCATTGTCAAAATCTGACATCCTTATTTCCATAAACCAATTGGCATTTAACTACCACATTTCCTTTGCAGATTTTGTAACTATGTATCAAGTTTAAGAAGCTTTTTCAGACAAAGCCTGATCAGGCAGGCAACAAGTGCTCATCACTGAATATTAGTCTCATTTCTGGTTCCAAGAGTGGTTCCAGACATATTACCATTTTATATTCCTCATATGAAGAATCAATTAAGAATCAATTAATATAAGAATATTTTTTTTGCCTGGGGCACAATAGCTACCAGTAGAATAGAGACTGGGCTCACCAAAGCCCTAATGAGATGATAAAAGGAGGTGCAGGCAGTAATGACACATATTGCCAGTGCTGCCCATGGAAAGGCAATAGGCAGGGGCATCAAATCAACTGAAAAGGGGTTTAAAGCCACCTCATGAACAGAGACAACTTGTGTGTGACATCAGCAGGTCAGTTAGTAGAAACTATTATCAGGAAGGAAAAGAGTCCAAATGATGTGTTTGTACATGAAAGACAGAGAAATGTGAGTTGGAAAAGGAGTACTTTGAAGTGGTAAATAAAACTAACAAAATAATACTATAATAGCTTACAAAGGTTTTATAAATTTTTTTACCAAGATGGTGTACATGCAATATGTATCATAACAATACTCCAAATGCTGAAATAGCAGTGCACTTTTGTTTATTTGTAAAAGAATTATTTTCTTTTATGACAACATATCTATTAATTACACCACTTCATGTCTGGATTTTTAATATTATTTGGGAAATATTTTATTCTTATTTATAAATGATTCAGATATAGTCCATTATTTATCCTTTTCCTTACTGAATGTTCAGTATACAGTATGTAAAGTCTCCCAAGTTAATTAAGACCTGCAAACCTAAGAAAGTTTGTTAAAGCCTATTACTCAATGATTTCTACACTTATAAGACTATTATTGTTGATGTCTTTTTTTGCCTGTTTCCTTTATTCTGCTTTAGTATTTAAATGCATTGTTGTACTGTCACATACACTACCGGTCAAAAGTTTTAGAACACCTACGTTTTCTCATCTAACATTCTCCACATTCTCTGCACTCTCTGCCACTGAAGTTTCCAACCTCCTCTCCAATCAACCTAGTACCTGTCCACTTGACCCTATTCCCCTCACATCTCCCTCAAGCCATCTCCCCCTCACTCATTCCTGTAATTACACACATCATTAATATCACACTCAGCTCAAGCACATTTACTACCATCTTCAAACATGCTCTGATAACCCCACTTCTTAAAATAACAACACTTGATCCATCCCAAATTAACAATTACAGGCCTGTCTCTCTCCTTTCCTTTCTCTCCAAAACAATTGAACATGCTGTTTCTAACCAGGTCTCCTTCTTTCTTGTACAGAATGGATTGCCAGGTACTAACCAGTTTGGCTTCAAGAGGAACTATTCAATTGAGACGGCTCTACTGATTGTGGTTGACCAGCTACAACTTGCTAGAGCCACCGACATGTCATCGGCCTTGATCCTACCAGATGTCTCTTCTGCATTTGACACAGTCAACCATGACATCCCTCCTTGTCACCCTTTCTGACCTTGGCATCATTGCGACTGCTCTCAGATGGTTTGAGTCCTACATCTCAGGCATAGCCTACAGAATGCCTGGCAAAAAAGGTTGTAAAAAGCACATCAGATATGCACAGGGGTGCCCCAACGATCAGTGCTGGGTCCTCTACTTTTTTCTGTATACACCACCTAGCTGGGCTCCATCATCCAATTCCACAGGTTCTCTTATCAGTGCTATGTTAATGATACACTTCTGTACCTGTCGTACCCTCCACAGGACAACATGGTATCAGCTGGAATCTCTGCTTGTCTTACTGATATCTCAATGTGGATGAAGGACCACCATCTACGGCTCAACCTGACAAAAACCAGCCAGCCAGTTTGTTCAATTCCCCATCTCTGTACAGCTTGGCTCACTGTCACTAACACCTGCTAGGTCAGTAAACAACATTAGGGTTGTGACTTATGAGTAGCTATCTTCTTCTGACCACATTTCTTCTGTTTCTTGCTCATGCAGGTTCACGCTGTACAACATCTGCAAGATCAGATCTTATTTGACAGAGCATGCAACACAACTTCTGGTCCAGGCTTTGGTCTTATCATGTCTGGACTACTGCAACTTGTTCCTGGCAGGAGTTACCTGCATGTGCTATCAAGTCACTGCAGATGATCCAGAATGCAGCAGCCCGTCTTGTATTTAACTAACCAAAATGGACACATGTCACTCCTCTCTGCTGGTCACTACATTGGCTCCCTGTAGCAGCATACATTAAGTTCAAATCCCTGATACATGCCTACAGAGTAGTCAGTGGGTCAGCACCTGCGTATATGGAGACACTGGTGAAGCGTTATATTCCTTCTCACCCACTCAGGTCTGCCAGGAAACAGAGTCTAGTGATGCCACCTTTGCATGGTATCATATTTCAATCCAGACTCTTTTCCTGAGTAGTTCCTAGTTGGTGTAATGGGCTACCCACCTCCATCTGTACTGTTGACATCCTCACTGTATTCAAGAAGCAATTGAAAACCCATCTGTTCTGTGAATATCTGTTTGATAGAAAAAAAATTTGTTCTGTGATCTTTATATCACAGGTGTCGAACTCCAGGCCTGGAGGGCCGCAACGGCTACAGGTTTTCATTCTAACCCTTTTCCTAATCAGTGACCTGTTTTCACTGCTAATTCACATTTTAATAGCCCTGTTAGAAGGATTCAGTCCTCTGAATTGATTCATTTCCTCATTAAAATGCAGCCAAACAGAAATGAGACGTGAAATGAGCCAAAAGATGACCAGCTAAAGTGGGGCTTCAAACTCCAACCAGTTTCTTAATGAGAACCCAATTCTTGCTGTTAATTAAACTCGTTATTTAATTCCATGGCTTGTTGTTGCTCTCGTTCTACCACAGCTGACATTTCCAAGACTGTTGATTTTCTGTTTTTCATAAGAACATCATCAAAGTGTTTTGGTGAGCTGAGAGATCAACCTTACTGAGATCTTCACCTTTCTTTATTTTCAGATACTGTGTGATGTGGCGGCTTGTTTTGAGTCTCATTATTGTTTGGCTGCTAATTAAGGAAAAAGAAACAACTAAAGGGCCTGAGTCAAGTTAATTAAAAGAAGTAATTAGCAGCAAAAACTGGTCACTACTTAAGAAGATGGTTAGAATGAAACCCTGCAGCCACTGCGGCCCTCCAGGACTGGAGTTTGACACCCCTGCTTTATATTGTTGGTTAATTTGTTGTTTTAAGTTTAATTGGGGTATTGACTGTAATCTATGACTGTAAATTATTACTTATTATATCTCTACACTTGTGACAATCAACTTTTGTTACCTGTCCTTGCTGAACAAACAGGTCCTAGCCTAATGTTACTCAATTATGTTTACCTCATTTGTAAGTCGTTTTAGATAAAAGTGTCTGGCAAGAAAATAAATGTAAAATGTATTTAAATTTTTATGGAAATGCACACAGTTTAATATCTTAATGTTTCATGAAATCAATTGATTGAACAAATAAGCAATTGCATATAAAAAACAAAACAAAGAATCATTAAAGGTACAGTATAAAATTTCATTTACATTTTTGACTCAGAGTAGCCACCTTTTGCTGATATAACAGCCAAAATGTTGAAAACCTTTTGATTCAGAATGCTAGTCACTCTGTGCAAGTCACCACCTTTGCCTCCAGCAAAAGCACCCCAGACCATCACACTTCCTCCTCCATGTTTGACAGCTGGTGTCACAAAACTGAGGAACCATCCTTTCACCAACTCAACTGTGTCAACAACTGAAGATTTCAAATTTTGATTCATCAGACCATAAGATGTTTTTCTAGTCTGCTATAGTCCACAGCCAAGGCCCTATTTTGTCCTGTAATGAATCTTTCTTCCTGACCTGTCAAACCTGCAGCACAAAATCTCCACTTCAAAGCAGAAAATGAGACTGGCTTTTTTCGACCACTGTTAAGCTAAGCTGTGCTGTGAGGTGCCTATCACGCAAGCTGGTGACCCTCAGAAACTTGTGTTTTGATTGGGTTGTGACTTTGGGTCTGCCAGATCTCTTCCTATCAGAGTTTCTTCCAGTTTCCAATTGTCTTTAGATTGCGTAGGGCATCATACTCACTAACGCTTTGATTTATTTTTTGCAACTTTTGTAAATGAAAGGCCTACAATTCTAAGGGTAGTATTGCTCTAATTTAATTTGGGTTTTTTTGCCATTTTCTTGCCATTATCACTGGCATTTACAACTTTCTGCAGTGGAAAATTCTCTAAGTAGTACTTTAGGGGGTGTAGTAACACAGTTTGTTCCAAGTCAGCATTAAGACAAGGTTTATAAGTAATCACCAGGAGTTGGGACACCTGTGCAAAGTGTTTGCTTTAACATTCAAGGCTGAATTTACTTTAACTAATGTAAAACATCTGTAGGTTGTAACCTATTAGTTGTTCCAGAAGACGACCCATTTGTAATGTTCTGAAGTTTTTGCTAACCTAAACTTTAAATTTAAACCATTGGCAGTTTACTACTTGGCTCTTCACCATTTAAGGTCATTTATTGCTTTTCAGCTGATTACACTGGAAGAAAAAACGAGGTGTTGTAAAACTTTTGACCAGCTGTGTACCTTTAAAAATTATTAGTACTGTATAACATTGAGTGGAAAGTTTTTTGTTGAGTGTAAAGAGTTAAAAAGTGAATTTACCGGTTGTGGAATTGATAGGAACTGTTAGGGCTTAAGCGTATGCTGTTAAAAATAAGTCAGTTCTAATAAAATATGTACACAAGTGAAAACCCCGTTAGTATAATTGTTTTATTTGACTAATACTCCTTTACAGTTTACTAACGGTACAGAATTCTCATACATTCAATCCTCTGACCTTGTGTCACAAGAAGCTTTTCGTTTCTGAAACGGTTAACTAGGCAGCCGGCTAACCGAAGTATGCGTGCGCAGCACGTGTGTCCGCGGCGTCTTTTCTCATGCGCCACGTTAACTTCGCCCCCTAACGGCGGGAGGAAGGAGGACGTCGCCGTGAGATGTGCAGTCTGCATTTTTTTCTTCCACTGTCGCCTCAAAAGATACAAGTACTTCCGTCGGGTCACAACATGTCTGTGAACAGTTTAAATGAAGCTTTTCAGAATATGGGTTTAACTGATAGATCAGCAACTGTTTTCCTGGGATAACGAAGAAAGTTAAGTACTTAATTAATGTGATCCCAAATTAAACGTATTTTGGAGGCCCGAGTGCGGGGGAACAGGGCGCTGAAGAGGAAGCAGTAACCAGCCATCTTTTTTCTGACAATAACAAGAAAGAGAGAGGCTGAAAAGAGAGTGGAGAAGCAGTTGCATGTTACTATCCATTTTCATTGGGAAAGAAATAAGACCAACCAAACATTTAATTAAATACATAAGCGCAGACACAGCGAAGTTGTGGGGACAACTCTAAGCGTCAAGACCCAACGCCAAAACTAAAAAGGAGAACCTCTTAGGATTAACAGACTGGTTATTTGATTTTGTAGTATTTTTCATGTTTCCAACAGGTTTATCCTCCCCTAATCCCCCACCACCAGCTCAGGAGGTCAGACCAGCAGCTTCTGATGGTAGTAACAGCGGCAGCAATAATAGTAACAACAGTAATTCCACGTGCAAGAAGAGAAAAATAAACTGCACGGATAAGGAAGAGTTCGACTCCGTCTCGACTTCTCCTTCGAAAGGCATCAGCCACTCCACGAGCGGCTCCCCCGGCTCCCACCACATCCAGAAGAAGTTACGTTTTGAGGACTCGTTGGATTTCATAGGACTGGATGTGAAAATGGCCGAGGAGTTCTCTACCACCACAGCATCTTCGGCCCCCTCTTCATCTTCCAGTAAGACTAAAAACCTCTTTCTGTCTGCTGGCGTTGGTCATCATGCAAACGGTTTGACCAAAACGACGGCGGCAGCCTCGTCCAGCTTCTCCAGTAGCAAACCCGGAGCTGCCAAGAAATTAGTGATCAAAAACTTCAAAGGTAATACTTGTCGTCCAGTTCGTCGTGGACTTTAAGTGAATTCACTTCACTTTTATTCACGTCAGTCAGTATTCCGCAGAGTGCATTGATCAAAATTTTTTGAGTTAGATTAGGCCAAGTATTGTAATCTTAAGAAGAGTCAACGTGATTGTCAAAATGTGACTTGTACAGTGTGCTTCTCACTACGGATTGAAACACTTGGACGTTTCCAATAACATAACTTTATATATATATATGTGTGTGTGTGTATATATACAGTAATTTACAGTTTATGGTGAACATTGTAGTTTGCTTCTCATGTGCACAGAGAAAATATTGTTTTAATAAAAATGCACGATTTTACCATTTGATTAGTCAGACTAGGTGTTTTGGAAAAAGTGCCAGTGGTGTGACTTGAGCTTTTAAATTAATTTGTTTTATATTCTCCCAGGTCACCCTTATACCCATTAATCGCCTCTGAAGTTGTTGTAACACATTATATGCACGACATATAAATGCATCTTTATTTGAACATTTCTGAAGCATTGCGTGCAAAACCATTACTGGGCACTAAACCCACTTACCCACTTGCACTGAGATTGTGCCATTGTACACAGTAAGTCACCATTTAACTTAATGTGCATGTCTGTGGGTTTTGGGAGGAAATTGGGAATACCTGGAAAAGAACCTATCCACGCACATAAAGTGAAAGCACATCAGGATCCAAACCATTTCTACTGGAGAGGAGAGGCAGAAAGCTACTGTGCTGCCCCAAATAATGCCAAATTAACTTCATAATATACATTAAAAATTAAATGAACTTGATTTTTGAGTGTCAGCACAATTTCATGGAAACTGTAATCAGCAAGAAATGGAAAAGCTTTTCTAACGTTTTTACTTTAATAAAAAAAGAGCAAGTGACACAGTGATTACTTCTGTTGCCCAAACTTTGCAAAACAGGTTTTAAATTCTTGGCCTGATCATTGGTTATGTGGAGCTTGTATGTTCCCATTGTCGCTTTAGGATTTGTCTAAGTACTTAGGTTTCCGCTTATATCTTAAAAGAATTAAATGTGGTAGGCTAATTTGCCCATATGTGTGTGATGGACTGGCCCCCGCCTTGCTTTGATGTTGATTCTGGGTCCTGAAGTAGGATACTAAAAGCAGGTGTATGTAAAGCCTTGATTCTTTCTAACTGTATATGTACTATATGCCAACAAGTTTTATTAACGTTAAAGTGTTAGTGATGCCAGTCCGCTTAACTTGCGTGTCTTTATTTGAGGGAGGAAGATAAGAGAAATCTTAAGCAGACTTAGACAGGATGTTGAGGCTTTGTACAGCTAACTGTTGTACTGCCATTTCACCCTTCTTACTATAATAAATATATAATACAAGAACCATAAGAGAGTAAACCTAAAAATAAAAGATGCAGAGACTTTCAGAGTTTTTGTTTTGGAATCCAGAAAAATGTTAACATTTATTAGCAGTCTTCATCAAAATTTATTAGCAGTCTTCATCTGCGCTGATACAGCGCGTTGCTGCACCCATCACACGATGAACCACCTCAGGATCCCAAATTAGGACCCCAGCAATCTTAGAAATTATGAACAGTGTGAGTTTTACTGCTTCAAATCTATAGAAAGATGCATACTTTTATCACAATGTTTAGATTACTGGACTTTTCAGTTTTAAAGCTAAATTATTGCAAATGTTAACTTTTTTTCTTGTCTTTTTAATCATCTTTGAGAGTGTGTGTTAGTTTTTCATTGCCAGTTTATTGCACAAGCAAACTGCCAGGAGCATATTCTTGGCAATGTTAAGCCACTGGTTCTATTTTGAACTGGAAGTTCTAAATATGGAATCCTCAGCCTGTTGCAAGTAGTGTACAAATTGCATGTTATGATTCACGGTGGTTGAGTGAATAGAGATTTGACACCTCCAGATTACTTTGATCTGTGTTTTTGTCAATTTATTAAACATACAGTAGTATAAGGAATGTAACAGTATTGTTGTCAACATATAATACTATCACAGATTCTGTGTTGGATTTGATGCAGTAAATTTGCTTTTTAAATAATATTTGTGGCTGATTAACTTTAGCTAAACATTTGTGAACAGTGTTTTATCATTTGCATTAAGGATAAAAAATTAGTGTATTGGTTTCTGTGATTTTTATTTATAAATTATGAATAAACACATTGCAACTACATTAAAGTATTGCGACAGGTCATCATCTTAACCATGTGTCTAAAGAGAACATATGGTACAACTCAGTTACTGATTTGTGCTCATTCTGCATTTTTTTATTTCAATCAGTATCCACCTAGTGCTAGATTAAGGGGAATTTCTTTTTTCTTCATATGATTACATATCACTATTGCTGTGTAATTGTTGTGAGGTAAATTTACTATCAGTCCCACTGAATGACCCTTATTCTTAAAACTATTTTAATGCAGCAATGTTTTTTTTGTTTGCTTGTGTTTTTTTTTTTTGGCAAGCAGGTAAAAGCTGAAACCTGACAATAACACACTTTGTAGGATAAAAGCTTCTATACTTGGCTGTATGCAGTAAATATGAGAGATTTTGTGTCAATTTTAACTTTCTTTCATTCCATTTACATTCCTTTTTTTTTTTTTTTTTGAAGTTTTATTAATTTTATTGCAATACATACAAATCAATTTTTTACAAAAAGAAAAATTGAATTAAGGACAAATCGATCCCCACCCCTGAGAGAGAGAGCAAGGCAAACGGCGTGAAATTTAAGGCTTGTAAACATACCTAAATTGATAAATTTGATAAGCCAATAGAGATGAATGCAGAAGACAAAGAAATACGGAAATAATTGCTTCCTCTGTGCTTTAAGAGCTTATTTTAAAATATTACTGATTAGATCCTGCCATGTTTTGAAAAAAGTCTGTACGGATCCTCTTACTGAGTATTTGATTTTTTCCAATTTCAAATAGTGTAACACACAGGTTTCCCACTGACTTAAAAGAGGAGAGTTTTGGTCCTTCCAGTTTAGCAGAATAAGTTTGTTTGCCAAAAGTGTAGTGAATGCAATCACAATTTGTTTGTCTTTCTCCACTTTAAACCCATCTGGAAGAACCCCAAACACAGCTGCTGTTCCATTCCTGAGGTCATTATTCTTCAGTTTATGATTTTCAGGACACTCTCTGGAGGCAGTAATTCTGTATTCACTGTATCTGATTGCAAGGTACTCTCTAAACTATTAAGTTTACTTGCAGTGGTATTTTACATAACAGTGGTATTTGTTTGTCATCTTTTGCTTGTTAAGAATTGCAGTGTTGACAGACTGAGCTATTCAGACCTGGATTCCCATATCTTAGCAACATTATGTTGGGACTTGACCAGAATAAGAATGATTGCCATGTGGGCAATTGGTCTGCACCATGACTCTTATCCATAGTTCTGGATTATTGAACTAACTTGGAGAATGTAACATTGCACAATGACCTAACATTAGCCACCTGTGGCTATACTACTGACAATTCCTATGCCAAATTTGGCATTAATGAAAATGTAAATGTATTCATAAATTCAAGGCTTTATTTATTTATTTTTTGAGTAGCTTAGTTCCTGTTCCACTACCGATATATCTAGTACAGTTCTTCGGCCTGTGCATTTTTTTTTTCTGTCTCACAGATGTTTTCCCCCTTCGCTCATTAACAGACCCAAAGTTACATAAATACCTGCCTTTGGGTCTTCTGCTGCCTCTTCATCTGCATAGAGCAGACTACATCTTTATAGGAAGGGCCATTACACCTGATTTAAAGACTATCAGTCTCATCCTAATCATGCCACATTCTGACAGTGTATCTCTAGGTCAGAGCATCTTTAAAATGGCAGGGCTTGTGGGGTCTTCACTGTATGCACTTTTTAGTACCTACCAAAAGTAATCCAAGAAAGGACAACCAGTGAACTAGTGAAGGTCATGGGTGCCAAAGGCTCATTGTTGAGCTTGGGGAGCGAAGATGTAGTCTATTTGGTCTGATTCCATAGAAGCACTATTGTGTTCTGCTAGGAAAGGTTAGGTCTTGGCATTCATGTGGATGCTACTTTAACACGTACTACCTACATAAAGATTTTTGCTGACCACATACATGACTTCCTGGAAATGTTTTTCCCTGATGGCATTAGCCTCTTTCAGGAACAATAATATGCCCCGCAATGCTGCAGAAATTGTTCAAGAATGGTTTGAGGAACATGACAAAGCTTTCAGGGTGTTGACTTGGCCTCCAAATTCCCCAGTTCTCAATCCAATTGAGCAACTGTGGAATGTGCAGGAAAAAAAAAGTCTGATCCATTGAGGCCCTTGGTACCAGATACCATGGGACACCTTCAGAGGTTGTGTGTGTCTTGCAACTTATGAAGCTGATATGCGTTGTATACATAATGTGTTCAGACCTAAAAAAAATGCTTCATTTACATATTTTTACCACACTACCAGTTTTAAGTTTTTAGAGTTGCATTCTAGCAGTTTGCAGTCACCTTGGAGTGATTTGTTGCTCCAGCTCTTTAAAGCTTTAGAACTCTACCTCTGCGTGCCTATCTTAAAATCTTGCTAGAAATAGTTGAAAAGGCAGATGTTTGGAATTTGAGTAGCCCACCAAAAGGCATGTACTTTTTATTGTGTTTTTCCACTTTCGTTGATTGGCCATGTATTGGGATCAAAGTACCATTTTTTTTTTTTTTTTTAACAAAAATTCGAACAGGGTCTGTTCTCTTGCAATACTTTCTGGCATGTGGTTATATCCACTTTCTTCAGCTTTAACAAGTTTGTCCTTTTCTGTTGATTAGAAGCATCCCTGAATGATAGCGTTGCTGCTTTCATACTGTACTAGAGTGATTATTTGTCTTGGAGAATGAAAAAGTGCTAGACTTGCTAAGCTTAGTCTTACCTCACCAAAAGACCTTCTCAGATTTTAGCTTGTTCATGCTTAAGCTTTCCACATTCCAAACTAAGAAAGTATCCACACTGCACAGACAGGCTGTTGCACTTGGCTTTCTGGAAAACATAAGATAGACTTTTAGCTGCTTATTTCAGAGTAATGTATTTTGTTGCTAAAGCCCACTCCCCAATCTAAAGTGAGTGATATTGAGAGCTCTTACAAGAGTGTTCACTAATGTGGTGTTAATTTACTCTCAGGAACCAAACTTTGTATTTTTGAAGATGATTGTTGGTTTCTTGGTGGTTTCTTTTGCAATACTCCTAGCGTAGATGCAGATGTTTTGACGGACATCTTTTTCCTAGACAGTTTTAGGATGTTGGGTTGCAGTTTCCAAACAATTTATATTTTTTGATTTAAAATTTTATATTTTATATTCATTTCCTAATCGCATCATTTTTTCATCTTTATCACCGAGGAGTTTTTTAAGTCTTCATTTCATTCCTTTACTTCAGAGTCACTAAGAGAGAAGTGGAATCTAAATAGACTGTTTTTTTCAACAAAGTTTTAGAGTAACGTTTATAGTGCACAGTCAGTATAGCAGTCATATCTCTTTATTTTTTTCAATGTTTGAAAGAAGAGCTTATTTTTTATTAGCCATTTTAAACAAAGATTGCCTTTCCTACTTATCTATTTTAGTATTCTAGTTTGCAAAAAAAGTAAAGAATGGAGCAGTTATTTTTACTCAAGTAATGTGAACATTTTTAATTTGCATTAACATCTTCTCAAAACACAATGTGGGTTAAAGGAAACACTACTGTTAGAGTACAGAATATTTGTGAGCACACTTTTCAGCTGGAACGCAAGGTGTCAATGTGTGTTTTATCCATACTACTGTTGGTAAAGTGAGGATTTGGAATCTTTACAGTGTTACTTACCCATCTAAATATTAAAGGTATGATTTTTTTTTCTAATTATTACACTTCATTTCAGCTGTTTGAACTGTCGTCATTTTCTTATTATAGTTTCCAGATTTACTTTTAAAATACTCTTTAACTTGAACTGTTTTTTGACTTTCAGAAAAACCAAAATTACCTGAGAATTACACTGATGAGACTTGGCAGAAGCTTAAAGAGGCAGTGGAAGCAATTCAGAACAGCACTTCAATCAGATATAATTTGGAAGAGCTTTATCAGGTGAGTTTGGATCTGCTGTTTTCTTTCTGTACTGGGGGATAAATTAACAATAATTTTCAGTGTCCCAACTCTGTATTTTTGTTTTTTCTTTTTTTCCCCATGTGGGTGTGGTAAAGTGAGGTTTTTAAAATAAAAATTGCCACTCTCATGTCTTTGTGCGGGGGGTGTGGTAGCATGACAAGAGCAGTTCCTGTGTGTGATGTGGAAGCAGACGGCCCTGCATTTAGTGCACACGTGTAGGATTGGCCACGATCCTGTTGGCATTGGGAGCTGCTGATTGGCGCAGCTGTGCTATGTCCCTGATTTAAAAGGGAAGCACGAGTGCTAGACTGAGGAAATAAAGTCGATCGGAAAGAAAGAGGGAGATCGAGAGAAAAGAAAACAAAAGGAGGTTGAAAGATGGACAGAGGGAAGGCAGGAGGTGGAGAGATCCAGTGCAGGTGAGCGGATGAGAGGTGGCAAAGGCAGACAGCTGGAAAGAATGTCCCTAGGGCAGCTTGTGAATGCACAGGTGTTGATGGCCACTGCAGCTGAGTGACAGAAATACTGCTCAGTTGGAGTGTCCCACCCAAGAAAAGTTGTAGGGAAGTGAGAGGCATCTTGCAGGTGGTGCCATGGACCGCAGGGGCCCAAGCCTAGGAGCAGGGTGTAAGGGCGGCTGAGCTGCAGATTAGTTGTGTCCTTGGCTACAAGGACCTGTTAGGGTTAAGTGAAGGAAGCGTCAGCTTTTAAGAAGTGCACCTGGGCTCATGGGTTTTAAGGATTTTTTCCTGCCCTGTTTTTAACCTTATTTTTAAAGGAATATTTATTTAATTAATTTTTAATCTCCACTGAACACCTTTTTATGGGCTTTTTGCACTGCACAATTTTTGGACACTTTTGATTTTTGAATTGTTTTAAATAAAAGTACTTGCCACCTTTATAGACCTAACCCTTGCTATGTGGGTTTTGCTGTTGTCTGCCTGGCTCATCTGGTTACGTTATTGGCGGTGTCGCATTCAAGAACCTCCTAAAATGGACGTGGGAGCATGGAGCTGAACCACACAGTCAAAGGGGTTGTGTATCAGTAGTATGACCTGCATTTGGGATGCAATAGTCTCACTGGTTTACTATATTGAATTTAATTTGATTTTATAGTAACTATGAAATGCTCACTGCAGGTATTCTGTTTAAGTACACAATGAGTCATATTTTTTAGTATAATAATTAGTATCCAGTTGCCCATCTTGCAAATGGTTCACTTTAGTGTTGAAGGATGGTGTTGGACAAAGAACATTTACTTTGCAAAAATCAGAAAAACTGAAAATCATTTTTTGAGTGAGTACCTTGTAGCCATAGTTACTTTCCGCAGAAACTGAGGCTAATCAAGTTGTGTACTAATGATGTTTCTCATTAGTCTACTCTTGTCATGATGTGGGGTTTAAGAGGGTTCACAAATTAAGTCTATTTATACCTATATTTTTTCCTGTATGTTTCACGTTATTTTGCAATTTAAGGCTTTCATATTCATATCCAAATTTCGAATATATTCAGATTTGTATTATTTTTTTAAATATTTCAAATTACTATGAGTAATATTAAGAATTATAAGAGTACAAAAAGTGTAGTGCTACAGTTATTCCATGGCCTAGATGAAAACAAGATCTCAAATAATAGTGAAGTGGCCTGACTGTTGATTAGATCAGTATAGCTACAGATGCCTTGTAGTAAAGTACTACCATTAGTCTTTGTAAGTCGGCACCTGAACATTGGTGGATTGGGAGCAGTTCATGTGATCAAGGGAATGCTGTTTCACAGTCTTGGAATAAGAACTAGGAAACATTATTGGGATATCTAGTAAGAGAAGAGACAGGATGGAGAGACTGGAGGTACTGATGAACGGAGTTGTGCAGAGACCTGAAGATTAATCTAAGGAGATTTAAATTGGTGTTTTTGGAAGCTAGTAGGGGGAGCACAATAAAGGAATAATGTGGGTGAAACATGGAGCAGACAACATCATTTGGTGAGGGGATGTATAAGTGTTTATATATATATATATATAGTACTGTGCAAAAGTTTTAGGCAGGTGTGAAAAAATGCTGTAAACAAAGAAT
>JANRMT010062790.1:36022397-36045518 GCA_026402145.1 Polypterus bichir lapradei | reverse complement strand
CACACCTGCCTAAAACTTTTGCACAGTACTATATATATATATATATATATATATATATATATATATATATATATTATACAGTCATATGAAAATTTGGGAACCCCTCTTAATTCTTTGGATTTTTGTTTATCATTGGCTGAACTTTCAAAGTAGCAACTTCCTTTTAATATATGACATGCCTTATGGAAACAGTAGTATTTCAGCAGTGACATTAAGTTTATTGGATTAACAGAAAATATGCAATATGCATCATAACAAAATTAGACAGGTTCATAAATTTGGGCACCCCAACAGAGATATTACGTCAATACTTAGTTGAGCCTACTTTTGCAAATATAACAGCCTCTAGATGCCTCCTATAGCCTTTGATGAGTGTCTGGATTCTGGATGGAGGTATTTTTGACCATTCTTTCATACAAAATCTCTCCAGTTCAGTTAAATTTGATGGCTGCCGAGCATGGACAGCCTGCTTCAAATCATCCCATAGATTTTTGATAATATTCAAGTCAGAGGACTGTGACGGCCATTCCAGATCATTGTACTTCTCCCTCTGAATGAATACCTTTGTAGATTTCGAACTGTGTTGTTGGTCATTGTCTTGTTGGAATATCCAACCCCTGCGTAACTTCAACTTTGTGACTGATGCTTAAACATTATCCTGAAGAATTTGTTGATATTGGGTTGAATTCATCCGACCCTCGACTTTAACAGTGGCCCCAGTCCCTGAACTAGCCACAGAGCCCCACAGCATGATGGAACCTCCACCAAATTTGACAGTAGGTAGCAGGTGTATTTCTTGGAATGCGGTGTTCTTCTTCCGCCATGCAAAGCGCTTTTTGTTATGACCAAATAACTCAATTTTTGTGTCATCTGTCCAAAGCACTTTGTTCCAAAATGAATCTGGCTTGTCTAAATGAGCATTTGCATATAACAAGCGACTCTGTTTGTGGCATGAGTGCAGAAAGGGCTTCTTTCTCATCACCCTGCCATACAGATGTTCTTTGTGCAAATTGCGCTGAATTGTAGAACGATGTACAGATACACCATCTGCAGCAAGATGTTCTTGCAGGTCTTTGGAGGTGATCTGTGGGTTGTCTGTAACCATTCTCACAATCCTGCGCATATGCAGCTTCTGTGTTTTTCTTCGCCTGCCAGACCTGGGTTTAATAGCAACTGTGCCTGTGGCCTTCCATTTCCTGATTACATTCCTTAGAGTTGAAACTGACAGTTTAAACCTGTGAGAGAGTTTTTTGTAGCCTTCTCCTAAACCATGATACTAAATAATCTTTGTTTTCATATCTTTTGAGAGTTGCTTTGAGGATCCCATGCTGTCACTCTTCAGAGGAGAGTCAAAAGGGAAGCGCAACTTGCAGTTAACCACCTTAAATACCTTTTCTCATGATTGGACACACCCATCTATGAAGTTCAAGGCTTAATGAGCTAATCCAACCAATTTGGTGTTGCAAGTAATCAGTATTGAGCAGTTACATGCATTCAAATCAGCAAAATTACAAGGGTACCCAAATTTTTGCACAGCCAGTTTTTCACATTTGATTAAATTTCATACAACTAAATGCTGCTTCACTAAAAATCTTTGTTTGGAAAACACCCCAGTACTCAGATGTTCCTAGGAAATGAAAGACATACCATTGTTATCTTTTTTTTGTTGAAAGTAGAGTAAATTATTATGAAGGCTTAGAGGGGGTTCCCAAACTTTTTCATATAACTGTATATCATTTTTTTTGTTTGTTTTTATTTTTCCTTTATTTGGGTAAAGGAAAAGCTGGTTGCTTAATACTGAATTTTAAGTTCATGAACTAAACGTTCATGATGACATTATATTCTATAACTTGACAACCCATTGGAAGGCTTATGAATAATTTACATATAAAATAGTATATTAGAACATTAATGGATTACTTGGTCTGGTGGCATGGACCTTAAATGAAAATATGCATGTAGCCATTAAAATACATAAGCTTTATTTAAAAAAAGTACATGCTGCAGAAGTCGCATTCTAGTTGTCATATATATATATATATATATATATATATATATATACAGTAATCCCTCCTCGATCGCGGGGGTTGCGTTCCAGACCCCCCGCGATAGGTGAAAATCCGCGAAGTAGAAACCATATGTTTGTATGGTTATTTTTATATATTTTAAGCCCTTATAAACTCTCCCGCACTGTTTATAAATATTCCCCGCAGAGTTATACAGCATAATCCCTTTGTATTCTCTTAGATATTAGGTAAGATTCATTGAAATTATGTATATAAACACACTGTTTATATACAGTAAAACCTAAATATTATTTTAAAGATATTGAGTGTCTCCGATATCACATATGTTACAGCCATTACGATAGACAGGCCACCAGCAATAAATACGTACAATGCAAGGAAAATAGTATACAGTAAATGTGTGTACAGTGACACTAAACGTACGTACATGTACTAAGCACTGTAAGAAGAAAATTAATTATGGTTACTCACCAACAATGACACGATGACTTGCCCGATAACAATGAGTTTAATTTTACTGCACAACAGAGGAGAGCGTTACAGCCCTTGTAAAGGAGCCACTTCAGGCGATTGTGTAGCACTGCCGTTGTTCTTCTTCTGGCAGTCTTCAATCCAAATCCCTAAAGCAGATTCCATCCAGACTACTGCCTTATTACATCCACTTACAACTCGTTTTGCACCCTGGTTAAAAGGACACTGCAGCCGTAGATCTTATATTCCTTTCCTACTTTTTAAATAAAAAGAATCGTAGCCTTCAACAAATCCAAAACGTTTACCTTTTCGGCAATCGTTAACATCTTCTTCTTGCGCTTGGGCCCGGCCCCTGAAGCAGTAGCAGATTGTTTTGGAGCCATAATGAAGGGCTTGACTATGCACAAAGATAAACACAAAAGAGCACAAGTCTTTACACAGCGAAACACGTTGATGCTGAATGAGCGAGACGAGACTTCCTGGTTAACACTGCATTCAGCGCGCAGGAGCTCAACTGCGTGCTCTGATTGGTTAGCTTCTCAGTCAGGAGAACTTAACTGCTTGCTCTGATTGGTTAGCTTCTCAGCCATCCGCCAATAGCGTCCCTTGTATGAAATCAACTGGGCAAACCAACTGAGGAAGCATATACAGGAAGTAAAAAGACACATTGTCCGCAGAACCCGCGAAGCAGCGAAAAATCCGCGTTATATATTTAGTTATGCTTTCATATAAAATCCGCGATAGAGTGAAGCCGCGAAAGTCGTAGCGCGATATAGCGAGGGATTACTGTGTATGTATATATATATATATATATTTATATATTTATATATATATATATTTATATATATATATTTATATTATAATATATATTTATATATATATATATATTTATATTATTATATATATTTATATTATAATATATATATGTTCACATATATCACTAGTTCAAATAATTACAGCAGTGTTTCTCTCCTTTTGAAAGTATAATCAATTGTATGTTTTAAGAACTGATTTCACAATGTTGCAATGATAAAATTAATTTCTCCAACATACACTGTGAAACTACATATCTGAATTATAACAAAAGGAGTAGTACTACTTTAAAGGAGGCCTTTGCTCTCTTTTAAAATCAGAATGGGATCATTTGTAGTCATTCTGACAAACTAACAGCAACTTCAACTCTGTTTTGCTGTTGAATAAGTTGTATGTCACTGAGCAGTCAGAAAATCATAAAAAGCAGTTTTTTTTTGGTGTCTCTGAATGCAGTTTTTGAAGTTAAAAATATTCTGGGATATAACTGTAAGAAAACTATAGGTCTTTCCACAATTTTTTGCCAAATTTAACTGTTTATGATTTTTAAGCTCTTTATATAAATTGCAGAAATGCAAAATGTACTCCTACTTTACATCAAAAAAGTGTCAAATTAGATTTAACTTGGAATGTTTACTGTGGGGTAAAAATCAGCAGTGTATATGATCTCTCAAAATTTAAAATTTTGTTAAATTCGGCTAGTAGTTGGAAAGTAATGTTTTTGAGAACTTTAATATGAATGCTAAAATGGTTTGTTTTTTTCTTATTTTTAGGCAGTTGAAAACCTGTGTTCCCACAAAATTTCCGCAAATCTTTACAAGCAGTTGAGAACAGTATGTGAGGACCACATAAAGGCACAGATCCATCAGTTTAGAGAATATCCTTTTTGGTTGTTCAATGGCACATTGATTTGATATAATTTTGTATTTTCTTACAGGGTATTATACAGCTATTATATGTGTATTAATTTGGGATGAAATTGTCAGCTAATGTAAATGGTATCTGTCTTTTGAGATTTTTATCTTCAAAAATATTTCGTAATGTAATAAACAATTTAATCTGAACAATTCCTGTAGAATACCGAGTTCAATCAGTTAAATTGTTTTTACATTTATAATTATTTAAATTTGAATTATGTATTCCTCAACAATGTGAATGTTTCCATTTGGTTCTAGCTGTTTCCAGTTACTGCATTTTTTACCTTATGCTTTTTTCTCTTTCCCCAATTAAATTTCAGATAATCAATACAAGCAGAAAGATTTGATGGTTTTTTTTTTTATTTCTTATCTGCGGTTAGCTGCCTCTTAATCAGATGTGTGTCTCTACTCTGAATGAAACTCGCAATTTGGCGATACAGTATATATTTCAATATTTACTTAATTTTCATTAACTAAACAATAGAAAGAAGCAATATAACTGTTCATCTGGTGGATACAAAAAGATTTACATCAGGATTTCGTATACATTTTTTTTTCCCTGAAAATTTACAGAAGTGGGAAAAGTTCTGCATGTAAAATCTTTATGAAGTTTAGGATAAAGTTAACCACATATGCACAAAAACAGTACTGTACTACAGAAAGAATTCTGTCCTAAGTTAGAATGACTGTTGTCAGCTGAGGCCCCACAAGACTGAAACTGAACACGCTTACTATAAATTATTTTTAGAATTGTATACACGCACACACACGCATGCTCTCATACTGTATCCATTGCAAGCTACAATAACTTTTTTTTTGTTCTTCCTTTTAAAGGTGTAATTTATATTTGTCGGTTTTTGTTTATAATCGAGTTTTGATTTGACTAAATTACCACTTGTTACAAATTTTCTTTGTTTCTGGCAAGGAGCACATGATGCATGTAATTTTTTTGTATTTTATGATATTTAAAATATTATGCTTTGTTGGGCATTACTTATTAGTTTTCTGTTTATGTTCCTTAATTAATGTATACGGATGCATTAGATAGTGTACTATTTCTTAAGAAGATAGATAAGTGTTGGCAAGATCACTGCAGACAAATGGTAAGTTTTGCTGTTAAATGCATTTGTTTCACTTAAATAGTAATAAAAACTTATTCTGAAATTCAAATAAGTTTAAGGTTCATTTTCACTAGTAATCAGTAGGATTGGCATATTTTATATTTATACAGTGCATCCGGAAAGTATTCACAGTGTATCATTTTTTCCACATTTTGTTATGTTACAGCCTTATTCCAAAATGGATTAAATTCATTTTTTTCCTCAGAATTCTACACACAACAACCCATAATGACAACGTGAAAAACATTTACTTGAGGTTTTTGCAAATTTATTAAAAATAGAAATCACATGTACATAAGTATTCACAGCCTTTGCTCAATACTTTGTCGATGCACCTTTGGCAGCAATTACAGCCTCAAGTCTTTTTGAATATGATGCCACAAGCTTGGCACACCTATCCTTGGCCAGTTTCGCCCATTCCTGTTTGCAGCACCTCTCAAGCTCCATCAGGTTGGATGGGAAGCGTCGCTGCACAGCCATTTTAAGATCTCTCCAGAGATGTTCAATCGGATTCAAGTCTGGGCTCTGGCTGGGCCACTCAAGGACATTCACAGAGTTGTCCTGAAGCCACTCCTTTGATATCTTGGCTGTCTGCTAAGGGTCGTTGTCCTGCTGAAAGAAGAACCGTCGCCCCAGTCTGAGGTCAAGAGCGCTCTGGAGCAGGTTTTCATCCAGGATGTCTCTGTACATTGCTGCAGTCATCTTTCCCTTTATCCTGACTAGTCTTCCAGTTCGTGCCGCTGAAAAACATCCCCACAGCATGACGCTGCCACCACCATGCTTCACTGTAGGGATGGTAATTGGCCTGGTGATGAGCGGTGCCTGGTTTCCTCCAAACGTGATGCCTGGCATTCACACCAAAGAGTTCAATCTTTGTCTCATCAAACCAGAGAATTTTGTTTCTCATGGTCTGAGAGTCCTTCAGGTGCCTTTTGGCAAACTCCAGGCGGGCTGCCATGTGGCTTTTACTAAGGAGTGGCTTCCGTCTGGCCACTCTACCATACAGGCCTGATTGGTGGATTGCTGCAGAAATTGTTGTCCTTCTGGAAAGTTCTCCTCTCTCCACAGAGGACCTCTGGAGCTCTGACAGAGTGACCATCGGGTTCTTGGTCACCTCCCTGACTAAGGCCCTTCTCCCCCGATCGCTCAGTTTAGATGGCCGGCCAGCTCTAGGAAGAGTCCTGGTGGTTTCGAACTCCTTCCACTTATGGATGATGGAGGCCACTGTGCTCATTGGGACCTTCAAAGCAGCAGAAATTTTTCTGTAACCTTCCCCAGATTTGTGCCTCGAGACAATCCTGTCTCGGAGGTCTACAGACAATTCCTTTGACTTCATGCTTGGTTTATGCTCTGACATGAACTGTCAACTGTGGGATCTTATATAGACAGGTGTGTGCCTTTCCAAATCATGTCCAATCAACTGAATTTACCACAGATGGACTCCAATTAAGCTGCAGAAACATCTCAAGGATGATCGGGGGAAACAGGATGCACCTGAGCTCAATTTTGAGCTTCATGGAAAAGGCTGTGAATATTTATGTACATGTGCTTTCTCAATTTTTTTATTTTTAATAAATTTGCAAAAACCTCAAGTAAACTTTTTTCATGTTGCCATTATGGGGTGTTGTGTGTAGAATTCTGAGGAAAAAAATGAATTTAATCCATTTTGGAATAAGGCTGTGACATAACAAAATGTGGAAAAAGTGATGCGCTGTACATATAATTCTATATCTCAACTTTTAACATACTGTGAACTCTGTAGTTTCTTTAATTCTTGTGTTGGTGTATACTGAAATTTGATCTTTATATAAGTCATTATACATAAAGACAGACAAATATATCAAATGTCACACATACTGCTGTTTAAGGTGAATGATGGAAAAGGTTGTGGATCTGAATGAGAAGAGTAAAGATTTTAAGGTGTACCAATCAATGAAATAATATGCAGTTGTAGGTTTGAGTGAGTGCTTCTGTTCCTTTCTGTACTGGGGGTATAAATTAACAATAATTTCCAAAATGTCTCAACTGTATATTCTTGTTTTTTCTTTTTTTTTTTCCATGTGGGTCTGGTAAAGTGAGGTCCGGGGTTGGTAGGCTAATTTTAAATAAATAATTGCGCCTCTCATGTCTTTGTGTGGGAGTGTGTTGGCATGGCGAGAGTGGTTCCTGTGTGCGATGTGGGAGCAGATGGCCCTGCACTTAGTGCACACGTGCAGAATTGGCCATGATCCTGTTGGCAGTGGAAACTGCTGATTGCCGCAGCCGTGCCACGTCCTTGATTTAAAAGGGAAGCGTGAGTACTAGACTTAGGAAATAAAGCTGATCGGAAAGAAAGTGGGAGATCGAGAGAAACAAAGAGAAAAGAAAACAAAAGGTGGTTCAAATATGGACAAAGGTAAGGTAGGAGATGGTGAGATCCAGTGCAAGTGAGCGGATGAGAGGTGGCAAAGGCAGACAGCTGGAAGTTACTGTGTTCTAGCAGCAAGCATGACAATTACTTGAAACAGTGAAGTAAATCAGTTAAGTGACAGCGGTTTCATTTTGGCATTTAAACGTCTGACAGGTTTCAAGTAGTCTATTTTTTTTTTTTTATAATTTTTAATTTTTCTGGAAGCTGCTTCGAACAGAAAATAATATTCTTTGGGATCAGACTCCTTAAAATGAACTTAGCATGTAGTTAAGTCCTGTAATGTGCACTCATGCTTAGTGAATGTGTATGTGCCTAATTACAATATGCATTTGTTATCTAGAGCAATCTGTACCTGGGAAATATCAGGGTAGTAGTATTAAATGGAATGCAGTAATAATTATTTTGCACAATAAGGGTATTTAGGCAGTCATAATTACATTCATGATTAATATACAATCTGTAGTGTGCAGCCTTAACCCAGATTGCCTAGTTTTTTTGTTTTTTTTTTTAAGTAAATGCACAGCTTCTCATTATTTATTAGGATTTAGTGTTTCATTTAGCACAGTACTGGAGTTGGTGAGCACGTATGGAAAAATATTACTCTTAGCAAATCCTAAAGTAATCTACCTTTTTTTTCTCTACTGTCTGCTTCATATGTCATGTGGTTGGTGTATTCACTTGTTATCTTAACTGACTTATAACCCACCAATTGTTTGTCTCATTATATAGCTCTTGGAAAAGAAATATTACCTCATTGTTACGTTTGTTATTTTGTTTTGATATTTTAGTTGAGAAAAGACTGAGGCACACCTCATTGTCTGTTCAGGGAAGCTATAATTATAATTATCTATGGTTGTCTCTCTTTAGTTTGTATGATTTGATTCAAAGTCACATGTCTTTAAACTTGCTCAGTTTCACAATTTCTTTAATATAATGTTTCTAACCTCCAGTTTTCAGTAAAAGTTATGTTGTTAATATGTAAAGATATAAACATTTTTATAGGAGTGAAAAGTTTACTGTTATTTTTTCAATTGCTTATCTTGACAAATGTGTTTTTTTTAAAGCACAATTTAGCTTTAAAACTCTTGAGTGGAAGCCTGGCTAGTTTATTATAGCTTCACTCTATAAAACATTCCTCATTTAATCACTCGTAGCGGCACACTCTTGATATTTAATAACAGTAGTAAATAGGTAATAAAACATAGAGTAAAGTGTTATGAAATGCAGTTACAGTTTATTTGTTTGTTTTAATTGTAGATCATGATAAGAAGTATATTTTTGTTTTTGGATCGGACTTATGTTCTTCAGAACTCTATGCTGCCATCTATTTGGTAGGTTTAATTTTATACCTGTTATCTGATATTCATAGTGGAGTTAAATGACAAAATTAGAGGGCTTTGGCTATTTAAATTGTTATGTAGTTTCTATTTTATTTGCTAAAGTGTGTTAAATTATTTTTAGTGCCTCATGGTGATTCGTTTTATTATTATATCATTATAAAGTATCTGAACTACTTTAATCACTGTATATGGACTAGACAAATTATTACATAATGTAGATAGAATACTTTTCTTATGTACAGCAAAAGTATTTTACACATGTAAAATACTTCTTTTTCTAATTAAGTAAACCACAGACAATTTAAGTAATTACAAGTTAAAGCAACAGAAATACTTGGGAGTATACTAAATAGATTTAGAAAGTAACAAAAATATTGATACATTTCTAGCAATCAAAAATAAGTCAGAGTGAATAATTATAGACCAGGATAGAGTCAAGTTCCCTTATAAAAGTATAAAATTCAGAAGACAATAATAATTATTTTTATACTTGCAATCTGCACAATGATAAGTAGCAATAATTGATTGGTTGTAGTTTGTTCCTTTTTAAACCGACACTAATGTACTGTAGTCATTTGTGCAAACTCCAGATGTGGCTCAGTACTCTTAATCTTTTTGGCTTTAATAAAATTGGGCGTATTCAGTATTTTTTTCCGCAATGAGACCCCAGTACCCCTATTCTCAATTACATAATGCAAGAGCAAGCGAGTTGTTGAGTTGTTTTATTTATTTAGCTTTATGCCAGAATGCGGTTTCAGTTTGATAATAGTCTTATCAATATTCTGCAATTTGTTTAAGTAATATCATGCACCTTTCTGTATTTTTAATTTTCATGAAGGTGTTTATAAACTTGTATGACATCTGAAACATCTGAATACTGAACTGGCCAATTCTGAAACCGATTCCCCTTTTTTCTTTATTTGGGTGTTTTTCCTTTTTCTTTATCCTTTTAAAAATGTATACAAAGCTTCTGCATGACCAGATGCATAGGAGCCTTCTGTTTTGTATTAAACTGTTAACATTGGTATTTTTAGAATTAACCTCAACCACATTTATTGCCTATTCATCTTTTATTAACAAAATGAAGTTCTGAAGAGTTGTTAGTGCCTGTAAAATACTAAAAAATAATTTTGCTTGAAATACATAAATTTTACTAATAAAATATGTACAGAAAGTATTTATCCACAGTTTATATGGCATGAAAGAAAATAAAATTTTCATAACTATGATGGTCATTTTGTTTAATTTCTTCTGTTGTATATCTACCTAAAACAAAGCTTAATTTACAAAAACAAAAAAAGTAGTTTTCACAATTTGTCTAACAAAAAAACATTCTTAGACATTGATTAAATAAACTGATATTGGAAGCTAAACACTGCTTAAATTTAAATATATGTACACTTTTAGGCTTTAATCATTTTTAATTATTAATGCACATTAAAATATATTTATTGCTGTTAAAATATATTTATTCAAGGGTTTCTTTTTTTAAGTGTTGTTTTATCTTCTTTTTCTAATTGAAAATGTGAGCTGCTGTGCTAAACACAAGTTTGCTCACCGTCTAAACTCAGACTAGCAGTATCCATTTTACTTTGGACAAAATAAAAAGTTCTGAATTCATTAAAGCGTTTTTTCTTTCCATCTTGCTATTCGTCTAGTTGCACAGTACAACTTAACTTTCTTTATTGTAAAGCCAAATATTCCACTCTTCTCTCTCTTTCTGGTTAAGACTGCCTTGCTTCCCTCTGTTTACAGGACGTTTGCAGCCAAAAATAAATTGTATAGGCTTACCTATTGTAATAACTTTGTGTACAGGAACACTACAACTAAATTATCGTAATGCTTAGAAAAGCAGGATTAGAAAAAATCTTTTTTTGTGATCAGCCAATTTACTGATCACTGACTGTCTTTTGTAGGGAAAATCAGACAATTAGTCGGAGCATCACTATTATCTAGGTAAACACCACCACGTGGCTGGTTATGAGCCTGGTGGAGCAGGCAGAAAGAATAGTGAGACATTTTATCATCTGCAGTTTGCGGATGATGCTGCCTTAACCATGGCACGTTGACTGGGTTTTTTCTATAGTTCTTTATCTATACTAATAAAAGGCAAAGCCCTCACTGACTTAACTCACTGACTCACTCATCACTAATTCTCCAACTTCCCGTGTAGGTAGAAGGCTGAAATTTGGCAAGCTCATTCCTTACAGGTTACTTACAAAAGTTAAGCAGGTTTCATTTCGAAATTCTACGCGTAACGGTCATAATTGAATCCTACTTACTTACATATATACGTCCATAGCCTGCAGCTCGGTCGCCATGTGAGGCGGCGTTGCGTCCCCCATCACCACGCCTCCCACGTAGTTGGCTGCCTGCCTATATTGCATCCCCCATCCCCACGCCTCCCACATAATTGACTGCCTGCCCATATAAGGCCGTCCTTTGCTCCGGTCTCTTCATTCCCTTCCTTGGTTCGCCACGGTATTCACGTCTCCCTGCTGATAACTGCAGCCTTTTTATTTAATCCACGGCTTCTCCGCTGTTTTATTGTTCGTTTATTATGATTATAGTTATTGTGTAGGTATTTTACACTTAGTTTACTGTTCAGGTACCCATTTCCTTTATCGTTCCAACCGTACCCCCATTAACATGTCTATCGAGGTGATCACCATCGATCAAAGAATTGTCACTTACCGAGTGGTTTCCTTGCCCGGGGATGCTGCCTGCCTTTTACATTCTCTATGTTACATGTTGCACGGCCATATCAGGCTCAATCTTGATATCCGGAGGAACATTGTGTCTTATGTATTGAATGACTGGGACAGGTTCAAGGTGTGGACTGATGACGGTACAGGAGATAATTATACTACACAGGGGTACTATAAGAGTGAAATGCTTAAGCCCTTCACCTATGCTTCTGCATATGAGTTGATGGCTGCCGCTGAATCGTTCAGTTCTCGCTTTCAAGTGTACCGAAATGGCCAAATATTTTACACCTTTGGAGAACCGCCAATGCCTCTTAAACATCTTAGATTCACAGGTGACGATTTGAGTAGTGGACACTTTAATATTTATGAATGTTTCAACTCTCAAAAGCTGAATGCAAAGTTATTGATGAAGCCTGTTGTATGCTTACAACGCTTGACAGATGCCGAATGTCACTTCAACACAAGTCCTGCAAATACTAACGTAATTAAAAAAAACCATGAAACTCAAACCGATTATGACAGCAGCAATCCAAGCTGTGAGAAAACAGTAAAAAGGAGGCCGTCAGACGTCGTGGTACATTTTCTGATGCAGCTAGACAGAAACAACTTCGTGACACTGCCGCCAAATACTCGCAGAAAAATCCACAAGTTAATAGACACGCTGTCGCTAAATACTCGCAGGCAAATCCACAAGTTAATAGACATGCTGCCGCTAAATACTCGCAGGCAAATCCACAAGTTAATACAGGGAATGCCTGTTAAACATCTTAGATTCACGAGTAGCGATTTGGGTAGTGAACACTTCGATGAATGAAACCTGTTATCTTTACAACGGTTGACAAACACGGAATGTAACTTGAACACAACACGTCCTCCAAATACGAACCTGATTTGAAAGAAATAATGATAATGAAATCCTTGATGACAGCAAC
The DNA here is from genome assembly GCA_026402145.1 of Polypterus bichir lapradei. Classification (NCBI taxonomy): domain Eukaryota; kingdom Metazoa; phylum Chordata; class Cladistia; order Polypteriformes; family Polypteridae; genus Polypterus; species Polypterus bichir. Next base: position 36,032,782 of record JANRMT010062790.1, on the reverse strand, counting down.
ACGCATAACAAAACAATTACATTGACAATCATGTTACGTTATTTTTAAAATGTTTCCTTTTCTTTTTTGTAACTTCTTTAACACACTACTTCTCCGCTGGGAAGCGCGGGTATTTTGCTAGTTTATTATAATCTGCAAACCTTTCTCTTTTACACCTGAAAACATTCTAGTGTTGTGCAAATGCAATATTCAATATTAAAGAGAGAAAACGAAATGCCATAGACTGGCCCCTTTGTAACTTAGACTGTCCTTTATAATTCATGTAGTATGCCAAAGTGCAAGGTATTGGATGTTTTTGTGTAGTTATCAAGTGGACTGACTGTGGTTCAGTTGGTCATTTTTTATATTGTGCCCCTCTTATATTACAGAATACATACAATTTTCAATGTAAATATTCCAATTCAAAGTAACATTACTGATACAGTGAATTAGTATAACCTGCTCTGAGGCCACATTGCAAGAACATAAGAGTAATTTTGATAACAATGTTGCCCAATACAAATGCTGGACAAAGATATTTAATGGCAAGGCTTAGTAACAGCTAGTGAAAATAATTCACAGACAAAGTCAGCAGATTGATATATGGATAATAACACAATTGAAATAACCAGATAAGCAGATGTAACACAAATATGCTATCCTAAATATCCTTAATTGAAATACCTAGATTAATGAGGCATCTATTATCTTAACAGGTAGGTAGAAGATTAGAGGTCCTATCTAAAGGGTCTCCTTCCTATGATATACCTTCTTACAGTTTCATTTGGAACTGCAAGAAGTATTTGCATTCTATAGCACACATTTTGATTACAAGATACAGTACACCCCAAAAATTTGCGGGGGTTATGTTCCTAGAGCACCCTCGAATTGTGAAAAACCGCAAATTATGGTAGTGGTTTTAAAAAAAAAAATCCTATTTTTATAGTTTCAACCCTAAATATGTTCCCAAAACGCTTTAATTTCATTTCAACCTCAGCTTAATACATTACCTAAAAAAAGAATGTAAAGGTAAATCCATACTGTATACTGTACAGTACTGCACTGATAATGTCACTTGCAGTGCTGGAATGCAAAATACCGTTGTTAGTTATTTATACTGTAATTCATGCAAGCACATTTTCTTTGCTAGGAGCCTTAGAATGTGCAGGGCGTTTTGGCAGCATCTTGGGGCTTTAATCCTTAAACTGCCACATACTTGGGGGTTAATGCACCCCTGGATGCCAAATACTTTTTTGGTGCACTTTTTAAGTAAATGTCACAATTCACAAAGAAAAAGTGAAATTTTAATGGAACACATTTTGCAGTGGTCATGAGCTGGCTGCTCAACGAATGTACAGCACTGACTGATCAGCTGTGGCGTGCTGGTAAATTTCACTGGGAACAAACAAGAGCTGGTTGCGGCATTCAATTAATGTACGTCGGCGAATATACTCGGCTCCTACGTGCTGGCAAATGGCACTGAGGAATGACTATAGCCGGTTGCGGCGGTTTAAGGATTAAAAAAAAGAAAATGGAAAACACGAGAACACTCAGCTGGAGATGCTTCACAGGGCAGCGGTCAATCAGCAGCATGGAGAAATGAATAACACTGTAGCGTTCCGATGCCGCTAAGATTCACACCGTCAAGAAGACGGTGATTTATTTATTTTTATGGTGGCGATTCCAGGGATGCACCCAGCCTTGACCTGACCCGCATGCACTCACAGGGACAAAAACAAAGCAAACCGGTAATCAAACAGCAAATAAAGAATGTAATGAAAACAACGATACCACCCCGTTCCCCTTACGGTGATTATACATTAAATACAACAAAGCACCAACAAAACACACACAGTAAAGTCCATGAAAAACTGCAACGGATGAAATGTAATGATGAAAATAGATAGTCCAGATATCCGCACGTTGAATGGGAATGTAAAGATAGTCCTACCGGTAGTTCCTGAAATGGTGAAGACGGGTGGACAGGTTCAGGAGCGCTCCTTTCTTCGCAGGATGGCAATGAATCCACTTACAGTTCTCATGTACACAGGCAAACGGCAGACAATCTAGACCCCAACCACGAAACGATCCAGGACAAAACGAATAAGTACAGGTAACCCAACAGAAGGCAGGCAGAGAGGAACTTGAAACACAAATTGCAAAAACTTTGTTTGTTTTGGTCACCAGCCCCCTTTTAAAAATCTGCGCTGACATCCTTTGACCCTAAGAGCCCCTGCACCCTCAGCAGAAGACCAATCAGAACCACTGCTGGGAGTTACAGTTTCACATTCTAGTAGAGTACAGCACTCTCGGATTGGCTACTTTCACCATCCCAAGCCACATTTTCCTCTACGGTTGCTTCCTGTTCTCTCTACAGTGCAGTATTGCCACGAAAAAAGCCATAAATTGCGGAGGATATTTGCGGTTTCCACTTTCAATTATTAGTTAGGTTCTAAGGAAAAATCCGCGAATGACTGAGGCCGCAAACCCTGAACCGCGTCTTTGCGTTGGTCTACTGTACAAGTATCAATTGTTTCAACAAGATAAAATGGGAGAAAATAGTTTACCACTTCAGAATGGTTTTTAAATTGGAAACAAATTTATTTGGAAGCCAGTGTGTATCCTTGAGAGTCACAACCACCAGTTCTACCACAGAACTACTGAGCTATATTTTAACTAGCTACATATCTGCTTTCATGCTTAGCATCTTTCATAGACTCCCCGTGTGTACCACCTGTTAGAGCACTTTAGCTAAGAATCTATAATAATTATTAAAAGCTACATAAGAGACTATCCATCCATCCATTTTCCAACCCGCTGAATCCGAACACAGGGTCACGGGGGTCTGCTGGAGCCAATCCCAGCCAACACAGGGCACAAGGCAGGAATCCAATCCTGGGCAGGGTGCCAACCCACCACAGGACACACACAAACACACCCACATACAACAAGCACACACTAGGGCCAATTTATAGATGCCGATCCACCTAACCTGCATGTCTTTGGACTGTGGGAGGAAACCGGAGCGCCCGGAAGAAACCCCCGCAGACACGGGGAGAACATGCAAACTCCACGAAGGGAGGACCCGGGTAGCGAACCCGGGTCTCCTAACTGCAAGGCAGCAGTGCTACCACCGCGCCACCGTGCCGCCCATAAGAGACTATGTTAACACGTAAATCATTGTGGATTCAGCTAAAGTAATTCTCAAGGCCTCAGTCAGTATTGTCTCCCTTTTTGATCATTTTTCATCCGTAAACAAGACTAAAAAGCAGTTTGTTCAGTATATTAAAATTGTGCTTGACCCATCTGGACAAAATATTATTTGGCTCTACCTTAACCTAATTTGAGCTTCTTAGGTAGACTAGAGTTTATCTTATATCCACATGGATTTAAAAAAAAAAAACAAAAGCTGCAAACTCAACAACAAAAAAGACTGTTGCTATTAGTAGTATTTAATTTATAAATCTGACCTGTTCTCGTATCATTATCTTTTTTTATAACATGTGAGGTGTTACAAAGGGCATCTTTTAGAGTTTGTAGGGCATGTTGGTCACCAGAGACTGAACAAGTGAGAATTATCCAAATCCACGCTACTTTGCGAGCATTTAAAAGTTTTACTCAATTCAAATGCTACTGGCAACTTTTTATCCAGTCAGTTTTTACACAACAGAGTAATTGACATTTAGTGTTACGAATACAGCTGTTGTCAGTATGCAAATATACACATTTTTAGGTGATGTGTCCTAATGTGGGAATATAGAGGTAAAAATAGAATTGATCGTGGCATTGAGTTGCTAAAGAAAAAAAAAAAGTCTTTCTGTAGTCAATTGGATAATCATCAAATAAATTGCATAAGAAAAATGCTTGATAATGTGCAGTGAATTTTGTGGATAATCATGTGAAAAGCCACATCTACATTTAAAATTTTCTCCTTTCAACATTAAAAACTAACATTAAAGCTGTTCTCTAGACATGACCAAATTGAAATCTAGTATAAAGGTTGTGGCACAGGCATAGTTTTTATAACGCCCGAGTAAAGGGGGGGAAAAAAAAAAACATAAATTTTAAGCATTAGTGTCATTTTTCTTGAGGAAAAAGATTACTTATGCTTTAACTTTATTTTAAGTTGAAGGATAGAAATGTTAAAGAATAAGTTAAAATAAATGTTTCCTGGTTGTTTGGCTGCTTCCTCTCAAATCCACATGTTTACCCAGTACTCTCATTATCTTCTAAAGAGAGTTTGAAGTTTGACAGGTGACTTTAAATTTGCCTTATTTATAGAAGTGAATGTTGCAATGTGTGCAACTGTACCTTGTGATGAACTGAATCCCCTCCAGAGATTTTTGCCCAATGCCAAATGCATCTTCAATAGGCTCCTACTCTGGTATCGTGTTTTCCAAAAAATAGATTTAAGTTCATTCTTTAAGTTGGTTGAAAAGGTGGCTGCACAATTAAGTCTTTGGATCTTCTCTTTCTCTGGCAGTTTAAAAAAACTGTTACCTTTATTAAAAACAAAAACATCAAGTTGTGGCCAGAAGTTTTGAGAGTGACACAAATACTAATCTTCACCAAGTTTGCTGCCTCAGTTTTTATGATGGCAATTTGCAGAATTAAATGAAGAGGGATCAGATGAATTGCAATTAATTGCAAAGTCCCTCTTGCCATGACAATGAACTTAATCCCCAATAAAACCATTTCCACTGCTTTTGTGAAGAAGTTGATTCAGCTGCGGGATCAGGACATCACCAGTGCAGAGCTTGCTCAGGAATGGCAGGAGGCAGGTGTGAGTGCATCTGCACGCAGAGTCAGGCAAAGACCTTTGGAGGATGGCCTGGTGTCAAGAAGGGCAACAAAGAAGCCACTTCTGGCCAAGAAAAACATCTGAGACAGGGTGATATTCTGCAAAAGGTACAGGGATTGAACTGCTGAGGACTGGGGTAAAGTCATTTTCTCTGATGAATCCCCTTTCCGATTGTTTGGGGCATTTGGAAAAAAGATTTGAGAAAAAAAAGTGAGCGCTACCATAAGTCCTGTGTCGTGCCAACAGTAAAGCATACTGAGAGCATTCATGTGTGAGTTTGCTTCTCAGCTAAGGGAAAGCCATGAAACCACCCAAGAACAGTGTGGTGACGAACGATGCCTTTTCCAGCCTGATGGAGCACCTTACCATAAGGCAAAAGTAATAGCAAAGTGGCTTGGGGAACAAAACCTCAAAATTTTGGGTCTATGGTCAGGAAACTCCCCAGACCTTAATCCCATTGAGAACTTGTGGTCAATCCTCAAGAGGCGGGTGGACAAACTCCAAGCATTGATTATGCAAGAATGGGTTGTCATCAATCAAGATTTGGCCCAGAAGTTGATTGACAACATGCCAGCGTGAATGTAGAGGTCTTGAAAAAGAAGGGCCAACACTGCAAATATTGACTTTTTGCATAAATTTAATGTAATTGTCAATAAAAGCCTTTGAAACGTATGAAATGTGTGCCATTATACTTCAGTATACCATAGAAACGTCTGACAAAGATCAAAAAACACTGAAGCAGCAGACTTTGTGAAAACCAATATTTGTGTCATTCTCAAAACTTTTGGCCACTACTGTACTTTGACTTTGCTTACTGTCTGGGAAAATATTTGGAAGTCTCCCACTGAAATACGTAAAGCCAGTGTTGTGCTTGTAGAACATGTATCTGAGTCTGTGTCGGGTTTGGGAAGCTGGTTTGCCCACTGTTGGCCACAACATCTTTGGAATACCACAGGCTAGCATGCAGCATAACCTTAAGGATATTGTGTATTGCAGAGAGCAGTATTTGAGAAGACTACACAAGGTACACTTTAAATGCAGTATTATTTAGCTTGTGAAGCAGTAACATTTTGGTTGGAGGAATAAATGGCACTTAAAAAATTAATTAGTTCTGCAAGTCAAAATACAACATTTTTTCAGGCTTCAATCGTAAAGCAATTGTTGACATTGATATGCATGCATATCCAATTCAGGTCAATTAAGTTCTCCAGGTGTGCTTTCAGTCCAATTTATGTTCATAAATTACTTAGTAAGAGATGTCTGTATATCAGTTTACATTAAAAAAAAAAAAATGTAAAGCATTTGTTAAAGATCATGTTTTAAGTGTTACATTTATTCAGTTACTATATTAGGTAAAATCAGAAGCATATTGGAATATAAATGTTTTAAAGTTGTAATGCAATGTAGTAAGCAAAATTTAATCTTTTTCATTTCTGATGATCTCTCAAGTTTCCTTGTGTTTTAATATGTTATTTAAATGAAATTGTTCAATAGAATTCTATACATGCTGGTGTCTTTAAAGATGGATGATCCATTATAAGCAGAATGTTTGCAAAAAGGAGACTTGACATTAACCATATATGCAATAATCCGTATGGAAAATGCATAACATTCATTTCATTGAATCTTTTCTTAGCTCATCTGTCATATCACTTAAAGTTACATACGCTGTAAGGAGTGTTTTTCTAACAATGTAAACCATCCAGGAAAGATTGATAGCCATGAACATAATACATTTGTTTTTTATATATGCCATGCTGCAAATAATATTTTGAAATTGTTTGTTTTCTTCATTAAGGTAAAGCATCTATCTTCAAATCATAAAATAAAAAGATTCATGCTTCTATGCATGTTGGATGATATGAATTTAACATTTTTGTATGTCAGTTTATCATTTCAAACCATTTTGCTTTTTAAGTATGTGTGTCCAAAAAAAAAGTATTTTAATATTCTCTAGTATATAAAATGTTCAATTTTTGACAGGCATTTATTCTTGAAGTTTATAAAACACATTTTGATCATTAATATACTCCTGTATTCGTGTGTACATTGTTCTGCTGTTTTTCATTTTCAGGAAACACTTTCCAGTATGCACTTTTTGGTTAAATAACAACATTTCTTCTCAAAATAACTGCTGTTTTATTTATAGGGACATGGGTTTGGATTTGTTTAGATTCTATATAATTAGTGATCAAAAAGTTCAGAATAAAACGATTGATGGTATTCTGCTATTAATTGAGAGAGAACGAAATGGTGAAGCCATTGACCGAAGCTTGCTACGAAGCCTCCTAAGTATGCTCTCAGATTTACAAGTAAGCATCTTATTTTGTATTAAAATTTTCTTTTCTTATTAATTTATTTTTGTGTTGTCTTGCTTTGCTCATTTTTTTGTGTGTGTATGTGTGTTCAGGCACATTACAACAAGAACTAAAATCTTTTTATTCTTTGTGATTTATTTCTGCAAATTGGATTACGTGATATATTGATAGTAAATGTGTAATTGTTTTCACTGGTATTGTTTGGTAAATAATTAATCAGGTTCATTGTTTGAATTTATGTTATGTTAAATTAGGATTTAGCAGCCATACATAATAAAACTGCAGTTATGAAGTCCTAATTTAACTTCTCCACTCTCAAATAGATATACCAGGATTCATTTGAACATCGTTTCCTAGAAGAAACCAACCGTCTATATGCAGCTGAAGGTCAAAGGCTTATGCAGGAACGAGAGGTAATCTGATATTAAAAATAAGATTTTGAGATTTGCTAAAAAAAATTCTTTAAAAAGTTGTCAATAGACTTTATTTTTGGTTTTGCACTGATGATTTTGTTTCACTGAGAATTATATTTGTATGTATGTAACTGGAGAGTTGCTAAGTTCTTTAAGGCATTAAGTGAGCAGATTATCCTTATAAATAAGTACTCGTAAACTATTTTTAAAAATCCAGTTTTGCTAACATGTAGTGGCAAGTTCATGGAATGTACTATTTTTGTTTATTTTTTTATTGTAGGTGTGTTCATTGCTTTGGATATTTAATTTTTTTTTTTTTTGTAGGTTCCAGAATATTTACATCATGTAAATAAACGTTTAGAAGAAGAAGCTGATAGAGTAATTACATATTTAGATCAGAGCACACAGTAAGTTCATTTACTTTTTTTTAAACATGTAAAGCATTATTACCCTTTGAAACAAACTGTTGATGCTGTTGTGTTTGTGCATCATGGAAACCTTGATGTGTCTGAAAAGCATGCATACAAATGGATTTGCTTCTTTTTAGTATGTGTGCACAGATGATTTATGTCCTAGTCTGTTCAAGTCTTTATACATGACCCTGTGCAGTCGCTGAATCCCCTGGATTTTCTGATGAAGTTTTTTCTTTGCCTTTACATATTAATCTTGCAGATATTTCCATTTCTGCCTGCACAGACTTAAATCTTTTCTCAGGATCTTGGCAATTTTTCACCATAAATCTGAGGACATTTGGCTGTCACTCTTTGTTTTTAATTTTGGATTTTGTATGTGCGGGTAGCAACACTTTACACAACCATCCCTCTATTGAGTGCTTGTTTTCTTGTCTAGCACATGTGCAGCAAGGTTATTATAGTTTTGCCTTTTTTATGTTAGTTTTCATTTCTATATTTTTTCTGACCTTACTTGGAAATTCAGTTTAGTTTGTTTTCTTTTATCGTGTATTTATAGTTTTAGTTTAGTTTTTATTTCACAAAGACATTTTTTTTTTAATTTTTATATCTATTAGTTTCAGTTTTAGTAATTATGGCATGGAGCTCCTACGGAGTTTAGTTTTGTGTCACAATCAGACAGAACTGTATACTTAACAGATTTGGATATGAGTTTAATGTTAGTGGAAGCTAACTACACTACATGGTTTACTTTCTGGTTTTGTTTTTGTCTGATAAAAACAAGCATAATCAAAACTAGATACTGAATATGAACAATTTTACACAATTTTATAATTTTTTAAATATTTTCTCATGAAGATCACGGGGGCTTAGGGAGAACAGGACTCTTAGACTTGAATCACTGTGCAGTCCCCACCTAGTTGTATTGAGGGAAACGAAGAAAAACAAGCATATAGCAATATCAGGTATTTTGAGTTGTGAATATGAACTAAAAAAGATAAATTAATAAATACAAAAACCCATTAGTATGTTTAGTTTTTTTATCACTTGGCAGACTCTCTTCGCCTACCTACCTTTGTTTGTGTCACTTCAATGTTAAACAATGTTTTTAAAACAAAGTGATTGGTCAGCAACAATATGCTGATCTTGTATGATGACCTAGTCAGTCTCTCGATCAGTGCATTTTATTTTCAAAAACCAGGAGTGGTCTCCCATAGACTTTCTTGTATACTCAGAAATGGATATTTAAGGAGTAAACCACAAAACAATGGTTATATTATGTACATTAAGGAACCATCAACAACAAATCAAATCAAATTAATAATATATTGAACAATTATTATAAAAATGAAGTTGAATAAATCGGACGCTGCAGCTGCATGAATAGAAAAAAAAAAACCAAACATTGAGTGTGTGTTCAGGTAAAGTACCACTTGCCGGTGATGGATTTGGCCCAAAAGTTAATACAGATCTACAATTGTGGTGCAACAACTACATACTGAATTTCATCTATCTGTCTAGTTGCGTTTTTGTGTTATCGTGTTTACACGCACACACTTTCCAAAAAACAGTATTTTTGGACTCTGGGCGGTCTATAACGTCAAGATTCATCAAAATATCGAAGTTGAATGTTTTCATGATTACTGTACTTTCTCTGTACTTCGTATGTGAGACAGTAAAACTGATTTCTCCTGTGCGAAGTGGCAGGTGAATTGCTGTCAACAAAAAGCAGTCACCTGAGAAGTAAACTGAAACGTTATTCACTCGTGATTTTTCTGTCCATGTGGTAAATGTTTTGTTGAGCAGCATATTCTGATTTCACCTGTTTGAATTACATCTTGATATACAACAAGCACAAAGAAAGGAGGTATGTAATTCGCTTTCTATTTCACACATTTTATGCACTAGCTTTCAGCTTAATCAGTATGCTCAATATGTGCGGGTGGCTCATGGTGGATGACTTTCTGTTTTAGAGTTAAAACTTATAAGGGTTAAAGACTAATGGCAAGAATATTCATTCAAAAACGAAAACTAAAAATATTTTAGTAAATTATTTTATTTCAGTTAGCTTTTCCAGCTACTTTAATAGTTTAGTTTTAGTTTTTCGTTTTGGGTTTGTTAATTATTTTATTTCAGTTTACAAAAATGTTTTTTTAATAATAGTTTCAGTTTTGATTTTAGTTTTCATTAACTATAATAACCTTGATGTGCAGTCAAAGTTGGCTATTCAGATCCTACATGGAGTATTCTACAAAGATGTGCATATTTATTTACTAGCAGAATACCCGCGCTTCGCAGCGGAGAAGTAGTGTGTTAAAGAAGCAATGAAAAAGAAAAGGAAATATTTTAAAAATAACGTAACATGATTGTTAATGTAATTGTTTTGTCATTGATATGAGTGTTGTTGTCATCTCTCTCTCTCTCTCTCTCTCTCTCTCTCTCTATCTATATATATATATATATA
>JANRMT010062790.1:36002356-36017397 GCA_026402145.1 Polypterus bichir lapradei | reverse complement strand
GAACTTGAAAAGAAATATTTTTTGGAATGTGATCGCGCAAGTCAGTACATCGAGCCCGCGTGCTATTGTGGTTTTGCTTGTGTGCTTCAGTAAGTTACCGTCCCCTCGCTCTTACTTTTTTACCGTTCATCTAATGAATACACTGAGTATGGCTTTACCAAAACAATCATTGATCGCGAATAAAGTATCCATTATTCATGAAGCTTCAATAGGTGAATAGGTGATCTGTCTTTCTGCGTTAACCGCATGCGTTTTCATACGTCTCAAACTAAGGGGATGCGAGGTTAAAATAAATCGAGAAGCGCGCGTACATACTTAGTGCATCCCCTCTCGGGAATCGAACCTCGGACGTGGGCGCTACAGGCGAATGCTTTACCATCGCGCCACTGCGTGTGGTTTATCTATTCGAGCGTAGCAGTGTAATTAGGTTTTTGTTCATCTGCGCACTGCGTCAGTTCACGTGAGCTGCTGAATATGGTTTTATATATATGTCACTCGCTCGCTTCTAATTGTTTCGCTGCCTTCTTAATTATATAATGCATGTTTTCTAAAGCGCGTTTTGTAGCTCTTCCTGGCTTTCTACGTAATGCGTGATTACGTGAGAGGCGTGATGATGTCATACGAACTCCGCCCCTCCAGCTGAACTCCATTACAGTAAATGGAGAAAAACAGCTTCCAGTTATGACCATTACGCGTAGAATTTCGAAATGAAACCTGCCCAACTTTTGTAAGGAAGCTGTAAGGAATAAGCCTGCCAAATTTCAGCCTTCTACCTACACGGGAAGTTGGAGAATTAGTGATGAGTGAGTGAGTGAGTGAATGAGTGAGTGAGTGAGGGCTTTGCCTTTTATTAGTATAGATTAATTTGAAGGGTACTAAGTTAAGGGCTATAGGTCCCATGTTTTTCAGTGTAACTGTTAAAGATGACTTTTTTTTTTTTTTTAAGCCAAAATTCAACTTTTATTGCTTTATTGGGGTTTCAATGAAAGTAACGCTATATGGGGTAATGTAGTTTGCTAGCTTGAGGTGGTAGACCTGCCCAGTAATGGAAAGAAACTCTGCTTTCCCCTCAGTGCTGCTGGGATAAGCAACTTTGTACGGTATTTCACAATGTTATTGTAGTTTTTGCCTTTTTATATTAGTTTTTATTTCTATTTTATTTTTGATCTATCTTGGAAATTCAGTTTAGGTTTAGTTTTCCTTCCATCATGTATTTTTAATTACAATTTAGTTTTTATTTCACAAAGACATTTGTTTTTTATATACATAATATGTATAATTTCACTTCCAGTTTTAGTAATTATGGTATGTTTTAAGAGCTACTGTAGAGTTTAGTTTTGTGTCACAATCAGACAGAACTGTATACTTAAGAGGTTTGGATATGAGTTTAATTTTAGTGGAAGCTTGCTAGACTACATGGTTTACTATCTGGTTTTGTTTTTGTCTGATATAACGAGCATAGTCAAAACCAGATGCGAATATGAACACTTTATACAATTTTATAATTTTTTAAATATTTTCTTTTGTATAATATGTCATTTGTGCTGAGCAAATATGTGCTGACTATTGCCATTTTTCATCTTTGCATTTTCTTGCCCAGAAATTAAGGTTAGGTGACTTTTAAGGTGTGTGGGTTTTTTTTTTTTTTCTTGAATGTCTACAGCACACAGCATATCCTGCTCCAAGATAATGTGCTTACAGTTAATACCTTCAGTATTGTTTTCAAAACTTTCTCATACTGGGCTTTATTTTCTCCAGCCATATTGATCTCTGGTTCCATCTCAGGCACATAAAATTTATAGATAGAATTTTGCCACGTGCAGGTCTGAAAAGATGTAAAGATTAGAAACAGAAAATAGATTCTACTGTGTTCTGACAGGTATGATCATGAAAATCATGGGGGCTTTGTAAGAACATGGCTCTTAGGCTTGAATCAGTGTACAGACCCCACCTAGCTGTATTAAGGGAAATAAAGACAATATGTATATTTTCTAAACTTGTTTATGCAGAGCATGATCACAGGAGACTTGGAGCCTATCCCAGCAGCTTTGTATGCAGGGCAGGAAAAATCCCTGGAAAGGGTGCCAGCCTATTGCAACAATACTATATATATGAAATATGTATGACGAGGCTGATGTTAACAACAAAAAGAGTATGATATTTCAACTATGTATTTTTAGAAAGAGAGAGAAAAATTGAATACAGGGAGACAAATATTTTTAAACATAATTCTGCCAACAGATTATTTTCACAATATCAGAAATTTTGAGCTGTAAAGGTAAAACTAAAGTTAAATTAATAAATATAGAATACAGGTGCCGGTCATAAAATTAGAATATCATGACAAAGTTGATTTATTTAAGTAATTCCATTCGAAAAGTGAAACTTGTATATTAGATTCATTCATTACACACAGACTGATGTATTTCAAATGTTTATTTCTTTTAATTTTGATGATTATAACTGACAACTAATGAAAGTCCCAAATTCAGTATCTTGTAAAATTAGAATATTGTGAAAAGGTTCAATATTGAAGACACCTGGTGCCACAATTTAATTAGCTAATTAACTCAAAACACCTGCAAAAGCCTTTAAATGGTCTCTCAGTCTAGTTCTGTAGGCTACACAATCTTGGGGGAGACTGCTGACTTGACAGTTATCCAAAAGACGACCATTGACACCTTGCACAAGGAGGGCAAGACACAAAAGGTCATTGCTAAAGAGGCTAGCTGTTCACAGAGCTCATGTCCAAGCACATTAATAGAGAGGCGAAGGGAAGGACAAGATGTGGTAGAAAAAAGTGTACAAGCAATAGGGATAACCACACCCTGGAGAGGATTGTGAAACAAAACACATTTAAAACTGTGGGGGAGATTCACAAAGAGTGGACTGCAGCTGGAGTCAGTGCTTCAAGAACCACCACGCACAGACGTATGCAAGACATGGGTTTCAGCTGTCGCATTCCTTGTGTCAAGCCACTCTTGAACAAGAGACAGCGTCAGAGGCGTCTCGACTGGACTGCTGCTGAGTGGTCCAAAGTTATGTTCTCTGATGAAAGTAAATTTTGCATTTCCTTTGGAAATCAAGGTCCTAGAGTCTGGAGGAAGAGAGGAGAGGCACAGAATCCACGTTGCTTGAGGTCCAGTGTAAAGTTTCCACAGTCAGTGATGGTTTGGGGTGCCATGTCATCTGCTGGTGTTCGTCCATTGTGTTTTCTGAGGTCCAAGGTCAACGCAGTCATCTACCAGGAAGTTTTAGAGCACTTCGTGCTTCCTGCTGCTGACGAACTTTATGGAGATGCAGATTTCATTTTTCAACAGGACCTGGCACCTGCACAAAGTGCCAAAACTACCAGTACCTGGTTTAAGGACCATGGTATCCCTGTTCTTGATTGACCAGCAAACTCGCCTGACCTTAACCCCATAGAAAATCTATGGGGTATTGTGAAGAGGAAGATGCAATACGCCAGACCCAACAATTCAGAAGAGCTGAAGGCCACTATCAGAGCAACATAGGCTCTCATAACACCTGAGCAGTGCCACAGACTGATCGACTCCATACCTCGCCGCATTGCTGCAGTAATCCAGGCCAAAGGAGCCCCAACTAAATATTGAGTGCTGTACATGCTCATACTTTTCATGTTCATACCTTTCAGTTGGCCAACATTTCTAAAAATCCTTTTTTGCATTGGTCTTAATTGATATTCTAATTTTTCGAGATACTGAATTTGGGACTTTCATTAGTTGTCAGTTATTATCATCAAAATTAAAAGAAATAAACATTTGAAATACATCAGTCTGTGTGTAATGAATGAATCTAATATACAAGTTTCACTTTTTGAATGGAATTACTGAAATAAACCAACTTTGTCATGATATTCTAATTTTATGACCGGCACCTGTAGATGCAAAAACACATTTGTAGTCTCTTTTTCACCATTTGGCAGACTATCTTCACCTTCCTACCTGTAGTTCAGTAGAGACACTGCCAACCCAGGAATAAAGCAACAGTGATTGGTGAGCAACAATATGCTGATCAGGTATGTTGACCTAGTCTCTCTGATCAGTGCCGTTTTACTTTCAAAAAATGATTTCTTCTGTGTGAAGTGGCAGGTGAATTATTGTCAACAAAACTTAGACACCTGAGAAATAAACTGAAACGTTACTCACTCATGGTTTTTCTGTCCATACGGTAAAGGTTTTGTTGACCAGCACATTCCAACTTCAGGTGTTTGAATTACATTTTGATATACAAGAAGTGCAAAGAAATGTGGCAGCTCATTATAACGGACATCAGACTCATGCAGCCTGGAATTTAGCTTAATGTGTGTTGCTGTATTGATTGCTCTGTGCATACTCTATCTTGGGCTCAGTTAGAATTGTAGCTAACATGCCGTCATTTATGAACAGACTGAAATTCTGTAAGGGATTATCTGTATCTAATACAGCAGTAAATGGCAGCTTTGAAAGTTGGCGAGCACTTTCAAACCAAAATCATCACTTTGGTATGCTTCAGTAACACTTGAACCAGAACATATGCTGACACTCTCAGCTCCCGAAGAACTGTCATTATTGTCACACAGTAAATCTCTTTCTTCATCTCATGCTTTACACACCCATATTCCATTGTTGAAAAGCCAAATATGAAATTTTTATTAATTTTGGGACCCCTGCAGCTCAGGTTAGCCCTTGCGTAAGTCCAGTTGTTAAGAAAACTAAAAATATTTTTAGCAATTACTATTACTAAATTACTATTACTGTTCAGCTACTTTAATAGTTTAGTTTTAGTTTTTGGCTTTGTTAATTATTTAATTTCAGTTCATAAAAATGTTTTTTTATTAATAGTTTTTGATTTTAGTTTTCATTAACAATAATAACCTTGGTATTTAAGTGGATCCAAAAAACTGCTGTTTGGATGTGAAAAAAGAAAGTCTGTTTAAAATATCTTTGAAACCGTTTATCACTACTACAAGTGCAGCATGAATTGAGTACACAAACTGAAAAGTGGTCCAGTTATTTGCTGCCTCAGCAGTACTGGGCAATAGGTGCAAAATATACATTGACAGGGTTCCAGACTATTACACAATGAAAAAGAGACTTCTAACCAAGGCTTATTGTCAGAGTATGGGAAGAAGGCTGAGCTGAGAATGTTTTTTGAATAAGAGTACTGCTGAGTGCTGCCAAGAGGCCAGCCATAACAAATTGCAAACTCCTTTGTACAAGTTTTTTTTTTTTTTTGTTGTTTGTGTTAGAAAAATTAGTACCTTCTGTCTGTACAGATCTTTCTTTGTTTGATATTTCCTTCTACAGCTGCTAATCATAATTGTTTTTCTTATTACATGTAATGCGTTTCTTAACCATATACTAAATGAAAATAACTTTGAACTGTTAAATGCACTGTGCAAAATGCTACATGTTTAGATATGTCAGTATGCCCTTCATAGAATCTCTGTACAGTCTGTGAGAACCCACACTCCCACTATCTTTAAATATGGTAAAGCTTTGTGTATTCCTTTTCAAATATTACCAAAGCCCAGAAGTAAATGTGCATAATATTAGTAGGAAATATTAAGAGCCTGCATCTGTAGTTTGGGGTCCAGGGCAAGAATGAAACTTAAGATGTTTCAGTAAATCCCTAATCAAAGTTGTGTGTGTTTCACTTTTATTTATTTATTTTTTCCCCACACTTTGTGAGGTGGCATTGAACCTAAATGTGTGAAGTCTATGAGGCCTGATGGGCGCACACTACAAAGGAAGCACCACCCGACCAAAGACAACTCTCTTACAATCCCATATTTACTCATATTATTTTCAACCCACTCAAATACAAAGTTAAAAATTAAATATAACTCTTTATCAAAATTTTAAAAAAGATGCTTTACCTGTCCACAGAAGTGAAAAAGCACACAGATGTGTAATGTTACAGGCTGTAAGGAAGCAACACAAACAAAAAAAATACACAAATGAAATTAGCCTCATTGGTATTGTTGGTGGCAGGATGGGGGTCTATGGGGCAGTGAGGTAACTCTTGGTAAAGAACATACATAAACTAAAAATCCATAGACCAAAGCCATGTCAAGTATTCACTTTTTTCCATTATAGGATGGCAAGGTCCTCAAGTTTTTGTCAACAGTACTTCTACATACAAATTTTATCCCTGTTTAAAGAAAACAATATGTTAAACTCGGTGCTGATTTCATTTGTTGGCTGAGGAAGATAATTAAGCTTGAAATCTTCAAATATATTGTTTATTACCTTATAAATTTGGTTTTATTCAAGTGATAATTAGGGTCAGTGTTTCCAGTATTTTGATTTTCCATCAGGATTGGAATAGGCCTATTTGGCCTAGCATTCTTTTCAGTGCAACTAGAGATTCATTATTTCAGGAGCAAAATTAGAGTCTTCATTGAGACATTGTGAAAGGCATATTATTTAAAGCAAAATATTAGGTACAGTAATCAGTTGTCCCAGTAATGGGTGTCCTTTGTTATAAGAGAAGGCATATACTTTTCAGTGTTCTTAAAAAAAACAAAAGAAAACAACTTTTGAACCATATTTATTAATCTAAAGTTTTGCTTAAAGTACAGTTTTTTTTATGACGCTGCTGTTAGTAAGATGTTTGGTAGACACAGAGTCCATACTAATTGCTGATGAAAAATGTGTTACTTTGAGTTATGAGCATTTTTTTTTTTTTTTTTGTAGTATTTCGGCACTAATCATCCCTTAATATAGTTATATGTAGGCATATTGAATTATACAAGCTGTGCACATCATACCCTTATCTATACACCAAGGTTAATTGTACAATATAAACGTATAGAGAAGTGAATTATCAATATAATGTATAATTAAATATAAAAATATTAAACACATGAAAGATACTTTTAGAACATGTACTGTAAATGGTGTAGATAGCAAACTGAAATGTTTTTGAAACGCCACTTTCATAGACTGGAATTTTTTTATTTTATTTATTTATTTATTTTTTTAACTCCGGGTAATTATTTTACTTTGAATAAAGGCTTGTGAATTTTCCTCTGGAGTGTACAATGACTAGATTCCAACTGAAATATGTATTTTATTATTTGATGGACTACCTTTTCTTAACTACATGATATACATTTCCCAATTTTCAGAATTTGAATTAAGTATTGAATGCAAAGAAAATAACTGTATATCCTATATTTAAGTGTTTGCTTCAGTAAGTGAGACAAATTTCACTCATAACTCTTTAAATCAATAGAAATTCACTGTAGTCACTTGTATTTACCATGTATTTCTTCGTTAAACAATGTGAAGGAATGATGCAATGCTAAAAGTGACGTATTTTAATTCAGAACATTTTTGATGAGAACATCAGCCCTATATAATATTAAACTAAGTTAAATAGATAAGATAAACTGTTTTAATGCCAAGGGGAAATTTTAGGTGCGTACAGCAACAGAAACGTAAAAAAATGATACAGACTAACACGTACAATTAATAAAATCAATCAATAGATAGATAAATGAACAAATAATTGTATATTGTAAAATAAAAAATTTAGACAATATTCTAAAAAGCAATTTTAATCAAAAGGAAAACAAAATCTCAATTTTATTTTATCATTTTATTATATGTAAAAAAAACAATAGCATTGTGACTGTTAAATTCTTGAAAGATAAGGAATATATGAATTACTGGTGTTTTCTTGTAAAAGAACTGAATTCTGTTTTATAGGAAGCCTCTCATAGCAACAGTAGAAAAACAGCTATTAGGAGAGCACCTTACAGCCACTTTGCAAAAAGGTACTATGTTTTTCGTTATGTACATATAAACATCTAACTCTTTTATATAGTTGTGGAAGAACTAAATTAACCAGGTTTGTCACAACCCAAAAGAACATGAGGCATGCTGAATAAAGGACTAACGTTAGGGTTTTTTTTTTCTTTGATAGTTAACCATTGTTTATGATATTTTATATACTTTCTTCCTAGTAGTATTTCTTAAATTGAATAGAATATATAGTTTTTTTATTATTTCACTTAATGTACTTTATAATGCCACCTGGTATATACAATTCCTCACTCTTACTGCCTTTAGATTAAATATGTTATTCTTGTATTTATGTTTATTGAAGAAGTTACATACATTAAGTAAAGTTTAAGGTGTAAAAATCTTTTTACTTTTTTTAGGTTTGAACCACCTTCTTGATGAGAACAGAATTCAGGACTTATCACTTTTATACCAACTGTTTAGCAGGGTACGAGGTGGAGTGCAAGTACTTCTCCAGCACTGGATAGAGTATATAAAGGTAAAACATAAAGCTTTCTTGTTTTACCTTTGAGAATAGTATATATAGTATATATTATGGTAAAATGTTTAAAGCTTGCAGCTATAGGTTACTTACATGCAAATGCTATGTGAAGGTATATTTCTAACCATTCATTTAGATGTGCTACATATAGCAGAGAAATGCTAGGAGATTTTAATGCTGAAGTCAAACGTATATAAAAGTGCATTCTTTTCTATCATTACCTCTGTTCTTCGCTCTAAAGTGGATCAATTTCCTGTTTTCCTGTTTCTTAACAAAATGTACATATTTAGAATTCTCTGAAAGTGTAATTCCTCTTCTAGGAAGCATTCAAGTAGGATCTTTCCAGTTGATTTCTCACTGATGGGAAGCGTTAGCACCAATACCTGAATAATTTCCCAGCAAACAACATGAAAACAGGAAACGCGAGACCTTACCAGACTTCATCTATCCATATAGTAAACGTATGAGCAGTGGGATTTTGGCAAAATTCCTCCCCTCAGTTGTAATCTGCATTGGTTACTTTTTTTTTTTTTTTTATATTTGTGCCACTGCCTATTAACAGGTGTTGGCAATATTCCAGAAGTAACAAACTGCATGGTTATTCCAATTCATTATAGCTTTTATAATTTTACTTTCCTGCTTTAGTTGATGCAGGTGATGCTGCCTAATATTCCAAGTTAGGGTTACACCAGAGTCCCAAGTTCAAAACACATGCCGGAGACTTGTGGGTAATGTCAGTCGGTCCAATGTGGATATATGCACAAGTGTGCTCTGTATAGGAGGTTACTCCATCTAAGACTGTCTTTTACTTTACATCCATAGCTGCTGAGAAAAGCACCATTTTGCCACATACCTTGACTAGGTATGTGGGTTAGAAAATGGATGAATAGTTGCAATAATTCACACAATTTAAACAGGAGTAAACTGAAGTTACCATTTAATCTATTTCTGTGTGTTTTTTATTGTTGGAAAATGTTAAAAGTATTAATACAAAATATGTCCTAAACAGCATTCAGACTCTGTTCTTAATCTGTGAGGTATCAAAGATAACTCCTATACTTCCATTGTGAAAACTATTTATACAAAGTTTAAGAGTATGTATGTGTGGCCCATCCCTACAGGCATTTGGAAGTACAATTGTAATTAATCCTGAGAAGGATAAGACCATGGTCCAAGAATTGCTGGATTTCAAGGACAAAGTTGATCATATCATTGATGTCTGCTTTCTAAAGAATGAAAAATTTGTAAATGCTATGAAGGAAGCTTTTGAAACCTTTATTAATAAAAGACCCAATAAGCCAGCAGAACTAATTGGTGAGTATTTTGTTGTTGTTTTTTTTTTTTTGTCTATTTCTCTTTACCTAGTAAACTATTTGGTTGGCTGTCTTGATTTGGTTCATTACTGTCTGCATGACAGAGATTAACCAGTGAGTTTGAGGCACTTTTTTCATACGTGAACAAGTTCTTTCTGCCCATTTACAATTTATCATCAGTAAATACAAGTAGGCCAGTTCCAGAGCCATCCATGCATGCTTAGACCTTAAGTTTACTCTGCCAGGCTTTGGAAGTCAGTCTTTTATAATCACCTGTGGCACTGATGCATTTCAATCTGGTACTGAATTGTTAGTTTTCAGAATTATGAACAGTATTTAAAGTTTTTTTTTGCGCTTAACATTTAGAAAAATGGCATATACTTAATTCATTACAATATAAAGTAGCTGCTACAATTTCCTATAAACTGTGAATCTAATGCATTAATGAGCAACTTTTCAATACATGACCTACAATTCCAAAATGCTGCTTAATTTGACACTTTACATGTGAGTACAAGGTACTACCTTAATATTCACCATCTCTGAAGTCACTTAGAAATAAGCATCACAAGTTAATTGAAAAGTAGTTGATTGACAGTATTTTTATTATATAGTGTCATTTTTAGTTATTTGAGAAAGTGCAAAGTAATATGAGATAAACATGACATAATTTAATAATAAATTAGGCATATAAATAATTTTCATGTCAAACCAGGCTAGATAATTTTTCACTGACCTTTATCAGGGTATTTTAAATTTCTGGGAAAAACCTTTAGAAGGAACTATGAAATGTAAAATGTAGTGTGCTGAAAAACTCCAAACAAGAAGTTAATAGATGGTCCTTCCTACATTTTGGTTTACTTAGAAGCATCATAATTGTCAAAATGAAAATCCCTTCAAAGTTCCTATACCTCTTTCATTGCATCACTGTTTACATCAGTAAGATTGTAACATCAAAACAGCCACATTTTAAAATATAGCAATCTAAAGCAGAAGTCAGCATCGCACTAATTAACATAGTTTTATTACTGAACTGCAGATATTCATACAATAAAATATTGGAAATTGTCAGAAGTCCATGAATCTATACCTGCTTGGTCAGCAATGTGAAGGAAATACCATTCTTTCTAGTAGACTGTACTTTGTCCTCCAGTCAACTCTTAATATTGTAAAATGACCACAGTTGTTCAGCATTTATTAAATATATGGAACCAATGTAGGACATATTTTAAGGCCGACAAACTTTTACCTGTGGCTTCAATGCAAGATAATCACCTCTGTCAGCCTTTTTTAACCCATGCATTTATTCACTCTGTGGAAGATGCTAAGGATTTTGACATTTAGTGATCTTAATATTGATAATGTATTTGCATCTTTTGAACTATTAACAACGACATACGTTTTCTTCTGTATATACATTTTTTTTTAAAAGCAACCTACCTACCTTCCCTCATCTTTCACCTGCATTTTTCCCTGAGGTGATACTGGCTTTCATGATTAAAGTTTAAGGAATGTAGCCTTGATGATAGTCTAAAATGTACCCAGGGCAAGATCCAACTAGTGAGCAATGTCATCATATGCCTGTATCACCAGGAACCTTCTATTGAATGGTGTGCGTAGAATTCACACTAAAACATGGCGTACGGACAAAAGTGGAAATGTGCGTGGCTTTACAGCATGCTTAGTTTTCATACATCTCTAAGTGAACATGGAAATAGGTGTACGCAACATTTTTGTGCATATGTACCATTTATACATGAGGCCCAAGGTCTCATATTTTGGAGTGTTCTATAATTAAACCCGTTTGGACAAAGCATCCCTTGGATAGCCTTGGTTTTAAAATTAGTCATAATGCCTTAACAATATTTGAAGTAATACCAAATGAATAAAAGTGTGCTATGAAAAATACACTACAGTGATCCCTCGCTATATCGCGCTTCGACTTTCGCGGCTTCACTCCATCGCGGATTTTAAATGTAAGCATATCTAAATATATATCACGGATTTTTCACTGGTTCGCGGATTTCTGCGGGCAATGGGTCTTTTAATTTATGGTATATGCTTCCTCAGTTTGTTTGCCCAGTTGATTTCATACAAGGGACGCTATTGGTGGATGGCTGAGAAGCTACCCAATCAGAGCACGTATTACATATTAAATAAAACTCCTCAATGATATACGATATGCTTCCCATGCGGCGCTTCGCAAACTTAAAAGCTCTAGCAGCACGTATTGATTTTTGATTGTTTACTTTCTCTGTCTCTCTCACTCTCTGACATTCTCTGCTCCTGACGAGGGTGTGTGAGCAGAGGAGCTGTTTGCACAGAGGCTGTTTGCTTGGAAGATACGGACGCTCCTGTAAAAAATGCTGAAAGACTACCTTCACATTGATCCCTTCATTGTGGCTGCTTTATCACGGAGCTTCACATAACATAAAAGCCCAACAGCCCTGTTGATTGTTTACTTTACTCTCTCTATCTGACATTCTCTGCTCCTGACGGCACTCTATTGAAGAGGAAGATAAGTTTGCATTCTTTTAATTTTGAGACGGAACTGTTATCTGTCTTGTCATTGAGCACAGTTTAAACTTTTGACTAAAGGGTGTTATTTCATGTCTAGAAGGCTCTAATAATGTTAAAAAACACATTTAGAAGGTCATAAACAGGTTTTCAATGCTCTAACTGCGAAAATATTAGATTTATAAATAAAGAATCCTACTTCGTGGAAATTCATTTATCTCTCTGGAGCGGATTAACCACGATAAACAAGGGTTTACTGTATAACTGTGTGGAGAATATTTATAAACAGTGTGGGAGAGTTTCTAAGGGCTTAAAATACATAAAAATAACCATACAAACATGGTTTCTACTTCGCGGATTTTCACCTATCGCGGGGGGTTCTGGAACGCAACTCCCGCGATCGAGGAGGGATTACTGTATACCACATTAATTGGAGAAAGTTATTTAACTGAACTGGAAGAATCCTAATCTAGCCTCTATAACTCAGTGGCAATAATCTGTATTGTATCAGTCTGGGGGAAAAATAAGAATCCTTTCAGAATTGCTTCAGAACTTAAAGCATATTAACATAATTCTAAAGTAAATGTCAAGCTTTTGCTCAGTCTTTTAAATTTTACCATTTTAGACTGAGCTCTCTAATCATATAGCTTTTTGTCTGGTGGGGGTTAAATGCAGAGTTTCCTAGATTGTTTTTGAAGCATAAAATTACACTTGCTATGTTTTTATTTATTTAAATAACTTGTGTTCCATTATACTGTTTAGTATTCAAATGGGAATTGCTAATTTTAGTTTTTCCTTTTTTTTTTTTTTTTTAGCAAAGTATGTTGATTCTAAGCTCCGTGCTGGTAACAAAGAAGCAACTGATGAAGAGTTAGAAAAAATGTTGGATAAGATCATGATCATATTTAGATTTATTTATGGTATGATACTTATTTTTAATTACCTTAAATAGTTGTATATGTTTGAAATGTTTACACCCTGTAGTCATTTTACTACTGACTTCTGAGGTGTTTTTTTTTTTTTTCTTTCTTTCTCTCTCAGGACGCTTTAGTTGCCATTCTTTCAAGTTTTACTATTAGATGTTTCCACCATTTTATGAAAAAAAAAATTCAGTATTGTCACTGATAGTCATTTTAGGGCAGTGTTTTGCTTATATTTTTAATGATTACGTTGACAATGAACAAAATGTTAAGGGAAACAAATACAATATTTAATTTATCAGTATATGATGCATTAATGTACACTATAGAGAATAACAGTTTTTTTAGACAACGAAGTTTAAGGTTAACCATTTGTAGATAATTTGTAATTTTGAATGTATTGAGTTAATTCCATTTATCTTGTTCTACTCAGGTAAAGATGTATTTGAAGCATTTTACAAAAAAGATTTAGCGAAGAGGTTGCTGGTTGGCAAGAGTGCTTCTGTAGATGCGGAAAAATCAATGTTGTCAAAACTTAAACATGGTTGGTATGAAATTCTGTATTAAAGCATAATAAGTTAAACTTTGTGTCCTTTGAGTACTATTTATAAAAACCTTTTGCATTTTTGTACTAATGAATTAACACTGTATTTCAGAATGTGGAGCTGCTTTCACAAGCAAACTAGAAGGAATGTTTAAAGATATGGAGCTTTCTAAAGACATAATGGTTCAATTTAAACAAGTAAGACAAAATAAACCAATTTAATCTTAACAGAATATATTCATGTTAACTTGTAACTCATTCTTTATTTAGATAATGTGTTTCTTAAAATAATACTACTAATTTTTTAATGTTATTTTAATTTCATGCAGATATAATTCTATAAAATTTGCATGTAAAATGCATGCTTTAATGTTATTTGTAACCCCTAATTCATCTGAAATAACTTTGATTATACATTTGTTACAATTGAATAATGCAATGTTGGTGTTGACTTACTTAATTGGCATGTAAACTATTAAATGACTGGTGTCACTTATGTTATTAAAAGTCTGATAGAAGCCTTGTTTGATGCCATTGCTTATGTTCATTCTCCTAACAGTAAAATGTGTGCCACAGAATTCATAAGCCTATTGCTTTTCACTATTGGTGAAAGCAGACACTTTTTTTATTGTTTTAATATATATAAGTGGTATTTTGTCACTCTTATTTCCATCATTAATGTCTTGCATCCACTTAATGTCACATATTTTGTTCTGAAAATGCAACCAGCAGCTTGAAAGTTTAGATTAAGAAGATTTTACAGATTCTGAAGATATGTCCAAATGACATAAATTATTGGTCATTACTTAATGAGCACTAATCACAAGATACAACAATATTGGGTGTTGGTATTCTGTATTCACATAATAGTTCATTGTAGTTTGTTACTACATAGTCTCGCTGAAGCTAGGCGTATCTATACTAATAAAAGGCAAAGCCCTCACTGACTGACTGACTGACTGACTGACTGACTGACTGACTCATCACTAATTCTCCAACTTCCCGTGTAGGTAGAAGGCTGAAATTTGGCAGGCTTATTCCTTACAGCTTCCTTACAAAAGTTGGGCAGGTTTCATTTCGAAATTCTACGCGTAATGGTCATAACTGGAAGCTGTTTTTCTCCATTTACTGTAATGGAGATGAGCTTGAAACCCGTGGGGGCGGAGTTTCGTGTGACATCATCACGCCTCCCACGTAATCACGCAGTACGTAGAAAACCAGGAAGAGCCCCAAAAAGCGCTGAAGAAAACATGCATTATATAATTGAGAAGGCAGCGAAACAATAAGAAGCGAGCGAGTGACATATACAACCATATTCATGAGTTCTGCTACTTCGGAAACAAAGCACAGTGTAAACCTACACTTTAAATTAAGTTCATAGACAGGCTGCCGCTGGCGTTTGTAATTTAGTGCCTGCCCATATAAGGCCGTCCGTCAGCGGCAATCCAATAG
>JANRMT010062790.1:35956318-35997356 GCA_026402145.1 Polypterus bichir lapradei | reverse complement strand
TATATATATATATATATATATATATATATACAACAATTACATTAACAATCATGTTACGTTATTTTTAAAATTTTTCCTTTTCTTTTTCATACCTTCTTTAACACACTACTTCTCCGCTGCGAAGCGCGGATATTCTGCTAGTAATATATATGTCTGGAGATGACCATGAGTGAATTGTACGTAAAACTGGGTGGGAACAGTTAAACGACTCACTGAGGGGTCACGTTTCTAAACCAATCCAATGTCTCATGAAGGCTGGTGCTCCAAGTAGGGGCAGTTACTGCAAAGATCAGAGGTGCTGTCTTTAACCTGATTCCACAGACAAAATGCTTCAGTTTTTCGATGAACTATCTACAGTTTAAAGGTCTCCTAGAAAAGCCCTATTAGACATATAAATGTGTGTTGCACATGCAGAGAGCACATTACATGTCTTAAAAATGGAAATAGCTTGTTGCAAGAAAAAATGTTTCTGTAGCAGCAGATTATACGCTGGCATTCAACGGCATCAATGGACAAATGGTAAATGTGAATGATACAAGGTCATAGGTGCTGCATGTGCTCACTGTTGTTCAGCATTACAATGATAGTGTATGAGTCAATGTATGCTTGAAAGAACTGGCTTCTACAGTGCTTCCGGAAAGTATTCACAGCACATCACTTTTTCCACATTTTGTTATGTTACAGCCTTATTCCAAAATGGATTACTGTAAATTCATTTTTTTCCTCAGAATTCTACACACATCACCCCATAATGACAACATGAAAAAAGTTTACTTGAGATTTTTGCAAATTTATTAAAAATAAAAAAATTGAGAAAGCACATTCAGTCACCACTGTTACAACACTCATTACAAAATACAAACTAATTATTAAGCTTCATTTACTTTGTGCTACTTTTTTTTGGTTTCTATCAGTGTCAAGTCTTTTGTTCAGTATCGTTTTGTATCTCCCCAATACATCAGTGGCAGTTTAAAATGCACAGACTGGAGGTAATGGGGGCCTGTGTTTTAGGAAGAAGCACCGTGGGTGTATCCTTTGCAGTGCAGGATTTTGCTGCTGTTCACTATACATTTTTGAACAGGATGTCCCCAGACATGTGTTCTCGTTTGAGAATCATGTCTGGCCCCATGAGACTAGTTACTGCATTGCTGTGTAAAATGCTAAAGAGCAGCAAAATATCAGTCCTTCAGCGTCAATGAAGGGAAAGTTGCATGTATATAATATAAAGCAAAAATGCTTAAAAAAAAAAAAAAAAAAAAGTTTGCCTCTGCTTTACCACTTCTTATCCCTTGCACTTGATCTTTATTAAAGAGGTATGACATTTTCAGCAGCATTCTTCAAAGTGTTATGTTATCAATATTATAATTATACTAGTGAAAAACAGAGACCTACAACTCTACAATAAAGGTGGTTCATATAAAGCAAGCTTTTTGGTGTGGTATAGATTTTCATATTTAAGCTTTGATGAATCCCCTATGTGTGTATTTTGCTTATTTAATCCTATGGTCTGATTCATTGAATTTGCTTATCAATTATTTTAAGGGAATATACCAAAGTTAGAAATTTCAAATGAATTTGTAATGTCACTAGTTGGAAAGGAATAGGCAGCTTAATCATATTTTCACCTAGTTTTGCAGTTAACTTCGAAGTCTGCTATGCATGACCATTTGTTTGCTTATGTTAAACCAGTCATTGTATCATACAAAGGTTGTTGTTTCTCCTTACCTCCTCTTTAACTATGTTCTGTTGGGACGTCCCTTGCTGCATTTGGAAGCCACGTTGAGCATGCTTAAAATGACTAAACTTTTTCCTCCCAGCAAAGACCATACATGATCATTTATGGCCAATTGTAGAGTACAATGTAGAACTTGAAACTATGGATTCATCAACTCCCTTTGAAATGTGTCATGTAATGTCTTTCACTTCAACATGCACCTTTTTCTTAAAACTTCCCATTATTCAAACAGCCACAAACTTGAGTAGTAAATATAATTTTGTGTATATAAGCCTGTTTTTAAATCTACTGTGTAGTAAGACTCATTGTACTCGTTACACAAACAGTAGTGCTACTAAAGGTCTGTAGTAAAGCTTATAAATGTTAAATTGCCTGGCGATTGCAAATGATTGTGACAATGATAATGTACACTTTAGGCAAAAACCACACCATTAAAATAATTACAATTGGTCACTGAGTATTAGTACTTAAGATTAAAAAAACAACTGCTTAGCAAACATGAATTTCTATCTTTAGCTTAGAGACAGTGAGTGCAATTGTTAGTTGGTGCCTGTTTTTGCCAATGATTAAAACTTGTGCATTAAACTCTATTTTGGCCTCTTCAGTCTTCACCCTAAGAAATTTGCTTAAAACTTTTTGGTATTTTGTTGTTGGCTGTGTGGTCATGCTTCAGTGAAATTTTCAGTGACATTTTAGCCCATCAAATTGTGCAATAAATTAAAGCAAATCAAAATATGAGTAAATTAGTCACGTCTCCCATTTCTGTGGGATACATTTATTGCTTAGTGTTCAATTTCAAGTTAAATTACAGTATTTAAATACAGTTTTTATTCAGATTGTACATCTATTACATTGATAATTATGGCTACAAATGGTCCTTGCATATGTCTTTTAAAATATCCAAAAATACTGTAGTCTGAAGTTTCATGGATATTATCATGAAAGAAAGTTATTTTTGGAAAAACATTGTTCTAAACTAATGTGCTTGTTGTTTTTCAGTACATGCAATGTCAAAATGTCCCTGGTAATATTGAGCTGACAGTAAACATCCTTACAATGGGCTACTGGCCAACATATGTGCCTATGGAAGTACATCTACCTCCTGAGGTCAGTGTGTTAATATATATATATATATATTTTTTTTTTTTTTTTGTTTTTGTTTCCTTAAATACAGACCACCAAGGTGCCCTACATGGTGATTGTATACATGTTCTTTTTATGTGCATCATTTTATTAGTGGCATTGTAATTTTTTTTAAATTTTTTTATATAAAGTATAAAAGTAAAGTTTAAGCAGTCTAAAGGTTTCTTTTGCCACCCTAATTAGTCTAGTTGCTCATGATAAAACAGACTATGACGTATTGAAATTCATAAATACTCTTCTAATATTTTCTTAAATACTTCCACAGTGTGAATTACATATGCATCCCTCAAAATATAAACATTTATGTACTGTTAATGCTTACAGATTGTATGTCTATCCATACATTATCCAACCCACTATATCCTAACTACAGGGTCACGGGGTCTGCTGGAGCCAATCTCAGCCAACACAGGGCACAAGGCAGAAAACAAACCCCAGGCAGGGTGTCAGCCCACCACAGGGCGCACACACACACACACACACACACCAAGCACACACAAAGGACAATTTAGAATCGCCAATGCACCTAACCTGCATGTTTTTGGACTGTGGGAGGAAACCAACACAGACACGGGGAGAATGTGCAAACTCCACGCAGGGAGGACCCAGGAAGCAAACCCGGGTCTCCTAACTGCGAGGCAGCATCGTTACCACTGCGCCACCGTGCCGCCCCAGATTGTATGTGTAAAAGTTAAATGTAATTTCATATATATTTGTATATACTTATGCATTATTACTACTACTTTTGTTATTATGTTGATGATGAAGGAAAGATACGATATTCTTCAAAAAGACTTACTGCAATCCTAATTGAAGGGCACTCTGTCATGGCACTTTTCCTGATAAGTAGGGGTAACTTGTTAAAACTTGGCACAAGTCACTGTAGCATTAGTAATGATGAAACATTTTCTAAAATGTCAAGTAGTCTCAATATCCAATTAAACATTCCATACTGTAAGTCTACTTTCTAGGTTGGTAAGTTTTTTTCCTCTGGTTAAAATTAAACTTTATTTTGATGAAACATCTCTGAAAGACTTCATAAACTGTGAATATTATCTTTATGTAAACACATTTTTTATAAGTGTTATATTTATTGCCTGTTAAATTTTTGATTGTAATTAAAGGAAAATGTTTTTATTGCCTCCTTTTAACAACTTTTCATTTGTGTTTCTTTTTGAAGATGGTAAAGCTTCAAGAAATATTCAAGACGTTTTACTTGGGAAAACACAGTGGTAGAAAACTTCAGTGGCAATCAACACTAGGGCATTGTGTGCTAAAAGCTGAGTTTAAGGAGGTATTGTCAGCTAATTGATCATTCTTTACTATTCTTTCTAAGTTGTGCTGGAATTAAATATTTGCAGTTGTTACACAAACGAGTAATTCTTTGTACATTTATAAAAAGGCAAATTAATGCATGACCTTGGTTATAGGTTGTATGTTTATTAATAAAGTT
Organism: Polypterus bichir lapradei; assembly: GCA_026402145.1. NCBI lineage: Eukaryota > Metazoa > Chordata > Cladistia > Polypteriformes > Polypteridae > Polypterus > Polypterus bichir. The sequence goes on along the minus strand of JANRMT010062790.1, from coordinate 35,993,025 downwards.
AATAAGGAAAAGAGCTTTCTGACAAGTGGTAATTATTGTTAAGTTGGTGCCACACTCTGTGTTTTCCTATAATTTTAATTTGTAGCCGCCTTTTCTAGAATACTAACGCACCTTTTTTTGTCAGTTGTGTAGTATAACACTCCCAGCAATTCAGTCATACTATAGCACTCTTAACAGCCCTTATACAAAAAGAATTAAACAAGTTATGGGTGGGCTCTTGTGTCTGTGAGAGTTAATAACTTATGAGTGCCCTACCTAAAGTACAATGTGTATAGCCCCCTGAATCAGTAATGAAAAATGGTGGTTGCAGAGAATGAAGGAAAACAAGTATTTTGGGCTGTGCAAATGGAAGAGAGAAACATTATATTCCACACAGATGCCCATTTGAAATTTTTTGTTTGTCATACATACTACATCAAAGGCAACAACTATGCAATTGTTCTCTATGTTTTTTTTGCTTAATTCTGCACACCCTTTCACTTATTATTCTGTTTTGCTGTGTGTTGGTTATGTACAAAAATAAGGCAGTCTCATTGTGCTTTATTGGTGAAATATAAGATTTGCCATCTATGATGAAAAGTCATGAGGGAATCGTGTAATCTGTCACCCCTGTGCTCCCTAATCATGTAATACAGAATGATATTCTCAGAGTCAAAGAGATTCAGCAACTGCAGCTGTTGAATTTGAAATTATCTGTGACAAGAAGTCATGTCAAGTCCTGTGATGATTGCTTTACTTAAGTATTTGTCGTCAAATAGTGTACATGTTATAAGGAAACATAATTAAACCACTGTTTTGTCATTGTCATTAAATATTCATCTTTCAACAGCTAGCCAACACAAAAATTTAGGATTCTTGGCAACTATGAATCTTTAGATAGAGCTATCTTTAATAGTAAATTAAATTTTTGATATGTTGAAATTGGTTAAGCACACAATTTTTGAATAGTTCTTGGATATGTCTTACATTTTCACAAATTTCCAGCAATATGTTACATCTTATTTCAAGATATAAAAGATGATAAAATATCAGTGAGGACAATGCAGAAATACAGTATGTAAGTTCACATTGCTGTTACTGATTGGCAGAATTTTCTGCATTAGTATAAAATTATATTGCATTTAGCTTTTGTTTCTGTGCCAAATAATATAATTAACAATACTTAATTCTACCTTCTGGAAACAGAAATGCTTAAATATTTTCCTGAATATATTTAAATATATATCTTAATAGTAAATTGTTTAGTTTATTTATTAGTTGACTTGGAATAATAAAGTAAAAGTCCTTAAGTACAGTTGGTTATGTCGGCAGGGATCAATTTATTTTTCCACATTTTTATTTTTAATTTTTTAAAGATGATGCTTTTTTTAATGCAGGGTAAAAAGGAGCTTCAGGTGTCATTATTCCAAACATTGGTGCTACTCATGTTTAACGAAGGTGAAGAATTTAGTTTGGATGAAATAAAGCAGGCTACAGGAATAGGTTAGTAGGCAACCACATTATCTAAAAGCTGTGATGATTCTTCCTGTTTTCATTGCCATTGAATTGTAAACCACTTAATATAATGATTTTAGATGTTTGTTTATGGGCATTCATCAAAAGAAACAATTGTGTTTTCTTATTAAACAAAATAGGTCATGTGTTGCAGCTTCAATTTCTTGAAATATTTTTCTTGTTTCATTGCAAGTATTAGTTGAGAGAGCTCCTGTCATAACTCCTGATGACGACGCAACACTGAAAAGGTGTGTCAGCAATGACAGCCCAACAGTGTCCAGAGCCTTCGTCACTTGTGGATGGATCTCATTCACTCCAAGGGCCTTGCCACTGATGAGTTTCTTAAGTGACCTCCCTCAAGGAAAAGTGCATTGATTCCCCATCAGCCTCTGGCTAACATAAAAGATGCAGTCCTGAATTATCAGCTTGTTAGTCGTGATTTCTTCCATTTTGGAAAATGTTAATTTTTTTAAACCTTTTTTGAAAGCATATTTCTTGTAGATTTTCTCCCTGCACTTTATTATGAGAAAGATTTCTTCTTATGTGATAATGTTTAATTGTCATTAGATTGCCATGAGAAGCCATCAGTGTTGACCCCCCCTTTTCACACAGAGTTAAAGTGTATAGAAACATACTATGAACATCTTGTAAATGGTTATTGTCTAAACAGAGGATGGTGAGCTAAGGAGAACTCTACAGTCTCTGGCCTGTGGCAAGGCCAGAGTTCTGTCAAAAACCCCAAAAAGTAAAGACGTTGAAGATGGAGACAAGTTCACCTGCAATGATGACTTCAAACATAAACTCTTCAGGATAAAGATCAATCAGATTCAAATGAGAGAAACGGTAGTGTATTTTGTATTTTAATACTTCCTCCCTACCTTTTTGTTTGTAATAATCCTGGAAACACTTTGCATAAAGTACAGAATCAAAAACAGATTAACAATAATTTAGGACAAAGATTTTTTTTTATTCCAATTGATGATTCATATTTTTGGAATCAGTATTTACCTCAGTATCCAGTTAGTAAGAATGAGCTACATCTGTCTTGTATTTTTAAGCCATAGATATAATTTTCCCCTTGGGGATTAATACAGTGTGCCAAATAAATAATTATTAAATGATTTATGCAGAATGTGTATGAATATCTAAATGTAATTATTTTTGGTCAGTGTTCAATTTTTGAAAATAGCTTAAGTGTTACTTTATTTCCTTCAGGTAGAAGAGCAAGCCAGTACTACAGAGCGAGTATTCCAAGACAGGCAGTATCAGATTGATGCAGCTATTGTCCGAATAATGAAAATGAGGAAGACCCTCAGTCATAATCTGTTAGTTTCAGAGGTCTACAATCAGCTGAAATTCCCAGTTAAGGCAAGTTAAAAATAACTATTTCTTTTATAATTGTTAGCAATGGGATGGGAATCAATTTAAAAAAAAAAAATTAAGTTATCAAATAAATGTATGTAATTACTTGCAATTAATCACATTTAACATTAAAACATGTAATTATAAAATTAATACATGAGTCATGAAGTAAATAAACACAATCACAAAATTATTGCAGAATCAATACAAAGGAATTAAAAAAAAAAATAATGGCATAGTTTAAGCTTAAACAGTGACCTTAAACCTGAACTTTTAACATAATACTACTTGAGCAAGTACAACCTAACTTTAAATGCTTTCCTGAAATGCAATTTGAAAAGAAGGCAATAAGAAAATGAGGCCAATGTATTAATTCTCAAATTGGTATGGTATATGAGAAACAGACCTGTCAAAATAAATAACAATCAGAACGACTGTTGACTTTGCACTGCTAAAGACTCATTTAATTGAAAGAGTATGCATCTCTTAAATGGGCATACGTTAAAACTGTCCAAATACTACCCTCAATTGTTCATCACCATCAACAAATTGATAATTATACTTTAAACAAGTGTTTTTCAAACGGTGCGCTGTGGAAATAACAGTATAGTGCCCTTGGGTTCAGACTTGAGAGAAACACTCTCAGGTGTTCAAGACCTGTCAAGGAGTTCAGGACTACCTGGAGAAGCCGACATAAAAACAGCTCCGTGATCACCGTTTTGCACACACAGCACTCAGAGCACTTTAGCAGCCAGGAGACGTGTCATGAGCCATCTCCCTGGGTGTGTGTTTGCCAGTGACTTTTGCAGAGCAAATGGTAATTTCCAAGCTGCTTTTCTTTTGCTGCCCCCTGTCTCGCACTTTCAGACAGTTTAGCACATCTAAGAGATTGAATACTTTATTTGGAAGAATCGTGGTGTGCCTTTGGGATTTTTTAGTTACAAAAAGTGTGCCACTACAGAAAAAGGTTGAAAAACACTACTTGCTCCTGGCATGCTAAAAAAGATCTCCCTAGCTGCTATCTCACTTAAAAACTGACACCATCCATTACTTGGTTATTTTGTGTTCTTTGAATAAATTAGTTAAGATACTGCAAACTGGAATCATGGGGCAGGGATAATCATTAGACTTCTATTTTGTAGAATTTTTTGTAGTTCTGTTACGGCAGTCTGCACTGCAAGCTACCTGGCATACTGGCGAGTTAAATACAGAGATACTAGAGACTTGTTTTGATTTTAGTGCCACTCAAAGATAGCTTATTTAACAGTTATGTGATATGACTTTGAATCAATCTTCTTAACTGAAATAAAATAATGTAATTTTTACCTTCAACTTTTCTCTAGCATTACACCAGGACTGCCAAAAACTCTCTCTCCCTACCCCTTTTTCTTCCAATCCCCTGTACCAATGTTGATATATATAAATAAAGAAAATGAACACCAGTACTACATATTGACATGTGGTATATGGCATCTTGACCAAAGCACTGCCTGAGGCATTTGCCTCATTGTCAATCCTGGATGTGACAGTATTTTTTAATGCGTTAAACAGGCCACATTAATTGCAAAAATTTAAGGTAACTTTCCCATGCGTTTTTTGTATAAACTGCTCAAAAAAATTAAAGGAACACTTTGAAAACACATCAGATCTCAATGGGAAAAAAATTGTCCTGGATATCTATACTGATATGGATTGGGTAATGTGTTAGGAAAGAAAGGATGCCACATCGTTTGATGGAAATGAAAATTATCATCCTACAGAGGGCTGAATTTAAAGACATCCTGAAAATCAAAGTGAAAAAATGATGCGGCAGGCTGGTCTATTTTGCTGAAATTTCATTGCAGCTACTCAAAATCGTACTCCGTAGTTTGTGTGGCCCCCATGTACTTGTAAGCATGGCTGACAATGTCAGGGTATGCTCCTAATGAGACAACAGATGGTGTCTTGGGGAATCACCTTCCAGATCTAGACCCAGGGCATCACTGAGCTCCTGGACAGTCTGAGGTGCAGCCTGGCGCCGTATATGTCCCAGAGGTGTTCTATTGGATTTAGGTTAGGCGAGTGTGGGGGCTAGTCAATGGTATCAATTCCTTCATCCTCCAGAAACTGCTTGCATACTCTCGCCACATGAGGCCGGGCATTGTCGTGCACCAAGAGGAACCCAGGACCCACTACACCAGCATAGGGTCTGACAATAGATCCAAGGATTTCATCCCGATACCTAATGGCAGTCAAGGTGCTGTTGTCTAGCCTGTAGAGGTCTGTGTGTCCCCCCCATTGATATGCCCCCCCAGACCATCACTGACCCACCACCAAACCGGTCATGCTGAACAATGTTACAGGCAGCATAACATTCTCCACGGCTTCTACCGACCCTTTTACGTCGGTCACATGTGCTCAGGGTGAACCTGCTGTTATCTGTGAAAAGCACAGGGTGCCAGTGGTGGACCTGCCAATTCTGGTATTCTATTGCAAATGCCAATCGAACTACACGGTGTCGGGCAATGAGCACAGGGCCCATCAGAGGACGTTGGGCCCTCAGGACACCCTCATGAAGTCTGTTTCTGATTGTTTGGTCAGAAACATTCACACCAGTGGCCTGCTGGAGGTCATTTTGTAGGGCTCTGACAGTGCTCATCCTGTTCGTCCTTGCCCAAAGGAGTAGATACCGGTCCTGCTGATGGGTTAAGGACCTTCTGCGGCCCTGTCCAGCTCTCCTAGAGTAACTGTCTGTCTCCTGGAATCTCCTCCATGCCCTTAAGATTGTGCTGGGAGACACAGCAAACCTTCTGGCAGTGGCATGTATTGATGTGCCATCCTGGAGAAGTTGGACTACCTGTGCCAGCTCTGTAGGGTCCAGGTATCACCTCATACTACCAGTAGTGACACTGACTGCAGCCAACTGCAAAACTAGTGAAAAAACAGTCAGAAAAATGAGGAGGGAAAAATGTCAGTGACTTCCACCTGTTAAACCATTCCTGTTTTGGGGATTGTCTCATTGTTGCCCCGCTAGTGCACCTGTTGTTAAATTCATTAACACCAATCAGCTGAAACTGATTAACAACCCCCTCTGCTACATAACTGACCAGATCAATATCCCAGAAGTTTCATTGACTTGATGTTATACTCGGATTAAAAAGTGCTCCTTTAATTTTTTTGAGCAGTTTCTATCAGGGTTGAGTTATTTAAAAAAAAATAAATAAATAAAATTCCCAAACTTTGCATTTTCCATGGAGCACAATTAAAATCATTATAATAGAATGTAAATTTATGGCACTACTACAGACCTGACAAGAGTAGGCTGAATACCAAAGCTCACAAAACAGGAAGGAGGGCATTAATCACAGATGCAACAAAGACACTGAAGGAGCTACAGAGATCCACAGCAGAAATGGGAGTATCTGTCCAAAGGATCGGTTTAAGCCATACACTCCACATAGTATGACTTTTTGAAATAAAGTTTTATTGTCATGTGCACAGTAAGTAAAAACGTTTCCCTGTACAATGAAATTCTTTCCTTGCTGTCCACACCAAATGCCAATGGTTAACAAACCAATGTATAAAGGTAAACATAAATAATAAGTAACAAAGGCAGCATAAAGTATAAAAAAACAGAAGTTTAAAATGTAATGTGCAGGTAGGTGTGTGATGGACAAGTCAAATATAGTTGTGTGAGGTTGATAGAATGAGATGGACCATGGTTCTAAACTCCAGTCAGTTATTTAGGATTCTAATGGCCTTGGGGAAGAAAGGGTTCTTTAGCCTGGAAGTCCTGTATTTCAAAAAGTGGCTAGAAAAAAAAAGGCCACTGCTAAAAGGAAAAAATAATAAGAAAACATGTTTCGAGTTTGCATAACAGTATGATGTGGACTCCCCAAAAATATAGAAGAAAGTTCTGTAGTCAAATGAATTTGAATTTTTTGGCCATCATGGGAAACTCCATGTGTGATACAAGCCCAACACGTCCCTTCACCCCGAGAACACCATTACCACAGAGAAGCATGGTGGTGGTAGCATCAGGCTTTAGGGATGTCTTTCATTAGCAGAGACGTGAAAACTGGTCAGGATTCGAGCAAATGATGGATGGCACTAAATACGGGGCAGTTCTTACGGAAAACTTGTTTTAGACTTCCAGAGATTTGAAACTGATGAAGACAGACAGCTAATGCTACCCTGTAGTGCTTTAAAGAAAAACATTTAAATGTCTTGGAATGGCCTAGTCAAAGCCCAGTGCAATTGAAAATCTGTCGCATGACTTGGAAGATTGCTGTACATTAACGCAACCCATCTGACTTGAAGGAGTTGGAGCAGTTTTGCCTTGAGGAATAAGAAAAAATCCCAGTGGCTAGATGTGCTAAGCTAATAGAGACATTCCCTAAGAGACTTGAATCTGTACTTGCAGCAAAAGATGGCTCTGCAAATTATTGACTTTGGGGGGTGGATACCTACGCACACTCACGATATCTGTTATTCTGTCTTAATTATTATTTGTGTCAAAATCAAAAATCCTTTGCAACTTCAAAATGGTAAGCATGTTGTGTAAATCAAATGATGCTAACACCCCAAAAATCCATTATAATTTCAGGTTGTAAATGAAACAAAACAGAACAAACACAGAGGGAGGGGGATGTCCACTTTCACAAGGCACTGTATGCTTAATGCAGATGTGTGTACAAACTGAAGCAGCCTAAGAGAAAACAGACTTAACCTTTAATTATAAACAACTGCTTTATGAAAATTCTGATATATGTCAAATGTAATTTAATACCTTTCTTTGTCTTACAAGCAACAATGAATGTGAATTATCACAACGCTAACATACAGTCATCTTTACAGTCGTTACCAGTTTACCTCACTGCAACCAGTATGAAGTAGTGCTGGATGTTGCTGACATGCAATCACTGTTTCAGTTGTCCTCCTACAGCTAAGTCTATGTTCACGTATCTCAGGCAACTTACTTATGTAAACATCTTTATTATACAGTCTTTATTAAAGTTAAATGTTTTATTATGATTTGTTTTGATGACTAATATCATTATTAAACTAATTCTAACCAATTTTAATAATTTACATGTGGTGGTGTTTGAGCAGAAATGACAAGCATTTAGTTGGTCTGGGGAGCTCTAAACATTTTTCCCCATTTAAATTAATAGTATTTATGTATATGCATTACAAAATACACCTTATGAAGGGATTTTTAGGTACAGATTAGTTTTGCAAAATAGGGGATGCCTGTACAGAGAAACGTGCACTACATTGGTCAGATACATCCTGTTTGAGGTTTACTGAGATGCTGTTCATTTCTGTTTCGCAAATGGAACAATTGAATTACTTCATGGAAATTTTTGGATCATTGGGTGTGTGGAAATGTGTAGGGTGAAGATACAGTTAATAAAAATTGTGTTTATTTTACAGCCTGCTGACTTGAAGAAAAGAATAGAGTCACTAATTGACAGGGACTATATGGAGCGAGACAAAGAAAATCCCAATCAATATAATTATGTGGCATAAAAAGTCGCATTGCATTGGCTGCTCTGAGCACTTCGTCTCATATCCAGACCTTCAGTGGATGTTCCTCTTGCACAGCTGAATCCAGCAACTAACAGCTGATTGAAGTGACCTCATGGAAGAAGAGCTTAACTGTAAGATGTACCCTTGACTGCTTGCCCATGAACTGAATAATGTACACTTTCATGAAAGCTAATAATTGTGAGTCAAAGTTGCCTCTAAAACAAGCAAGCAAAACCAAGGGGGTCTGGCTTAAATAATTATGTTGAATTCTTATTTTAATACAGTTTTGTTTATTTTATTTATTTTTTTCTGATCTCCCACATTTTTTGATTTACAAGACAGGTGGGTCTTATAAGAGGGCTGTTCAGATTTGTGTGCATATATATATATATATATATATATATATATATATATATAATTTATGTATGTATGTGTATGAAGTCCTGCACACCCACCTGATATAATGGAAAGCCAAACAAGGAAAGATTTGAGCTACTGGTCATTTTATTTTGTGTCCAGAACTATTATGTTATTTCTCCTTGGAATTCATCCCCAACTAGAAACAAAGTAGGAAGCGGCCTCATTTACAAATAATCCTCGTAGATTTCAATGAGCTGAAAGAATTAATTTAGTACATTATTCAATGTTCTAATTAGTCTGCTTAAGTCCTAAGCAAAAACTGGATTTTTCCAAATTGAAACTTTTGTTAGAATGTGCCAATTTTTTTTTTTTTTTTTTTTTTTTAAACAATAATCCTACTTTTTTTGTTTGTTTGATGCTGCTAAACACTATAAAGGCTGTGTACAATGATACTGGAAGCTCATTGTTGGGATATGAATAACCATTTAAAAATGTGTCGCTTGCAAAAAAAAAAAAAAAGGTTTTTAAAAGGACAGTGAACTAGTTTCATAGAAGTAAGATGGCACAATAATGTAAAGTGCAGCTTTGAACAGCACTACAGAATTCTCATCTTACTGCCTATCCTGTTTTACCACATCTTTTTATTTATTATATCTAGCCAATATTTACAATGGTATCGAAGTTGAGTAAGGTAATACATGCAACTGCAGACTATGGAAAGCCATGTTGTAACTGGTGTTTCAAGTTTAAATTCCCTATAAACCACCATGCTACTATCGTAGCTTTTCAAAAGAAAGCTGTTGAAGACATATGAATTGTAAGCTGCAGTTTTCTCACTGTAGAAGTGCACTTTGATGTTGGAAACTGTTTTCTCGCACTATATAGACCTGAAAAGCATTCCAAAAAATACATTCTTTTCTTTTCATGATGTTATCCCTTCAAGTGATATCTTCCAGTACTTTCAAGTCAGTTTACAGTTTTAACAGTTTTACATTGTGCTTCATAGAAATGACTGACTGCCTCTCCCCTACCTTGTTTAATTTCCATACGATGTCTTGTATATTTTTGAAAATACTAAAGTCAGTACTAAATGATATGTTTATGCTTTGCCTACATCTTCAACACATTTTGTAATTTTTGGAAAGCTTTTTGAATTTCAAAGTGAGGGGTATCCTTACAGAATTGTTTTCAAGTTCAATTTTCATACTTTATACAGTGAATAGTAGTAATAATCAGTACTACTTTCACATTAGCGTTCTAATTATAAAGGTGTTTGGAAAGGTCCATAACAAAGGGCCATGTTACATATTCTCTGAGTAACACATTGTAGTTTTCTGTAAAATAATATGCAAATAACCATATTTTGTGTGCAACAAAATGCAGTTTTAAGGTAACATTTGTCTTCTCACTGTAAAAATAAAACAAGTTATTTTGTGTCTCAGTGTATAATTTTTTAAAATTTACTGCTTTTTGACTGTAATAAATCTATACTTCAGAAAGGCACTGTATAAATAAATGTATTAATATTACTTAAGAGCAGATTAACCCCATTTTGCAACTGTTTGATTGTGTTTAATTAGCATACAAAAGCTGCCATCAAACAGGTACAGTTTAAAATTCTTTCAGTACGTGGACAAAACTGTTTTTGAGGCCTTCTGACTTTCAGTAGTGTATGAATAAATGCTGTTTCACCAGCAAGGAGCTCCTTTAATGTCCTGTTCCATAAACACTATTTGTTAGTAAAATGTTAATTTATTTTTAATTAAGTTTCTGTCTTTCACCCTGAGAAAATAGAATTTAAAATTATATTCCTTTCTCTCTCTCATCCTTGTATTAGAGAATATTATTTTAATGAAATGTGAAGTTCAAATACACTATACACCCTTAAATAAATAAATTATAAATCCTTAAATATTTTTTTTACCTGTATGTAAAGGTACTAAAGTAAGATTTACAGAGTGACTGCAAAGGATAGATGAAGTGTCTGTACAGTGGTATAAAAGGGTTCAATATTCCGTCATACCAGCAAAGCAGGTGGAGAAGGCAGCTGCTCATTTAGCAGACTTGTATTTGAGTACTTTGGAAAGCTTGCTTGCAGAATACGGTGACAAATTGTTTTATCTGTTGTATATGCTTTAACCCTGAGATGATTTTTCAGATAGTTCTTAAAGTCCAGGAATAGTGCCAAAATATTCTGTGTAATTCTAACAACTAATTCTGCAAGCATTCTTTTCATTGCTACTGGCATAACTGCTTGTTTAAACTGAATGTAGAATGTCTAATATAAAAGCCAATAGAGCAATTCAGAAGAGTTGTGCCAAGGCTTAAAAATAAACTGCAAAACTTGCTAAATAGAGGGCAAAGAGACATCAAGCATGCCAATCTTAATGTTTTTTTTTTTTTTTTTGCTCTTTTTGCATTCTTTTATTAGTGCATCTGAAGAGGATTACTATGCTTTTATTTTACAATAGTTGTGCATATTGAACTTCTCCCCACAAGTAACCATCTCTCCCACAACTAGTTTTCCATAAAGTGGTGAGCACTGGAACGGGTATATAGCAGCCCTCCAATCTCAAGGGAACATCTTACCTGCAACTTTGGATAGTTCAGCTGTCCCTCTCACTCTTCTGTTTCTGCAGGGCTGCATATTAAAAAATTGCATAAAAAATGTGAAAAAATGAGCATGTAAATCAAACCACATGTTTCATAAAAGCATAAAAAAGTTTTTAATATTTCATAAAGACTGGGTGAAAAGCAAATGTTATATAATGTAAATATATGTTCCCTTCAAAAAGAGTGAGTCTGTATTCTACTTTTTTGTGTCAATAAATGCTAAACACTAAAAGTGCTGTCTTTGATCATTGTGATTTTTTTTTTTTTTTTGTTGTTATCTGGACTAAACTAAAAAATACTTGACTTAATAATAGAAGTTTTTGGATAAAACATAAACTAAATTTTAAATGTTGCTGCCACAGAAGCCAGTGTTGTAGCATCTTTAGTGACATCCTATAACTAGCAATACTGAGATGTAAATGGGGTGTTTTTAGGAAAAAATATTTTGGAAGCTTTCAAGATATGTCATTGTAAAAAAAAATAAAAAAAGCATATTTTTTAAACTGAAAGAGGTAGAGATTCTGTGCTTGGTACTTCCATGGCTTTAGGTTGTTATTACAGCCAATTTTATAAGTACATGTGCATTTTGCTGTAATCCTAACTGTTTACGTTTCACTTGCTGTTTTCAACCGTTTTTTTATAGTTTACTCTCCTAATTGTATCTAAAGGCTCATTATTAGCAGTGGGCAGTGCAGACACAAGTGCAAACAAAATTGTGTTCCATATGTAAGAACAAAAAAAAAAAGTAAACTTGCATCTTATGTTAGAAACATTTAAGTCTTTCTGGCAGACCACAACTACAAGGACATTGGGCTACACGGCATTATCCAAGTATAACTCGAGGGAGGTTTGTCGCACAATTCTGAGGGCAGTTTTGAAATACAGTATGGTATTGGTTTCCTTTATAACAAGAAGTACATGGCACTGTTGAAGAAACTCTAAAGAAGTGTTTCCAAATCTCTGCTTAAGCAAATAGCAATTGAGGGTTGATGTGGTCGGTGTTAGCTGTGCATCCCAAAGATGTGCATGTCAAGTAATTGGTGACTGATCTGTCCTGGTGTACACAAACATACCATGTAATGCAGCTTTTGCCCTGTTCCAGGTTGCACAGATACTTCCTGCATAGGCTCTAGCTCCCCATGACTGTACTGAGTTTGGAGAATGGATGGATGGATGGTAATAAGAATATGGGGTTGCAGTTTGACATTGAATAAGGGTACAGTTTGGAGAAATGTTAGGAAATGCATCAACAAGAGAACTGTAAAGAACAACTTGCCAAATAGTGTAACTTTAAAGTAACTCTCTAAGAAATGTTGAAATCTGAAATGCTGGCATAATAATAAGTAACTGACAAAAGTAATTTCCATTCATCCATTTTCCAACCCGCTGAATCCAAACACAGGGTCACGGGGGGGTCTGCTGGAGCCAATCCCAGCCAACACAGGGCACAAGGCAGGAATCCAATCCCGGGCAGGGTACAAAAGTAATTTTCTAAATATATTCTCCAGTACCTTTTGATCTTTATGTAACTATATGAATTGTTCTGTGTTGTAAAAGTGTGGAATGTTAAAATGTCTGTCAGTTAAAGCTGAAACGTTTTAGGATAGAATAGACTGAAGAACAGTAACTTTTTGTCATCCTGTGACCAATTTCTGGTGAGGGAAGAATGGAGCATGAGATCAACAGGCAGATCAGTGCGGCATCCACAGTGATGCGAGCTCTGCATCGGTCTGTTGTGGTGAAAAAGGAGCTGAGCCGTAAGGCAAAGCTCTCAATTTACCAGTCGATCTACGTTCCTACCCTCACCTATGGTCATGAGCTATGGGTAGTGACCGAAAGAACGAGATCGCAAATACAAGCGGCTGAAATGAGTTTCCTTCGCAGGGTGTCTGGGCTTTCCCTTAAAGATAGGGTGAGAAACTCAGTCATCCGGGAGGGGCTCAGAGTAGGACCACTGCTCCTCCGCATCGAGAGGAGTCAGATAAGGTGGCTCGGGCATCTGATCAGAATGCCTCCTGGACGCCTCCCTGGTGAGGTGTTCCGGGCACGCCCAACTGGGAGGAGGCCCCGGGTAAGACCCAGGACACGCTGGAGGGACTATGTCTCCCGGCTGGCCTGGGAACGCCTTGGGATTCTCCCGGAAGAGCTAGAAGAAGTGGCCGGGGAGAGGGAAGTCTGGGCATCTCTGCTCAAGCTGCTGCCCCTGCAACCCGACCTCGGATAAGCGGAAGAGTATGGATGGATGGATGGATGATTTAGGTTGTAGGTGTTGAAGAGGTGATGGTAGGCACTTGTGTGACAGACTACAATGACAAAGGAAGGCAGACATTTGGAGGTGCTTCTATACCCAGCTCACCTTGACTTTGAATTTTTTTTTTTTTTTTTTTACTTTTAATCTATCCACTCAACAGATAAGAAAGCACATCTTGCAGTGGTTGTAATGGAGAAAAACTCCATTCTTACTTGGGAGAAAACACTAAGAGTTTCTGGATGAGCAATCAGAACAAGACTTGTTTTACATAGAACACAAAGCCAACTCAGTTCAGAGTATTGAGTGGAGTTGGTCCAGTGGAACCTTGTATTTATTACAGTTCTTATCACAAGATTACCGCACTCTGCATATTTCTTACACCACCAATATTTTCACGTGCTTAATAGGCATTAATAATTTTGTAATGGACAAAATTGCTTTCTACCTGCCACCATTATGTAAACCCAAGAGGCATGTTCACCAACTGGCTACGTCTTACTGTAATTAACTATCATATTGTTAACCTTTGGTTTGTAAATATTGGTGGTATCTCTGATTGCTTAGAGAATAAGTACATGCATAAGCTTTTAATATTTAACTTGTATAACTCTTAAACTTTACCTAAAGCCATTGGTTATAATATGTATACATATGATTTCTCTATACCATTTGTATCTAGTGTATTGAATGTGTAATTTGCACTTGTCACAATGATACCAAACAAGTTAAGTCAAGTTGGCGAGCATGCACTGGTACAGTGCATTGCCGCACCCGCTACACAACGAAATAATTTGGGATCCCGGTTTGCATCCCCCCAGGCAGACATGCGGTCCAGTCCCACCCTCTAGAAATGACCCTCTATTTGCTGCAGCCAGGTGTTACATGGGCGACCCCTTGGCCTGGTCTAGCCACTCAGGTCCCCAGCAATGAAGATCTTACAAGCCGGATCACCCTCAGGGAAACGCACCACATGGTCGTAGTGCCGTAACTAACACTCCCTCACAATGCAGGTAATGTGCCTCATTCGGGACTCCATGAATAACCGCTCATTTGACACAAAGTCAAACCAGCAGTACCCAAGGATTTTTTGGAGAGACACAGTACCAAAGGAGTCCAGTTTTCGTCTCGGGTCACTGGATAGCATCCATGTCTAGCAACCATATAGCAAGACAGGAAGCACCAGGACTTGGACCTTCATCCTTTTGCATAGATATCAGAAACACCACACACACCACTTTCCAGCGATCTGATGACCCCTCCATGCTCTCCTAATCCATCTACTGACTTCCTAGGAAGAGTCACCAGAGACATGAATATCATTGCCAAGGTAAGTAAACTTCTCAACAAGGTCGACACTCTCTCCACAGACAGACACACACACTGCTAATGGCTGTGCCCAAGAGGTCATTAAAGGCCTGGATCTTGGTTTTTATCCAGGACACTCGGACTCCTCGCTCAGTCTCTCCAGCGCCCTGATCAGAGCCTCCATTGACTCTGCAAAGATCACAGCAGCGTCAGCAAAGTCAAAATCTGAGAATCTTTCTTCACCAACAGATGCCCCACAGCCGCTGGACCCTACGACCTTGTTCAACACCCAGTCCATACAAGCATTGAACAGAGTAGGAGCAAGAACACACCCCTGATGAACCCCAGAATCAACTGGGAAAAACGCAGAGGTTCGGCCTCCATTCTGCACAGCACTCACAGTACCAGTGTACAGGCCAGCCATGATATCCAGCAACCTCAAGGGGATCCCGCGAACCCTCAGGATGTCCCACAGGGCAGCTCAATCAACTGAGTCAAACGCTTTGTGAAAATCGACAAAGGCTGCAAAATTATTTTGCCGATATTCAAGTTTGTGCGAATACCCTCCGTGCCAGGATGCGGTCGATGGTAGACTTCTTAGGTGTTAAACCAGACTGTTCCAGTCGCTGGTAGGTGAGCAAGTGATCACAGATCCTATTGAGGATGACCCTAGCAAGGACCTTACCCGGTACCGAGAGCAGTGTAATCCCCCTGTAGTTGCTGCAATCCAGGCGATCACCCTTCCCTTTCCAGATAGGGAAGACAAGTCCCATTTTCCAGTCAGTTATGGTGATGCCAGTCTCCCAAATGGAAGCAAAGATTGCTTGCAATGCCAGGAGGACAACCTTACCAGCAGCCTGGAGAAGTTCACCCAGGATACCACAGATCCCTGCAGCCTTTCCCCTCCTCAGCTGATTCACCACCTGTGCAATCTCAGTGAGATTGGGTGGTTCACAGCTAATTGGAGGATCAGCTTTAAAAACCGTGGACCCAGAGATATCCAACGTTCTAGCTGGAGGATCAGCTTTGAACAAACTGTAAGACTTAATTTATACAATGTGCCATTTTATCCAAAGAAATTTGAAATATGTAAGTGTAAAGTACAATTAGCCCATTTCATTGTTTACACTGGCAACCTTGTATAAAGTCAAATGCTTTACAAGGTCATCATGGACACCCTGTCTTAAAGACTGTCAAATTATAAAAAGAGGATACTGTAAATGAAATACAGTACTTGGCACATTAAAGAAAGTTTACAAAATTCTCTTTAGAATGAGCTGATTCAATTATGGGATTGTTCTACAATGAAATGGATAACTTCTGTATTATATATTTCATCAGAATGCAGCAACTGACAGAATTGCAACAGTGTTGTGTCATTTCCCAAAATGATGAATACATTTGTACACGTGAAATAGTTTAATTTTACGTAAACGTTCATGTTCCCCTTAACTCATTTCAATTTCCTTTGGTCGTTAACACTGTTGCCTTACAGGAGACTAACTTCTAATCAGTTGACTTTGGTAAAGTTAAATACCACTACCACTGCTTTATCTATTTTAGGTTAATTGGTCTTTATATTGGTATCTACTTATGTTTTCTGTTATATGGATTCTGAAAGCTACTGCTAGATAAAAAATAGTAGGGTGGTGGTCTTTATTGCTGATTTATTTCTGGCTTGTTACAGCTTTCTTGGCTACATTTAATCTTGGGTGAAAAGGGGAGTCTGGCTTTAGCACGTTTGGGGAGTGAAGGGTGCTTGGGTGCAGGTAGGCAGCCAATTGGCCTAGACCAGCTTAACTTTATTTTTTTTCAGCATTGTTGTTAAAAATAGAAGAAACAGATGTTCCAGTTATCACCATAAATGTTTCCTAAATTACTCCTTTGGGAGTAGTCCATACACAATATTAAGTTGGTTAACCGGCTGGAGACAAAGAATACAGATATGAAGTGAGGTCATCAATAGAGTCCTTTAAGTGTCTGTCCTTGACCTACTACTTTTTTTAATTTATAAGGATGGCATAGATTCTGGTGCAGTCAGTCAACTTCGAGGGAATGCAGATACTGAGGCAGCAGCAAAAACAAATAAAAATGGCTTTGAACATCTTTAGAATTGGGCAAAGTATCGGAAAATGCAATTTAAAACAAAAAAAAC
Source organism: Polypterus bichir lapradei (assembly GCA_026402145.1). Taxonomy (NCBI): domain Eukaryota; kingdom Metazoa; phylum Chordata; class Cladistia; order Polypteriformes; family Polypteridae; genus Polypterus; species Polypterus bichir. The sequence goes on along the minus strand of JANRMT010062790.1, from coordinate 35,975,974 downwards.
ACAAGTGGCATATGTGGGGGGAAAGGAAAAGTCAATTATAACTACATTTAGAGAAGTAATTAAAAAGGAAAATCAGATGTTGGCTAATATTGGAAAAACTGTATATGTCAATTTCTGACAGGCTCAGAGAAATTAAGCTATTTATTGTTGAGGAGATAGTGTAAGGACCTAATCAAGGTCTTCAAAGTTCTCAAACCGTTGGTAAAGTAGATCCAACTGAATTATTTTGACTAAATGGTGAATCGTGTATTCAGACACCAGTGGAAATTAAGGGAAGTTAATTTACACCTGAAGCCATGAAGCACTTCTTTATCCAAAGACTTGTGGGAATCTGACACAAATTACTGTATAGTCATGTTGTGGAAGCAGAAACTTTGACATCCTTCAAGTTGTATCTGGATGAAATATTGGGACAGTTTAGCTATTAACTAAACAGATGAGATTGATGGACCAAATGGTCTACTCTATTTGAAAGAATATTTGTTTTTATGTAAAGTATGAATAAATATATGTCTGACCCCAGTAACCTTCCTATGTACCAAATGCAGCTGTAGATCCTTCTACTTTAAAGGGTCTTGGGATGGAACTGTGTAATAGAGATTGGTTTTTAAAGCACTCTTGTCTGATTTTAAATCATTTATTTTGCTGAATTGACAAGTATTAGACTTAGCACTTGAAATGAAGTTTTTTTTTTCCAACTAAGACTAATAATTAACTATTAAGTAGAGCTGTGGGTCGACAGCATATGAGAATTACTTGAGGATTAGCTACTCCAGCAAAGGTATTTCATTACAAAAAAGAGTCAATCAAAGCTCACAATTGTGATGTCCACTAAATATAAATGGTTGAAAGTGTAATACACCATTAAAAAACCTGGCATCTGCAGAGGTAGGGGCACAACCATTGATAGCATAATGCAGCATTGCTTATCAGGTGGCTCAGTTTTATGAAGTCGAGGAGAATCTACTCAAGCATTTATGAGCAGATATTGCAACATCTAACTGAGTGCAGTTTCTGTCCTGTGGTAGCTTGTAAAACTAGGCTGGTAAGATCCAAAGTGCTGGTTAACAGATACTGTAAATGTTGAAGGTGAAGAGGTAAGAGGAAAATGAATGTACAGAAAAGGAAGATGAGAGATGAACTAAATGTTGCATTGAACATGTAAGCTGTAGACGTTTGATTTAATGCAAGTCTTTTTTATCTGTCTGCTGTTTTCATCATGTTTGTGTGTGAATGCCTCCCTGCATAAACTGGAATCTGAAACAGTTTGAAATAGACTGTGAAATTCCTCAGTTCTTCTCCTATTTTAAAATCAACTTTTTGAACGCCTGCAAATGGTATTGTTATGATATAATCAAATGGTATAAATATTTAAAGTGATGGTGCACTGTGAAACATTCATTGTCTGTTGATACATTATGTAAATTGTGTAGGCCTTTTGTGGTCATCAGGCCATTGAATCTTTTTTGAGCTTGTCCCATATATCTTCTGACAAGCTGTAATCCAGACATGCCATGGGTTTTTTTTTCCCAGAAAAATGCTTTTTGTTTTAAAATTGTTTCAGTAAACCCATGTCTGCAGTCCCTTTAGATTTGCCTCCTGTAGTCTTTTTGACTTGTGCCGTTTTCATCTAATTATCTCATTTTAGAGGTATGTCATGTTTTGTACATATTTAAAATTGTACAATTCTTTCTCTTTTGGCTTAGTAAACTTTCCAGTACCCCTTATTGTTGACTTTCCTCAATGTGCCTTTTCAGGGTTCTTTTTCCCCCATATACAGTTTTAGTTAAGATCTGGGTGGTCCATTATATGAGTTCCTAGAGGTAGGTATGGTTATCCCATACTCGTTAGAGCCATCTTTAATGTACACAGGTTGATTTTAAATTTTTTGTATCTAAATTTTACAAAGACAGCTACTACACCAGCAGCATATTTTGGTCTGTCAAATCCCAAGGATAAGTATCCTGGAATTGGTCATTTTCTGGTGTTTTTTTTTTTTTAATTTGTTGTTATTTAAAATGTTCTGTACTGTTTTGTGGGTTCAATGGTGCTACAGTGGTTAGCACTGCTTCTTCATGGATCCATCATCCTAGATTCAAACCTCCTGCCCAGTCACTGCCTGTGTGGCGTCTGCCAGCCTCTGTCTGCATGGGGATTTTATTTTATTTTTTTATCTACATGCTCTAGCTTTCCTTCCACGTCCCAAAGATAACCCATTATTTGAAAGGGAAACTTTTTCAATTGGCCCATGTGGGTATGTGTACAATGGACTGGCACTCGGTCTAGGATTGGTTCCTGCCTTGTTCCAAGTGCTGCAAGGACAGACTACAGACTCCTGCAACAGTGAATTGAATTAAGCTGGATCTGTAATATTATGTTATAAACAGTTTTCTTTTTGGTTTTACATTATACTGAGTTGTTTTGATGACTGCCAAAAACTGCAGGTGAATATGTAAAAATGCAACGCCATGTGATAAGTGTCCAGGCTGGGAAAGTAACTTGTTTCTAAGCTCATACCTTTAGTTCCTACCAGTGGTGGGGAAAAAGAGCCATCTCAGAATGGAAATGTTTAACTGGTGGAGCACATCCTTTGTTTTACAGTATATGAATGTCTACGTTATCTATGCATGGAAGCTCAGGTGCTTCTTAATGTTAATACTTGATAAAGCTAGAGAAAATTCTAGTCCCATTCTATTTAAATGGTTATTTAAATAGGAGCTTTTGTTCTGTGTAGACAGTGAAATATTTTACTTTCACATACAGTACCTATACAAAGTACTCACCACTTTTTAAATTTTCATTTTGTAATTATGCAACATTGACTTTGGCTTTTTTGTCACAGATAAACAAAAAAGGCCTTTAATGTCAAAATGAAAATAGATCCCTTTAAAGTGGTCTAAATTAATTACAAATATAAAATAACTGATCACACAAGTGTTCAAACCCTAAGTCAGTATGTAGTAGATGTACCTTTGTCAGCCATGATGGGCTTGAGTTCAATGTTGACTATATTTGTAAAACGACAAAACATCTGCTGTCCGGTGGCCACAAGAACACTGCAATGCCTGATGAACAAAGACAGTAAGAAACACAAAGAAACAAACATGTGAGGGGTCAAATGTCCAATAAGTAAAGGCAACAAGACGAACAAAGAAAGAGGGATGTAAGGGCTAGCATATCAGGTGAAAAAAGGTTCCTAAATGTACACTGTGATCAAAACAGAGGGACTTACCGTTGTGCCTGTTGTAATAAATGGGTGTTTTGCTGTGACAGTATAGCAATAAAACGCAAAACCTTTCACGGAATGAATACTTTTTAGAGGCACTTTAGATCAAAATAATAATACTATTGGCTCTATATTTTGATGGAATGGTTTCCTTTCCAGGGCTTATTCTTACCTACGCAGTACTGTTTGGATAGGCTTTGGATCCTCGCCACTTCACAGTTTTATTAAACCACTTAGAATATAATGAATGGATTGATTTTAATACTTTATTCTTTCGTATAACATGCAAACTATAACTAGATTGTTACCAAACAAGCAAGTGAGTTGCTTTATTTCAGCTACAATAATACTAGTAATTTTTATTCTTACATACATAACATGAACTTTGTTCTGTTCTGTGTATTGTGTTGTGTTGACCCCCTTCTTTTTGACACCCACTGCATGCCCAACCTACCTGGAAAGGGGTCTCTTTTTTTTCCAAGGTTTCTTCCATTTTTTTTTTCCTACAAGGTTTTTTTTTTTGGATGTTTTTCCTTGTCTTCTTAGAGAGTCACGGTTTGGGGGATGTCAAGAGGCAGGGAATGTTAAAGCCCATTGTGGCACTTCTTGTGTGATTTTGGGCTATACAAAAATAAATTGTATTGTATTGTATGAAGTTGTAAATCCTTGACATCGATTGTACTGTGAGGGGGCAGGCCCTGCAGTAGAGTGCCATCTCATCCCGGGTTGGTTGATTTCTTCTGTTGGCTGCTGCCAGAGTAGAATCTAGGCCTCCAGTGACTCTTAACTGGAATTAATGGGTTTGGTGGCTACTCATTTCGAAATTTCATATTGCTTTACTTTTTAAGTGGGTATGCAAAAATTACGTAGGGCAACAAAAACAACATTAATGCTATCATGGTTCTTTTATCCCAAAATATTGTATGGCAAGGTACGGAAAAAGGTAAAATTAAATTACAGATGAAGCAAATAAAAAGATATCATTTGAATCAAGCTTTAATAATCACCAATTGTACCAATCAGGTTAGCAAATTAACAAAAAAGTAAACTTTTTCTCACAAAGCTTGAACAAAACCTTGTTTTTGAGATTTAAGAAATGCTTTGCAATAAATAAGGCAACTGAGTGAATATTTATCATTATGCATGTGAAATAAAGTTAATTCATGTGTACTGTAAACAGCAGTAAAGTTCAATCATTATGCAATGTATCGCTGTAGTATGTTTGTTTAATAGGCTTTGCACTGATATACAACCTGCTTGTGAATTATTAGTAATTCATATTCAATACATATGTATGTGTGTGTATTTATGCATGCACTACTCAGGCTGATTATTATCATGTTACACTGATTACACTGCTTGATTTTCCTTTTCAATTATATATTCTTGGTTTTTGTTTGGACTACAGTGTTGTGTCTGTGAGGAAGTATTTCCTGAGTCCTTCCTGGAGAAATGCTGAGAAAGTTCTTTGTTCCCAGAGATTTTGTAGCAAAAGGGGTCAGAGCTCCTAGTTAAACACTGATTGGTTTACTACACCAAAATAGTATAAACAGTAAAAACCAACAGATAATCTTAGATAAATTATCTCAAATAATTTTAATGATGTTTACAGGAATAATGTGTCAAGTCACACAGTGCATCAAATCCTACTGCATATGGGACCACACAACTACGGGCCAGTCAAAGTGTCCATGCTAACCCCTAAACATCATTGAAAATACCCATAATGGTCACTCAATTGTTGGAACTGGACCTTTGATCAATGGAAAACGTTTGGCAAGTCCGATTAATACAGATTTTTGTTGTATTATGTGGGCAGCCCAGTACGTGTCCATTGTTTACCTGGAGAAGAGATGGCACCATGATGTACTGTGGGAAGAACACAAGTCAATGGGAGGAGTGTGATGCTTTGAGCATCCCTAGATTCAGCCATTCACGTTTACATTAATTTGACATGTAACATGCACCTAACCATCCTTGCAGGCCTGGAACAACCCTCTCTTGGCAATGGCATTTCCAGATGGAATTGGCATCTATCAGCAGAATAATGCACACTGCCATACTGCATAAATTGTTCAGGAATGGTTTGAGGAACATGATGAAGAGTTCAAGGTGTTGCCCTGACCTCCAAATTCCACATGTCTCAATCCAATTGAGCTTGTATGGGACATGTAGAAACTACAAGTCTGATATGCGGCAGCTGCACCTAACAACTTATAGAAGTTAAGAGGATCTGCTGCTAACATCTAGGTGCCAGATACCACAGGACACCCTCAAAGGTCTTGCTTGGGTGGGTCAGAGCAATTTTGTGGCACATGGAGGAGTTAACAGCATATTAGGTAGGTTGTCATACAGTTTTGGCTGATCTATGTATATATTTATAGGGAAATTATTGTGATTGGGTGAAAATTTCAACTTATTCATCCCAGAACATGATTTGACCACTTTATGTTTATGTGTCAGAATGCAAGTTTGTGAACAAATTAACTCAGAAAACAAATCACAAAATCTGAATAACTCCTGGCCCAGTTATTAGCAATGCAAATGCTAGAAGCAGATTGTTGTTGAGAAAAATCACTCCTGTAAATGTTGCTCTAAAGAAATAGGTTTACACATTCTCTGCACATTTGTGTCCCAAGTATAGCACAAGTGGGGAAGCAACAAGCGACACCAAGTCTGCAGCTTGAAATCCTATGCAGCATATCTAAATGGCTGCTAGATTACAATCATGGTGAAATTAGCACCTTTTATGATCTTCAGTATATCACTCCTTCATAGTTAATTTAGCAAGCCATGTAAATTAGTCTTGTAGAAATTTACTGTACTTTTAACTATTGTACAAATATTGTCTGGGGCAGCCTAGCTATTAGCTATATAAATTAGAATGGTCTCTTCTCATTTGTCAGATTTCTTATATTTGTCCAAAATTCAGCCCAATTAAAAATGTTGAATTGTTTTTAGTAAGATATGGTTCTTCAAGTTCATTGTGGATGGTTGGGATATCTCACAGCTAAAGACTTCAGGTCCCTGTGTGGACACTTGCATGTTCTCCCTGTGCACATTTGTCTTCTTCCCTTTCCCATTCCAAGTACATACTTGTTGGGTTGATTTTGATTTGAACTGTACTGGTGGGTGTATATGAGCATACTTCACAGGACACTGGCATCTTATTTAGGGCTGGTGGGATATGTTTTGGAATCACATGACTTGGCATAGGAATAAGCCGACTTGGAGAATAAATATATTCATTTATATTGCTAATTGTGGGGAAATTGTGTCCTTTTTATGTTGTAGCTTACACCATCTCAATGCATATTATATTGTATGTACAGATACTATGGTAGTTTCCTTTAACATGCCATTTACCTTTGTCCTCCTCCTTGTAATTTCTATTAATTATTGTTAGAAATGAATTTGTAAAGACTAGAAAATGTATCAAATGTCAGCTTATTTTTCCCTGATTAGCTGTGCCTTAGTTCATTAAAGTCAGTTGGTAGAACTAGTCAGAAAGAAGCAATGCTGATTTGTTAATGAAGCCCCTAATGTCATTTCATATTTTTGACTGTTCTTCAACATTTCAAGGTTAAACTTTTACAAGAAAATGTGACTGCAACTGCTTTACAAGGAGCTGACAGCATAAACCTAAGATAATGTAAGAAGGAGGGTGGGAACTTGAAAAACTTAGTGATTTGTTGGCACACATCCTGTGGATTTCATGCAGTCTGTTATGTAAAATTGAGTGCACTAACAAAAAGACAAGTGAAGTTTTATCACTCTTAGGTTTACTTATCAAAAAGCCTGCTTTTGTTAAATCTTTGATATTTCGCAAAGCAATGTGGATATAAAAGGTGTATGATAACTTAATGCCGTTTAGGGTCACTGAGAAGGGAGTCTAACCCTGCAACATCAACTGCAAGATAGGAAATTACTATATTCTGCCTATATATTAAATAAGACTACTGTTAAACCCTTCAGTTATTCTATGATCCGTTCTTACTATTGATTATTGATCCGCATAGTACAAATATGACTGGCCAGTATTATCATGGAAGAATTTGAACAATTCTATCTTTTCTTGAAAGTTACTTATTAACAATGCTTTCAGAGTCCCAATTAACTTTGACATCCAAGCTGTCCGGATCAAGGGCACTGAGTATACTAAGTTATGCGTCACTGATGATAGTACTGTGGGAGTATACTCTCTTATGCTCTCCTTCCCTCTCTGATATATACGAGAGGCGTGGGTACCCTTCACATACCCTAATAGCCAATAGATAAACAAAGGCAGGCAAACTTTATTGCCTTTTCTTCCTTATTGCCACTCTTTCTAGATTGTGTCTGCACCCCTGCAGAAAAGACTTCCTAGTGAGCCTCATCAACAAGGGAGTCTGAGCAGAACCAACTTGTAGCTGCCCCTTATTGCCCGACACCCGACTGACCCATACTTCCCCTGGAGGCCTAGACCGTGCAGTGATTTCAGAGAACTTATACAGTACATGCTCAATTCAGTGGCTTATCTGGATGACAGGATAGATGAAGGTTCACAAAAATAATTAAAAAAACAATAATAATCCTCTAAAGAGCAGTATGGGCAGAGTGCAAAGCAGACTCTTTTTTCTTAGGAGGCTGTGTTCCTTAATTGTGGGTAATGACAACCTTTAAATATTCTAAAATTCTATGATGGCCAGTGTGATTTTCTTTACTATGATGTGCTACACTGATAACATCACTTCAAGAGAGGCCCACTGAATCAAAAAGCTAATTAAAAGGGCAAGTTCAGTTATGGGACACACTCTGGACCACCTGGAGATTGTAGCAAAGAAGAGGATTAAAAAAAAAAAAACTAGTGTCATTATGAACAAAGCGGCACATTCTCTCTCTGACATGCTAACACTGAGGACTTTCAGCCAACAAATTATTCAGCAGATCTGTGTCAACAAACACTAGTGGGGCTCCATCATACAAAAAGCAATACATCTGCATAATCCCCCACTGGGACTGTGACAGCCAAATCAGACGTTTTTCATTCTTTTTAGTCATTCTTTCATATGTTGAGACCATAGTGTGTGTGTGGTTGTCTGTACAGTATTTATTTATTTAACATGCTTCTGTAAAAAGCCAAAAATCTCCTGGAGACAAATAAGGTTCTCTTTATCTACAGTATCTATCTATTGACCCTGAGGTTCAGCAGGTATTTTCCGTCTTTATATTGTATGGGAATTCCATCTCTCAAGTTGAATTTCAGTTCAAATCAAGTTTAGAGGTATGTCAATACTGCATATTTTGTATTATCAAAAAATTGATAATTAAGTAATAATAATTATGCATAGATGAGAGCAACTAAAAAAGTAGCATAACAACATGGTCTCCCTGGATAACAGTAAGTGCATTTACACTATAAAACTAGATCCAGATTGTAGTGCACATACGCATGAGTTTAATCAAGATGTTCTTCTCACGAGGTGATCAGTCTGATGTGTTGTACTAAATCATGCCATAATGCATTACACCCAAAAACTCCCATTATTCAACTTATTAAAATATCTGGACCAGTGAGTTTGAAAAAACAAGCTGCCATTTGAAGAGCATTTTGTGAGTCTTGTGCTCCTCACCCTCTAATAGCTATCTGGCCAATCATTATGCTGTTGAAATCCATCCATCCATCCATTATCCAGCCCGCTATATCCTAACTACAGGGTCACGGGGGTCTGCTGGAGCCAATCCCAGCCAACACAGGGCGCAAGGCAGGAAACAAACCCCGGGCAGGGCGCCAACCCACAGCATCCATCCATTTTCTTAATCCGCTTATCCAGGGCACAGTTGTGTGGGAGCTGGTAACTATCCCAGCAGGCATAGGGCACAAGACAGGGACAATACCTGGAAATGTCCTGCCAGGGATACTACCAAAGCTATCTTTAGAAGTGACCAGGAGAAAACATGCAGTCAAAAACAAAAATAAGGTTGAAACTGGGAAGTCACAAGATTAGTAAGCAAAACCAAAAGTCAAAAAATACAGGCATGAATTGAAACCAAAAATACAAAAATAAAGGTTTTAGTTTTCAAAGACAAAGACAAAAAGGGATTTAGAATATATCAACTCAGATAAGAAACTGACCTTCCTGAGTGACTTTTTTTAACATTGCTGGTTGAAAGATCAAAGGTCTTGACCTTTGAGGGTAAGTCCTAAGAAATGCAGTAGGGACCCTAGCAACTGAAACACAAATGGTACTGACCATAGGTACAAAAGATGGTGGTGATAATGGTAGAAATACAATTCACAAAAATAAATTAAAAAAAGAAACAAACTAATTAAAGAAACATATTCTAAAACCTGAAAAAAAACACACAGAGTGTCTGAACACTTGAAAGACCAAGGTGAAATCAGAAAGAAAATTAAAAAATGTCATACAACAGGACGGGGTGCCAGTCCATCACAGGGTGAAGACACACAAACACACACGTGCACAAAAATCAAATGCAAGGTTGTTCGCAGTTGCTATCAACAACATGGAGGCATTCATTGAAAAGAATAACAAACAGCAACAACAAAAATGACAATAATAATTCCACAAATTAAACAAACCAAATCAGGACACTTCCAACATGATCGTAACTATTATTCATAAAAATTACAAGGAAAATATATATATATATATAAAAACCATAAACACAACAAAACCCAGTCCTATACTAATGAGATTCTGATAAAGTATTGTGAATTTCCTTCATTTAACAACTTTTTTTCGTCAGTCCCTGGAAAAATGCCACATGGACATTTCATACTCACCTACTTCTCCTCTAAAAGACAGTAACTATTCAAACAAATGTTTTATTGACATCAAATTTTAATTAATTCTGTACTGTGCCTAGTCAGTTTGTTGCAATTCTGGGGGAATACTGCTAAGAATTTAATGTATGAAACATTTACTTATTTCTGTTTAAATACTGCATATTGCTATTTATTCCTGGGTCTGGGGATGTCAGGTTATTGTGCACAACTTTATTTATGAGCTTATGGTCACCTGAAATAGGAACAGGTGGCAAGGAGGATAAGCAGAAGAAAGTCTCTTCTATTGAGCTTATTCTGATGCTCAATTCACCTGACATACAGCAATCTGTGGTTATGATACTTGGTGGTTGTATTTCTGTAATTTCATTTTTCACTGATCATTTAAGCCTAGATGTTATTTTAAATATAGTCTGGCATTTATAGTGCCAATTGATTGCTGTGGGCAGTGCTCAGTTATTTTATTTTTCTTATGATGCAATTCTTCGTTGTCTAATTGCTGATTTTTGCAGATCAGAGTATTACGGCACTCACCATCAACCCATCTGTTACTTGTAATGTCACATGACATGGCATAGCAACTTCTCACATTTTGGGCCCTATTCCAACATACGTGTCTGCTTTACTTTAAAAGTATGTTGACCACAGATCTCCTTAGGCAAAAACCTTTGTAGCCATTGTATTCTCAGACAAACTTAATCCAATTCAGGATTAATTTTAACGTGGCAACCCTGGGCTCAAGCCAAGAGATTCATCCTTAAATAGTAAATCAGTCCATCACAGGTCATATCTATGCACAGATCAATTCAGACTCACCAACTGACCTAATGAATTTTGGAAGGTAAGTCTATGCAAACCCCTCATAAAAACATTGAGACATGAGATCTACACTCAGGGTGCTGAAAAAGCCTTAGGGATAAAATACATTAAGACTTTCACGTAACACATCTACATGACAACATACATCTTGCACATCACTTTCTAGGGATTAATTAGAAATGTAGGGGAAGGATCAGTTTATGGCAGGAGCGCTGGTTCTACACAGTTGTACTAGCTGGAAGCCAAACGAAGCACAAGAGCTGAAAGCAATTCTGATAACAGACACCAAAGTTGTTTATTTTGTACAGTTATTCTGTGTTTGTAATTTTGTTATCGGCGTAGTAACATTATCTTTTCTGGAATATATAAATTCTGGCTCCGTCGAATCCAAAATGAAATAGCGGATTTAGGAAACTGGTTGTTATTTAACAGTTTTAGTGCATGAAAAATGACATAAATCTTTAACACAGTGCACTTCTCGAAATTTTTGCTTCTGCTGCTACTATACATGTTTTCTGGAGGGAGTCATTCTGATTAAACCAATTTTAACTTTTATTCTGAAAAAAACCCCAGCAATTTCTTTCTCTCTAAATAAATAAACTTTGACACGTGACGCCGCACGGCCCGCCTCCTCGCGATCATTCATGATTCTCGACTACTGTCATGTGATTTCATGCTCCTTTGCGCTGTAGCACTATCCACGGACTGACGATCTCCACTTTACTTTGACTGCTGCTGTGTTTTTCCTGTACACCTGCCATGAAGAGCTATAAGAACTTTCTCCTTCTCATTGTTTTGGGCTGTGGTGAGTATGGGAACGAGGAGTCAGACGTATCAAAGGAGTTGTCTTGTCTTTCAGTGCTGACGGGAAACTTTTCTTTCCTCGGCCTTGCTGCCTCGGGACTCTCCTGAGAAAGGCACCGCAGACCGTGGCGCGTTGAACGCAGTGTGTGCTCCTGGTGAGCATCGCCCTTAGTAGCACGTAAAAAGAATAAGAATACCGCTATTTACATCGTGTCTGTTTTGTTTCCAGAACCGATTCTATTTTCAGTTAGCGAAAAACGGGTTTATTTCAAGAAGTGCGACAATTGCATTTTAAAAGTGTGCTCATATCAACCAAACACGTCAAGGAAATGCTACGTAGGAATGGCCAGATTCAACCGAGCAGTGATTTATTTTGCTTGTTGTTTCAAAGTTTTTGAAGTAAGCTCGACGTTATGTTGCATGACACATTCGGTGGTAAAAAGAACTCTGGAAAGTTACTTTAATGAGGTGTCAGCATATCGGTTTGCTATCAGGAGTTATATTACGGTCTTATTGATTATTTTTTCCTTAACTATTTGTCACTTCACAGTAAGTTCTGAGCTTCTCGAAGTAAAAAAAAAAAACGATTTTCTTATAAAATAAAATTCATTACAAAGAAACGTGTGATGTCTTAGAGTGATTACACCACCGGGCTCTAGCGCGGGGTTTCAAATTGAGTTCATGGATGGCTGTAATGACCTCAGTCTTTCGCTGCGAACAATTTTATGTTCCGAAGCCTATTCTTGCTGTTAATCATACGTGATCTGTTATTTATATGGCTTTGTATTACAACGGAGGCTCCTTCAGCAACAGCAGTTGACCCTTTGGGATCTGTGTTTGACACCACAGGCCCATGCAAAGTTAACGGATGATGTCCGTCTCAATTGATTTACTACAATAAAATGGGATTTTTTAGCTGTCATTTTAATTGCATAGCTACAGTATATCTCATCTTTGTATTTAAATAAAGTTTTACAATACCGTTTTTGTGTCACTGTTAAATGTCTTAATTCTTTTATATAACAACCTGGAATAATAATAACAACCCCATATCAACTACATGTACAACTTTTTGAAGTTTTGTCAATTTTGGATTGATAGCAGGTCTGTTTGCTTGTTGTGCTAGGGATTTCATTGTTTTTATATAGCAAACTTCCCATATACAGACTTTGAATAGGCACATAGTAAAAAACAAAGTATTAAAAACATTTAGTACAGAAAAATGCTATGTACGCATTGTTTATGTGCTTTTCAAAATGTGAGTCTTAAGTTTCTAACCTTGTAGGCAAATGAAATAGTAAGCCAAGGTCAGCCAATAAAGGAGAGGATTTTTTCTTGCTTGTTGATTTGCAATACTTTGTACCTTTTTTTTTGTCTTGTCTGTAGCTTGAAATTGTGATTTCATGTTTAAAGTACACAGTGCCCCCCCGATCAAGTTTCAGAGTACAGTACATCTTCCTGTAATTATAATTATCATGTGATGATGTTTGAATATCCTGTACTTGTCAGTGTTATCTAATTGCCTTTCCTTTGTATAGATAAAACTGCAAGTTACATTTTACTTCTGGAAATGCTACTTACTTTTTTATCTTACTAAATTGTAATGAACAAAGTGTCTTTTTTAAAATATTTTTTCATGAAATACTTAAAAAGATTGATCATTATGTGCTTGGATTGAAGAATAAAGGCTTTATACACAATGCAATTAATTCTTTACACCACAAATATATGCTGACATTTTAGCAAAATTTAAGCAACATCTGAAGAAGCCGTCCAGCCATAATTTTTCTAAGAAGCTTATGCAGTTCAATATCTAGCGTAACGGAATCCATCACACTCTTACCTTTCACCTAGTGGCATTGCACCATTCACTCATCCTTATGCTGTGGTTTTAAAGGGTCTTTTACAGGATGAGTCTGATGGAGTTCATTGAAATGATCTTGTTGTGATTGTTTCATCTGAGATGCTCTGTTTTATTTAGTTGGTAGGATCTTTTATTAATTGTTCTTAGTCTGTCCATTCCCTTAAACTGTTTTTCCTTAAGTAAGTCTGTCAGGAGTACACTTCAAGAAAACATAGCCCAAAGGATTATAGAGGTACACAGGTTCCCGCCATGTCAGAACCACAGTTTTTTTTTTTTTTGTCACTATCAGATCCCTCCTAGAAATGTGACAGAAGGTGCAATCTGCTAAAGTGAGGTTTCTGTACAGGGTAATTAAACTGGCTGTCCAGGTGGTTCATCGTGTGTTGGGTGCAGCAACGTGCCTTCAGTGCATGCTTCCAACTGCTCTCCCTTCTGTATTGCTGATCTTCTCCCTTTGTCACAGAGGGAGAAAGAACCACTACAGGAGTAGAACCACTTCTCCTGTGGATCAAGAGGAGCCAGTTTAAGTGGTTTGGACTTTAAATTGGGATGCTCACTGTGCACAGATGTAAAAGTCATGACCCTAGGTAGATCCAGGATATACTGTAGGTGTTTTTCTCTTGACTAGCCTAAGAGCATCTAAGAATTCCTTGGGAGGTTTTGGAAGAAGTTGCTTAGGACCGACTGAGTAGGTTTAGCATTGGTGATCAACACAACCTTCTTGTCTGGAGCTGCATATATTCAATTTTTTCATGTCTGTTTTCCTTCATTTAGCTTTGAAACTCTCCTCCTTAGCTGCTCCATAATGCTCCTGCGATCTTTTGCCTATGCAGTTTTAACACCTGCCCTTTTTTACACTGCTCTCCTGGGGTCAGTGGTAATTCAATCTGCCACACTTTTCCAAGCTCCATGAAGCTGAAGCTCCGCTTACTGTCAGATCCCCCACCCCTGATCCTGCTGTAGTAGTACTGCAAATGGCACTAAAGATCTTAGATCTCAGCTTCAACACTCTCCAAGAACTCTTCTGAAGAGCCTACAAGTCTGTTACAGGGCTTCACAACACTCAACACTTTGCTAAGTTGGACAGTAGGTCTTTTTGTCCTGCTGCCGACACCAATGTAGCGCCGAGTGGCAGAATGGATTCTTTCTTTTTACATGGCTCTTTTAGGGGGCTCTCTATTTGTAAACTGGCCACTCCTCTTGGGAAGTTTACCAGTTATAGGCGCCCTTTCTGTTGGTGAGGGAATACCAGCTCATACAATGTCTGAGTAATCCTTGACTGATGCAACTTGTCAATGACATTACAATAGCAAGAATTGTGAATGTCATTTTTAGAACGTTAGAAAAGTACTAAAGTTAGACTAATAGAAGGCCTTTCAGCCCAACCAGGCTACTCAGTCCTATCCATCTAATTATTCCATAATAATGTCAAGTCTAGTTTTTGAAAGTCCAAAATGTCTTAGTGTCTACCATACTACTTTGTAACTTATTCCATGTGCCTATGGTGTTCTTTGTGTGAAGGAACATTTTCTAACGTTTGTGTGAAAGTTATTCTACAATTATCCAACTGTGTTTATGTATTCACAGTACTAATTTCCTTCATAATTTTAAACATTTACTGTTACCTCTTAATGTCCTTTTGTTTAAACAGTAAAGGCTTAGCTTTTCTTTCATCCCAGGATCAGCCTAGTTGCCCTTTCTTGGACTTTTTCTACTGCTCCTATGCTGTTTTTGTAGCCCGGAGATGAAAATTGTACACGTTATCTCAGATGAGGCCTCTCCAGTCACGCATTTTTAATCTTGAGCAAAAACCTCCTTTGAGGTTTCATTTCATTTTAGTTTGGTCCAATTTTTCCAGGAAACCTTTTTTAAACACCAGTAATTTTTTGTTGCTGTTTTAATATATTTATAAAATTTGATTTTTTTTTTTTTTTTTTTTTTTTTTTTTAAGGTGTCTTACAGTCTTGTGCAATGAGGGCCGAAGTTTATGATAAGAATAATAAAACATGCCTATATGCTGATATGGAACTTCAGTTCACCATTAAATATGAGACAAGTGACAAGAACATGGTAAGTAACTTTTTTAATTTATAAATTTCATCATTATGTAACCATTCTTGTTTGAAGTGTTTTGCATTTGGCCAGTTCAATGAGTCTTTTGCTGAGAAACCCTTTGTTTTTTACATGTGTGCAGAATCCTCTTAAGTTATTTTGTCAGTGACTTGAAAACTACGTGTTGGCTTTACGTAGAAGCAGGTGGGTTTGAGATAAGAAAAAAAAAAAAATGATGCAGAAGGTTTAAAATGTAATTTTTACACATTTAGAGAGTAGTTTTTATTTTAGGATTTTAAAGCATGCTATATGTTCTTTGCAATCACTTTGCTACCAGCTGTTACTTATTGGTTGAATATTAATCATTGTATTGCATGAGCACATATAAGATCACCGAATGTGTTGTGCTTAATTTAGCCTTTGGACTCAGGAAATCTAAACAAACATTAAATCACACAGGTGAGCATTACCAAATGAACATTTATACATTCTTAGAAAAGTAAGAAACCACTGACATTCTAGAGAAAATGGCTACAAGAAGTTAGTGATAGAAAATTGACTGGGGTTGTGGCTGTAAAACCACTCTTGGTGATTTAACAAACAATCTCCACAGTGTACAGCTGAATATATAACCACCTATTAATTACAGAAGAATTTTGTAGCAGAATTTATATTGGCCCATCTACAGGACAAACAGAGTTATGCACAGCAGTTTAACAAATGAGACATGAGGCAATATGATCATAAAGTGAAAGTTTTGTCAAAGGAGCAAGTTGCAGTTGAACCCAAAGCATAGCATGTCATGTGCAAAAACAGGAACATTTCGTCACATCCTAGCTGTAAACATCTGCCTCTAGCCCTGGCTTCCTCATTTTTACTGATATTACTAATGATTATAGTTAATGAATCATTTAAAATGTGTGGAGTATATTTCCACCTGTTCCTGAAGAGAATACCTTGAGACTCATTATGTAATAGAAGCATTTGCATACATAAAAGCATAAGTAGGAAATCAGAACAGTACGATAAATAAAAAATGTGGAAAATGTTATGGCATTTTGATTGCACCAATTTATTTTGAAGATGAAAATTCAGTGGATGTTTATACACTGCTCAAAAAAATTAAGAGAACACTTACTCATCACAGTCAAACACCAGTCACCTAAGCTTTTGGGATATCAGTCTGTCCAGTTAGGACGCATAAGTGATTGTTAATCAACTTTATTTCCTTTGGTCCAAACGAAAGTGACAACAGGTGCACTAGAGAGACATCAGCAAGACAACCCGCAAAAAGGGAATGGTTTTGTAAGTGGTAATCACAGAAAATTGCTCTTTCCTTATTCTTTCTGACTGACTCTACTCTAGTTTTGTGTTTGGCTAGTATTCTTGTCACTCTTGTAGCAAGTGGTGGTGCCTGCAACTGATTAAGGCTGCGCAGGTAGTCTAGCTCCTCCAAGGTGGTACATCAATACGTGCTGTTGCAAGAAGGTTTTCTGTGTCTCCCAATATGGTCTGGAGGAAATACCAGGAGACAGGCTGTTGTACTAGGAGAGCTGACAGGGTCGTAGAAAACGAACAGCAGGAGCACTGCCAAAGCCCTACAAAATGATCTCCCGTTAAGCTGCGGGTGTGCATGTTTCTGACCAAATTGTCAGAAACTGACTCCATGAGGGTGGCATGAGGGGCTGATGTCCTCTAGTGGAACCTGTGCTCACAGCCCATCACTGTGCAGCTCGATTGGCCTTTGTCAGGAATACCAGAATTTTCAGCTCCACCTTTGGCTTCATATTCTTTTCATAGGTGAGAGCAGATTCACCCTGAACATGTGACCAATGTGAAAGAGTCTGGAGACATCGCATTGAACGTTATGCAGCCTGCATCATCATCCAACATGACCGGTTTGGCATTGGGTCAGTGATGGACTGGGGGGGCATAACCTTGGAGGATTGCACAGACCTCCACATGCTAGGCAACGGTACCCTAACTGCTTTTAAGTACAGGGATGAAATCCTCAGAGCCATTGTCAGACCTTATGCTGGTTCAGTGAGCCCTGGGTTCCTGCTGGTGCAGGCCAATTTCTGGCCTCATATGGCCAAAGTGTTTAGGGAGTTTCTGGATGACTAAGGCATTGATGCTATTCACTGGCCCGAATCCAGTTGAGGACCCCTGAGAGGTTATGTATTGGTCTGGGAGAAGATCCCCCAGACACCATTCGCCATCTCATCAGGAGCATGCCGAGACATTGTCAGGCGCACCCACTGGCACGTGGGAGCTATACACACTTCTGAGTCAAATTATAAGTTGCTGTGATGAAATTCACACAGGGTGGATCAGTCTGTGATTTCAATGTTTGACTTTTAATTTCGATGTGGTGTTGAGTGGGTTGGTTATTTTTAGTTTCCATTGACCATTGTTGCATCATTTTGTTCTCACAAATTATACAGGATTACTCAGTAAAGATTTTCCACTTGAATATTTTGTTTATCGAGATCCAATGTATATATAAAATGTAGCAGATAAAAAACTAGGTAATGAAAGAAAAAAAAAGTAGATTAAAGAGGTGTGTTTTTTTGCAGTAGTTTTAATTGTAATGGCCTGGCTAGCTCTAAAGTAAAGTATTCCAGGCTTTATGTGCACAGAAACAAAAAGCTGTCTCGCCAGTTCTTTTATGCTTTACTCTTGGAATACTGAGCAAGCTGCTGTCAGAGGATCTAAGATTACAATTAGGAATATAGGGAGATGAACAGCCCAAAATATAAGTTGGAGCAAAATTGTTTTAAAACTTACATACAATTAAAATTATTTTAAAATCGGCCATGAAAGTGGGCTGTATTTATGATGTTTATTTGGTTTGTTTTTAAAACTATTGTGAAAGTGTTAATACTGTTCAAAATCTTTGTAATTGTATCTTTTAATATGCTTATTTAATTGGATTTTTTGTGGGTACACTGTGGAAAATGTGAATTATATTGTAATATTTATTTTCAAATAACCCATTGTTCACCTCACACTTTAACATGAGTGCTTCCTTTAATCTATACTAATAAAAGGCAAAGCCCTCACTCACTCACTGACTGACTGACTGACTGACTGACTCATCACTAATTCTCCAACTTCCCGTGTAGGTAGAAGGCTGAAATTTGGCAGGCTTATTCCTTACAGCTTCCTTACAAAAGTTGGGCAGGTTTCATTTCGAAATTCTACGCGTAATGGTCATAACTGGAAGCTGTTTTTCTCCATTTACTGTAATGGAGATGAGCTTGAAACCCGTGGGGGCGGAGTTTGACATCATCACGCCTCTCACGTAATCACGCAGTACGTAGAAAACCAGGAAGAGCCCCAAAAAGCGCTGAAGAAAACATGCATTATATAATTGAGAAGGCAGCGAAACAATAAGAAGCAAGCGAGTGATATATACAACCATATTCATGAGTTCTGCTACTTCGGAAACAAAGCACAGTGTAAACCAACACTTTAAATTAAGTTCATAGACAGGCTGCCGCTGGCGTTTGTAATTTAGTGCCTGCCCATATAAGGCCGTCCGTCAGCGGCAATCCAATAGCAAACTGCCACGGGTAAATTATTCACGGGTGTAGGACTGTGCTTATGGAGAGGAAGATGAGATAGTCAGGGTGGTGTTTGGCACAAACTCAGCGAAACTGCGAGAGAAAGTTTTAAGTACCGGGACTTCGGTAGCATTAGATACAGCCATGGACATAGCACGACATGGCAACAGCACAGCTGGGAAACTTCGATGCAAGAACACCGAGCGGCTCACGTGAACTGACACAGTGCACAGACAAAAAGCGAGAGTTCCGAAGAGCGCTGAACAAAAACCGAATTACACAATTGAAAAGGCAGCAAAAAAATATGAAGCGTCTGATACATACAAGATAAGTATGTAATAAGTACAGCTACTGCAGAAACAAAGCACACGGTGGAAAAAGTGAATGTCCCGCTAAAGGAAGACAGTGTTAAAAAAAAAACCCATGCATGCAGTGTGTCAGGTCTCAGATAAAGAAGACGAGCTGTTTATTGATGCAGTAAGAAACGAATCTTTTTCATAGCTTATTTAACACACTACGTCTCCGCTGCGATACGCGG
>JANRMT010062790.1:35847845-35925398 GCA_026402145.1 Polypterus bichir lapradei | reverse complement strand
ACAGTTTGATTTTTCCTAATGCATCTGCAAAAGGTAATTGTTGCTGTATTCTGATTTCTGCATGTCTTTGTTTGTTTTTTGTGGATTTCAAGAATCACTTACAAATATTATGTAAGAAGTCTTATTAATTTGTTGTATAAGCAATATGTATTGTGTTGATCTGTGTAGTGTGTGTGTGGGTAAGTATAAATTATATATAATTGTTGCATTTTATCCTTAGGTGTTTTTACGGTTGCGCCTAAAGTAACTATGCCAGATTTACCAATGGACAACTACTACAAATGTGTAAATCCTGAAGTTATTATCATAAATAATGTAACAATGAAATTTTCCAATGTCAGCGTTCAAGCCTACATAAAGGATGGAAATGTCAGCAAGCAAGGTATCTACACAAGTAGCACTGTTATGTCTGAGTTTTTTGTGTTTTGCTAAATATTTCTAAACTGAATGAAATGATTTATTATTTTTACATAAATGTGTGCTTTTTTTTCCCATACGAGATTTGATTTGTTGCAAAAAAGCAGGAAGAGCAGTAGCTCTGCCTGATCTTATTGTTGCATTTTGTTGTTTTTTGTTGTTTGGTTTACTTTTCTGTGGACACTTTTTTCTTTTATTATTTTCATTCATTTTATAACTTGCTAATTTTGAATATGTGAGGTTAATTGTGGCAGTTTTTACCCGTTTGTGATAAAAAGGCAGGAACTAACCCTAGGTACATGCCAGCCTTTCATAGGACATGCTCATGCAAAACCTATTTCATAGTCACCAATTAAACTAAAATACAAACGCCATATCAGCACACAATACTAGGACTGGGTAACCTGGAACTGTGAGGTGGCGGCATTAATTAGTGCATCATTATACTGTTGCTGAGTGAAATTGTAATATCTCCTTTTTTATTAATTTTATTTTCACATTGTGTATAACCAGTATTACTTTCTGCCTCTAAAACTTCAAATTCAAGAAAATGTTTTGAAAACCAGCTGGAGTGTAACTGTGTTTGTTTTTATGCATAGCATTTGAATGTAATGCAGACACCCCCCCTACAACTCTTGCTCCAAATACGACTCTTGCTCCAAATGTTACGACTTTGGCTCCAAATGTCACAACCGTTGCACCTACTCCAACTCCAGTTCCTACTCCAATTCCAAAGCCTGAAGTGGGTAATTATGTGGTGAAGACTGGTAACGTTACATGTCTTCTAGCTGACATGGGTCTTCAGCTAAATTTCAGCATTACCAAGAATCAGGTAAGTCTCATCCTGTTCATTTTTCTTTAGTTTACAGCTCCTTGGTTGCTAATGGTAAGTTTAAACTGTTTTTACATTGTTTATTAACAGCTTGTTTTGGACTTTCCACTTTTAAGAACCTGTTTAGTCAGAGATTTTTCAACGTAAGTGTTGGTTAATTTCTCTGGTGTGTTATAGAAAACTTTTTTCCCCTTCAAAGATTTATCTCCCACTGTGTCTACTTTTTACAGTTTTTGAAACTGTCTGTTCTTAAAATCGTCTGTGATTTCTTATTCTTCTAATTTCTGGTCAAAAAAAGCCTTTATTTGATTGCAAAAAGGTGGCAAATCAGCTCCATATGTGCAGGTAATGTCCCTTTCCAAGAAAACATTAACAGAGAGATTAACCAGGTCTCCCCTACACCAGTAAAAGCTTGTCTTATGCCACTTTAGGGCTGGTTTATACTTCACGCTCAGAATGCGTATGCGCACACATCATGGCTGCCACGCATTCCCAGCGTTCATTTGACATGTACTCTGAGTACATCCTCCAAAATGAATGTGATGCATGCACAAGTTGCAGTACCAGCAAAAAATCGACGGGCATAGTGTGTGTACGTTGGAATGTGATGGAGTCTCTGTTTACTATCAACATGTGACAGCAAGTCACTCTGCAGATCCTGTGGGATCAATGTGTGTGCTTAGATGTTTGATGAATGATTAGATGTGATGAAGCAAAATGCAGGCATACAAATGTATTTGTGATGCTTGATTTTCCGCAATGTAATGATGCAATACTTTTTAAAGATCTCACATACGATCTTCCGTGTTGTCTTTGTTCTTTTTTTTTTTTTTTGCACCTTCACAACAGTAACAGAATATACAGAAGCGTATTTGGGCAACAGGAAAAAAAAAAATTACGGACACAGTGAAAAGGTCTATTTTGTGAATTTTGTGATTAAAGTGGAAATTTAGGGTTTAATTTCAAAATTTCCAATTTAATCTCAGTTTATTTTGTCATTAAAGTAGACCATTGTAAATGTCATCTTAAAACCAATCTGCAGAACGCATTAAATTTCTGATATTCCAGCTCCCTACACATTTAGAATCCTTAGATTTATACTTGATACCACTTTCATGATGAAATACATTAAAGTATGTATATTACATTTTACAGATAACTTGTTTAATTTAAATAATAAATACTGTTAGTAATTCCACATGTGGGGGCGCCACGGTGGTGGAGTGGTACTGCTGCTGCCTCACAGGGAGTCACGTCCCTGGTGTCCCCTGCCTCGAGTTTGCATGTTTTCCTGGTGGGTTTCCACAGTATGCTCCGGCTTCCTCCCAAGGACATGCAGGTTTGGGGATTTGACGATGCTAAAATGAGGCTAGTGTATGTGGGTGCTTGTTTTCACCTTGCGATGAGCTGATGTTTTGTCTAGGGATTGTTTCTGCCTTGTGCCCGATGCTAGCCGCAATGGGTGCGTCCCTGCATTGATGGATATAATCATTAAACATCCATCCTTTTCAGAGATGTTGTGGCAAGGTGTCCTAGGAATGTAATGGATGTTTTGGGCAATTCACAACACAGCAAAGCCAAATGTTGTTTTCTCATCTTGATGATCGCTTGTACTTTACCTAGTGGAATCTTCCAGATTTACGTAAAGTACGTTCACAAATATAAAACAGTACACCTCTTGCGTAGCACTAGTCTCCATAGGACCACGCGTTGCATTAAGTATAAACTCTGCCTTAACCTTAATTGACAGAATTTACCTCTGATACGTTTCACAACAGAAAGTGGCAGATGCTTACAGTATTTCTGTCCAACTAAGCAAACACAAAAAAGTATATTTTTGCTGGCACAATCCATAAATTACTGAGTCTTTTTTTTTTTTTTTTTTTTTTTTATCAAACCAGAATTTTCAATAGGAGATACATGTCTTTTAACAGCCAGCTAGACTGACGAGCATACTTTTATTGAGCTTAAATAGAGCTACTAAGTGCTTGTTTAGTGGAACCTCTAACTTGGGTGACCAGGTATAACAGTTTGTGTTGTGAGTGGACTTCAAGAAACTGCCAACAGACTAGCAAAATCATTAAGTGTGGGAAAGTTCAGCATTGGCAGATATGTTTGATTTTCCTGTGCTTCCACTTAAAGTAGTGGGCACAGAGTTGTAATGAAGAGAATGATAGAATAAGGATACAGTGCATCCGGAAAGTATTCACAGCGCATCACTTTTTCCACATTTTGTTATGTTACAGCCTTATTCCAAAATGGATTAAATTCATTTTTTTCCCTCAGAGTTCTACCCACAACACCCCATAATGACAAAGTGAAAAATGTTTACTTGAGGTTTTTGCAAATTTATTAAAAATAAAAAAACTGAGAAATCATATGTACATAATTATTCACTGCCTTTGTTCAATACTTTGTCGATGCACCTTTGGCAGCAATTACAGCTTCAAGTCTTTTTGAATATGATGCCACAAGCTTGGCACACCTATCCTTGGCCAGTTTCGCCCATTCCTCTTTGCAGCACCTCTCAGGCTCCATCAGGTTGGATGGGAAGCGTCGGTGCACAGCCATTTTAAGATCTCTCCAGAGATGTTCAATCGGATTCAAGTCTGGGCTCTGGCTGGGACACTTAAGGACATTCACGTTTTCATCCAGGATGTCTCTGTACATTGCTGCAGTCATCTTTCCCTTTATCCTGACTAGTCTCCCAGTTCCTGCCGCTGAAAAACATCCCCACAGCATGATGCTGGCACCACCATGCTTCACTGTAGGGATGGTATTGGCCTGGTGATGAGCGGTGCCTGGTTTCTTCCAAACGTGACACCTGGCATTCACACCAAAGAATTCAATCTTTGTCTCATCTGACCAGAGAATTTTGTTTCTCATGGTCTGAGAGTCCTTCAGGTGCCTTTTGGCAAACTCCAGGTGTGCTGCCATGTGCCTTTTACTAACAAGTGGCTTCTGTCTGGCCACTCTACCATACAGGCCTGATTGGTGTATTGCTGCAGAGATGGTTGTCCTTCTGGAAGGTCCTCCTCTCTCCACAGAGGACCTCTGGAGCTGTTGTTGGTCACCTCCCTGACTAAGGCCCTACTCCCCTGATCGCTCGGTTTAGATGGCCGGCCAGCTCTAGGAAGAGTCCTGATGGTTTCGAACTGCTTCCACTTACGGATGATGGAGGCCACTGTGTTAATTGGGACCTTCAAAGCAGCATAAATTTTTCTGTAACCTTCCCCAGATTTGTGCCTCGAGACAATACTGTCTCAGAGGTCTACAGACAATTCCTTTGACTTCATGCTTGGTTTGTGCTCTGACATGAACTGTCAACTGTGGGACCTTATATAGACAGGTGTGTGCAATCAACTGAATTTACCACAGGTGGACTCCAGTTAAACTGCAGAAACATCTCAAGGATGATCAGGGGCAACAGGATGCTTCATGGCAAAGGCTGTGAATACTTAAGTACATGTGCTTTCTCAATTTTTTTATTTTTAATAAATTTGCAAAACCCTCAAGTAAACTTTTTTCACATTGTCATTATGGGGTGTTGTGCGTAGAATTCTGAGGAAAAAAATTAATTTAATCCATTTTGGAATAAGGCTGTAACATAACAAAATGTGGAAAAAGTGATGCGCTGTGAATACTTTCCGGATGCACTGTATATAGATGATGTCTTGAAAGTCATCTCAGCCTTGCTTTGATGTGTATTAGAAAGAATTGAAAAGATAATATTCATGAAAATAAGCAAAACCACAGTAATCATCTTGCTCTGTCTTGTTACCAAAACACCTGTTTGGTGAAATCCTTTTTGGTAACCTTTATCAGTAATAGTCTTGATTTCAAACATAGAATTTAGCTAACATATGTACATATGTGGTGATTAAGCAAGTAATAATATGACTTGCCTTGCACTCTTATACCAGAAGTGTGTAACTTAATTGTCACTGAGGCTTTGGGGTACCGGTTAAAATAGATTGAGAATGCATTGCCAGAGGTAAATGACACCGGTGCAGTCTGCCTTTAGTAAATGCTTATGTAAATAAGTTGCAGTGTATTGTGGACACTGAGCTGTTGCCATTGCATATATTCACCATTAGGCTTATCAATTTATTGCAACAGAGATGATTATTAATGTCCTACAAAGTTGAACAGAAATTGTCCACACAGAATATGATCTCAGTATGGCATTGCAACCTTAGCTGGCAATCGGTCAAACCATAATAATCATGTAAAGGTTTCTTGTTTTAAATCAAACTCTGATTAGGTAATGGGTTTAATGAATACTATTTGGGATATAAACAGTTATCTTTTACAGAGCATGTGCTATGATTGAAGCAGATTTCTTTTGATAATGATTTTTTTTTCTTCCAAAGGATGTAGAGTATATTTTTAGACAATTAAAAACGAGCAAAAGTCGTTGGCCAAACCATTGTAGCGGAAGGCTCTTGAAATCTTGAGCTGCTTAACCACCATTTTTACTTTATTTTTTAGGTTATCATTTGATCACCAAAGCTGTGAAAACAGGCTACAGATATTCCAATAGCTGAAAATAAAACCCTTAAATGACTTTGGACCAGTGATTCTAACATAATTAGTCATAAAATTATTTTTTATAAAACTTAGAAAGTGGAAGCTGAAAGAGAGAACTCTGTTTGTTTATTAGATCCATTTCAGATCACCAGGCAGTTAAATAGCATAGGATGCCATGGTAACTTTGTTTCATCTGTTGTATATGCACTTGGAAGGCACCGGGACTCATGTGAAGCTCCTTTTTGTGGACTTCTCATCAGCTTTTAATACCATGCAGCCCCACCTTCTTACAGGAAGACTTACAAGATTTTAATTTGGACTTGAGCTTGGTGAGGGTAGTCAATTGACTTTTTAACAGACAAGTCTGAGTGAAAATAAATTATCTGACTTGATAGGCTGAATCCTACCATTTTATTAGTCTTTTAAAAATCTTATATTGAGTTTGTCTTAAAGTATGTTCTGCTGACCTAATTTGGGAAGCTTAATGTCAGCAACAAAAACAGAATATATAACTTTAAAATGGAACAGTAAAATAACATGGCCTTGACAGTGAAATCTGACTGACCTCTTTAATAAGCAAATATAACTGAGAGTAGAGTGTTTCCTCTTATACAGATCTTGCCCACTACATTCTCAATTCCAGTTGTTGCAATTTGGTCACAGGTTTAAGGTTCCAAAAATGAAAAGCAATTATTGAAATACTTTTTCATACCTATTGCTATTAGCCTTCTAAATAAGTTCAGTTTTTCATCCACAGCCTTAGGTCATGGGATGAGCAGCTATTTGCATTAGTCAAATCTTAATGTTTGGTTTAATTTTTATGTGTAATATTTATGATTTATTGTTATACCATAGGTATTATGCTCGCTGTTATATTTTTTTTATTTGTACCAAGTTTGCCTTTGGCTGAATTCTTTGTTAGGTGTTTTTATTGTTGGGGTCTCTTAGTAAAACCTGATAAACCAGATTTCCCTTTTGGGACAATTAAAATTTAATTAAACCGTACTACAAAGACTTGGGCATCAAAAGATTGATCCTGTAACAGTGGTATGTGTCAGTCATGAGGACCAAAGCAACCTTATTGGTGGAAGTAATACTGGCATGGTGAATTATTAGCTCTACCTTTATTAACATGTTTCTGCCAAAGTAAAATCAGGATGTTGGTTTAATATAGTGTTTTGCAAATTAACAAAATAGATAAGTTAAACAGTGATAAAAATGCAGGTATAACAAACAGTAACTTTGTATAAAGTTAACGTTTAAACCCTACCCGGGTGGAATTGGAAGAGTCGCATAGTGTGGGGGAGGATCGATCTCTTCAGTCTGTCAGTGGAGCAGGGCAGTGACGGCAGTCTGTTGCTGAAGCTGCTCCTGTCTGAGATGATTCTGTTCAGGGGATGCAGTGTATTCTCCATGACTGACAGGAGCCTGCTCAGCGCCCGTCGCTCTGCCACGGATGTCAAACTGTCTAGCTCCGTGCCTACAATTTACCCTGCCTTCCTCATTAGTTTGTCCAGGCGTGAGGCGTCCCTCTTCTTTATGCTGCCTCCCCAGCATACCATACCGACTGATAGAACATCTGCAGCATCTTATTGCAGATGTTGAAGGACAGCAGCTTTCTATGAAAGTATAGTCGGCTCCGTCCTTTCTTGCACAGAACATCAGTATTGGCAGTCCAGTTTATCATCTAGCTGCACTCTCAGATATTTGTCGGTCTGCACCCTCTGCACACAGTCACCTCTGATTATTATGGGGTCCATGAGGGACCTGGGCCTCCTAAAATCCACCACCAACTCCTTGGTTTTGCTGGTGTTCAGTTGTAGGTGGTTTGAGTTGCACCGTTCAACAAAGTCCTTGATTAGGTTCCTATACTCCTCCTCCTGCCCACTCCTGATGCATTTCATTTCTCAAAAAAAAGCCTCTTTTGAGTTATGTCTTAGTTGGAGCATGTAATTGGCGCATTGAATAGAAAATTCTTTAGTCACACCAGCTGCATGGTAACTCATTTAGGACTAATAAGATTTTTAATTTTGCATGGTCCATCATTGCAATTGAATGTTGCAGTTTCCATATGAACTTAGTAGTGGTGAGATGCCAGTCATTGAGAGAAATTATTTGGTTGTGAATCTGCACATGTATGTATGTAAATAAATATCCAAAATACAGTGGTACCTCGGTATACGTCCTTAATCCGTTCCAGGTCCTTGGATTTATACCAAACAGGATGTATACTAAACTAATTTTTCCCATAAGAAATAATGGGAAAATGATTAATCTGTTCCCATGAAAAAAATCCTATTGTTATTGGCATATTATACATTGATGGGGTTGTATAAAATAATTTAAACACTGCATAATACTAAAATACATAAATACAAAAGCAATTAGATGAAATAAAAGAAAATTTAACTTCACTTTACTTTTTAATAATGTCTTTGTTTTTCACAATCGTAGATAGGGCCTACCATCGTTCTCGGCAAACGGTATGCAACAGCCATGTCCCGGATACGCATGCCACCATCATGCTTTTCAACAATCAATTCAAATTTACGTGAAAAAACACAAAATCACGTTGTGACGATGCAGGTTTGCTGTATGCTCCCATCTGCTGTCGGGGAGCTCTTGAACCCTACACCATCGGTAATGTGCCTCACTGTTAAGCTCATCGGTAACAACAAAGCAAGGGGATGGTGAAAAAGTGCAAAGTGCTTTTATTAAAACAGTCAACAAAACAAGGTGTTCAAATTGCAGTCTCCAAAGTTCCAATAAATAATCCATAAAATCAGAAGTGAAACGTGGAGGTTAAAAACAATAGAAAAAAGTCTTCTTAAAAACAACGAGGTTAAAATAGAGCAGGAAGCATTCTTTAAAAAAAAAAACAAGAAGCCTGGTGCCTTTTTACCTGGCGGCCCCCCTGCTTCCCAACAGGGGAGTCGCCCTAATTGCAGCTAACCTCCATTCTGCCTACTTCAGCTACTTCATGCGCTCTCTCTCTCGCGCAACCTCCCGTCCGTTCTTTCTTTTTCCTCCCCTTCTAGCCGACTCGTGCTTCTGTTTATCAAGATATAGAGCCCCAGGAAAAATCACGAATGCGCATGGTCTTTCACCTGTGCACTTAGGTGAGAAACACCCACATCGCGAATTGCCCTGAGAACCTTCAGCCACATAACCACCACGCCCCCTCACCAAGCCGCGAGCGCGGTGATTATTTATTTTAAAACTGGGCTTTGACAGGAGCTGTGGACCCACAGAAAGTTATAGCGCGGGTTGTTCACTGAATGCTAGCAACTGGCACACTGACACTCGTGGGCAGCCGTGGCTTTGTCTCGAGAGAGGTTAACTTGGGTAGCACGCGAGTCGTATTCCAAACAAAGGTCGTATACCAAGCAAAATTTTTCGTGTCCAGACAGGACGTATACCAAGTTGGACTTATTCCAAAGCAGACATATACCGAGGTACCACTGTATAGCTAAGAAGAAAAAACAATCTAAAATAGAAGTGTTTTGATTACATGAAGGCTTCACTTTATTTAATTTATTTATTTATTGGTGTTACCAACAAATATGCTCATATTTGGCACTATAGCCCAGAAGGTGGTTTACCAGAACTTGTAAGTGGCGTCCATCTGTAGTTCACCTACAAGTTTATTTATGTTTAGCAGTCAGCGAGTTAAGAATGTTCAGTAAAAGGAGTGAATGAATCTAGTTGTATATTCTCTGTGAATTTATCACCCAAATGCCTGTTTAAAGAACATGTAAAGAAAGCCTGAGAAAAATCCTACAAAACTCAGTTCGGCAATTTCTTAGGTTGATGCCTAGATTATTTCCAGAAATTCATGAGGTCTTCTGATGGATCAAGCAAGTTGTTCTAGCTCCAGCATGCTCTTGATGCAAGTGAACCAATCCAAGGTTCAGCTGATTATGTGTAATAGTTTACTAATAGCTTCATCACTTCACAATAGTTTTTGCTAGGCTAGCCATTTAAAAACTATTCTAGAAATTAGACATACTACTAAATAAGGCAGACTAACTCTTGTAGAACAGTGATACTTCTTGGTATTATGTGATTCTTTAAAAATAGACACCTGTTAGGTACTGGCATATCATAAGTTTGTACGTGGTGAAAGTGTGTACTGCTCACTTTTCTGACCCTAGATCTGCATTTGAGGGGTATTATGCAGCTCCATTTTAATAATCAATATCTGCAGACTGCATAGTAATGTTAAACGAATAAGTATGTGCTCCCAACCTAACTGTATTTTGCAGTAAGTGTTGGTAACAGTTGTGTAATTTAATTTTTGGTTCTGTTTATAATGCTGTCTTGAAGTTAAAAGAGAAAGTAAAATATGAAAAACCTAAAATTAAGCTGTATATTTCTACCAATTTTAGAGTGCCTGGAAAGTTATAAATATTGTTCCAAATGATACCTCGACATCCGGGACATGTGGCATTGATACCTCTTCATTAAAACTGCAAGAAAAAGAGATGATAGTTGAGTTGGTCTTTGCTGTGGTAAGTATGACTGTACCAAATTAAGTAGAACAATTGTCTGGTCTTAATGTATTTGCTGTATTTTGCTTCTAAGGGGAACTGTGCTTAAGAAAAAATTGAGCAGTAGGTGCAGAAAAACAAATTTATCATTTACACATCTGTAGACAGTGTGAATATATTGCATGGTGTTTTTGTGTTACTTTGTTTTAAATATACTATATTTGTTAATGGCTGTCGCTCTTGTTCTTTAAGAGAGTGCTTTTATTTACAAGTTTAAGTTGGATTAAAGATATTTATGATTGTGTTTTTATTTCCTTTACTTTTAATTGCAGAAAAACTCAACAAAATTTTACCTGAAAGGAGTAAATTTTAACAGTACTGTTTCTGGTAAGTTCCATACTGTCTTGTACCTGAAATTGCCCTTAAAAGGTTATTAGGCCTTTTTACTTTATAAATAATTTGGTCAGGAGCTGGTCGTGTTACCTGTCCCTGAATGCAGAATAAGGACTGAGAGAGACCAAAAATGATGAATCCATTATCACAAGTAAATTGCTGAAATTAGGGTGAACACAAGACAGAAATATAATACAAAATAAAGTGAAAACAAATAACTTGTTTACTTATGTCTTTCTTAGATGAGATTATGTCCTCACATGCCTGTGACCTAACCAGCTTACTTTCCCACAACCTATTTCACAAACACACTCTTCCCCAAGTACCTCCCATACCTCTCTCACTACCTCTAACCTCTTTCTCCTGCCGCCTTCTAGTCAACTAGTCACTATTTCAATGAAATTGTTGTTTCATCAAGAGTTGTTCTGTTCAACCCAAAAAAACACTTGTCTGTTGAGGTATCTTCTCTGTACCACTTGCTTTGCACTGTTGTTCACAATGCACCCAAGGGTTTGCTAAAGAAGAAGAAACATTAATTCCACACATTCTTATGAGACTCATTCACAGGCCTTGTGATTGTAAGCAACTGCAATATCCAGTGCAACTTGCATTTGCTATAAATATAAAAACAGTCAAGAATAGTCACTCAGGGTAGTAAGTATTAACTTAGAAATTCCATGCTTCTCTTATTATCGACAATATGTTGCTTTCTCCAGACTGGGTACACCAGATGGGAAAACCAAATATACTGTAGATCACAAAGCATTAAATTAATTAACAATATGGTAATAATGCATGCATGCTCTTAGTACAGAAGAACAAAAAGATGCACTATATGAATTTGTAAATTAAATATCAATGAATTAATTTGAATAGGTCATTGTTTTATTTTCACATTTCCACAAATGCTAATGTTCTAGATAAAAGAAGCCTTGTAAACTACCGGTAGTTTTAAGCTAGTGCCAACTAAAAGGTAGTCTAGCTTGAAGTAGTTGTTTTATATTTACTTCAGTGTTTTCATTAGCTGATAGCCTATGCTGCATCATTTTACATCATGATGTGTTTGTTTTATATGCAGTGGAACATGCAACAGTACTATCCACAGTCATTACACACCATCCAAGATTGTTATCTCTAACAGGTTACATGTTCCCCGTGCCAAAAGTAATCATGTTTAAAGAGGTTTAATTTGCCCACTGCAGTCTGTGCACTATATGAAGCTTTAAGACTCATTAGTGTTGGTAGGACACACATGAGCATCATGCATAAAATATCTCCATAGTGCCCTTATATTTAACGATGGCTGCAAAACAAGCACAGAGGTGTTATTCAGAATTGCCCTTGCACGCAAATGAACAACAATATGGTCATTCTGCTCTAAAATTGGAATTATTAAGAACAGAATTTTAAGGAGTGAGGTATACTGCAAATATCCTGTCTTATGACCTTAGGACGATGCAGAAGTAACTGTCCTCTTTTTAAGCAACCTCTTGCCAATGAGTATATGCAGTAAATGATTTTTCTGTAATAGGAAAAACTTGATCCGTTTTCTTATCAGTATGGCTAATAACAGCTCTCCTACACAGACCAAGGGAATAACAAGCAAGCACAATCCTAATAATCCCAGATTGTCTGAAATTGTTTGTGTAACCACAGCTTAGAGTTGATTGGCAGCATAACACAAAATCAATGCTTAAATAAGGTTGTATTTTGTAGAACAAGAGAGATGCACCACATGACATTTTTTTGCAAATTTATAGGCATTACTAAACCTTCTTAAATGTAGTCATTGAAAACCGTCTACACACAGATTTTACCACTTTTTTCTTTTTATCAAAGACCCATAATCTTTTAAGTTCAAAGATAATAAATACATTTAGGGTACAGTGGATATAAAAAGTTTACATGCCCCTTTGTGTAATAAAAAAAATGGATTCAAGATAAATTAAAATCTGTACAAAGAAGGTGAAAACAAATCAAACTGTTTAGTTTTTTTTTTTTTTTTTTGACCTCTTCTACTTTTTTTTATTATGAATATAACTGCAAGAACTCGCTATACTGTATATAAGAAGTAACAAGCATCATTTGTCACCTGTCTGTCTCAAGTCTTGTGTCAGAGTCAATGACAATGGTGATGTCAACTTGACACAATGCTGCTCCCACATAAGGAAGCCAATACATCACAATCTCCCAGTAATAAAACTTTTTTAACTTTTAAGGGGTTTTTGGCATTATTGTGCCTAAATGACATACCCAAAAATGAATGGGTGGTATTCTGCTTATGTAATAAAGGAGCTGCAAATGGCTAAAGAGTAGCGAGTATAATACTTCAGGTTTTTAAAAGACAAAATGTGATTAAATCTTTTGTCATCCAGTCTGCTGTTTACCTTCAATTAATTGTTGGGAGATTTAATGATATTCTGATACATGAACAGGCACCATATTGGGAGTATATTTTCATCTTGACTGAATCACAGTCTACCTATTCTTCAAGCATCTGTAGTTACTATATTCATTTATGTTGCATAGTGCACACTTAGGAATGACTTTTTAACCTTATGTACACTAAAGGATTTTTAGCATTGTTTCGCCAAAGGTACATACCCAAAATGAACAGCTATTCTGTTTATGTAGTAAATAAGCTGTAAATGGCTGAAGAGTAGTCAGTACAGCACTCAAGATTTTTTTAAAGAAATTTATATAATTTAAAAAAAATTGTTCACACCAGTCACCAAATTAAATAAAAACATAAACGGCAACTCTGTACAGTTGCAAGGGCTTTTCCAGGTAGTGCAACAAGAGACGAACAGTTCTTTTTAGGATGGTGAGCCACCTCAAAGAATATCGAATTTAGCCATTGTGGCACTCGGCACCGATGCTAAAACTACAAAAATACAAAACGCTGTTTTTCCACTTTAGTGTAAATAAATGGAAATTATGACGTAATGAAGGCTGATTTCTGTCATGTTTAATATTGTAATCAAGTAGCACATTAATTACTTCAGATCTGCAATTATACATGGTGTTGGAGAATTTGTGAGATGGTTTCACTGGCTGTGAAGCTTGGAGTATGGGAGTGAAAAGATCAAAATCACGTGAATTAAATACAGTTGAAGTGGGAAGTATTCTGTTGATTTGAAATGGCTCTGCAACTATGAAGTACAAAGAATTGTGGAAAATCAAGGTGCAAAGCCCTGCATATTGACCTGTGTTTATTTACTGTATATGTTAAGAACTTGAAAATGAAAACGCAAAGTGCACAATGAAAATTCAATGAACAGCAGGTGGCGCAAGTGCTTATTTGTTGTTTACTTTTCATTTTTTTGCTGCTTCATTGCAGTGCAGTCTGAAAATTGCATTACAAATGGTGTTACTTCATTTTATTTTTTAATTTTTGCAGCATTCTTGTGCATAGACTTTGAAAATGAAATTGCAAATGGTGTTATTTTTAGTTCTTGCAGCATCTTGCGCGTAGACTTTGAAAATGAAATTGCAAAAGAGAGATTGGATTTTTATTTTATAATTTTAATTTACTTTTTCTTTTTCGCAGAAAATACCTCCCATAGCCTCATTGCCGCATAGAAAAATCACCAGCTCATTTCTTTTGTGTTTTCTTTCCATTGTAACAATAACAAACACCACATGGTAAAAACGCACACTAAGAAGTAATTATAGAACTTTTTTTTTTTTTTTTTTTAATTACAAAGCTTATTCCTGACACTCAAATTGTTTTTAATTGCATGTAGTTACAGGAAAAAGTTGGTGAACCCCTTAGATTTTCCTGGATTTCTGGATTAATTACTCATAAAGATAATCTGATCTTTAGCAAAATCACATATATTAGACAGACACAATCAGTTTAAATTAATAATGCAAAAACAGTTGTACTTCATCTTGTGTATGCTGAACAGTATTTATACATGCATTATGGAAAATGTGAGCCCATGTATTTAGTAAGTAGTAGAAACTATTTTAGCACCCAGACTTTTTCTGTAGCTGCTAATAAAACTTGCAGAACTGTTGGAAAAAGTTGTACCATTCCACCTAATAAAACTATTGCAAGTCTTTGATATTTCTAGGGTATCTTTTATGAATAGTCCTCATGTCTTACCACAGCACCTCTTTTGGATTAAGGTCTTGGCTTAAAGGCAATCTGTATCATGGTACCATTTGTCCTTGTGCAGAAATTCTCACAGTGATGTCTCAAGTGCTCAGAGCTACCTCCTGGCCATGATCCAGAGGCCTTCAGGTTTCAAAGTATGTTCAGTCTCGTATGTCTACAGAACATTGCCCCAGAAGTGTTGTGGAACAACCAGGTAGTCTTCTGCAAACTTGAGGTGTACAGAAGTGATTCTTTTGGACTGCAGTGGTTTCCTCTGTGGTGTCCTTCTATGATCACCATTCTTCTTCAGAATGTTGGTTATACATGGACAATGACTGGCAAGTTCAAAAGATTCCTGGAGTTTTTTATTTTAATATTGTCTTAGAGATCACCTTCACCTGCTTTGGCATTGGATAGTATATTTTTGCTGTGATTTTTTTTTTTTTTTTTTTTTTTTTTTTTTTTTTTTTTTTTGGTAGGATGCCCACTGCTCTGGAGTGTAGCAACAGTAATGAGTGTCCAGCATTTATAGAAAACCCTGGCCTTCTGTGGTTTCTGATTCTAACCCCTATACGTATATTATATACTCTATACGTATATTGGGAATCCATCGACCTTAGTTACAGCTCTCCAGTTCAGGAGCTAGAGTCTATGCAGATGCAATTAAAAAAAAAATAATAAATACATAAATCAGAGCCCCATTAACTGTACACAATTTACCAGAGTCTTGCACATGAACTTGTGCATCCCACACTATTGCTCATCCTGGGCCAATTCATAGCTACCAATCCAGATCTCTGTAACTCGGTAGGATATTTGTTTTACCCAACCTTGTTGGCAAGGGTTACAACACCAGTAGAACAACATCCATTTATGTATGTTCTAACCCGCAGGCGAGATACCCAGCTGAAAAAATTATCCTACAACTTTTGTTTTCATCTTTGTTTGCCATGTAACACCTACAACTTTTGTTTTCATCTTTGTTTGCCATGTAACAGTGTCTTTTTTTTCCCCTCACAAATAGACTACCCACACTCGGTTTGACATTTAGCAAAAGAAATGTGTAAACTGCCGTATAGATCTATGTCTGTATTGGCTACATCGCATTTTGCCTTGGAAAACTTGCTTATGCTTAGAATTATGCAGAAGCCATTTCTTATGTAAAGGTTGGGATATATAAAACGCAAAGTTGATGTTTTAAATTTTACTAAATTTGTGGAACGTTTTGACCATCCATATGTCTTGCCACAAACTTTTTTCATGTTGGCATTTTAGTGACTACAGGCAGCGGGACAATGAAGTAAACCGAAAATCTTTCTAATTGTGTGTTTCAATGACATGTCAGTAACATTCTGTTGTCCTTCCATCCATTTACTTTCTAAATCTGGCTGTCCTAAACCTGTAATGGAAAAGGGATCATGTGATTTATGTTTGATGATCTCTTTATAGTACGCTGAAGTTCAGCTCACAACTCCTAAGAGGATAGCTGTACAGCCTCTAAATCAGCTTGTAAGTCAGTTAGCATCATGAAAAAGGACCCACATACCATATACAATATTAAAATGACAGAAAACTTGTTTTTAAGTTTGTCTGCATATTTTAATTATGGCAATATAAACATTTTCTTATTTTAAGAAGTTAGAAAATGTATGCATATTGTAACATTCAGGTGCGACTTTGTTAACCAATTTGAAAGTTGGAGCATTTTGTGTTTTTTTCATCAAAGAGACATAATATTTTTGTTTTGTAAATATTTATTCACAGGTGTATGCGTGCAGATTTGCTCAGACTGTCACAATGCTGTTTGTACAGGCAGACATAAGCTATAGTCACATGTACTACTGTTTCAATTGCTGCAATGCTAACTAATGACAATCTGTTTTGCCGACAGCATCTTTGGGGCATGCAAAAGAGGAAATATTGAATACAATATATTCTTGCTTAAATATCCTCTCTCGAGTCAAAAGTGAAATGGTGAACTAACCTGTAATTGAAACAATAGATTAATTCATCTGTTTTCAGGATTGGCAATATGCAATTGAGACTTGCCGTGGACTTGACTGTTTATAGTATTCGTTGATCCATCATCCTCTAAACTGGCTTGTCTAGGTCAGGGGACAGCTGGAGCATAACCAAGCAGGCAGGAGCAACCCTTGGACAGGGCATCAGCCCATCGCACAATAGACACACACACAATCAACACACATCAGGGAAAGATTTAGCACTGCCAATTCATCTGTCTTTAGATTTTGAGAGGAAATGCATGTGAACCCATATAGATCCAAATGCAACCTCCACACAGAGCACCTGGGATATGATCCTAAGAGTCCTTACTATGAGACAGCAGTACTACTGCTGCATCGCCATGTGCCTAATTTCATTGATCAACTTATTTACATTAGCTATGATCTTAAAAATTAAGGGAAAGAGTACCATTTCTTTAAGATATTTTAGTAACATATTCCCCCCCCACCGGGGGGGGGGGGGTGTGTGTGTGTGCAAGGTCTCCCTATCCACTCCTTAAACACTGCCAAATGTCAGTAATACCTGAAGTTAGCATTCTCTGAAGTGTCATTTCCTCAGTTATCCCATGGTTTGAAAGTAAAGATGTCACTCAGGAACATGTCCAAATATAAATATATGTAGTGATTAAGTCATGAATATTCAAGAATGTTTGTTTTTTTAAGGCCGTACATGATTATTGATGATAGGTAACGGAGAGTAGCTACAAACTTGGCATATGATCTGGTGTACATCTGTTTATTTATTTATGTATTTTTTGGCCTGACTGATAATTTTGAATTGCTGCACACTTCAAATTGCTATCCACTTTTTGAAATTCTTAATAAAACATTAACTAAATCTTTTTAGCTATTAAAATCTTTTCCAATCAGGTAAGCTATTTCAAGGTATATATTTTTTTTATTTTATCTTTAAATGGCCATCACATGTTATACGACTATATTTATATTATAAAGTAGTGCACATATCCCTTTTTTTTTTTTTTTTAGTTAAACAGGTATGCCATTTCTGGCTAATGGTTGTACAGTATGTAATATTTTATATTTAAAGACAAGTACTTTTTCATAGTACCTTTACAATTAAATGTTGTACAGCAGCACTTTATATTTACATGAGAAACTTTCTAGATATCAGTTGACTTACCTATTGTGTTCCAACTTGAGACTCCATTTCATTCATGCCTGGTTTCTTAACCAGGCAATATGAATTTCATAATGTAACTTTTGCTTGTTTTGGTATGATGGTCTTCACATTCATAGCTTGATATATATTTGATTATCTCTACATCTTATTGTCTCTTTGTAGGTCAGTTTGCTTACAGTAATAACAGTTTGGAATATTGGGAGGCTTCCGTTGGAAGCTCATACATGTGTAACAAAAATCAGAATTTTAAGATCACAGACAACCTTTTTCTCACCACGCTTGATTTAAGAGTGCAGCCATTCAATGTGACAGACAACAAATTCTCAACAGGTATGTTTCAAGAAAAAGGTGTCATATTATTTTCTTTCATTTTTAAGTTTTATATGTAAATGTTCCATTACTTCAAGTACAATTATTTCTACAGGTAATTGTTTAAGAATAAAGTTGACAACCAAATTAGGTGAAACTAAAAGCTATTTCAGATCTCTGTGTATCCTACAGATTTACTTTTAATATCATTATGAAGCTTAACACTATTGGGTAAAGCAGCTTTTAGTTTTACTTCATTTTGTGATTTATTTGTGGGAGTAGCTGTTCATTTACTGCATCATTTGTTCATAAAGGTTGTTTGCTAGCAGCAGTAATAGTAATGGTGTATACTAGGATTGCTCAGATAAAAAAATATTGAATTTTACTGTTCATTTTGTTCACAGATATTTTGAGCAGTTAATCTATTCTTTGAAAACCATGTAGATATATCTATATCAGCAAAGTATGCAGAAGTATATCTAACATACTGAATGCAATAATGAAAGGCATCTTCGTGCAATTTGATTTCTTTCTATTAATAATCTTAAACTTTCTTTTTTTTTTTTTTTACAGAAAAGTCAGATTGTGTCTTTTAGATTTTATTTCCTAAGCCACTGTTTTATTAATTTCTTTTCTTTTGCATGATTTCTTTCTACCTGCAGCCCAGCAGTGTCCACTAGACGATAACAGCCTTCTAATTCCAATCATAGTTGGAGCTGCCCTGGCAGGATTGATTCTCATTGTTGTGATTGCTTATGTGATCGGTCGAAGAAAGACTTACGTTGGATATCAGACACTATAAAGCGATTTTCTGCCCATCCCCCAAAATTGGCACAATGTTTCTCTTTCAAAAATTTTAAATAAATTACTTTTGTGAGTCAAGTGCAGGTTCTTTTTAGCATAGTTCTGTTATTTTCATTATATACATTTTAATACATGTAGCCAGGCAACCATACGGTGCTTTGCAAGTATCTGTTGGCCATCTTAGTGCCAGTATCATCTGTCCACCAAATGAAGGTGGTAATATCTCCTAAGTTCTTTTAAGTTTATAGAACCTTGTGTGTGTCTTGTGTCTCTCATGACATTCTCTGAATGTATTGGTGTTTTATGCTAACTTTCTGTTACATTTATTTCCTTAGTAATGGTTTTAAGTAACAAAGGTTTTGTCACATATCATTAGTCTGTATTTTATGATGCTGTGCATTTAAGAATAGTTTACATCTGAACAGTTGTTTGGTACCCATCTCAAAGAATTAGTTCACAGCACACATTTTGTATATAAACAGGAACTGAAAATGTTTTGATGATCCTTAAGTTTTTAAATTACAGATTATTATGCATATTAACGATTTGCATTGGAAATAGCATTATTTAAAACAAGTTTACCAAGCTGAATCTTTGCTTATACATGATCTATTTGTGAATTATTTTGTAGTGTTTTGATTTGAAATGAACCTGCACTTGCCTCCATTACTTTTCATTCCTTTGATTTTATTCATAAATTTGTTCTTCATAATTTCCTCCAATGAACATCAGAGACTTTCATTTTTTTTGCATATCTGCATGATGTTTTAATTGTGTTCTCCTGAGTCCAGTACCTACATTTTCAAATTATAATTATTTGTGGGTGGTAGGGCCAGTAGCAGACTTGAAAGTGAGAATCTTCCATAGATTTTTGGAAGGAAAAAAAAAATTGTGGAAGATGTACAGTTCCTACATATCTTAATAAATTAACACAGGGAAAATCAGGCTAAAGTAATGCCTTTGAACTGAGTTGTTTTTGTTTTTTTTTCTTTAGTGCAGTCAGACATACAAACCACTCTCGTGTAAAGAGATTAAATGCAAATTTCTTTCGATGTACTTGGATAAGATTGTCTGCTGCTTATCCAGATTGCATATTGTACTTATTAAAATATAATGGTAATTTTAACAGAAAAAAATGTTACATTTTAAAATACGATAATTTCATAACACTACACAGGCGTACATTACAGATTATAACACATTTTGCCACTTAGATAAAAAAACAGTTAAGTTAATGTAGCTCTCCTGAATAAACATACATTACCAAAATAGTACATGTTTAGATGTAATCTTGAATATTTGAGTGCCTTGTTTGTTTTTGATGAAAAGAGACCATTCACTTTCACTTTTGTGTATTTTTTTATGTATTTTTACTCCTTTATCTGTTTGCACTTTGCG
The DNA here is from genome assembly GCA_026402145.1 of Polypterus bichir lapradei. Taxonomy (NCBI): domain Eukaryota; kingdom Metazoa; phylum Chordata; class Cladistia; order Polypteriformes; family Polypteridae; genus Polypterus; species Polypterus bichir. The sequence continues at coordinate 35,904,958 of JANRMT010062790.1, read as the reverse complement.
TTGACAAGCTTGACAAAAAATTTATTTATTATAAACCATTATTGTAGTATTTTGCTAATTTGGAAGCTCGGGATTTTTTTTTTTTAACATTTGGCCCCATGTATGTTACATGCCACCTTAATTGTCCACTTTTTCAAAAGAGTTGGTTGTAAAAATGAAAATCTGTAAACGCAAATATACAAGTTTGTGACTCTTGGTGCATGTTTATAAATTCAAATACATTTTTATCCAATGGGGTACTAAAAGGTAACTCCTAACAAACACTTTTGGTTATAGCAGTCTCTAATCGCATTTTTTCCCTCTTTAATATTACTTATCTGACCTCTGCAAGATTACATTTTTGTAATATGATAAACAAGATGCATTTTATGTGCATGAGCTTTCAGTTTAGTAAATTAAATGCTTGTTTTCATAATTATAAAAAGGGAAACTATAGAATAGTACTTTTTAATGTAGCTATATAATTTAAAAAAAATATTTTGAGACTTGCACATTTTTTTAATTCTGTTGCAAAAAATGTTCAGTACAGTTAAAGAAATAAATAAAACCTGGTTTTGCAAGATTTTTGTAAGTTTTATTCCATAGATACATTTCTGTTTCTAGCATTTGGAAACCATTTATGGTTTAATTGGTTATTTAGACAAACTTAAATATCAAATTTTATAGATTCTGCTCTAGCATTGTTTTTATAAGAAATCTGTTCAAGTCCTCGTTTTTCTTCCTTAGGACTGACTGTTACCTGCTTGCATATACTGTGCAGTACTTTGATCTCCTCTCTAAAGAGCATGTTATGTTGCATACACAAACTTTTGGAGATAAGATTCAAATGAGAAATAGAATGGTTTACATACTAATGAATATGTGTTGAGGTCTTGTTTGTTTATAGGTTTATTTTTGTGTAAAGGTTTTTAGTAATCAATAAAGGATAGCCTGAATGGAGAGCTGATCAGTTTTTTTTTTAATTGAGGATTTGGCAAAACATTTTTGTGCATTTCTCTTAGTATTTTTGTAATGAATCAGTTGAAAATGCATTTCTAGCATTGGTTTGGATGTTTTTCAGTATGCAAATAGCCATTTAAATGAGCAAGCATAAAAATGGTCAGGAAACTGAGCATGTTTATCTATTAAAAATAAAGTTGTATAAAAAGGAAAAAACCTATTTCTAAAAGTTTTTTGGAAACTTTAGTCTTAACGTGGAGAAATATAGTTCACCTTTAAATTTTTGCAACTGACATGGCTTCTGTGAAGAATTGTTCATGTTCATTTTTTTTGTTGGTCTTCCTCTTTGGCATTTCCTCTTTACTTACTTATTTTTCTGATTTGCATCCAGCGGAAGATTGCCTGGCTGATAAGAAAGAGAACTACATTGTGCCTATTGCTGTTGGAGTAGCTCTGCTTGTTCTAGTCATTATAGTGATTGTGGCATACATTATTGGCAGAAGGCGAAATAGTAACTCTGGATATAGGCACTTTTAGACAAAAGAAGATAACCATGTTACCGGCTGTGGGTTATCCTTGCCTATTAATTGAATGCTTTGAAACGGTTGGTGGTGGTCTTCACCTCTTTATTTTGTCTACCCTATAATGCTCCTGAATTACAAGAATAAAAAAGATTGCCTGTTAAGTTAGAAACACTCCAAAAATATATTTAAGATTTAAAGAGTGGAGCAGTCATTAAACTAAAGCTGTAATATATATTTTAATTGCCTGATTTATACCTTGATGGTGATCAAAGTTTTTTTTTTTTTTTAACCGTAATCATGAAGGTTGTTATTTAGAGCAGGCCAACATCCAACAAACCCATCAGATGATTTTTTTTCTGTACTGCACAAGCATACAAGATTGACCACAGATTGATTTCTGAGATTCTTAGTTTATGTAGTTCACCAAGAAAATGTTGTAAATCAGTTAATTATTAGGTTCTGTGTTGGATTGATTTCAGTCAGTTTTGCCTAAAGCATTTTAGTTATCTGTCTAATTCTATGAATCGCTGGTTTAAGTATTTTAAAATACTGCATAGTGTATGTAATCTTGTTTTTCTTCTGTTTAATGTTTAAATTTGCTTTTCTTTGTCATTCATTGTGTACAAATTTGTACCGATTTTCAGGATAAAATGGTATCAGATTTATTTTTGATTTCTAGACATTATTGTTAGGCATTTGTTTTTCATCATGGACTGAAATAATTTGCACAATAAATGCCTTGAAATGTTTTTGTCATTGTGTTCTGAATCACTTGATGGAAGCAGAGAAAACATAAGACAACCTACAAATATAAAACGTTTTGTCCAAATATGCATTTGTTGTGGTTTCCTTTTGATTATTCAGCTGCAGCTACTACCTTTACACTGTGTGTTTTCTATTTCTTTAACCATCTTGGTTCTCTGTTTAACTCTTCTCTCTTGTCTTCTCTCTGCAACAGCTGAGGAATGCTTCTTGGACTCTGACCTGAGCTTTCTTGTGCCTATTGCTGTAGGGGTAGCTTTGGGCTTCTTAATCCTTCTTGTTCTTATTTCTTACATCATTGGAAGAAAGAAAAGCCATACGGGATATCAGTCTGTATAACACTTTGGGAGGGACTTTTGCTGCTACTTTACATGCTAACACAACAGTGAAACATTTAATTCCTTGCCACATTTCTAACAGGCTGGAAGTATGCTTGAACAAAAGAGTGATTTAGACATCCAGGATTTGAATGTGTTTCCTACTTGTGACTCTTGCTGTGCTAGTTTTCCGCTGTTATGTAATGCGGTTTGTGCAAAAATTATTTATCTGCATTTATTTCAGTTCCTCCAATGTTTATATAGTGGAAAACACCATTCCAAAGAACAAATATAAAATGTTTTTTTTTTTTTTTTTTTTTTTTAAAAAAAAAAAATTTTAATTAAAACAATGTATGGTTAAGATGTATATATTTTTTTTTTTTGTTAAAATACCAAATGTTATCTGTTGCTTTTTAATATTGGAGATACTGTAAATGTACTATTTTAAAATTTCTGCAAACACACTAATTTGGACACATTCCTTCTTAGAAAGGAAAGGTGGGTGAAATGTTCTCTGTTAAATCCAGCACTATTTGATGAACCTAAATTGTCCTGCATGTAGATGCTACAAAGTTAATCATTGAAAGCAATGAAGTAATTAATAGGTATTGTGGATCTTTAGAGGTCCATCTCTGGGTTATATTTAAAAAAATGTTCTTCAACACAACTTGTAAAAGGGTGCCTTGGTGTAAAATGCTATTGTCTTTTATCTAACTCTGTTCATAACTTCAGACTTTCTAAGGTAGTAGATGTTAAAGATTTAAATACTTGCATTGTCTGGAATAGTTTTCTGCATTGGTTTATGAAATTACTTTTTGCAACTTATATTAAAGGAGAGCCAGAGAGTGGATTTTTGGAGTCCATGCTGCAGCTATTTCTTAAATTCTTCTTTTTACAAAGCAAGTAATTTTCAACATATTAAAATATAATGTTGAATTAAATGCAGTACTTGCTTTCTTGGATGGCTACATGTCTTCATATTACACTTTTGCATTTCACTTCATTCAAGCTGCCTGTATATCATTTGCGTTATTAGTAGCATGTGAAAAATAACTGGAACTGCAGCCGCAATTGTTCTTTGGACTTGGATAAGTCATTGAAGCTGTCACTTTTACAGTTTGACATCATAATACAGTTGTTCCATCTGTCTTAGTTTCTTTATTTGATCTTTGTTTTGTAGTATTTTCTTCACATATCCTAATAAATTTGTGTAAGCTGTGCTGAATATATTTGGCATTTGCTTTAATTCTTTTTGTTTTCTTTCTCAGTAACACTAGTTTTACAGTGCTTTCAGAAGATACTCTGTTGTCCAGACAATGACTGATATGTCTGATTGCTAAGACTACATGCCGCTTTGTGAAAATATAGTACAGCAATACCTCAGTTAATGAAGTAGATGCAGGTGTTCCAGAGCTTGGGATTGTCGTGGGTTCATGCCACCTGCCACTGTCATCTTGGACTGACCTGTTAACGCTGCTGCCACCCCCCTTGGGATTTTGAACCACTGATTCAACCTCGCAGCTCACTTGAGGTATGAGACAACACCATCTGTCACATGCCGGTGCATTTTAAAAGTGGTGAGGCATTGCCTAAATGATGGGGCTGTCTAACTGCGCCCTGCTTGCATGCTCTCGGCTGGGGTACAAACCCCCGTTATTCTGCTAGGTGCCATTTCTTTCCTTCTGCTTCCACCCCCTTATAATGTGCATTTGTGTATGTAACGTTATTGCTTAGCATTTTTGTGACATCTTAATTCAAATTATACTATATATAAACATTACTAAAATTAGAGTATGCCATAATAACAGCATAAGGAAGTTCGACTACAGGGTTAGATCAGTCTGGTACAGTAGTTGAATTGGTGATGGGCCATAGCACTTTTAATGCAGATTTCATTGTAAAGGAGATTTGCTCTCTTTAGAGGATTTATGTGAGGTATCACTGTACTTTTCATAGCTACACAGAGTTCTGATCAGGAGATTGAAGCGTGCATGAATGTTTTGAGCTCTGCGTGCCAGTAATCTTGGGTATACTCTTTGTCACTCAACCCACATACTGTTAACATAGAAACTGAGCTTTAATTCAGTAAATGCTGCATTTGTATGATGGGGACCCACTGGAATGTTGTAGAGGCAACCTACATTTCTTTAAAACTTGCAGAATTAGCCAAACATGCAAATGTCCGAGTGATACCTGATTTCAAATGTTAAGAAAAAAAACCCTAGATTTTGCATTATAAATTAATATGCTTGAGATTATATATACAGTGCATTCGGAAAGTAGTCACAGCGCATCACTTTTTCCACATTTTATGTTACAGCCTTATTCCAAAATGGATTAAATTCATTTTTTTTCCTCAGAATTCTGCACACAACACCCCATAATGACAACATGAAAATAGTTTACTTGAGATTTTTGCAAATTTATTAAAAATAAAAAAATTGAGAAAGCACATGTACATAAGTATTCACAGCCTTTGCCATGAAGCTCAAAATTGAGCTCAGGTACATCCTGTTTCCCGTGATCATCCTTGGGATGTTTCTGCAGCTTAATTGGAGTCCATCTGTGGTAAATTCAGTTGATTGGACATGATTTGGAAAGGCACACACCTGTCTATATAAGGTCCCACAGTTGACAGTTCATGTCAGAGCACAAACCAAGCATGAACTCAAAGGAATTGTCTGTAGACCTCCGAGACAGGATTGTCTCGAGGCACAAATCTGGGGAAGGTTACAGAAAAATTTCTGCTGCTTTGAAGGTCTCAATGAGCATAGTGGCCTCCTTCATCCATTAGTGGAAGAAGTTCAAAACCACCAGGACTCTTCCTAGAGCTGGCCGGCCATCTAAACTGAGCGATCGGGGGAGAAGGGCCTTAGTCAGGGAGGTGACCAAGAACCCGATTGTCACTCTGTCAGAGCTCCAGAGGTCCTCTGTGGAGAGAGGAGAACCTTCCAGAAGGACGACCATCTCTGCAGCAATCCACCAATCAGGCCTGTATGGTAGAGTGGCCAGACGGAAGCCACTACTTAGTAAAAGGCGCATGGCAGCCCGCCTTGAGTTTGCCAAAAGGCACCTGAAGGACTCTCAGACCATGAGAAACAAAATTCTCTGGTCTGATGAAACAAAGATTAAACTCTTTGGTGTGAATGCCAGGCGTCACGTTTGGAGGAAACCAGGCACCGCTCATCACCAGGCCAATACCATCCCTACAGTGAAGCATGGTGGTGGCAGCATCATGTTTTTCAGAGGCAGGAACTGGGAGACTAGTCAGGATAAAGGGAAAGATGACTGCAGCAGTGTACAGAGACATCCTGGATGAAAACCTGCTCCAGAGCACTCTTGACCTCAGACTAGGGCGACGGTTCATCTTTCAGCAGGACAACGACCCTAAGCACACAGCCAAGATATCAAAGGAGTGGCTTCAGGACAAAACTGTGAATGTCCTTGAGTGGCCCAGCCAGAGCCCAGACTTGAATCCGATTGAACATCTCTGGAGAGATCTTAAAATGGCTGTGCACCGACGCTTCCCATCCAACCTGATGGAGCTTGAGTGGTGCTGCAAAGAGGAATGGGCGAAACTGGCCAAGGATAGGTGTGCCAAGCTTTTGGCATCATATTCAAAAAGACTTGAGGCTGTAATTGCTGCCAAAGGTGCATCGACAAAGTATTGAACAAAGGCTGTGAATACTTATGTACATTTGATTTCTCAGTTTTTTTTATTTTTAATAAATTTGCAAAAACCTCAAGTAAACTTTTTTCACGTTGTCATTATGGGGTGTTGTGTGTAGAATTCTGGGGAAAAAAATGAATTTAATCCATTTTGGAATAAGACTGTAACATCATAAAATGTGGAAAAAGTGATGCACTGTGAATACTTTCCGGATGCACTGTCGTACTGTATATATGCCTTATTTAAACATTAATGATCTGTAATAATGTGAGAGATACCTGTTCAGCTTACACACAGTCTGATTTTGCAACTCCCAAATGTTTTCAAAAGGAGTTCCATCAAGGCCTACACATCAACATTTTTTTATTCATGATACTCCACTTTGCTATTCATTGTGGTAGTCTCTTTTTAATGATCTGTATTTGTTGTAGCTTTATAAAATCAAGAATGTGTTTTTAATTAACAATGGTAGTGGCATGGTGCTTTTTAAGTTTTTATTTGCAGCTTTGGAGCCCTGTGTGTTTTAATCTTTTTCGCCCCAAAGAGTAATGGTGCAGTGCCCGCTGGAACGGTGTCTTGTCTGTTTAGTTCAGTTCTCTGACATCACCACAGAATTACCAAACTACAGTGGTTTGCTTTAGAACTGAGTCCTGTACACCAGCACCTCTGTCACCATTGCATGCCACCACTGCATTTAAGCTGAATGCTAGCTGCTGCCTCTCCTGTTTACATACAGATTGTACAATTAAAAAGATATCATAGAACTGTCCTGCAGTGTTGCTAAAATCTGGGACAACACTTGTCTTTTGGTTGGTTTCTGTATATTAGTTATAGTCTACATTAAAACAGGAACTTAAAAATGTTACTGCATGTAAAACCAAGTGTATTATATATTAAAGAATAAAATCAACGAAGTCATGAGATTATAAAGAATGTAAGGACACACAATGTGTTAAAAAATATAAATTGGCAAGAGATCATGAGCGACTTAGAGTTTCCTACATGATGTGCTAACTTGCTGAAATGGCCGTAGTAGTAGCATAATCGGCTTTTATCACACCCACCAGAGGAAGCTTTAAGAGGCAGTGTGAAGCTGGCGAATGCTGAACTCTCTGCCTTCCTATCAACCGTCTTCTCTGTTGGCCTCAGAAATTTTTCTGAATGACAGAGGTTTGTGAAATTGCACCAGTCTTGTATGTGTGTACATTTATGGGTGTGTGTCGTGGTGGTTTAAAGTGCACACTCGGAATGAACTTATTGGATTGGATTTGCGCACACTGCACTGTATTTAAAGAAAATTGCGAATATAATTCATTGTCATTATTGGTAATTAGGAAATAGCTAAGATAAGTGATAAGGTGTAGATCGGGGTGTTCCAACTCCGGTCCTGGAGGGCCGCAGTGGCTGCAGGTTTTCATTCTAACCCTTTTCTTAATGAGTGAGCAGTTTTCACTGCTAATTAACTCCTTTTCCCTTCATTTTAATAGCCCTCTTTTTAAGTATTCAGTCCTTTGAATGGATTCTTCACTAAATGGCAGCCAAACAGAAATGAGATGTGAAATGAGCCAACAGATAGCCAGCTAAACTGGGGCTTTAAACTTCAGCCAATTTCACTCCAGTTTCTTAATGAGAAGCCAGTTCTTGCTGTTAATTAAACCTTTTATTGAATATCATGACTCGTTGCTGCTCTCATTCTGTCACAGCAAACTGTTGATTTTCTGTTTTTTTCTAAGACCACCATCAAGAGGTTTTGGTGACCTGAGCAGACCAACATGACCGAGACCTTCACCTTTATTTTCAGGTTGCTGGTCATGTGGCGGCTTGTTTTGTGTCTCATTATTGATTGGCTGCTCGTTAAAGAAAAAGAAATGACTAAGGGGTCTGAGCCACGTCAATTAAAACTAAAGCAAAACAAGTTAATCAGCAGCAAAAATGGCTCACTAATGAAGAAGATGGTTAGAATGAAAACCTGCAGCCACTGCAGCGCACCTGGGGCCTCATGTATGAACGGTGCGTATGCACAGAAATGTTGCGTAAGAACGTTTCCATGTTCAAATCGCGATGTATAAAACCTACACTTGGCGTAAAGCCACGCACTTTTCCACAGTACCTCATACCTTGTCGTACGCAAGTTCTCCACTCGGTTTTGGAGACTGGCAGCACCCAGCGTTAAAAGCAGTGCTACTGTTCCTGTGTGGTTACCCTTTATTTCTTAGAACCACATTCCTGACGCGGCTTTATAAATACACTGAAACTAACCGCATATTGTTTATTAGTGTAATGCATCTGATTGTAGATTACCTATAACAATATAATGGTCCAGGGAATAGCCATAGTATTCCAAATACAGTGGAACCTCGGTTCACGAACATCTTGGTACAAGTACAACTCAGTTCACGACCAAAAAGTTCGCCAAACTTTTGCCTCAGTTCACGAACACACACTCGGTATATGAACAAGCCAGTTTCCCTTTCGGTTTGTGCATGCCGATGATTTCTGCACGTGTTGCATTGTTCTCGGTCAGACGTGCCTGCCTGCCTGCCTGCGCGTGCGTGCCTGCCTGTCTGCACGAGAGAGAGAGAGCGAGCGAGCGTGTGCTGCTGAGAGAGAGGGGGAGGGTGCGTGCTGCTGAGAGAGAGAGAGAGAGAGAGAGAGCGAGCCTGCTCCTGCAGCTGAGCAGGGAGCCTGGGTGTTTGTGTCAGTGTTATTCAATGTTTTTACATTAGTTTACTATTACACTGTGCATTCTATGGTGTAATTAACTATATTTGTGCTTAATCTTTAAAAAAAATATATTTACATACAGTTTGTACGGTCTGGAACAGATTAATTGTATTTACATACAATCCTATGGGGGAAATTGCTTCGGTCCACGACCAACTCGGTTTACGACCAGAGTTTTGGAACAAATTATGGTCGTGAACCGAGGTTCCACTGTACCATAACTGCTTTAGCGTTGTTACTCTCACTGCACCTTCTTCTTCTTCTTTTTCTTCTTTCAGCTGCTCCCTTTAAGGGTTGCTACAGCGGATCATCTTTTCCCATATTACTCTCTCTGCACCATTTGGAGTATTTTTATCACTGTTTCTGAGTGGGGAATCACAGCAGCAGCTGATCGGAAAGAGAATTATCGATATACAGCATCAAGCATACACTGCCTCAGCCATGGCAAAACGTTTCAAAGCCTTTCCTGTACGTACCTCGTGGTTCAGAAACAGTTTCATCCCAAGAACTATAAATGCACTCAATTAATTGCTCCTTAGAACTGTTTGTACTTATAAGTACAATCACCCCACTGTAAACTTGCAATACAGTTAATATATTACACAACCTGCGCCATTTTATAAAGCGTGTATTTACATATGATGACAGTATCATTTGTAAGATGAAATGCACCAAAATATGTTGATTATATTATATAGATAAAACTTTAACTTCATTTAAATAATCTATATCTATACTAATAAAAGGCAAAGCCCTCACTGACTGACTGACTCACTCACTTACTCATCACTAATTCTCCAACTTCCCGTGTAGGTAGAAGGCTGAAATTTGGCAGGCTCATTCCTTACAGGTTACTTACAAAAGTTAAGCAGGTTTCTTTTCGAAATTCTACGCATAACGGTCATAACTGAATCCTACTTAAGTACATATATACGTCCATAGCCTGCAGCTCAGTCGTCGTGTGAGGCGGAGTTGCGACCCCATCACCACGCCTCCCACGTAGTTGGCTGCCTGCCCATATAAGGCCGTCCGTCAGCAGCAATCCAAGCTGTGAGAAAACAGTAAAAAGGAGGCATGTCAGACGTTGTACATTTTCTGATGCAGATGGAAACAACTTCGTGACGCTGCCGCCAAATACTCCACAAAAAATCCACAAGTTAATAGACACGCTGTTGCTAAATATTCGCAGGCAAATCCACAAGTTAATACCGGGAATGCCTGTTAAACATCTTAGATTCACGAGTAGCGATTTGGGTAGTGAACACTTCGATGAATGAAACCTGTTATTTTTACAACGGTTGACAAACACAGAATGTAACTTGAACACAACACGTCCTCCAAATACGAATCTGATTAAAAGAAATAATGAAAATCAAATCCTTGATCACAGCAACACTCATAACAGTCACAACACAATTACATTGTCAATCATGTTACGTTATTTTTAAAATGTTTCCTTTTTTTTTTTCATTACTTCTTTAACACACTACTTCTCCGCTGCGAAGTGCGGGTATTTTGCTAGTTGTTAATAATTAAAAATGTGGGGACACAGCCGCAGCGCTAGCAGGTTCACGTATTGTTCCTGCATTGCGCTGTAGGTCATGGGTAAACATGGGAACACATCATGTTCCCATAATTAATAACATGCTTTCATTCTAATCATCATGAAAATGATATCACGTATATATCTCAGTATTTTAATTATTCAGAGAGTTGTAATATCACGAATGTAATGGATTCTGTGTCTTGTCGGAGAAAGAGAAAGAACGGAAGCACGTAGTGATTCACACACATAGAACACATTGAAGATCAAATACAAAACAAAGCATTTAACATGCTACTTTAGTTACGATGGGATTTGAGAAACTAGTAAATTAAATGATTTTAAGATGAAGTTTATGATGTTCTACTTTAATGACAAAATAAGCTACAGTACGTGATTAAAGTGGAAATTTCGAGATTAAAGTTGACATTTTGTGCTTTTTTCCCCACTGTGTGCCTATTTTTTTTGTTTGTACCCTAATAAGCTCAGACGATGGGCTACAACTCACCTTTTTACAGCGACTTTGATATGTGACTTCTTTTTTATTTCGGGCACTGTGTGACTTTGTGAACTTGAGCTTTCGAGTTTCTCCGACACGCTATGTCACTCGATCAACTTCCTTTTGTTGATTATTCCACTGTTTAAAGCAACAAATAGTATGCTTTTCCTGTGCCTCCACTTGGTATTCGCTGAAATTCTTGTATTTCCCCTCATGCTTTTCCCATTGTCTTTTCACAGAAGGCTGAGCTTAAGGGCTATTTATATTGATTTGCATATTCAAAGAGGCGTAATTCTGGGAGGAATTGGTGCGGGACAGCAGATGCGTGCACAAGCGTTACTTTTCATGCTGACCGGGATTTATGCAGCAGAAGAACGTGCAAGTTGGAGTACGCACAGATTCCTGGATCTGGATTTTTCTGTGCGTAAGCACATTTCGGATTTTGTGCTTATGTCATGTTATAGTGCAAATTCTATGCACAGCGTTATGCATGAGGCCCCAGGACCGGGGTTGGACACCCCTGGATAGATTTTGTTTAAAAAGATGGTATGCAAGAATTAACATTACAGTAAGTGCAAAAAGAAAAATCCCAGCATTTGTCTCCCTTCTTGACATGAATAAAAGAGACACAGGCAGAAAGTGGAAGTTAGTTTATTTAAACAGGACAACTAGTAAATACTTTTTAGAATTTTCTTTCATTATTCTGATATAAAAATGGCACACTTGTTGCACACAATCAATCGTATAAATACCAATAAAAAGCTGCACCTAATTCCAGCACTGACTGTTCAGTAGATGTTATTTGACACAGAAGCTGCCTTTCTAGGATGTCAAAGGGTGTTCACCTACGACTACAGCCTCTGATCTGTTAAATGACAAGTGATAACACAATTTATCACTGGCAATGGCAATTTACATCAAAAACACTGTTAAATTCAATTAAGCCGAGTCCAGGAATTAGATTTATAAAGGTCATTTTTAATGGCCAAAACCTGTTGTAACCATTAAAGACACACTAGTCATTTAATAATCTTGCTGCTTTTATCATACATACTATGGAATAAAGGCACACTGCTGGAAGAGTACACACCCTTAGAGGGCCAGCTGAAAGACCAGTAGTTTATTAGGAATTATGCAGTAGTGGGCTGGAAGCTGCTATTCTTTGAAATTGATAACGGCCTGAGATGGTTAGTGTTCTTAGCTTCATTGTTACAGCATTGCCGTAGAATGACTTGGTGATGTTTGAGCTACTTTCTAAATGCAGGTTTTGTATATTTATCAATGTCTTGATCTGAAAAGAATGTTGTTTGGTAGGCTACTTGAATATTTTCTTGTTAGAATTTCTTGCATTCTTTAAATGGACAGATGGCACAGCGCTACTGATTTAGAAGGATCTCCAAACCTTGGAGAAGCAGAGAAGAGGGGAGTCTTTTACCAATTCCATATTTTTCTGTACTTAATTTATTGCGTACAGAATTAAAATTATTTTTTTGGCAAAACAGGATATATTTTGACCTCTTTCAACAAATTAGAATATAGGTACGCATTCAGGTCAGTGTATATTAGTTCGGCCGGATGTGCTGTTATCCATTTTTTTATAGACTTTGATTATTTATGCAACAATTTTATCTATTTTTTGAGTGTTACAGTTATTAATTTATAGCTTTTTTTGTATGTCTATATAAAACACAGTTGAGAAAAGCTAAAAAAAAGTATGGTTACTCTGACTTTATTCACTTCTCCAGTGCAGCACGGTAGTCATGTACCAAAGGATTGCACCCTTCATTTCAGCAAACGTGTACCATGGTGCACTGCACACAGCTACCCAGAGATGCCTTGCTTCGGTCTTGTGCCAGCTGCTGTGGTGCTATGCACCCACCAGAAGTGTGAAAGTGATTCTTCCAAGGAACCGGTCGTGCGGCGAGTCATTGATGATCCCCGACCCGTTGAGTTTGCACTGCACGGTGAGCAGGACATCCTTCTTCACTTCGGCAAACTGAATCGCCACCAAAGGAGATGTGTAGTTCACCTGCACACAAAACCAAGTGAGTTTCAGGATGATGTTGATAATCAATAATGCAGCAGAAAACAATATACTTTATATCATTTAACTGGACAGACTTTCCCCATGGGATTAAAAACACACACGCAGGTTAAACCATGCAGTAGAATTTCTTTTAAGAACTATCTGTTCTATTAGATAGAAATAAGTTTCAACATCTTAAGGCTGGACAGGTCACCTCCCTGATGCAGGGTATATTCACGAGGAAGTCCGAGTCTCTGAAGGAAGCCAAGCAAAAGGGGTAAATAAAGGAAAAAAAGGTGTCTTTGTCTCATACATTATGCAGTGCACGATAGATAGATAGATAGATAGATAGATAGATAAAGGGCTTTATGTGTCTCCAGGGGGAAATTTAGGGTAAAATATAACAGAATGAATGTACTTGTTTATAAATCATCTCATGATTTAAAAACACATGTCATTTACACATTTACAATCTGATGAAAAATTGTTTATAAAGTAAGTCACTTGAAAAAACTACAAATTCCAGCTCTATCCGGTTAGAAAAATGTACGACGTGAACAATGTCTACTTACGTGAACCAGTTTGCCGTAATACGGGTAATACTTCAAGCTGAAGGAGTTACTCGGGTAAAATGATGGAGCTCCAAGGTCTTCTTGCTCCCCTTTCTAAAATGGAAATATTATGATATTCATGTAATATGTACTGTTTAATCACTATATTAAAAAACAAAAATGGAGACATGGTTGCCCCATTGTTGGGAGGGCCCTGCAGCATCACTGCATGTCTTTTTGGTTATTAAATAATACTGTAACATTTGCAAACAAAATTGGTTTTATACATACAGTACATCAAAGACCAGAATGGAGAAGAATGTGATCTCAGCGATTTTGACTGTGGCATGATGGCTGGTGCCAGACAGGCTGGTTTGACTATTTCAGTAATTGCTGATCTCCTGTGATTTTCACACACAACAGACTCCAGAGTTTACTCAAAATGGCGTGATAAACAAAAAACATCCACTGAGCAAGAGTTCTGCAGATGGAATAGTCTTGTTGGTGACAGAGGTCAGAGGAGAATGGCCAGACTGGGTTGAGCTGACTGAAAGGCCGCAGTCACTGAGATAGCCACTGTGTACAAATGCAGTTAGCAGAAGAGCATTTCAGAATACACAACAAGTCAAACCTTGAGTGGACTACAACAGCAGAAGACCAACCACATCAACAGCCAAGAACAGAAAGCTGAGGCTGCAGTGGGCACAGGCTTACAAACACTGAGCTGAAAAACAGATGGCAGGCTCAGAATTTGGTGCCAAATGCATGAATCCAGGCACCCGGCTTGGCTTATGTCAACAGTCCTGGTTTGAATGCGCTCAAAGTGACTGACTGCTTTTTTGGCCAAGGTGAGGTCTAGCAGAGTCTCCCCTTTTACTACTTTACTTTCCAGGAGTCTTTCCTCTGCTAACTTCTGTTCATTATTTTCATCTCTTGAAAAGGCAATGCTAAGGAATCAGAGGTAAGGTCCAGCTTCACATATCAACCACTAACAACAGCCAGTACATCCATCCATCCATTATCCAACCCATTATATCCTAACTACAGGGTCACGGGGGTCTGCTGGAGCCAATCCCAGCCAACACAGGGTGCCAGCCCACTGCAGACAGCCAGTACAAGTGACAATAATTCATCTTAATAAAAGCGTTAAGTGTCTGTGTGTCCTTTCAGTTGCTATGTCTCTGTCATTTCAACAGATTCAACAGACATTTCAACATCACAAACATTTTTAGTAAGAAAATGCATTTGTCATTACAAACTATAGCAAATCACAAACATTAACACTGCTTTTACGAATTCCACACCAACTGCCATATAACAGAGACATACTGTATGTAATGCATGGTGCACTGCAAACGCTAACACTGAGATTTACTTTGACTACTTGCATTTGAACCTGGCTTACACGGGTAGCACGGCTAGTGATCCTATAAACCTATAAAACACACATCAAGCCCTCCTCCAATAAAATCTGGTTGCCCTACTCCTAGAGGATGAGAGCACTAACAGCTGTCATCCGTCATCATAGCCACTTAATCCAGTTCAGGGTCTCAGGGACTGAAGCTGATTCGATCAGCAGCAGGTACAGTGCAGAAGAAGACAGCAGTCCAGTTCTGGGTATAATCAGTCAAATTGCCAGTTAGTTTAAAATGCACATATCTGGAATGTGGATGTCAGGCCTGTTGGCTTTGTTTTGGGTGATCTGCACGTACACTTGCCTATCTGTAGAATGAGTGAGAGTGAATGACGGACATTAGTCCATTGCACTGTCCACTGTCCATTGAAACCACACACTGTCAGGGGAGACGAGGTCTTAGTGTGACCTACTGTGGCCTTGGCATTGCACCCTGAAGAGTTCTCAGTGGAGTATTTGATGGAAGTACCTGTTCACACTGTAAAGGAGAGGCCCTAATCTTTATTGCGGCTTATCTTAAATATCTTTACATACATTTAATCTGTATACAGTATATAATATTGAGGTTTTACTTTCTGTCTGTTCGAGCATTACATGAAAACCACCACACCTGCTATTTCTACAAAACTTTGCACTTATTTCTGCTATAGTCTAATTTATAATATAGACTAATTATTTTTTATATCCATCCAACCCGCTATATCCTAACCACAGGGTCACATGAGCCAATCCCAGGGCGCAAGGCAGGAAACAAACCATGGGCAGGGCGCCAGCCCACCGCAGGGCACACACTCACTCACACACACATCCCAATGCACCTAACCTGCATGTCTTTGGATTGTGGGAGGAAACCCACGCGGAGAACATGCAGACTTCACGCAGGGAGGACCCAGGAAGTGAACGCTGGTCTCCTAACTGCGAGGCAGCAACGCTACCACTGCGCAACCATGCCGCCCTTAGGCCTTGTTCACACGGACGTTAAGTTTTTGGATAAACGAACTTGCTCTGAATGTCCTAGACGTTTATGTTGCATTTTGTGGTGGCTATTGATTGACTTCTACACCGGCGTTCGTTTGTCTCTGTCTAACGCCAGCTTACAGCCCAAATTGTAGTTTGTGTGTTAACCTGTGGAGGCAGTGTCGGGAACTGGATATGAAAGCCCTTGTCGTTTTATTTGAGGTGCTTCCTTTCAATATGGACCATTTTGCTATGTTAGATATTAATCTTCTTGTTTTAAAAATACTCGTAATACGGCGACGTAGGGAGAGAAAAAATCGCCGCCACTACTGGGTTCATCCTCTGACTGCACAACGTCGGGTTAAAGGAAGTTTTTTTGTGCTTTATGAAGAAATGCGAAAATTTCCGCGCAAGTTTTTTAATTACTGTCGGATGTCCGTTTCCACTTTTGATTGTCTGCTGCAGCTGGTGCAATGCCTCATTGCACGCCGATCAACCAATATGCGACTTGGTGTTAGCCCCGAAGAGAGACTATATATATATCCGGTTCTCTGAAGCGTAAAATAAACACGCAGAAAACGAACTAGAAGCGGTTTCCTTGCGTTCGTTGGGTTTTGAACGCCAAGAAAAAGCTGCATGCAACTTTTTTTGATGCCGTATAAGCGCGCAGCCGGACAAACGCACGTCACCAAAGCCCGTGTGAACACTCTCATTGACTCCTACGTGTAGAAAACACTCGGCGCTTGATCCGCTCTCACCGGTTGCTACGAACGCAAAAAAAACGCTCAATTTTAACGCCCGTGTGAACAAGGCCTTATTTTCTATATTTTCTAGGTATAAACGTCTATGAAAAATAAAAACTAAGACAACTTCACTAAGGCCTTGTTCACACGGGCGTTAAGTTTTTGGATAAACGAACTTGCTCTGAACGTCATAGACGTTTATGTTGCATTTTGTGGTGGCGATCGATTGACTTGTACACCGGCGTTCGTTTGTCTCTGTCTAACGCCAGCCTGCAGCCCAAATTGTAGTTTGTGTGTTAACCTGTGGAGGCAGTGTCGGGAACTGGATATGAAAGCCATTGTCGTTTTATTTGAGGTGCTTCCTTTCAATATGGACCATTTTCCTATGTTAGATATTAATCTTCTTGTTTTAAAAATACTCGTAATACGGCGACGTAGGGAGAGAAAAAATCGCCGCCGCTACTGGGTTCATCCTCTGACTGCACAACGTCAGGTTAAAGGAAGTTTTTTTGTGCTTTATGAAGAAATGCAAAAATTTCCGCGCAATTTTTTAATTACTGTCGGATGTCGGTTTCCACTTTTGATTGTCTGCTGCAGCTGGTGCAATGCCTCATTGCACGCCGATCAACCAATATGCGACTTGGTGTTAGCCCCGAAGAGAGACTATATATATATATCCGGTCCTCTGAAGCGTAAAATAAACGCGCAGAAAACGAACTAGAAGCGGTTTCCTTGCGTTCGTTGGGTTTTGAACGCCAAGAAAAAGCTGCATGCAACGTTTTTTTGATGCCGTATAAACGCACAGCCGGACAAACGCACGTCACCAAAGCCCGTGTGAACACTCTCATTGACTCCTACGTGTAGAAAATACTCGGCGCTTGATCCGCGCTCACCGGACGCTACGAACGCAAAAAAAACGCTCGATTTTAACGCCCGTGTGAACAAGGCCTAAAAGTTGCCTTTTTTTCATAACCCTTGCACAATTAAACCTCAAAAATTCCCTAACACAACACGATATTGATGAGATATTTACTTCAAAGAATTACAAACAAGACAACATTAATTTTAGGTGTTTATGTTCATTACAATAATTATTGACAATTTTTAAAAATTTTAGCCTATTGAAAAAGGAAGAGAATTTTATGTTTGTTACTCGATAACTCTTTGAAGGCTGATTTTATCAAAAATACGTTCCCTCTTTTCTGAGTGCTCATTTTATGTTAAACCAAAAAAAGACCATGTTCAGTTTTTCCCCACAGCAAATAATAAGCAAGCGTTTATGACGAGATCCATGCCTGAGCTGGAGTAACAAAAGTGTTCTGAGATGGCGGGAGTGAGAGGGGTGGACACTTCATTGAGATCCGCTGGGGCTGCTCAGGGAGAAGGGGGGCGTGTGTGCTGCTTGTCCCTCAGCGATTGAGTCATACGCTACGACTGTGGTGCATTCTGCACGCTCTAAAACGGGAACGAACCTTGGACATTCAGCACCTGACGTTGCGACACTGCAGCTGGTTCGCTTACTTGACCAAGGAGTGAGGGGAAACAAAGATGGGCACACGTGATGAGCCCCAATTAGGGCGGAACACGTGTCGTGTACTTTTTGCATTATTTGGCAGGTACTCTATCACATACCTATGATATGCTTCTCTCAACTGAGAGGACATGGCAGATGTTTGCTGACTGGCCAACCTGCCATCGAAATAATCAGTTTGCAGTTGAGACCTCTATATATATATATGGGCTGGCGCCATGCCCGGGGTTTGTTTCCTGTCTTGCGTCCTGTGTTGGCTGGGAGTGGCTCCAGCAGACCCCCGTAACCCTGTAGTTAGGATATAGCGGGTTGGATAATGGATGGATATATATATATATATACTAGCGACTGCGAGCCCGATCGAATCGTTTTTGTTTGTGAAATCCATACTTTCTCTGAAAATAATTTTTTGTTTTTTATGTCCTTGAAATGATTTTGTTATCATGGCACTGATTTCTGCTTAAAATAGACCTTTTCAGCCGATGTAATGAAAAGCTTCCTGTTTAAACGGGGCTGCGAGACGTGAACTCAGCTCTTTGGCGCACCTCATTTGATTTTTTCCGGCAAATAAATTTTCAAAACAAACCGTATTTTACGACTCTAATCAGAGTCGGAGTAATAATTATGTTGGCGTGGTCATTTTAGATCTGAGATCGGCTAAAATTTAAATTATGCCCGTTGTTAATACCCAGCTGTCATTACTCAGTTTGCCAATAGATGTCAGAAGGACGGATGCCAAAACCAAACTGCCTAAAGATAGATTTCAACATACCAAGCAAATGGCGATAAGTTCTAAATTACTTACGGTTCCGGAGCTGTCGAAGGGTTTAAATCAGTCGACAATGTTAGTCCTGGAAAGTACGCCCAACCAAACCAACGTTCCAAAAACCAACCGAACTTACTGTTATCTGCTCGAACCAACACCGACTTACTATACTCTGCCGTCCAGCGGCGCCACTGAAGCATTCGAACATTCTTAGCCAATCATGTAATACTGCGTCCGCGTTTGCCACGTTATGAGGCAGAGTCCCATTGCATGGTTCTAACTTGTATTGAGTCGAGGTATTGACGTGAACACCATACATACGGATAGTATCAAATTATATATAAGGATATATATAAACTTTTATCTTGAAATTGTTCTAATTGTACAACTTTACATAGCTATTCTAAGTGACCATCGTGTATGAGCATGAACTGCTGGGGCCCAGCATTAATCAGCCAGTGGATCAGTAGAACTTATGCCAACTAAGGAGCTCCTGGTTGTGTTTTGACACATTGAAAGGTGACAGTAACATGAAACTTTACATTACCTGCACTTCACAGCTCACCGAAACAGCAGTTCCATCACCAGGCAAGTAGCCAACTATCTGAAAGAAAATGAATGAAGAAGTATGGGCTTCTTGGTAGCAGTTAAGGGAACAAAGCTCATTTATGATCCTCAGTGACATGTTCTCCATTTTTTTAAAAATACACAAATGCTCTGGACTCATTTTATTCCTGTTTGTATTAGCCTGAATCTTCCTATACACAGATTCTTTCTTGAACAAATACTGTAATACCAGTAAGTTGATGTGTATTGACATGTGTACACTACTGACATTAATACAGTCAACAATGGACGAGAAACAGAATAATAAATACAACATACATAAAACTCTACTTCTGTATAATGCAAGATTTATGTGTCAGTATGAGGGCCTTATGGCCCATGTAGACTTGTAAAACCTGCTCCTGAATCTAGTGGTGCAAGTGTTAAAATTCTCCACCAGAGGAGGGTGACAAGTGACTATGCAGAATGACTATAATTTCCGCTGAGCTAAAATGTCCACCCTTTTGTTTCTGTACTAGTTATTTATTTTCTTGTTTTCCGTCCATTACTTACTAATGTAACAAATTCCAAACCTTTATGCAACAGTAAACCAGCTATGTTGTGCTCAATGATGAACTGTGCCCATTATGGGCATCACAAGCTGGAAGAACAGCATACTAACATCTAATAACTGGCATCAAAAAGTTTATCTCCAGTCTGTAGTAGAGCTGTGCCCCTTAGACTGAGCAGTGACTGTGCTCCGTGAGTGTTACGACGATGTTCTTCAGTTCACACTTTACTCTTCTGTGGCACTCCATGCTTAGCCCTGCCTTGTTGGTGTAATGTTATTAACAACGGCCATCGACAATGCACTGCTGCCTGAACAGCAGCATTTCTCTGATTGTCACAAAGCAATTCTCTTTAATGAATTAATTCTTTTTTTCCTGTTACTGGCAGTTTACATCAAACCCCAGTATGGGCTAATTAACAATACTGGTATTCCTTGTCTTTAAGAGTTTCTCCCATTGCTATAAGACTAGTGCCCATGCAGGTTTCTCTATATTAATGTGTCATGACCTGGAGTTTAATGTTTTACAGATTCTACTATGGCCTCCAGGAATCTGGTCATCACGTTTCTTTTTGAATCTGTAATTGTTTCTTGCAGTGCCATATTAACTTCATTATAGGCACTGCTATCTTGAGCACCCGTAGCCAGGGACGCATTCACAGGCTGCAGACAACATCTCCCGGAGGTCGCACCTACTGAGTTTATACAGTAAGTACAGCGAAACGGAGCATTCATTGTCCAAGTTTGTGGATACAGCCTAATACCTAGGATTTTTTGTTGCAGCTTTTAAAAAAATTGCTACTTCTGAACTCCTTTCTGCCCCTCAACTAAGATTGATGTGTAACAAGCCATTCCCCGCAGCTCTGCCTGTGTATTAGTGAAACAGGACAAACTTTAAAAATCAAGAAACAAAAAGGTAACTCTAGCTCAGCGGATGCAAGTTACGCTCCAAAACACAGCGGTAGACCGACTCCCCACTCCTGACATCACGCTTCTCCCTCCCCTCCACTAACTATGATTCTTAGTGCGATGAGAAAAGTTGCAAAATCAACCGGAATGTTCAAGCAAATTCTAGAAAAAAAAAATGTTAAGATCCGTTAAGCAGTTCTCTCATGCGCTAGCTAAGTGGACGTAAGATACGTCCCAAGGCTGGCGCGTGAGTGAGGAGACAGACAGACAGACAGACGGTGGATTTTATATATAGAGAGATGTGTTGGCTTTGGCTCTATTCATCATTTTTTCTTTTTGACATTCTTGTAACAATTTTCTACTTATGATTTTTGTCTCTCGTCTGAGGCTGTGCTACTAAATCTTGTCTTACTTGTTTTTCACCTTGACTAGTTCATTTTTATGATCCATCTCATGATTTCATCACTATTCAGAATGACTACTGCTCTGAGCAGTCAGTACAAAATGTTGAAGCCCTGCATGAATGTGAGATGAAGGGAATTCCTCCACAAGAGAGTCACCCACTACATATTGTTAAAGTGATATGTCGTAATTTTCTTACAAGTAGCTATAAACATGTGACTAGGGCAGGTGATGTAATGTCAGATGATATGAGGGAATTCTCTTTAATAGTGAAAGTAATAGGCAAGGCATTATGTAAATGAAGTGATACAGCTGAAAGAGAAAGAACACCAGCAACCTCTGCTGAGCATCAGGCAAGTTGCAGAGGCTGATGACATTATGAGGAACACCAATAACAGGAAGAAGAAGATGAAAAAGGAGAGGAACACAATTTGCTGAACTTCCAAGCGTTGGATACAGAATGCAAGAACGACAAAGACAGAGAAATACCTGCAGGCAGAGGTCTGCATTTTTCAACAGCAGTACCATAAAATGTTGCGTTCTGTCACGTGGGTAGGTTTTAATTACACTTCCTATTAAACCAAGCCACCCATTTCAGTTTAAGTCATTTTAGTTTGTGTCGCCCGAGTGGCCACCTCCAAACTGGACAGCTGAACATGGAGGAGTGGCTATATACAGGGTGGGTCTCCCTTGAAAACATACAAAAGTTTATATTTTGTCCATTTATATTCATCGGTGAATGATTGTGAATAATGCAGCTGGCTAGCTACCCTGAGGATACAAGAAATCAGTTCCATCCATAACCCTTTCAAATATTGTGAGAGTGTTCGACAGGAGAGCTTGCCGCAGTATAGCGTCAGCACCACAGAGGAGGCCTCAGCTATATGGTTAACTTGCACAAGATCTTTACCTTGGCCAGTTTGGTCTCTGAGTGTTCAGTCTACTGTACTGATTTGCCGTAATGGCCTGATTGTAACCCAGGTTAGGTACAGTTAGGGGTTGGCAGTTTTTTCAGAAGTGTAGAATGGAGATTTAAGCAAGTCTGTTATAACACAGTAATTATAAATGTATAATAGTCTACAAATGATTACAGCTACAGTGTGATGACATTAAAGCCTCCAAGGGTAATGCCCATACAATCTGATCAGATACTTTTCTAATCCTAAAAAAGCCACCATAGAAACATTGGTAAGGGATTAACTGGCCACAAATTTCCACATTAGGAGTGCTATGATATGATAAAAAGAAAAATGAGTGAGCAGCAAAATTGGCTTGTCCTTTGTTTCATAACAAATACAATTTAATATTTCAAATATGGTAAATTCATGATAAAAATTAAATATTTCTAAAAAATGATTAATCTCGCATATTCAAGAAAACATAACAGCCCTGCTGCTCCCTGCTGAGAGAACACCATTTGCTCTTCCTCTCTCAATGGAAAGGCAGCTTTCACCCAAGGTTTTAAAATAAGACATTTTTCCTCCTTACTCTGTTCATTTTCATGAGAATGCATGGCTTCCCCTCAGAATAGCCAAAGGATGGATCCACAATCCCTGAACAGTTTCCCAAAAGAGACCTTTTGAACTGGCAGGCAGTCCTCACAGCATCCTCTGCTCCATCTCGCATGATATAATTTTCACCGTTGCAAAGCAAGTTCTTTTTTTCTTGGATGTCATCGTCATAGGCTGCAAAACAGAAAGCTGAGTGAGAAAAACAAAATGGCCCGTTTACTGTAAAGAGAGTCCAATATTAAAAGTGCCAATTCTATACCTTGGGATTTTTGCTTGTATACTGTACTGTTGTGTAAGTGAGGACGGTCTCTGTCTCTGCATCAGCCGAGCTGTGGTATTTGCACATTTTGTAACAAGAAACTGCTTTGCTTCTTAAGGCTTCTCACATGCCTATTTCTGGATAATGACTATCGTTTAAAAATATGTCCATCGCCAAGAAATAGAATTGTGTGTTACTTTAGTGAACCAATGCTGATGTGTTCAGTGCAGGATGGCACAGTAGTTAGTGCTGACGTCTCACTGTGCCAGTAAAGTGGGCTTGACTTTGGCCCGGATCGCTCTTGGTGAGAAGACTGGATATTTAAAGGATGAAGACTCTTTCTATCAGTTTGGCATCGATAGACTGAAGGCAAAAACAGAACAGAGCAGCACAAGTACTGATAAAGTTTATTAAGTGGCAACATTAACCTCGAGCCACAGTCAGTGAACCTTCATGTATGAGGCTAGACACCGCTGCCATTTTTTCTTTGCCATTAAATCAGATACACATGTCCATCCTGAAGATGTTAAATATGCTTTGGGCATCTTAAATAAATACATTTTTTAGCATAAACGTTTGTGTACTACATTAGATATTCAGACCCCTTTGTAACAGTGCTACTGGAGCTGGAAACTGCAACTCCCAGCAATCCCTGCAGTGTCTCTGATTGGTCTTCTCCTGAGGGTGCAGGGACTGTTGGGGTCAAAGGAGGCCAGCATGGCTTTTAAAATGGAGCTGGTGACCAAGATATCAAAAAGAAAGTATTTTGTGTTTCAAGTTCCTGTCTGTCTGCCTTCTGTTCGGTTACCTGTGCTTATTCATTTTGTCCTGCATTGTTTCGTGGTTGGTATCTGGATTGTCTGCCATCTGCCTGTGTACATGAGGACTGTATGTGGATTTATGGCCATCCTGCAAAGAAAGGAGCGCTCCTGAACCGTCCACCCGTCTTCACTTCATCAGGAAATACCGGTAGGACTATCTTTACATTCCCATTCAACGTGATGTTAGTGATCAAGAGATGTAAGACAATTTCATCTTGATGTTGAAAAATGTAAGCTATGAATAACATCCAACCATCCATTCATTATCCAACCTGCTATATCCTAACTACAGGGTCACGAGGGTCTGCTGGAGCCAATCCCAGCCAACACAGTGCGCAAGGCAGGAAACAAACCCCAGGCAGGGCACCAGCCCACCGCAGGGCAGCTATGAATAACACCAATCGCTAAATCAAAAGCCATCCAAGACAACATCCACTCCTTGACATTTCTGATTTTCAGTGAGCTTTTATAAGGCTGTTTATATCCAGACTTTTTAATCTGTTTTTTTTTTTTATATATTTTCTTCTAGTTTGTATTATTATATGTTAATAAAAACCACATTGCTTTTATATTTTCTATGCTTTGTCTTTAATCTATACTCTATAAAGACTCTAGAGTGTCTGAAATAATAAGTGGACGCCAAGTGTGGCCAAAATTGCCATTTTCTCGCTTGTAGGGTTTATCCTGGTTCTTGAGGTCACTCCTAATAATTAGAACACCAGGCTTGTAAATAAAAGGCTTGGATCACTGAGATCATGTGCTACCACATACATGAGTTGATTAAGTCAGCAATATTCCAGCATGCTTAGGGTGTTAAAAAGAAACAGAGGTGAGAAATCTGAAAAGCGAAGGTCAGCTGTTGGCAGACATATACAGTGGAACCTCGGGTCACGACCATAATTCGTTCCAAAACTCTGGTCACAAGCCAATTTGGTCGTGACCCGAAGTAACTTCCCCCATAGGATTTTATGTAAATACATTTAATCCATTCCGGACCGCACAAACTCTATGTAAATATATATCTTTTAAAGATTTTTAAGCACAAAAATAGTTAATTATGCCATAGAATGCACAGTGTAATAGTAAACTATATGTAAAACATTGAATAACACTGAGAAAACCTTGAACAGACAAAACTAACATTGCAAGAGTTCAGGCTTTAGCCTTACAAACCGCTCGCTGTAAACACTTTTTTTTAATGAGTCTTAAGCACAGGAAAAAAAAATGAATATTTGAAACATCTGTAATTTATACAAAAACTAACTATAAACAACCAAGAAAACTAACCTTACATGAGTCGAGTTCTGGCATGAAGGAAGTGAGGAGGAACTGGGTGGACAGGAGATTACAGTTTTGAGGTAAAGTCCCTCTGCGCGATGCAAGTCTGACCGAGAACAATGTACTGTACATGAAGAGACTGAACACGTGCGGAAATCACCGGCGCGTACGAACCGGAAGGGAAATGAAATAGAGCACAAAGAGTTCACAGCGAATGCGTACGAACCCGGAAGGGAAACTGGCTTGTTCGTCACCCGAGTGTGTGGTCATGAACAGATTCAAAAGTTTGGCGAACTTTTTGGTCGTAACCCGATTTGTACGTGTTCAGAGATGTTCGTGACCTGTACAGTGCCTTCAAGAAAGTATACAGTGCCCTTCACTTATGTTGTAGTCTTAAGCTAAAATCATTCCCCCTCATCGAACAACACACAATACCCTTTGAGCGATAAAGTGAAAATATGATTTTAGGAAGTTTAGAAAATATATTAAAAATAACTGAAATATCACAATGGTACAAGTATTCAGACCCTTTTCTCCATACATTGTTAAAGCACCTATGGTAACCATTACAGCCTGGAGTCCTCATGGGTATGATTTGATAAGGTGCCACATGAAAGGCTGGGCATCAAACTAAAAGAAGTGAGAGTTCAGGGTGATGTCCGTACAGTAGATGGGTGTAAAATGGGGTCAGACACAGGAAGCAGAGTGTGATGATGCAAGGAATGTTATCAAAATTGGCCGATGTTAAGAGGGGTCAGTGCTAGGGCCGCTGCTGTTTTTAATATATATAAATGATTTGGATAGGAATATAAGTAACAAGCTGATTAAGTATGCAGATGATACCAAGATAGGGGGATTGGCAGGTAATCTGGAATCTGAGATATCATTTTTTGGTGAAGTGTTCCTTTAAACAAAACAAACATGGTGATTGTGTGTATAGTGTTTCCTGCTTGTGCACCTCACTGTCCTTAGCAAGACAGGACTCAATGTGGCACCCGTTCCCCACTCTGTTACAGACATTTGCTGCTAATGCGTGGCATTACAATCTCCTGTGGAGTACAGGGGTCCTCCAGCCTAAATTTGGACCACATACAAAGCCATAGTGAGCCTGTTACAGGGAATGGCAGTTGAACTCTGGCTATACTGAAGTGGAAAGTGCAGGGAACAGTGTTGACAATGGATTATAAAGGAAGGAGTGGACATGTTGCCATTGTTTTTTAGGTGCATGTAAGTGTAGCCTTTGGGTGATAAAACAGTCCAAGACTAGACAACTCAGTGTCTGGGCAAGTGCCAAGAAGAGTGACTTTCAATTGTGGTTCTTACTGTTCTATCGGGGGGGAGACATGGATGTTACAAACTGATGAGGAAGCCTTGTTGCTCAACAGAGATGTCACCCTGTAGTTGCCTAAGATATTCCACTTTGGTGTTATGTGTGCAGTCAATGATTTCAAATCAGGGCTGCACTGCAGCTGCTCTCATGCCAAACAAATAGAGGACAGTACTATTTTGTCCTACATGAGCATTTAAAATTTCTCTGGAACAACACCTGAGACAGAAGCACCTCGTCTGCTAAGAAGCCATGAGCTGTTTAACTTTCTTGTAAAATGATGTTGCTGCAGGATTTCCTCTAATCTTAATTTCTATTGCGAGGCGGACACAAGCTGGTCTGGTGACATGTGATGGCCCTACACCATAATCATCCATCCATCCATCCATTATCCAACCCGCTATATCCTAACTACAGGGTCACGGGGGTCCGCTGGAGCCAATCCCAGCCAACACAGGGCACAAGGCAGGAAACAAACCTGGGGCAGGGCGCCAACCCATGGCAGACACCATAATCAGTTCTTTCATATTTTACCTTCTGCATTGTTGGCCATCATCTCTATTTTCTAACACTAATCCACATTTTACAGATTGAGCGTGATTAAATGTGTTTTGCATCCTTTGCAGGTTTCCAGAAACCTTCAAAACTAGAGGGTATGGTTTTTAAGATAATCATTTTTTAATATACTGTATTTTGTCTCCAGATTTCGATTTGTCTCTGTCGTCTATATCTCCTTGCCACTAACACTCCTTGAACTGAAGTAACTACATGGCTTTGTCCTTCTTATCACTTCCCAGACTACATCACCTCTGGTTTGGGTAATTTATTACTCGGGTGCACCAGTACAGCTTTGAGGTGGACACTAGCTGCAGCCGCTGCCTCACACAGAACATACCCATGTTGCCTTTTGGCCTTCAAGCACTAGCGCTGCTTTTACATTGCCATTCAGTCGCAGAGACCATTGGCTGAATTACTCCCGGCTTGCTCCATGTGTCAAGGCATTCGTGAACAGCTCCAGAAGGAACGGTTCTGTTCTACCAATACTGGAAAATCAAAAAAGTGTAGCGCACGTCTGTTTTTTTAAGGAAGCAGGTCAGCAACTTACGATTTAGGTAATAATCCAGTGCCTCCTTGTACTTTTTCCAGGATTCGGAATCAGAAGCGTTAAAGGCAATGTCAAAGCCTTCCACGCAGGGAGAGATCATCACTCCTACAAAAGCAGCAGAGAGATTCACATAAGGGAGACTTACATTCATGCAACACTTCCTTTCTTCACTAAGTGTTTTACTATAAATCTTTATTTTTATCCTATTCAATAAATGTGTTTTTTGAATAAACTTTAAGATTGTTTTTAAAAAGTGTACACACATAAACGTAATCTGTTATGAAATGTTGCTTAGTTGGCAAAGTTATTGCTAAGGAGGTAAGGGTGGCACAGATAAAGGACAATTGCTAAGAAAGATAGGAAAATGTGCACTAGGAGGAGAAGGAGGAGTTGAGATCTGCAAACGGGCATAGTTTAGGGGTGGTAAGCTCCTTAAATGTAGTGTGTGCCACAGGACCAATTTACCAGAAGGTACCACAGAAAATGAGAGTTGTCAAGGAGACTGGTTTGAAAGCACAAATGCTTCTTTGCCAATGGGGACAAGCATGTTGTGTTAGGTCAGGAGAGTTAGCACCATGCTGCACTTTTCAAGATGAGGCCTCTCAAACATAGCCATTACTCACCATCCTATTACATGGCAGAATATAGTCTCTGCTTGGCTATTTGTGATTCAAGGGTGCATTGGCACCAAGGGACAGTTGTATCCTGAAGTGTATGTGCCTAACAAGGGCCATCCATGAATCTGCAAGAATTTCAGGGGCTTAGCTAAAGGAGATCCCAACAGGCACAATGGACTCTGGAGGCAGGAGAGGGTTGTGCAATAAATTTTCATTGTCAGAAATAAAATGTCAGGGTCATGGAAGAGCCAGGCATGTGATAAAGGTGGTAATCAGTAGGTGGCAAGCGGGCAATCCACCCCATCAGAGAAACAAGGTGTTAAATAAAAAACTCAACAACTGTTAAAGGAGGTGCAGACAGTGGGCTTCTTGGATTATCACTTCCTTTAAACTTTGGGTTCTCTCTCGTGTTTTTTTACTAT
This sequence comes from Polypterus bichir lapradei, assembly GCA_026402145.1. NCBI lineage: Eukaryota > Metazoa > Chordata > Cladistia > Polypteriformes > Polypteridae > Polypterus > Polypterus bichir. The sequence continues at coordinate 35,876,227 of JANRMT010062790.1, read as the reverse complement.
TGTAGCAAAGTAAAACCTTTAAGAACTTTAACAGAAAATGCTATTAGCATTACACTCGAGGCAAAGGTCTAATATGGTGTTACAAGAAGCTCTAGTCCAACAAAGGGATGTCAGTGGGGGAAATAACGAAAAACTTCTAGCTTTAAAAATCACAGTTCAAGTGTAGCCTTACTCCAGTGTGTGCCATTCCAGTGCAACCATCCATAGGAATTTGTCTCTTTATGTGTGCCAAGCAGATTGCTTCCTAATCCAACAGATCTGATATAAATTAGCTATGTGCAGCCTAGTGCCCAAACACATGTAGTGACTTTTACCTGGAGGGACCACCCTCTCTCTGTAGGTGGGCTTGTATGGGCTGATGGTCAACAACAAAGCATACATACAGACAGAAAACATTGCAGCCAGGAACGCGTAGAGCACCAAGTAGAACAGGATGATGAGACCTGCAACAGAAGAGCAGAATTACCGGGTCAAGGACATGAAAAGAATATGTAAGAGTTACAGGAAGTGCAGTATTTTATAGTAACAAAGTAGACATTTGTTGTTCTTGTACTTCAGTGTGTTTTGAGAATATTTCTGCTTTACTTGAACATAAAATTGTCTGTCTACTTTCACTTTTACTTCACTACACTTTCAAACCAAATGGCTGCCTTTACTCTGATATATTTAACTAGACTCATTTATTACAATAAAAAACCAGAAAACAAATGGGCTACGGAAATATGCACAATGCGTTGCTCAGCAAGTTATCTACAACAGCATTTCCCAACCGATGGGCTGACGGTTGCACTTGATTCACAGTGGCAACATCGCAGGCTGATCACGGCCAATCCTTGACGACATCCCCAACCCCAGCCCCGTCAATCGTGCTCAAATGATCATGGAGGAAAAGCATCGACAGTCACGCTCATCTAAGGCTCTGGTGATCATGCAGGAGTGCTTTGATGGTTGTGTTCAATTCGCAGAGAGGAACCACCTCACTCCCCCTGCTCAGATGATTGCGCTCAAGTCACATGGAGGGGGATCCCACAGGGTGGGTCAGGAACAGACTGGCATGTGAAAAATGGGGTTGTGTCAACCCAAAGATTGAAAAACATTGAACTGAAACAAAGGCTTTCATATCTGCGCCTTGTTATCTATGCAGTCATTCCTTGAACATTTCGTTGCAGCTTGCAGAACAGGGAATAAATGTTAAAGGGTGTGGCTGGATGTTTAGGGCGGGGCTGGAGGTTGATAACATGCAGTCTGGGGTTCAGTCATTCTCTGAGCTGATGCTGAGTTTAGATGCTGTCCACAAACAGGTTGGAACTGGATATTGGAGATGGACAATTACAATCTCAGTTAAAGTTAATGCTGAGTTCAAACACCGTCCTCCCGGCTGCAGTGAGGTGCACTTGTGTGTTCATTTACTTTGTCATGTGTGTTACTTACATAGCTTTTCACGTTATCCTGAACTAGTTGGAAAAGCCCAACAAGTACCGAGAGGCCATTCCTCTGAAAGTGAATTTAGAAGCGATAAAGTCTAGGCCAGTGCCTCATTTTGGTTTGTTTTGATGACCAATGTTATTATTAAAATAATTCTACTGATTTTCATGTAGGAAGGTGTTATTAGAACAAAACTGGTCATTGGTTTTGGGGCTAGGGAATGCTTAAAAATGTTTTCCATTTACATTTGTAATTAGGTGTTCATATTATGAAAGTTCACTTTACAGAGGAGATTTCAGAGAAGGACTAGCTCTTTCTTAAAGCGGGGGAAACATGTATTAGTGCCTGTCCTATTAGCGCCTACCACTGAATTAAGATACATTCATTAAGATGTCCATTCACGCTGAATGTCCCTGCTTCAAGTTGCAGCTATTTGGCTCATACTTTAGTGATTGTGGGACGACTCACATGCAAAAAGAAGTTACTCTGAAGAGATTCTACGTTTACTTTCATACTTAAGTACAGTTAATGTCAGACACTTGAAAACTTTTACTTAAGTAGATTTCTAATGGGCAAATATTGCTTTTACTTGAGTCACTTTCCCGAAATGTTATATTACTTTTACACAAGTATGGCTGTTGGGTACTCTGTACAACACTTAGAAAATGTAAGATTTAGTTAGGAAAATCAGCCAAAGTATGGTCACAATTGTGATCAAGCTATAACAGTAAGTTTAAAACATCTGCATTTAAAAATAAAGTTGGGAAGCACTTCTTTACACAAAGAGTTATGGGACTCTGGGACGAACTACCACAGGGGTGTCAAATTCCAGTCCTGGAGGGCCGCAGTGGCTGCAGGTTTTCATTCTAACCATCTTCTTAATTAGTCACCAGTTTTTGCTGCTAATTAACTATTTTTGGCTTAGTTTTAATTAACTTGACTCAAGCTCCCTTAGTAGTTTTTTTCCTTAATTCTTTGATGGCTTAATATTTTTCTAAAAAAACTGCTAACAAAGCAATGGTTTCACACATAAATCAACATACCATTTTTACTCGTGTACCACGTGCCCTCGTGTAAGACGTGCACTCTAATTTTTACAAAGAAAATAGTGAAAATTGTTTTGCCCCGTGTACAACGCACGTTGTGATTGTATAGAAAGCGTTTAGAGAGAGAGAGAGAGCACAATCGAGAGAGAGCGTGATCAAGAGAGAGCGCGATCGAGAGAGAGCGCAAGTGCGCGAGCAAGCAAGCGAGAGAGAGAGCGAGCGTGAGTGCTCAAGCAAGCGAGCAGGAGAGAGAGCACAAGTGTGTGAGCGAGAGAGACTGCAAGTACACGAACGAGAGAGAGAGAGAAAGAGAGCGCGAGCAAGCGAGCGAGAGAGAGAGAGTGCGAGCAAGCGAGCGAGAGAGCGTGAGTGTGCAAGCAAGCGAGCGAGAGAGAGCACGAGCGAGCGAGCCCAAGCAGAAGAAATAAATATTACAGAATTACATTTCCTCGTGTATGACGCGCACCTGATTTTCTAATGCTAATTTTCTGGAAAAAATGTGCGCGTGGTACACGTGTAAATACGTTATAATGTCTGTTGCTGCATGCTGTGGCTGCTGTTGGTGCCGGTTTGTCGTCTCTGGCAGCTGTTCGGGGGTGGCTCGACATGGCGGGCAGGCTGCCTGGCTATCTTCGTGGGCTGGTGGCAGTCAGAGTGCGATACTATCTGATTCGTACCTCTTGTCATCGTAAGTGCTGATATCCTCCTAGGCGAACGTTGCCATAGGTTTATAAGCTACATGAACCTGTTCAGCACTACAATCAGCTGACGCTGGTACCTCACTTTTGTTTTCGATCTCCATCTCCAGATCACTTCCATCAAAATCACATTCTGACAAGTTAGAGTCCGATTCAGCAATAATACACGAAATGTCACCCGCAGAGTATTTTGCTTTGCATGTTCGTTTTGGTCTCTCGCCAGATGTCGATGCCATTTTAGAGGTTGTTTGCTCTTTGCTACTCATTCATGTGAAGGAAATCAAAGTCAAATCAATAAAGCTAACTTTCCTTCTAGCAAAAAGAGTGAAACTAAAACGTATCAGCGAGTTTTATCACCGTTTACAGCTGATTACCATCCTCTACCGATGAATTTCGACAAAAGTCAACATCCGCCCTGAAAGAGTTAATTAGCAGCCAAACAATAATAAGACACAAAACAATCCACCACATGACCAGCTCACCTGTGCCCATCACACAGTATATGAAAATAAAGCAAGGTTGATCTCTCAGCTCACCAAAACATCTTGACAGAATACATACAAAAAACAAAATCGACAATTTTGAAAATGTCTGCTGTGGCAGAATGAGAGCAGCAACAAGCAACAAGGAATAAATAATGAGCTTTATTAACAGCAAGAATGGTCTTCTCATTAAGAAACTGGTTGGAGTGAAATGTTGGCTCATTTCACGTCACATTTCTGTTTGGCTGTCATTTAATGAAGAAAAGAATCAATTCAAAGGACTGAATCCTTAAAAACAGCGCTATTAAAATGATTGGAAAAGAAGTTAATTAGCAGTGAAAACTGCTCACTGATTAGGAAAAGGGTTAGAATGAAAACCTGCAGCCACAGCGGCCAACCAGGCTCGGAGTTTGACACCCCTGAACTAACAAGACATGTAGTTGAAGTAGAAATCTTGATAACCTTTTACGAAGAATCTGTATCAGACATTGGGTCAGCTTAGCTCTTAGCTAAACAAATGGGCTCGATGGACTAATGGTCTCCTTTTCTTTGTCAAATTTCTTATGTTCTTATGTAATCTACACAGGAACAGTGGCACACTGCTACATTACAGCACTTGGACCTCAGTGTTAGTGCCTTGATCTGTGGAGTTTGCATGTTCCAGCCAAGATTGTGTGTGTTTCCTCCATGGTTTTCGGTGGTCTCACACAGATAAATACATGTTGTCGTTTTCATTAAGAATTCTCCTTCTAGTATCACACTTGAGTAAGAATACAAAAATGTAATGACGTTTGGCAATGGAGGCCAATGGATTTCTAAAAGTAGAGTAATGTTACAATAAATGATTAAGATCTAAAGTTATTTGCCAATTCAACTTTTATTCTTTTAACCATCTAAATCTGGTGGATTTTGCAAAACAATTTATTATATTACAAGACAATACAAAAATATTGGGGGAATAATAAAGTATGGCTGTATATCTTTTATATTTTTTATGGAGGCATTTTAGCCCATGGCTTTCCAGACAGACTCATAACAAGAATCCCTATTTATTATTTTTTTACCACCTTTTTATGTCTCTAGTGCACATGTCACCACTCACCCAGCTGCACACTGCTATCTGAAGGCCTAATACGATTTCACTAAGCCTGTAAAATTAAAATACAGTCAAATATTATGCAGCAGCAATGCCTGGAGACTCTCCAATTAGACAACGACAATTGTGCCATAAATTTGCATGTAAAGTCAAAGTTAAACGTCCCGAGCATTTACAATTAGCCATTTAAGCTGAGCCAGGAAATAACTATTTATCTTGAGTGACCCAAGTGCCAGTGGACCGACCGTGTACGATAGAAATGCACAATGCTGATTCGACAGTTGTGGTGAATGAGGCAAGACATTTTTTTTCCCAGCACATGAAACAACCAGCCTCACAATTTAAAGACACAACAAAAAAATCTGTGAACGGATCTCTGTGTGTACTTCCTGACTGTTGTCAATGCTGCCAACTCCATTCTTTCTCTTGGCACTTAACCTCTTCTGCTGGAGAGGCTATCTGACTGACCGCTGCCAGTGAAATGGCCTTATTCAAACTGGCCTGCTTGTCTGTGACTGGCTGGCTGCCAATCCTGGATAGGCACCTCGTCTGGAACATTTAGCTGCACAGCACAACCAACGCCATCTGCAGTGTTTGAACTGCTCAAACAAGGAACAACGCTGGTGCTCAATGGGCTTTCTTGTTTCCTATGGGCAGAGCTCAATGAGCTTAGAGCTGTTGTCCAAATCAGAAACGAAAGCCCAAAAAGATTCTATTCTGGGCATCCCTTTTAAGTCCTTACTGGCCACGCATCACTATGGTACGTTTTGTAACAAATGTAAAACGCTTCCCAGCCCCCTTTCTGATGATACAAACAAAGCATTTCCATAGCAACCTGATGGCCTTGCAGTGTTTCTATAGTACAACAAAGCCTTTCCTCCTGGCCAACTACAGCTTGCCCCTCACCTCCCACCCCCAACACACATACACAGCTTCAGCGCAGATCACAAAAGGGTTAAAATAAAAAAGCTGCCTGCAAGTTCTGCCCACACAATGAGCTTATCTTATTGGATTTGACTGATCAGGCTGCCATACTTACATGCCTGCAGCAGCCCAGAAAGCGCCGGGCTGTGTCCTGTAAAGCTATCATTTTTCCAAAGGGCCTGCCAGGAAGTTAGCAGGAGTCCTAATATAATCTTTGTTGCAGTGTCTACAGGCAAATTCCTTGTGCCCAGCAATTTAACATATTCTGTTTTATAAGGCATTCTTCCTTCCTCTTCTTCACCTGGCTTTAAACCTTGACTGCCATTAACATTTTTCACAGCATAGTGGACCATAGCAGCATAAGAAGGAGAATCACATCAAGGGCTCACAGAATTGATTTGAGTTATATGGATAATAAAGACAGGGCCTTACAGAAAGTGCAGAAAGGGAGAAAATAAGCAGTGCACAGAGTACAGTAATATACAAAAGACTCCTTTATGTGCATACATGAAACAGATTAATACATTATTGAATTAACTAAAGGAATATGGGCTTAGGGAAAACTCTTGACAATGCCAGATTGCAGAAACTATCATCTATCAATCCATTTTCGAAGGTCATAGGCAGGAGTCAACCCTAGAGACTGTGTGTGTCCATCATGGGGCACATTTCTACAACCCCAATTCCAAAAAAGTTGGGATGCTGTGTAAGATGTAAATAAAAACAGAATGCAATTATTTGAAAATCTCATAAATCCGTATCTTATTCACAATAGAACACAGAAAACATATCAGTTTTGAATTTGATGGCAGCAACACATCTCAAAAAAGCTGGGAGATGGGTAACAAAAGTCTGGAAAAGTAAGTGGTACTAAAATGAAACAGCTGGAGGAACATTTTACAACAAGTTAGGTTAACTGGCAACAGGTCAGTAACATGATGGGGTATAAAAAGAGCATCTTAGAGAGGAAGAGTCTCTCAGAAGTAAAGATAGTTGTATATAAACCCATACACTCAGCCACAGGAGTCCAGTTAGATTCACCGGTAAGCTTCAAACGCAAATCTATGTCTATAAACAAGCAACTCAACCTCACATTAGATGACCACCATGACATCACATGCAACTCAGCACATGCACCTTGTTTCTAGCAGTACACAGTGTCATAATGATCAGCTTAAAAAGGTGGCATAACCAAAGAGAATGACAAAATAAGACATATAAAAACTCTATGAGAGCCATTTTGCTTCTGAAATCTTCACCCCTGAAGAAAAGACAAGATTGTCCAGCAGGGAGTGTTAGCTCAATGATTGCACCAGGTTCCATGTTGGGAAATGAAATGTGGAAAGGAAGTTCCACCTACAGCATTGCCACAAAGCTACGACTGCAACGATACAATCACAAAAACAACAGGTGCCATCAGAGCGTGAAGAAGTTTGGGGTGTGAAAGGTTACAGATGGATGAAATTCAAAAGCCTGACGTTGAGCAGGATTGATTTTTGTGGAGTCCCAAGTGCCACAGTGTGATTACAGTTTTTATAACTTTAAAATAATCTGCTTTGGCACAATAAATCATTCAGTGCTTTGAGGCTTTGTCCCTCCCTTTGCTAGAAAACTCTGAAAACATAGCACTTTTTCAGCATTTGTTTTGGTAGGACCCAAGAAATACTTTCTCATAGACTGATACAGCATTCTAAGGAAACAAAGAGCCAGAATGAATAATTATAAAGGAATCATCAGCATAATAATAATAATAATAATAATAATAATAATAATAATAATAATAATAATAATAATAAAATTATAAAAATATTTTGTTTATGAAAGAATACAATTTCAGGCACGTTAAGTTTATGAGTACAAAGCTTATTAAATGCACAGATGACTGGGATGTATTGAATACTATGTGACATCTAGGGTGTGTCACTAATCCCCAAAACCCCAGATACAATGTCACCAACACGAGTTTACAAGAAAGTGATTTTTATTTACAGAACAGTAACTTCACGTTTTCCTTCGTCCAGCACTACCCAAATACAAAACAACAGAATTCTTTTCTCAGTCCTTCCACACCTCCCATAAGAGCCTCGTCCACCTCCTCTCAACTCCAACTCTCAGTTCAAGCTGAGGCAGCTTCTTTCATGCTAGATCTGGGTATACTTCCAGTGCCACTGCATTACACAGTGGGAGCACTTCTGGTTAATGTAGAAGTTCCAAAAAGCAGAGGGTCTTCTCCTAACAGCACCCAAGGACCCCAACAGACTACCCTCCTGAACTACAAGTTCTATACAATCCTGCTGGTGTCCAAAATGGGGCCATGCCAGAGAAACAACACCAACTGCCATGTTGGGGATTGACTGACTCTTTTGTCCGAAGCTTCATTCAGTTCTTCCCTGACTGAGACCCATCCTAGTCAGACTGCACCTCCATCTGTGCGATCTATGCATTATGTCCTCCTGGAAGGGTAATGCGTCACCCTTCATTTCAGTAAGGGTGCCAGTCTATATATTACAACACTTACAACTGATTGAACTATAATTATATCGATATTTATCGTTCCATAAGCTTCCTTCTGCTGTTTTCATCTAGGTATGTAAGCCAGCATAAAAAATGCTGTTTTCTTTCTTTAGTACCATTATTTCTTTGTCTTAATATCTCTATTGTGGACCTTGTGGAAAGTGATTTATTAATTTAAATAGGACTGCAATTGTATTTTAAAACACACACTGCCATGATAAGCTTCAACACCCCAGGGACCTTGACAGTGATTTCCATTTTGTTGTTGACATTCAAGGTCAAGTTATTGTTCTTACAACAGTCTACAAGTTGTTTGACCTCCTGACCTCTGTAAGCTGTCTTATCATCTCCACTTATGAAGTCCATCACTGTTATGTCTTTTAAGAACTCATTGATGTGGTTCATGCTGTACCTGGCAAAACAGTCCTGAGTCTTTAGGGACTCAAAGCGCAGCCTTGGTGGGGCAGCAGTACTCAGATTAATGGTGTTGGTGACATTGTATGCAACTTGGACTGACAGGGGTGTGTCTGCCAGGACGTGGGGCTTAGTTGTTTGCCCTACTGGGACCACCAGGAGATGGCCTTCTCACATTGTCTACTGGACCAGTTCCAGGTCTTCTAGTTTTGCCCTTGTTGCCTTTCCCATGGGGGTAGATGTACTTTTTGGACTTTGTGAAAAGGGTTGGGTTGTCTAAGATATTCTTTCTCTAGCTTGGATTCAAAGTTTTGTTTAATGTCTTTTTTGTTCAGTTCTGAGCTGTTGAACTATGTTACTGCTACTTTGTTTATTGTCTGCTTTGATTTCTATGCCTATGCCATGTTCCATTTGTTTTGTGGGTGGTCCCCCAAGAGACAGAGCCATCTGCCAGGATCTGCCCTTTAAATCCAGATGGTCTTCCACAATTCCTGGTAGTTTATTTCAGAAGCGCTAAGGAGTGTTGAGTTTACTTGTGTTTTTGCTGTGCTTATGCTTATTGTGATTTTCTGGATTTTTGACCTTGTCTTGGATTACTATACTGAGACGTTGTTCACCTGTAATCGCCTTTGCTGGCAACTCCATTATGCCTTTTGTGCTCTTTGGAGCTTCACAGTGTACCAGAGCATTTAGATAGAATAAATATTTTTTATTTTATAAAGATCCAGAGTTTGCCCTCATATCTAGTAGGGTTTGATTTGAAATTTCCCCATGGTGGGCATTTTTGGAAGTGTTTTTAAGATCAGCATGCTTTGGGACCCCTAACGCTAGGTGTGGCAGGTGGGGTGCAGTGGCTATAGCATTGCTGGTGGAGCCATTAGGATGGTAAGCAAACTGGAGGGGATCCAGCATGGTTGAGTGTGGCTATTATGTGGGCGTTGTTCAGTTTCTGAAAGTATTTCATTATAATAGAAGTGAATGCTATGGGAGGTAAATCCAGAGTCACTTTCAGGACTCCAAAGGCATCAGACGCCTGTGGCAGGTAATTCAAACCATTACATGCGATAAGCTTACTCCTTCTCCCTGTGGAGATAACAAGGACTTCCTCAAATACTTAACAGCTATTTGTGTAATTGTTCAAAAAACCAATTTACATTCACAGTGCTGTATACATTTAACCCAGAGGTAGACTCTAATATATTGTCAGTTCAGTCAGCTTCAATAACTGGCACAGACTTTCATAGTAAAAGGGAAGTTCAAACCCAGCAGCCCAATGATGTTTGAGTCTTTCTTTGATCATCTTGAAGATCAGGTCTTACTCATTTTTGTTGTCTTACAATATACTGTGGTTTTCATTGTACCCAGATCCTTCAGAAATTGGATAATATAAGACTCCGCAACATTGTTTTTCCATACCAAGGGTAATCAACTGCATTGAACACAGGAGAACGTTAAAGATGAACCCTTATTTCTAGGCCACTACCTTTTTTCAGAAACATATTTCAAAAATACTAGCCATTCTATAAAGACTAGAACCTTCACTTCCTAAACATGTAGCCTTTTTAAGGCAGTGTGATGTGGCGGTGGTGAGGGCCTGCCACTCAACAATGCTGGTTCCACTCCCACCTCTGGTATGGTCTGGACACTGCTCTCATGTTATTCCTTTGTCAGCAAGCTTTTCTCTACAAAATAATTTAGAATCGGTGTGTGTGTGTGAGAAAAAAAAAAAACACAGGAGCCTAGCTCATTCTCAGACTTGGTTCACAAATTTCTCCAGGATTAAACGGCTGAATAACTTTTTAATCCTTCATCTCTTTTAATGGCTCTGGTTCATTCCTGCCCTTCACTCCATTAAACTCCTTTGTGTTATTATTATAGGGAGTCTGCGAAAGGAGCAAGCTGTCGAACTCTTCCAGAGAAAACAGGACGAGATAAATGTATGATAATTACTTAATAAAGAACACAAATGTTATTACGAAAATTAGAAAAAGGGTGGAAAAAAATCTTGAACAAAATACCAGCAGAATAGACATATCAGTGCTATTAAGAAAATAAATAAACAAAAGCATAGAAATAAACCTTAAAATAATACCAAGTGAATGATCAAATAAATGAGTAAAGGTGAAAAAAGGCCTATTTCAAACTAAACAGAACTAAATAGTCCAAGGGAAGGTAAAACTTCCAAAATACAAGCAAACCGCAAACTTAAGGAAGAAAATATAAGGCTTTTAATAAAAGAAGACAAGACAATAACAGAGAACTTTACTGAAGAGAAGACAAACCAGTGTAGTTAAAGAGAGACCAGACAAACAGAAAGGAACTCAAGATACTGTCTTAATGGTAGCACGCCTACATAACTAGGAGGCCCTGTCCCCTTGGGTTCAGTATACTCAGGTAAAGACAAGAAACCACAAGATGTTATGCTAGTGAACTAAGAAAAAGGTTTGAAATAGTTGCTGGGGCACAGCAAACCCAAAAATAAATAAATAAATAAATACTGAGAATTCAGAAGTCAACCACACCATCACCAAAACATGAGACAAAAATGAAAGTCAAAAAATATAGACAAGAATTAAAAATCCAGAGATTTCACAAATATTTCAAAAAAGCACTAAGTAAAAAGCCTGATTTGGAATCTGTCAGTTCAGATAGGGAAATGACTACTCCGAGTGCCTTTTAACCCCAACAAGTAACTTGGCAAGGTTCATGACCTCTGAAGACACACTGCTACAGGTTCAGATGTGGTCCTATCAACCAGAGAAGAAGAACGTGTCTGCCATACCTACACAATATGGTGATGATAATGGTAAAAAGAAAAATAAAACAAAATTAAGATTTAGTTACAAAAACTAACTTTAGGTTCTCAATCTATAGCCTTCGAAACTCTAAATAAAGGTCTAAAAAGAAGCTAATGCCACCAAAAAGGAACAAAATAATTATTAGCTATTAATAAGAGGTCTAATGTGACACAAGCTAATACTTGACAATTAAAACACAAAAGGAAGGTAACAAGACAGTTAACAAACAGGAAGACAATTAATGAAAAATAATTACATTCTAAATGAAAGTGATAAACACAATGTTATGAACTGGGTATTTCTTTAACTTTTTGTGCATTTTTCTTCATCTTTCAGTAATTCTGGGCACTCATGGGCTTTTTTAGCTTGTGATTTTGAAACTAACATCAGTTTTGTGATCAGGGTCTTACGTTTGGTGTTGTTAATTTATTTGGGCCGTTTTCACCACAATTTAGTTTTTAGAATTGCAGCCTTTTATTTCTTCTTCGTTGCTATACATACAGTACATCCCTTATTGTTAGGGGTGTGCCCTCAGAGGTCATAACCTTATGTACTTACTTATTTACTTGATGTTCTTCCTGTTATGCCTTACAGTGTTGGGGTTTTGAGCCACTGATTCTGTTTCTTCCTATCTTTTGCCAGGATCTCCATTTGTTCCATGTTCATCTCTTTCATTCTGGCTGATTCTTTGATGTTTTCTCCCCACATATGTCAAAGTCTCCCCCACCGTCTTGTTCCGTCACCCTTCATTTCAAACACTTTTTGGGATACCTTGTTTCACTCATTCTTAGTATGTGTCCATACCACTGTACCGTTTCACTTCTCTGGTTTCCATGTGTGGTTGCATTCCCAGTTCTTCACATTCTTCTTTCTTATCCTGTCTCTTTTTATTTTATCTACCATCTACCATGCTTCATGTCTACTGCTGTTATTTTAGATCTTTGTTTATCCAGTATCACCCAATAATTTGCAGCATATAATATTGAGGGTATGTTTGTAGTTTTTATATAGATACATTTATTCGCCTTTATATTTGCCTCTTTCTTGCCTATTAAGTTGTTATTACTTTAATAATTGACTTTATTTGCTGTGTTTATACTGTTTCTAATTTCTGAATCTATCTCCCTATAATTGGCTCCAGCAGACCCCTGTAGTTAGGATATCGTGGATGGATGGATGGATATCTCCCTATATTCACTTTTTATTACTTTGAAGAATTCATATATTTGTGGTTGTTTTCTGTCTATCTCTATCCACATTTGCTGTTTCTCTGATTGTTCTTTTCTTGTTATTTTCATTATTTTACTTTTCTCTACATTTATTATTATACATTTTGCTTCTAGCTTGCTCTTCCATCTTATGAATTTCCTTTGTAGCTGTTTCTCAGTTATTGCACCTAATGTTATATTGTCTACATATCTGAGATCCTGGGTCGATGCTTGGTTTAACTTATAGTATCCTAATTCTGCATTTATATTTTCATTCTTGCCCATATTAATAGTATAATCAACATATACTATATATCACAAATAACAGAGGACTCGGACCATCTCCCTTTTCCATATTGCATTGTTCTGATGTTTGCCCATTTAATTGTACCATCTCTACACATTTTTGATGAATACATTTAATGATCCTTTTTAATTTTTCTGGTACTTCCATTGTGACAAATGCTGCACTTAAATCAAGTAATACCAAGAAGCCTTTCTCAATTATTATTCTTATAATGAAAGTACAATCTTGTGTTTGTCTTCCTGACCAATGTGTTCCTTGCTATTCTTGTAATGTGTTCCTTATTGCTGTTCTCAATCTTCTTTCAATTACACTTGAATATATTTTTAAAACTACTGATGACAAACATATTCCTCTAGAGTTATCACTGTTTGTTGAATCCTCTTTTTTATACAGTATGTCGGTACAGTTCTACTTCTTTCCCATCCCTCTGGTATTCCCCCCTGTGTTCCATGCCTTCCAGAAGATGTTCTGGAGCCATGTAACTTCTCTTGCTCCTCCATACTTTAACATTTCTGCCTACGCTGCTTTGGCATTTTTTGTATTTATTACGGCATTTCTTGTTTCTTCTTCTGTTATACTTTCATGCTCTTCTGTTTCCATTTGCAATGCGATGGGTTAGAAGGTCTTTAAACAGAGTATTTCCTACCTAATATTGCAGATTCAAAACACTCTTTTGTCATAACTTTTTTCTGGTTTTGGCTTGTGCTTGACATTTTGACTTTCAATTTCACTTTGGTTTACAGTGCAGTTAAATCTCCTGGTTTTCGACTCTGTCTTGATTATGATTTGGCAGTTTTTCGGTTATTCTGTATATTTATTTACTTTGATTTGTTACTGTTATTATTGTCAGTGTTGTTAGTTATTTCAGTAGAATCTTATTAGTGTCTGGTTTTATTTTTTTACATATACTATATCTGGCAATCTAAACGGCAACTCACATGGCTATTTATTCTTTTTTTTTTGTGTAAAGCACAGAGAGCTGTACTGAATGTCTCATATGTGCTGAATTCTTCTTTGTGTTTCGGCTGCTCCTGTTAGGGGTCACCACAGCGGATCATCTGTTTCCATATCTTCCTGTCCTCTGCAAAGGTCATTTTGAAAACATGTACAGGAAGGAGGAAATATTTCTAATATTGTATTTATATAATTCTGAATAAAAAAAATGCATTAAAAAAACAAGTTATAGATGAGTAGCACAGCTATTTAGAAATTACATGAGGAATGATTAAGTTGTCCACCAAATTACTAAACTTAATTACAGAAAAGAGAATTTGATTATTTTTGTTACGGACTTCAACCAGAAGTTTGCTAGCCTATTCCAATATGAAACTAACTTGTTGGATACATTGCAGCGTGCCGCGGCAATTTACAAGGACTGTAATAAGTGAGCCAACCTAGCGAACTGTGCAAGTGCCATCTCTTAGGGGCTGGACAAACTGGGACTTCAGTGAGAGTTGAAAATGAGCTGCGCATTAGACTTACCTGCAGCTAGCTGTCAACTGGAGCTGAGCATATTGTTAACACAACGTCGGCCATACACAGATCATATCATCTCTGCTGCAGACGATGGAACGGAATTTCCTGTTTGCTCTACGGGGCTGCACTGTTCGCAAACGTCAACCAGGCCTACAATGTTTTGTGGTACAATTTTCATTTCAATTTTCTTTTTGCCAGCATTAGTGAAAAAGTGAAATTTATTTACTTATTCACTAAATTGCATTCTCAAACATGTAATGTAAAGAATATTTGAGTCACGTGTAATCTACCACAAGGACTGTAATTTAATAATTTACTACTACCAAGTTAATTAGTATTTATCATTGATATAGATAATTGAGAATATATTACCAATGTTTATATATACTCTATATATAAATATATATATATATATATATGTGTGTGTGTGTGTGTATATATATATATATATTGTGAATACAGTGTACCCTCGCTATATCGCGCTTCGACTTACGCGGCTTCACTCCATCGTGGATTTTAAATGTAAGCGTATCTAAATATATATCACGGATTTTTCGCTGGTTTGTGGATTTCTGCAGGCAGTGGGTCTTTTAATTTATGGTACATGCTTCCTCAGTTGGTTTGCCCAGTTGATTTCATACAAGAGACACTATTGGCGGATGGCTGAAAAGCTACCCAATCAGAGCACGTATTACATATTAAATAAAACTCCTCAATGATATACGATAAGCTTCCCACACGGTGCTTCGCATACTTAAAAGCCCGAACAGCACGTATTGATTTTTGATTGTTTGCTTTTCTCTCTCTGACATTCTCTGCTCTTGACGGAGGGGATGTGAGCAGAGGGGCTGTTCGCACACTGGCCTAGAGGATACGGGTGCTCCTCTAAAAAATGCTGAAAGACTACCTTCACATTGCTCGCTTCCTTGCAGCTGCTTTGTTGGGTGGTGCTTCGCATACTTAAAAGCCCAACAGCTCGTATTGATTTTTGATTGTTTGCTTTTCTCTCTCTCTCTCTCTCTGACATTCTCTGCTCCTGACGTGCACTCCTTTGAAAAGGAAGATATGTTTGCATTCTTTTAATTATGAGAAAGAACTGTCATCTCTGTCTTGTCATGGAGCACAGTTTAAACTTTTGAAAAAGAGACAAATGTTTGTTTGCAGTGTTTTACAGTCCCTGTCTCTATATCCTCCTGTGTTTCTGTGCAAATCTGTGACCCAAGCGTGTCAATATAAAAATAACAATATAAACGTATGGTTTTTACTTCGCAGATTTTCACCTTTCGTGGGGGGTTCTGGAACAGGAAGAGGTTTTCTATGCTCTAACTGCGAAAATATTCGATTTATAAATAAAGAATACTACTTCGCGGAAATTCATTTATCGCGGTAGAGTCTGGAACTGATTAACCACGATAAACGAGGGCCGACTGTAATAGCATACATTTAAACTGATTGACTGAGTAATTGTGTGTTGTGTGTTAACTGGGTATAGATAAAGGAGGTGAATAGAGCATTAGAGTTTTGCTAAGGTGTCAGTAAATGTATTTAAATTCAGTTTATTGAACTATCAAGTCTAGAGAAAAGAAAAAAGGTAAAGAAGGATTAAAAAAAGTGCCAAGAACTTACTATACTAGGCATATTGAAAGGGAACTCAGGTCAGCACCCCCAGTAAATGCCAAAGGAGCAAACAGGTGCTACACTACGATGAATGTACAGTGTTGTGAAAAAGTAATTGCCTCCTATCTGACTTTTAGTATTACTGAATAATTTTTAAAATAAATTTACTGAGATCTCTTTGAGGGTTGTAGTTGCAAAGAGACAAGTCTGAGATCACAGTTTGGATCTTCTTTAATTTGTTTAATGTGGCATTCAATCAAATATTCAATCTTCACATGTGAAAAAGGAATTGTTCCTGCTTTGTGAACTCAATCCAGCTAAAGAGATAATTACAATCAGCTGTTTAAATAGTTTGGATAAAAAAAATCAGGCATGATTTAGGTCAACCATCAAACTTTAGCTCTTTCAATCAGAGCAAATACTCAACATGCAGGTTCCAGAGGAACATCACGCTACATTTAAAACAAAGAGGTGGTTGGTGTTTATCAGTGTGGAAAAGGCTACAAAGCCACTTCCAAGAATCTTGGGCTCCACTAAACTACAGTCAGGCCCTTACTGTTGAAATAGAGAAAGTATGTAAAAATTGCCTATGTTTCCATTAGTGACTGTGCTGTCAAAATCTTTCTAAGAACAAGAGATAAAATGAAGTCACAAAGTATTGAAGGAAAACATCTGTGGAGCAGCAGGTCTCTCTTGTCTTGGAAAAGATCTGTTTTTATGTCTTCTCCATCAAAGACACACTGGGCAGAAATGGGATCCTGGAGAAATTAACACAACGGAAACAACTTCTAACTAATAAGAACATTGGAGCTCAAGTCAAGTCTGGCCAAATGTTCCTTGGTAATGTGATTCTCGGCTGCTCATGAACAATGTTCTTTGGACAGATAAAGCAAATGTTGAGCTTTCTGAGCATGAGAAAGAACCTCATCCCAGTGATCTAACTTGGTGGAGTACGTGTAGTGATTTGTGAAAGCTCATTATCAGTGAAGGAAACACATATCATAGGATACATCAGGAAAATGTCACATCATCTGTCTGTCAACTGAGAATGAAAAGCAGCTGCATCTTGTAGCAAGAAAGTGACTAGAAAGAAGTATCTCTGCATCAGAATGGATAAAACAGGTATTTTGGGATGATCCAAATAAACTTTAAGCCCAAACCCATACATGTAACTGAGCTGAAGCAGTTCTGCAAGAAGTACATAATCAAACTTCCACTTCAGTACTGAGGGGAAGTGGCCAACAACTACAGGAAAAGTCTACTTGTAGCTATTGCTGCTTAACACACTCTAACAAGTTTCTTTTTTTCACAAGGACACTGTTCATTGGATACATTTCTATACACATACATTTTATCTGAAATTACGTTTTGTTTTGAAGTTCAATAACATTCACTTTGAAAAATAGGTAACAATGCATAAAGTCAAATATCTTTATGTAATATGTATTGTAGAATTGATTATTTAGAAGAAACCTGGTGAACATATCATTCAATTTACGTATATTGCAGTGTAATTATTTAAGGATTACTTAAGGAAGCTGCTATTTAACAGTTCAAGCTCAGGTTCAAGTTTACTCTCATGTGTATATACTGTAGCACAATGAAATGCTCTTCTCAGAGCAGTTGGCAATACAACATTAGCAACAAAGACACAGACACAAACAAAGTATACATAGCATGTTAAGCAATGAATACAATATATACAGCCCTGTTTTTAGATTTTCTACAGTATGAGTTCTAACAGCCCTATACTGTTTGCCAGAAGGAAGGAGAGAAAAAAGCAGCCATGCAGGATGATTGTGGTTTGATTACATCTGCCTCATGTTTGTCCACAAACAAAACTCACAAGCAGTGGCATTTCTGGCATGGGAACACCGGTGTGACCTCATAGACGTGACAGAGACAAAGGCTACCCAGAGGGCATTTGCGTGTGTGAGGGTCAGTGAGTGGAAGAAAGAGTGATGATCCAGCACTTAAAGAGTAGCACCTGCAAGACCTGCTCCTCTGCTTAAATGCACTGGACTGGCTCCCAATCCCAATAATGTACAGATGGTATTGTTTCTGACCACAAGTGAGCACTGCGAGGCAGAGCTGGTGGTACGAATGTGTAAGCAGGAGATACATCACAAATAAAGATCATTGGAGCTGCATGGAAGGAGGAGGAGGAGGAGGAGGCTGGGAGCATGCGCTGATTATAGCACAATGATACACCCATCACACGACAAACCACGGAAGGAACTGTGGATGATGAGACTGGCAGCAGTAAACTTCAGTTGAGGGCACAAGAGAGACATTGCATTTCTCAATGTAATAGACTACTAGCACCAGTGATGATAAAATGTCAATATTGCCAAAAAGCAAAAAAACATACAAAACAGTTGTATAGGATTATATGATCATTTTTGTCACATGTACAGAATAAAGTGAAATTCTTAATTGCATGCGTTAATCCCAATGCAACAAGTTTCCACTACCTAGCACCATGATTACTGAGTATTAAAACTTTTCCTTGAAACTTCTGTCTGCCTTACCTGAAAATCTCAGAACACATTTGACATTAAGATCTATCACCATATTGTTGTGTGGAGTAACCACCAAAGGACAGTATTAAAAGATATCTGAACATCAGAATCAAATACTCACCACCAAATACAGAAACATAAATGAATATACACAAATATATTTCTGTTGAAATGGCAAAGTGCCAAATCGAACTATAGATAAGTAATTAACGTGATTAATGAAAATGCTGACAAGTCACTTGAAGGCGTTCTGTCTTTGAAGCCCATAGACAGAACTAAAACATCCAGGCTGCACATGTCCACACAAAAGCAAAGGTCACCCGAAAACACTGCAGGATCATAGAGACTGTCTGAGAAACCAAGAGAACAGGCCAGCAGCATCAGGCACAAAGGAAATTTTACATATGCTAAAATGAAATAATTTCTAAATAGGTAATTGCATCATGTAATGGAAAATTGGAGAAAAATGACTATAATGATTAAGTTGAGTTTGCTATTAACATTTTAACGATGGATTAGGTAACTAATCTCAATCCTTAATTTTTGTACATTATTGCCATCTGCTGGGAGACAGGGGACAGTACCACACTTGCCCTTAATGCAGTGACACTACTGCCCATTAAACTGAATAGAGAAAGACCCATAAACTGACCCACAGTGTTCATATCAGATATATTTTCTTCTAATAGGCCATTTAACATTTTTTTTATCTAAAGTCTTCACATTTTTATTGCCTATTGTACCTACAGTGAAAGAATATAAAAAGCATTCTGGTGAAAAGAAATGTTCACTTTCAAACTGGGGAAAAATATTGAAGTTGACAATTGTGTCCCATCACGTATGTAGACGTAAGTTTTACATACGCCCAAGTGACAGCATGCTCTCGAAATGTAAAGTAGGCTCTGATTTTGGGATTTCAATTCTTACACGTTATCTAGCCACTCTACCTGTTGAAGACAGGTAATAGAATAATAAAAAAAATATTTGATATCTCTTGCCCAACATTTACCTTCAACAGCTTTCGTTTGTATCTTTGGGTGTCTAAACCTCACACTCTGTCATTATTTTCAAGGTGCCTTTCTCATCTCCTGTATGGTTTTACATTTCCCATCTTTGAAAGTGACTTTCTCAGCCTGCCTCCTATGCCTCTTCTCCCCTAACACTCAGACTTCCTCTTTCGATTGCATCACTTAAACTAAACTGACCAATCAGATTGCTCTGAAGAACAGGACACAGACAGAGACCTTAAGTGTTTAATTACAGAGTAGATAACTTTCTTTAAAAAGATAACTCAGTAATTATCATCGAGAAAAAATTGTAACTCTTATTTTTAAATTAACCTTTTAAATGCATGAGTCTGCTTATATATCACATTTTTAAGTCCTGCTATCCTTTCCATGTATATGACTATTCAATCAGTGATAGCATCAGCAATGCAGGTAATGTCATTTAAAGTATCGTGGAAGAGGTGAGCAAAAATTTAAGGCAGTATTTCTCAACCATTGGGTCAGATTGCAAAATCCCGCTGATGGCTTACTTTTTATAATGGTAGTGCATTACAGTGGGTCGCCAAGTGACTTGTGTGGGGTTGTGGCTCAGGTGATCACACTTGATTTCCTTTACCGCTCTGTTGACTGCTCGATTCACCAATGGGGACCACCCATCCCACTCTGATGATTGTGTTCAATTCAGCAAGAGAGATCACTATCTGATGATCATGCTTGGTGTTTGCCACTGCTCTGTCAATCATGCTCAATTCACTAAGGGGGACCCTTCTCCCCTCGGTGGATCACAAGGAATCTACCATAGAAAAAATGATTCACAACATCAAAAAAGTTCAGAAACACTGGTTGTGGAAGAGTGCCGAGAATTATTCACAACCAATAAAGATCAATTTAGAGATGACCGCATGGTCAAAAATAGGTTTTTGATGAAAGGAGCCAATGGGGGCTGCCGTCACTGAATAACATCTAGCCTACGATGAGTCAGCTAGAGTTTGATTGCAACTGTGGTGTCAAAACAGACATATACTAATACACAACTCTCTTTTTCAAACAGAGAAATGGACCAAGTGAGTTTCACTCTTTTAAACTAAACACCACATTGAATTAGAAAACGTTGATCTGGTTTGATGACTCAAACCCCTTGCTGGCTTGAAGGTTAAAATATGGTGACAAATTCTTGAATTCTTGATCCCCTCTAGTTGGGTTTCAAGAAAACAAGCTGGTGATGGTGAGATGATGGTTTTGGGTGCATTTTCTTGTCACACACTCAATGGGGACATTTAAAACAGGTAGAGCAACATTTGAATGCCACATAATATATAAATATCAGCTTCATACAACAAGCCATGGAATAGTTCCAGCATCTTGAAAATGAACTCAGCTCGATTCAATGGACTTACCACAAGTTGGTTTTCAGCTCAGCCAAGCATGTGTGGTGTAAGGAGTAGTGACCCAGCCCCAGGTAACCAGGGGGCATTCTCAGCTGGACACTGCCCAGCATCCTTGTTGTGTACTTTCAGCATGTTACATTCATACATTGATGCATTCAGATGTTCTGATATCAAATGGTGGACCATGTGACTATTAGATCCATCTTTTTAATATGGCAGCAATTCAGAGAATGTCATTGGTTCAGGAACAAAACCCAACTGTGCTGCTGACACTTATAGACAAGAAGCACATCTTGCTGGTGACAAGATAAAAATCCACTGCCAGATGATAACCTGCTTAAAACACTTTTCCATGTATAAGAACTTGAATAATTAAACTTATGATACAGAGAGACAGAGAGAGGTTAGGAGCACACACTGATACAGCACATTGCTGCACCCACCACACAACCAAACCAACTCAGGGTCCAGATTAGGACCCGAGTGCAACCATGCAATAGGTGACACCTCAGCACCACACTAGTTCAGATGGAGTGCAACATTGTGAGGTTTTGTATGGTGGCTGGAGTGCCAATTCTGCCACCAACCTCCAAGTTTTTCCCTGCAGGTTGGAGGGCCTATAGGTTACTACAAATTCTATGTATTTGTATTGATCATTAATTTACCAGTTTTACTTCAATTGCAGTATGACTAGTCATATTTCCAATGTAGTGCATAATGAAAAGAAACCATTTTTAAACTTTAAGCAGACAAACTATACTATAAAAGTATGGCTGCATTTACAAAAAAAGATTTCCAAAGGCCTGAAGTGGGCTGGTGCTCTGCCCAGGGTTTGTTTCCTGCCTTGCGCCCTGTGTTGGCTGGGATTGGCTCCAGCGGACCCCCATGACCCTGTAGTTAGGATATAACGGGTTGGGTAATGTATGGATGGATGTCACAAGGCTCTTGTGATGCTAGAATAGACAGATTTGAAAATAGAGTTTGCTCATTTTCTATACCTGTTAATTTAGTCAGACTTGTAGAATGCCATGGCCTATCTGGGTTCAAGCATAAGACAAGGACCAATCCTAAACAGGGCACCAGTCCACAGTAGAGTAAACTCAGATGGAGCTAATCACCAAGTAGTCCAACACACATCATTGTAATGTGGTGGGAAAACTAGAGTACCTGACGTAAAGGCCATGCAGACAGAAACGGTGACTAGGCCATCAGGATTCAGACTTGTCTCAAAGAGCTGACAGGCAGCATCCCTAATGACCACGCCAGTGAGAAATGCTGGGTATTCCAAAATGATTTACTAATGTGTAATGTCTGAAACATGCAGTGTATGTGTGTCTTTGATAACACACTCTGGTCTCTCACTAAAAACCTGATATCACACAACACGTATCTTGTCTGTTCAAAAAAAAACTATTTACTGCTTTTCTCATAGAAACTGCTTGGCAGGTAAAACGGTGGAAAGAAAGCAGACTGTTCCAGGAAACAAGTTCAGACCATTAAGATCAAAGACTTCGCTGAGTTGACGGTGCAGCGCTTCATGTGTTTAATTCACAGCCACAAAGACCTCTCTCTTAGTGTCCTTTAAAGGAATTCTCCACCCAAAAATGTTATTTTTTATATGTTACTTACACCATGCACTTTGTATTGGTGGCTGAGAAAAAAACGTTAATCTCAAGTTTTAATGCAGAACAGTAAAAAAAAGAAAGTTTATTACATAATAGAAGCCAATAGTGCTGTACAATGCTGTACAATGGTAAATGATGTGTAAAAAAACCTTGCACTATTCGTGTCACATTACCCACATCTCATTTATCCAGTTGTATGCTCAAAGCAGCCATATCACCCTGTAGCCCAAGACTGGTTGCCCACTGAAGCTAAGCAGGGTTGAGCCTGGTCAGTACCTGGATGGGAGACCTTCTGGGGAAAAACTAGGTTGCTGCTGGAAGAGGTGTTAGTGAGGCCAGCAGGGGGTGCTCACCCTGTGGTCTGTGTGGGTCCTAATGCCCCAGTATAGTGATGGGGACGCTATACTGTAAAAAAAAAAAGCACCGTCTTTCGGATGAGACGTTAAACCGAGGTCCTGACTCTCTGTGGTCATTAAAAATCCCAGGATGTCTTTCGAAAAGAGTAGGGGTGTTACCCCGGCATCCTGGCCAGATTTGCCCATTGGCCTCTGACCGTCATGGCCCCCTAATCATCCCCATACACTGATTGGCTTCATCACTCTGTCTCCTCTCCACCAGTAAGCTGGTGTGTGGTGGGCGTTCTGGCGCACTATGGCTGCCGTCGCATCATCCAGGTGGATGCTGCACACTGGTGGTGGTTGAGGAGATCCCCCCCCCCCTTGTATGTAAAAGCGCTTTGAGTGCCTTGAAAA
Source organism: Polypterus bichir lapradei (assembly GCA_026402145.1). NCBI lineage: Eukaryota > Metazoa > Chordata > Cladistia > Polypteriformes > Polypteridae > Polypterus > Polypterus bichir. The sequence continues at coordinate 35,852,928 of JANRMT010062790.1, read as the reverse complement.
GCGCTATATAAATGTAATAAATAATTATTAAAACCTGCAAAACGCCTTACTTTTTGCTCAAATATTGTTAAACTAGCATAGCATAGAGAAATGTTAATTTATTAAAACTGGTACAATGCTATCATTTTCTGTCCCTCTGTTATTTAATCAACGAAAGATAGTCGATGGGACAGAAGCCAAACAACACTGAGCTACTAATGTAATGTATTTTTGAAACACTGCTATAGATAAATGAATATTGGTAAGTGAATTTTGTTAAAGTAAAAATATTTTTGGGAGGCGAGGAACACTTCTTCTCACAACAGTTGTGGGAATCTGGATCAACTACTACTTTTGAGGATGGCATTTTGGAACAGCTCTGCTATTAGTTAACCAAATGAGCTTGCCAAACTGAATGGTCTCCATGTGTTGGGTTTTAAATTTATCAATACATTAGTTAAACTGCAATGGAAGCAGGCAAAATATTTAAGCACCCCACTTTTCATTTATAGTAGGAGATTATCTATTTCTTCTAAAATTGCTTTTTTTCTTTAGAGTTTCAGGAAGCCTTAAGGTGTTCCAGCAGCATTACATTCAAGGTAGGAACCAACCCAGGATGGAATGCCAGTCCCTTGCAGGGCACACTCATATGCCCAGACTTATTAACCTGGGCAGCGCATGGGGATATGGAGAGACTGTGACAGGTCTAGAAATCAAACCCTTGTTTCCCAAGCAGGGCAATACCTCCTACAACAATGTTGTGCCTACTGACTGGTCATATATTTTTTCATCACAGATTTCTGCATGTAGGCACGTGTGACTGTCAGAACCATTTTGTTTATGTAAAAGGGTTACAGGGTTGCAGAATAAAGAAAAATATATACTTTTCCAGTAAAAACAAACTTTATAATTTTAACCACAATTTTAAGTACCCATCTCACTGACAGATGCTCTTTCCTGGTAGAGTCTGTGGAGTGAAACAGTTAAGTACATCTGCAGCATTGCTCCTATGGCTTCAAAGGCATATGTTGTTTGCTCTCAGGGTCACTGAAGCTTTGGGAAACTAGTTAGGAGGCTAGCAATCTTGTATGAGAAATTTGAGATCTGGCAAGCAGATGGGAATATGTTTCCCTGGGGCATTATAATGTATTATTTTCTGCATCCTGAAAAAAGTCACTGCATTTGAATAATAATAACACCCAAAACAGGTAGTTCACAATAAGGAATAATTGTATAAAATGTAATGATGTCTATCTTGACAGTACACTGATATTATTTGTATACTGATTTCATGCTTGGATTCAGGAAACACACTGTGAAATCAATTGGTATTTTTATTACTTTGGTGTAAGATGTTGTTATGTTTGTATGTGCTTTATAACTGCCAGGGATCACCTCAAGTTTAAGCACCTGCTTTATGTTCAAGCATTTAGGACAAGAGTCAACTTTCTATGACAGTAAAGTGGAATCAGTGTTTATGAAAATAAATGAACTCACAAGGACAGCAGTTAAGCCCAGAAAATAATCAGTGACATCTTGTTGCCTTCAAAGAGCAAAGAATGTGAAGCTCAGTGTGTGTAGTTGCCCTTGATGGCTTGTAGTTCCTCCAGGGGCTACTGACCACCATTGTGGAGTAGCATCTCTAAAGCCGTATAGGATGGCCTCACTCTGGAAATGACTGGCCACTCTTTGCTAGTAGGTAATTGTATTTAAATGGGGAGGACACTTGAGGAGAGGGCTCATTGGCAGAGAGGAAGGAGATTTGATATGTTTTATTGTTGGGGGTAAAAAGTGGTGAAGGTGTGATTGCTCCAGTGATATTGGTCTATGACCTAATACACATACATAAATACATTCGTTGGTGCAGTTCCTTTAAAAAGTCATATTTTAATCAGATCTAATCTTTGATTTGTGCCACAACATTTTTATTGATGTCCAAATTAGGAACATCCTGATGCATACCAAATTTGTTCTGATAACCTTCGCAGATAATGATCCAGTGGTCAACAGAATCAAATATAAGTGATTACGAGGTGACATGGATAACACAGGAAAAATGCCTGACACACAGTGTCAGCAAAGCTCCCTGGTGGTATCCTTACCAAGCAGCTATTGCTTTTATGTTTTTATTACATATATGAGAAATCAGTTATAGAAACATTTTGCAATGAGAGAATCATTGTGGCCTAGGAGGTACTCAAGATGGACATCACTATGTAAGTAAATAGACACCAGCCATACCATATGATCTTACTTCAAGAGCACATGGTGACATCACATAACCAGCAGACAGGTTCATTGACCTCAAAGTGTTTACCAAAAACATTTATAGTAGAAATGAAACCAATGCACTGCAGATTTTTTTTTTAAATTTAAGAGAATTCACAGCCTATATAGATATAAATGTGGGGAATATTGTTTAAGATTTCTATGTCTACTTCTGAAGACCAAAGCATATGGAGAATATCACTTGGCAGCAGTATTTTAAGTAGGTGTTCACCACAACTAACTGTTGGACATGCTTTAACAGATGTGATGACAGATCCATGACCAAGATAGATTATGGTGCCTTTCTGTAAACACCCTGTAACATCTAAGCTTTCATATGGCAAGTTTGAACGGCATACTATAGATCAGTGTTTTTCAACCTTTTCGCTGGAGTGGAACCCTCCGCGAATGGTTACCTTGCTCAAGGAACCCTGTGCAATTATCCACCAGTATGTCCTATATCATGGGACTTTTTCAGCGGAACCCTTGGCTAGTACTCAAGGAACCCTTGGGTTCCGTGGAACCCCGATTGAAAAACAGTGCTATAGATCAATAGAATTGGATGTTGTTTAAAAATCTTACATGGCAAAGCAATATCTAAAGAGATCCAACAAAAACTTGTAAAAAGCCAGTTAGCTGGCTTATTGGCTGTGTGGTGAGGCTACTTATACAGCAGTATTTTAAAATAACAGGCAGCAGTGAAGATAAATGATTTTCAGTGTGTCACTGTGGTCTGGGGAATGAATATATTTTGCATTCATATAAATAGCCTGCTTATAAAATATTATTCTTTCAAATACAATATTAGGGTAGGTTAGGTTAGGTTACGTAGACTTTATTATGCCAGTGGAAAATTTGCTTGCAGCAGGAAAGTACAAACAAAAAAATATGCAACATATATTTTCATTTCTGATTATTATTTTTATTATCCTAATTTTAAATATGTCACTTTTCCATTTTGTTATACATTCCGGTGCTGTATAAATCTGTGACAAAACATTTCTTGGATTGTGCTCCGAGAAAGGCTGAGAAGTTTGTTTCTTTTGTGGAGACTTCTTGAAAAGTGGTGGCCAAACTCCTAGTTAGACACTGATTGGGTTACTGTATCAAAACAATACTATCCTTATGTGATTAAAAAGTGTTACCATACCCTGGCATGTTGAGACCTCACAACCACTGGACTCTCGACAAGCTGGAGCATCTCAGCTGACTTTTGAATTGCTGCTATTATTAACCTTCTATCTTCCAAACTTCTGTACACTCCTACAGCATCTGGAGAAGATAACGACCAAGACACCGAGAGCACCTCAGATGACTGTTTGTGGATTTATATGCTGAAAGAGTCCTTATTACAAACTAACTATCAACTCAACATTTGTGTTATTGATGTTGTCACTTGATGTGGTTGTGGCTTTGAGCTGGCAGATGAACTTTCCACTGTATAATTCCTGGCATTGAGCTGATCGCTCCTAGGAGCTTGCAGTCCCTGCTAGACCCACTGTCTATTATCTTTCTCCTCTGTACAGTTTCTAAATACTTTGTTGGTAGTTAAGATTTGAATGCCGTTTAACCATTCAAGTTTTAAAAATATATAAAGAAGGCCTCAAAACTAGATAAGCAGGGTTGGAAAACCCAAGTTATAGTTCAATGTGCTTATCTGGTAAAACTTCTTTTACAATTCACATTGACAACTTCTCTTGAAGGATGATAGCTTGTGTGTTGTTATTCTGGTGAGCTTACACTTAAGACACTATTTCCATTCATTTATCATAATCATTTTTAATACTATCCAGTATTAATTATATCATCATAATCACATGAGCATATTTTCCAAAGACAGTTTATGACTTATGTTTACTGTGTTATGTTTTTAAACCCTAGGATACACAATTGTAAAAATGTAGTAAGATGGGGATCACAAACCTGAACATAAAACATGCAGTACTGAATACAACCTCTGCTTCTTGTCAGGCCTGTCCAGTCCCCATATACAACAATGCTATTGTTAAACATCTTGACTAGTGGGTTTTAACAAACTATTTAATAGTCTATTTAATAGTCTTAGTGCAGACAAAATCATCTTTTTTCAGCTCTTCAAGTAACATCAACAGTAAATTGTATTATTTTCAAATAAACACCATGCCCAGCCAAACATTTACATAGTTCTCAATATTTCATGTAGCTTATACTATATACAAGAGGTTCAAGGGGAAAGTACAATCCACAATCAATAAAGCCATTAAGACTTGATTGTTGAAATCAGGCAAAACCGATTTTAATTTGGAGAAATCCCACCAACTTCCCTGCCCTCACACCAACCACAGCAATGTCTCCATCAACAAAAGTGGAGATCTGATTGATTTGGCTTTCAGGTACTCAGTCCTTCCCTAGTCAAGATCACTTTCCTCTAAACTATCAATTCAAGCACTTCTGCCTGACTGAATTCATTTTTCTTGAGTAGTCTAAACGTTTTCAATTTGTTTAATTAGAGCAAAGGCTTGAAAGGTGACTTGCTCTGCACACTAAAATACACAACACCCTTAATCAGCTACTCTACAATTGCATTGTTTGAGTCACAGAACTTGACTACTAACCAAATAAACAAAGAACTGTATAGCTATTGTTTTGCTTTTGTAGATTTTAAAGCAAGTTAAAGTTCTTCAGCATGAATTGACCCCCATCGTCAAATGCAGCAATTAACTTATTAAAACTTATGGACTCCTGAAACTCTAACTTTGTTTTCTGCTCCCCTTAAAAGTTTCCTATTTACCTTGGGGATGAAACAAAGTTCTATCTATCTATCTATCTATCTATCTATCTATCTATCTATCTATCT
>JANRMT010062790.1:35772868-35847835 GCA_026402145.1 Polypterus bichir lapradei | reverse complement strand
TCTATCTATCTATCTATCTATCTATCTATCTATCTATCTATCTATCTATCTATCTATCTATCTATCTATCTATCTGACCACCAAAATGTTGTGTATTTCAGCATCTCTCCAGTAGAGGCTGCTGTACAGATTCCTACACTGATGCATGGATAGTTTTATTTTTGCTCATTTTCTGTCTTGCTCAGGGAGCAAAGGAGAATTATACTCTCAGGAAAAAGGTCAAAGGATCTTGCTATTCCTGTCACAAAATGTGGTTTACAATAAATGGATGGATAGTTGAATGTTTTCAGCCCTAAAAATGAACTATTCTAAAATACAGGGAAGATTTGGTACTGTCCCCTCTTGAGTGGACATTCATTGATATTAATTAAGTTAAGTTGGATTGTCTAGAGTTTGAAGAGCCATGCCCTCCTGGATATAACACAACCATCTTTATATTATTAGGAGCAGCCTGTCCTTCTACTACCATAGCATCTGTGTTTTTGTTTGATGTTTTTATGATTCAAAATAATAGGCTTGCATTTTAAATTTATATGATACAGGACTCTAAAAAAATAAGGTTTAATGTTCCAAGTCAGCCTGAATGGCTGTCTGCCTTTGTCAGCCCAGTGAGGGGCAGAAAGCCTGATTAAGAACAGTTACTATTTCAGAAACTCTTTGTATACTTCATTAAATTGATGGGAGTTTTCAGGAATTATTTTGAACTAATGGAACTAAAAGCGGAAGAGATTTTCTCACTAAAGTGTCTTTTTCTTGTATATAACTAAGAAAAATATAACTAACAGTTTTCTTGAAATATTCAACAGTATTTGTTATCATACCACGTTTTTAACCACAGTAATATTGCACAAATTATAATAATAATAATATGATTATAATGCGTGTTATTTTAACTCTGTGACCCATGGATAGTTTTGCTGACAAGTTTCAAACTTATGTTTTGAGAATTCCCCAATATAGTGCTTATGGCTCATTTAAAAATGTGTCTTTAAGGGCTTAACTTGTGATGAATCATACTGTTATCTCTGACGTCCATTGTGCAATGTATTTATCTTTGTTAATTTAAGTTTCACTCTGGTGATGCCATTTTGTGTTTTTTCGGTTGCCACCATTTTGTGACTCTGTTCATGTGACTGCAGCCATGTTGTTTACAGTGTCTATATCTGTGTGCAGATCACATGACACATTATGCTATCACGCTCCACCATGTTTCATCTCTCGCTCAGTATTTCCATTGCTCTCTAACAAACTTAAGCACCTGTTAGGTGATCATAACTTAATCTTTTTGAAAATTTTCAGTGATCCCCCACTATCTAAACCCAATCTTTTCCTGGTCAGGATTAAAGAATCAGTAACCAGCCCTGAACTGGACACCCATTCACTACTGGGCACACTCATCCTGAATGTGTCAGTAATGCTGACTTTGAACTGAAACCATCACACTGAAGGCACCCAAGTCAGGAACTGAATTAGTTCCATTTTCAGTGATTTTTATTGGACCATATTCATTAATAACTTCCAATACTTAAAATAAAAAGTTACCTGCTTGCAGTCTGTACTAAATAGCGGTCTGTATTAAATAGAACAAGAAATGATTAGTAAACATAAAGTATACATGTAGTATATACAGTGCATCCGGAAAGTATTCACAGCGCATCACTTTTTCCACATTTTGTTACGTTACAAGTGTTACCTGGTAGGTGACCATCGAAATAATCAGTTTGCAATTGAGACCTATATATATATACTGTATAGAGTCACAAAAAAGAGACCTCATATAAAAGGGACAATTTTAAAAGAAAAGTACTAATGAATGAGCATAAAAAGTTCATAAAGTTTACTTATCTAGGAAGTATAAATACTAGAACAATTACACAATGGAAGCTTAGACCTAAAAATAATTTTGTTGTTCTTTCATTCATTCAATCACTTTTCCAAGAATGCTTAAACAGCATTGATGTGCTCTGGAGATGTTTGGAGTTCCCACAAACTACCCTAATAACATTAGGTACAAAGCTGAAACCAACCCTAGATGGGATTCCAATCGACTGCAAACAGAAGATACATAGTACCTGATTAAAAAGAGTCCTCATGAGCTAGACGCTGTCCACACGTCACTAAAAACAACCATAGACCCAAACTCTCAAGTGTTGAGCTGTACAACCAACCAGTGTGACCACTAGTAATGAGTGAAACAGGCATACAGTTTTGTGAAACTGACACTAAAATCTCTTAATCGCAGGCGATTGAAAAACATAAAAAACTGACAGAAGAATTTCTGGGGCTAAAGCCTCATTCACACTCCCATGTTTACCTGGGTCATTTTGTGCAGCTGCATAAAGCATCTAATCTGCACCACACTCGTAAAATGAACTCTGTTTATGCCTCTCGTTCATCACCACAGAGGAGTACAGAACGTTTTTTAAAAATGTCATATAATGCATGTTTTCCACTCAAAGATACCCTGCAAAGCACCACAGGAAAACTCAGTACACAGAAAGTCACCTGTAACAATCCCACCTCCCTGCCCACTTGGCAATCATCTTATTCTAGTGCAGGATATGCACACTTTCAATAAGTTTTCATTTTTTCACTAAAGATTAGTATGAAATAACAAGCAGACACATGTGGAATCAACCCATGAAGAAACATACTTCCAGACAGTAACTAGACACCCTTCCTTTTATTTGAATGGCATGAATTTCTCTGGAAGTAAAACAGAATTTATTTTGTTTTTCAAAGCAAAACACTGCATTTTGCTGATAATTCAATTTTGTACAAATTGTTTCACTCATGGCTGATGGTCGTATATAAAATCTGATATTCTTCTTATGGAAAGAAGAAAAAACAATGATAGGGAAAGTCTCAAAGAGCTACTAAACTGATTACAGAAATTTGGAAAATCAATCTATTCATCCATTTTCACAACCAGCTTGTTCAAATGTCATGATAAATAGTTGAAAGAATAGAATCATTTCATGTTAACCAAATGGAGGCTAAGTGGTGTACTTTACAAGGAAGTGCAAGGGCTTTAAAAAAGTAACCAGAAGAAAAGATGTAGTCAAAGGCCATACAATGGTCAAACTCTGCGAGATCCAGAAGTACAACAGCCAAAATCAAAATGCAAGACAAGCATCAGAGGCAAAATAACTGAGAGCAAAAAGTGTTTAACCAGAAGATTGTTGACAAACATACTAGCAATGAAAGACTTCTTTTTTGACTCAGATATGACCTAGAGGTCAACTTTCATCTCGTCACATCATGATTGATGGATCATGACCTCTGAGGACACGACCCTAACAAGGGCAGCTCAAAAGTGGTGGTGGCGATGACCCAAAAAACTTCACAAGAACAAAACCAAGCCATAATGTAAAAAAAAAAAACTAATATCACCACCAAAACCCCTCAGGGACAAACCCCCAAAATGAGTGCTGTTTTGTCTTGGTAGAGTAGTACATTGCTCTACTTTCCCCTTTTGTATTATTAATATGTAGCCTTTGTCAGAATGCCTCAAATCCCACAGACTTACCACTGTTTATAAGGTATTATAGTATACTAGTTGATGCCCACTGTAGCATACGGCGGTGTAAGAATAGGAAGGGAAAACGGTGCGAAAGGAATTCAGAAATCAAGAAGAAAGAAATACTTCTTGAAAGATGTTGTGAATAGGTGTTTTGCTGGAGACAACAAATAATGAGTCGAAAGATCTAACCGTAGAAAAAGCCACGTACAACAATAGTTTTGTTGCATGTATCTTGGACTTCCTGGAAATGTGGACGGTAATATGATCATTTTGCCTACACGTATGTTGTTATTTTCAGCCTTTGCTTGCACAGCATCTAATAGTCCTTTGTATTGTTCCACGTACAGATCTTGTTGATGTAATCTGAGATAGTTGAGACGCGCGCCCTCTGTTTTAACATACACATCTACGACGTACTGTTGGAATAGTTTGCCGCTGGAGTGCAAAATACTAAATGTATTCCTCATTGATAATCTGTACGCGTAAAATTGGCATTGAGTAAGCCTGATTCGGTTGGCGGTTCTTTTATCGGGAACATATTGTAAATCTTTGTGCCAGCCAATGTCTCCATAAGGGAATAAAAGTGGGTAAACCATAGGATTGCAATTCATATTAAGCGTGGAAATCTGTTTACAAGAGCTGCCTCTGGCATAGATGCAAATGTCCCTTTCGGCAGGGGGTTTGCCATCTTCTCCGACGAAAATCGCTGCAACATCGGTGTGACATGTCGGGGCATTGTATCGTCATATATCCTGCCCAGGGTTTTCCTTGACAACCATTCGTACATATGCTGTTGGATTGGACTGAACGATTTCATGCATGTGTTTGTATGATTTAGCGAAGGGGTTGATGGTTCTGAGCATGGAATCTAGCTGGAAAAGTAAATTTTCGCTGCATGCAGAGTTTGCTTTATTTTGTAAGCATATTTCAGTAGCTTGCGCTGTCAAAAACATACAACTGTCCATATTCTGGATAGGTTCTGGTTAGTGTTTACCCCCCCAGGTGGATTTGAACAGTCGCATAGTGTGGGGGAGGAACGATCTCCTCAGTCTGTCAGTGGAGCAGGACAGTGACAGCAGTCTATTGCTGAAGCTACTCCTCTGCCTGGAGATGATACTGTTTAGTGGATGCAGTGGATTCTCCATGATTGACAGGAGCTTGCTTAGCGCCCGTCGCTTTGCCACAGATGTTAAACTGTCCAGCTTCATTCCTACAATAGAGCCTGCCTTCCTAACAAGTTTGTCCAGGTGTGAAGTATCCCTCTTCTTTATGCTGCCTCCCCAGCACACCACCGCGTAGAACAGGGCACTCGCCACAACCATCTGGTAGAACATCTGCAGCACCTTATTGCAGATGTTGAAGGACGCCAGCCTTCTAAGGAAGTATAGTCGGCTCTGTCCTCTCTTGCACAGAGCATCAGTATTGGCAGTCCAGTCCACTTTATCTTCCAGGTGCACTCCCAAGTATTTCTAGGTTTGCACCCTCTGCACACAGTCTCCTCTGATGATCACGGGGTCCATGAGGGGCCTGGGCCTCCTAAAATCCACCACCAGTTCCTTGGTCTTGCTGGTGTTCAGGTGTAAGTGGTTTGAGTCACACCATTTAACAAAGTCTTTGATTAGCTTCCTATACTCCTCCTCCTGCCCACTCCTGATGCAGCCCACAATAGCAGTGTCATCAGCGAACTTTTGCATGTGGAAGGACTCCGAGTCGTATTGGAAGTCTGATGTATATAGGCTGTACAGGACTGAAGAAAGTTCAGTCCCTTGCGGCGCTCCTGAGTTGCTGACCACAATGTCAGACCTGCAGTTCCCGAGACGCACATACTGAGGTCTGTCTGTAAGATAGTCCACGATCTATGCCACCAGATGTGAATCTACTCCCATCTCTGTCAGCTTGTCCCTAAGGAGCAGAGGTTGGATGGTGTTGAAGGCGCTAGAGAAGTCCAAAAACATAATTCTAACAGCACCACTGCCTCTGTCCAAGTGGGAGAGGGATTGGTGTAGCATATAGATGATGGCATCCTCCGCTCCCACCTTCTCCTGGTATGCAAACTGCAGAGGATTGAGGGCATGGCGGACCTGTGGCCTTAGGTGATGAAGCAGCAGCCGCTCCATGGTCTTCATCACATGTGACGTCAGAGCAACAGGCCGGAAGTCGTTCAGCTCACTAGGACATGGTACCTTTGGGACTGGGGTGATACAAGGTGTTTTCCAAAGCTTTGGGACTCTGCCCTATTCCAGGCTCAGGTTAAAGATGCGCTGTAGAGGACTCCCCAGTTCCAGCGCACAGGCCTTCAGTAGTCATGGCGATACTCCATCTGGACCCGCTGCTTTGCTGGCACGAAGTCTCCTCAGCTCTCTGCTCACCTGCGCTGCTGTAATTGTGGGTGGGGATGTCTCTAATATGCTGGTATCAGCAGAAGGATGTTTGGAGGATGCAGTACTCCGAGGTGAGAGAAGCGTATAGTGGAGAGATTTGGTGATACATTTGCCTGTGTATTTTAAAACAGTATGGTCCGTGGCCAGGATGTTGAGTTATCTGTGGAAGAGGACGAATAGGAATCGAGAAATGCCATGTTGGCTGCGTGTGGGAAGGACCTGTTTTGAAGTGGAGGCAGGATGAACCAGAAGAGAAATATTTATAAGAGATAACTTCTCCCCACCTAACCCTACTACATCTATAGCCACAGACAATTAGGTGTAGTAAAAGACAAGCAGAAGTGAAGTTATAATTTAAACAATGTATTATTGATAATATTCATAAATAATAACAATATGCAAAGTACATTTGAATATTGGCAACCATACAACCTGATTAAATGGTGATGTGTAGTTTCAGGTGGCACACAGACTTGTTTGTTACTTAATGTCTCTAGTTAAGGCATCATTTGTGGTCAGCTTTCTTCAGAACAGGCCGCATGCCTGTTTCAATATGGCTTCCGAGCTGTGCTCTCCATTGTGTTGTCCTTTCAGTTCATCAGTTTGGTAAGAGAGAGAGATGCTCCTTCATCAGATGTTAGTAAGAGAGAGAGTGAGGTTAACCAAGCAAACTTTATAGATGTTCTGTCCAACCCCTACGGCCAATAGGGCATCATGGTACTTAAAGGCTTCTGACACAAGCCAATTCCAAACAACCATACATCAGACCAATGGAGGAATAGAACATCTTAACACCTGCCACCCCCCAAAACCATTTGTTGAGGTAAAGCTTGGCAGTTAGGCAACCTGGCTTTGTGTGGGGGATGAGAAAGACTCTAGCACAGAAACATTTGTTTCAAGCACTTCCCCCAACTCTGTCGTAAAATTCACTTTCCTAACTTAGTTTTACCTAAATTACAAATAAAGACATACAAAATATTTATTAACTTATATGTAAAATCTCACATCACAACAAGTGCAAATTCATACCTAAAGAGCCAGGGAAACAGGAAAAACATTAACAATGACAAAATTCCCAACACTAAGGATAACAGAGCAAAGTGTTCGAAATTGTAAAGGAAATTAGTGACATAGATTCAACATTTCACTTCAAAATGAATTTTGCAATAACAACACAGAGCTGTTTAAGCAGAAATGTCACACAATGAATACGTATATTAAAAGAGGAACCAACTGTATAATTGAAAATAGCACCTAGTGGGCCTTTTTATTTGGAAATCCTCAGCGAATTCGGCACTGAATAGCCTGTTTTTATCCCAACATTCCTACATACTTAACAGCTGTTACCGGGCACATTGGCGCCCCATTTGGTGAATGTGTCCACTGCTTCAACGTTACATTCTGACTCTACAGTCTTAAGTACATGGCAAACAGGTCAGAAAAAATAAGGATGATTATAGAGACAGATGGATTCTTCTAGACAAGAAGCAAAGGGTAGCCATTTAAGAGGAAGTTAAAAGTTCATGAATCAGCAGGGGACCCACTGGTTGAAATGCTTTAGCCAATATACTGTACTTTTAATAGATAAGAAAAATGATTACTAATGTGGGATTCTTCACTCAAACATTAAATAGTGTGCTTAACTAAATTAGTGCTGAAAGTAGAGAAAATAAGAAATTTAAAAGACTGTAAGTCAAAGTCCGGGTCCCTTTGTTTTCTGACTGTGTGATGAGAAAGATTTTAATTGTCATAATCTACTCATTGACAAGAGGACTGGCCAGTCAACAGGACTGCTAGATACCAATGGAGTTATAATCCTATTATTCTCTCAGCCAAACCATGCGTGATTGCTTAACAGGTGGTCAATACTTGACGCTGCTGGCAGACTCATTTAAAAGCTGAAGGGTTACTAGAAGGGCACACCATTTACTCTCTGTTGTTATTTAGTAAGCTTTAAAGGCATGCAATTACTTTTAATTTGCTAAAGCCAATACAAAAACTCACGGTGTTAGGAAATAATAACAAGTGTTGCTAAAATCAGCTACAGCTCTTTTCAATCCTGCATTAAATTAAGTAGGTCATAAAATTAGGAGGATGGATATTTTGCTTTACACTTTAAAGTTTTCTGGTGAAAGGTGAATAATACCTTACTTGAAGGACCTTTTTTCCTCACTATGTTTATCATTACAACATGATGTGTATTATAAAAGTAGGCACTCATATCCAAGATGAAAAAGCAATTAAACTAAAAACATCATAGAAATGAAAACAGGGTTCAAATATAATGGGTTTAAAAATTTTCCTCCCCTTGGACTTTCTTCCCCACTTTTCACAATTTTCCACAGCATGGATTAAAGCTTGAGGCATTTTACTAATCTGAGTGTCATGAAGGAGTGGCAAAACTAAAACAGCTGTTGAAAAATGTACTAAGACAACAGGCCATGATTACGATCTAAAGACAACAAAGTGACCTTTGGCCTTAAGGCTAAGAATGAGAGTACTTCCCTCCCCATTTACTTATTTACTTGACTGAAAAATGTCTAGATGGAGGGTATGCCGTGTGAGCTGATGTGTATTTTCTAGTAATTACGTAATCCATTTCAATACCTTCTTGTTTGTCATCCTGATGCATGTTGGTCAGACATGCAAGTTACGAGTTTCACAGTACTCTGTACATGTGACAGTGGTAGTACTACTACTATACTATAGTTACTACTATTATGTATACAATGCTTATAAAAAGTATTCACAATCTTGGAAGCTTGTACACTTTATTGTGCAACTTTGAATTACAGTGGATTTAATTTGGCCTTTTTATCACTGATCAATAGAAAAAGACACTTCAATATCAAAAGTAAAAACAGATCTCTGCAAAGTGGTCTTAATTATTTACAAAATAATGTATTGCATAGGGATTCACCTCTTCAAGTCAAATATAGTTGATGCACCTTTGGCAGCCATGGCAGCCTGGAGTGTGTATGCACAGGTCTCCCTAACATCTTTGTACACCTGGACACTGCAGTCTTTCCTTATTCTCCTTTGTAAAACTGCTGTCAGGGTCCATTGTGATCCTGAGTGAACAGCCTTTTTCAAGTCCAGCCACAAATACCCGATTGAATTGTGATCTGGACTCTATCTTGGCCACTCCAGGACGTTAAAATTATTGTTTATCAGCCATTCTTGTATACCTTTGGCCAAACAAAACTTCTTCCAAGGTGCCAGTTTCTTTCAGACTGCATTATGGGATTTCCCCTGTATTTTGCTGTATTCCTCTTCCACTCTACCTTCAAAAACCTACCTGGGCCTTGGGGTGGAGAAGCATCTCCAGAGCATGATGCTGTCACCACCATGCTTCATGGTGGAGATAATGTGTTTTTGATAATATGCAATGCCTGTACATGCCTTAGAGCTCAAACGCTCCATTTTGGTCTCATTAGACCATACAACCTTCTTCCAGCTGACCTTCAGGAACATTTGCATTTGTTTAACAGTCGCATTCTCTTTGTCACTCTCACATAGAGCTGCAAAAGTCTGCACAATTTCTACTGTGACAGCCACTGTAGCTTTTAACTACTTCAGAGTTGTCAAAAGTCTCTTGGTTGCCTCCTTTACGGGTCTTCTTCTTGCATGATCACTCAGTGTTTAGCAGAATAACAGCTGGGCCAAACTGATTCCATTTCTTAATGGTCGATTTAGCTGGATGCCAAGGAATATTCAGTGAATTTTCTTGTCTCCAACCACTGACTTGTGCTTTTCTATCACCTTTTCACAGATTTTCTTGGCGTGTTCTTTTGTCTTTAGTCTGTAGTTTAGCCCACCATACTGACTCACTACAAGTTGGACCTTCTACATACAGGTGCATTTAGACCACAGTCAATCGGAAACCCTCAACTCCAGACGAGTGATCTCCATTTTTCTAATTTTACCATACCATTTTCTAAGTCTGCTTAATCAGCTGCACCAGTGATGATTTACTTGTGTCAAATTAAATGGGTCAATACTTACGTGATTGATTGTTTTGTTTTATATTTGTAATTAATGTAGACCACTTCCCAGAGATCTGCCTTTTCCTGCTGATCTGTGCCAAAAATGCCACAATAAATCTACTGTGATTCGAAGTTGTATAACATTACAATGTAAAAATGTGCAAAGGCACTGCGTTTAGTGCAAACTGGGAAACCATCTCTACTCCAAATAATGGTGGTGGCAACATTACACCATTGGATGCTTCTGTGTGTCAAGGCCTGGGAGACAAGCATATGGATGGAGAAAATACAAATTAGTAATGATGGAAAATCTAGTGATGTTTGCAAAAGATATACAGTAAGTCTTGGGAATTATTAATTTTGCAGTAGAACAAACAGTTTAAATATACAGACAGAATTTCAACTGAGTGATATTGGGTGATCAAGTAAAATAAAAGAACACAATTCATTCAAAAATACAAGGCGAGAGTTGAAAATATTGCTGTTCACTAACAGTTCATATTCAATAAGAGCAAGGATGAGAATTCTAAAAAGAAGGGCAGGCAAACACAGCATTTCAACCATAGAGGAAACCAGGAATAAATAAGGGAGAGCACAAACGTACAAAATAAATATAAGACAACACACACCCTTCTGTATCTTAGGTATGTTAACAGCTCTTGATCCCAGGCTCTACCAGGCTTTTAAAGCACCTTCAAAAGCACTCACCATCCACATTTTTCTTCCCTTTTCTCTCTTTCCAGCCATTACCCCAGCACACCTCCTGACTTCAAGGCCAAAGGAACATTGTTTTTGTGTGAACAATAAACCTCCTAATTTTTCCTGCCAGAAATCATATCCTGGATATTCAATACATTTGTAGTTCTGCTGCCACCAATCTAAAGTGCCCTCTGCTGACTGTGATCACTGCACCCCTGCACCTTCTGCAACCCATAAATCATCAGTTATTTGGCTGCCTTACTCAAAATGGTGACCAGGCCCAACTTGTCTTCTCCTGGATCATGTGCTGACTTCCTGTCACATTTAACAAGGTCATTTTTGTTCAGCCTAAAACAATATGTTGCATGCTATATGACATGAGTTGTCCTAGCCTCCTAATAATCCACTGAGATGTCTTTCTTATCATCAGCAGAGTCTTGCCACATTCTGGGTTGCGTGTTTCCAGAATCCTGAGTAAACACTTCTCACTTCCTACTGTATCAAACATCTCTCTGCCTTGTTGTCCCCATCGCATGCCACCATTTTTGTCTAAATGCTTTAACATTTTTGGCTATTTCTGCACACAATTTGACTCATTCTTTTAATAAGACAAATAGAAAAACAAACAAGTTCTGTTTATGAAAATACTGTATACATTAAAAATATACATTGGGAAAAAATTAAAATAGACTGAATGAGCAGAATGTAAGATGAAGAATACATGAAGAGTTAAGCTACAGTTTTTACGGCACATTTCACAGCAACACTAATGACAATCAAGCTAAAAGTTTCTTTGAAAAAATAAAGCTAGAAACTCTAAAACACCTCACACGCATAGTTATAACTGATATGCATTAAAATAAGTGTAATTATACCTTTTTTAGAAGATGAATAAACAACATAGATGGAAACAAATATCATTTTACTTGGTATACAATAAATGACCGTCTTAACAGTGTAAAAAGTGGACCATACAGAAGTGGCAAAACGTTTGCCATATTTTAAATAGATTTTATTACCACAATCTGCACCTACAAGAAGGTAATTTAAAAATGCAGAAAATGAAATGGAGATTCAAGTTAAAATGCAGTAAAATTAACTCATTCAATGGTATGGAACAGAGCCCTGCATTGTCAGTTATTAAGAATCACTGATGAGTGGAAATGTGATTAGGGGATGAGCGGAGATTCATCTCTCATTGTGTATTTGCATTTATGAGGATGAGAGTTACTAATTAAACTTGGTTAATAATGTCAAGCAACATAAAAGTCATCAATATAATCAGGTCAAACAGAAAACAGGCATTGTCACCACAAACATCTCATCATTCTGATTGCAAGCACAAAACCAAAGAAGTCACTTTTTTCAGGACATTTTATATTACTTTTGTTTCCAAAAACAACACTTTTGCCTCCAGACTAGAATTCTGTTCTAGAATTGCTTGTCATTTTAAAGCTTTTGAAAAAAAAAATGTATTCTGTGCCTCTAAAGACAAAATCGACATTTGATCAGATGAAGTTAATAAGCCTTCGCCCATAAAGGCCATTTCTTAGCAATCATCTTCCTAAATTGACATCTTATAGTATGGTGGCTAATAGGCAGACAGCTTACCCATCTGAGGATCACGGAACTGAAATAAATTTCAAATACCCATGAATCCGATCTGAAAAAGTCAGGTTTGAAAATGGATGGATCAAAATTTCACCGGTAGTATTTCTTTTATTGACTAATAATTTCATTTCTCTCTTCCAGGATAGCTGGTTAGAACATTTTGCAATGAATCACAAACATGTTTGGACAAATGACAGCTTGAACATAGCAAGCTGTCAAACAAACTCCATTTGTTTGATAAACTTTAAAAATAAATTCACAGTGCTTGTATCCATTTAAAGTAAGTACAGAATTATGTGAAAAGACTGAACAACAATGAAGCTGCAATGAACAGCAGTGGTCATTTTAATCACGGAGACACCAAACGTAGCAACTTCCTTTCCAGGTCTACTTCACCAGTGCAGACAGAATTCAAAACTGAAGATGGCCGTTTGTGGTATAAAATGAAGTTCCTAGACAGCTACAAATCTTACCTTAGTACTTAGAAGCCAATTAGTTCTGTTAATGTAAAATATTTTTCGACTAGAAGATCTCTTTCTGAAGTGCCAGAATACAATATCTCACTAAGACATTTTCTGAGAAAGTCACCAAAATGTTATTCCTCAAGCCTTAGATTTGCTGAGGCTGTCTAAATATTTCATCACTGGTGTCCTGCTTTATGACCCTGCACAGTGGCATCACTAAGAGGGTGCAGACCTCACCAGGTGACCCCATCATATGGCTTGACACCCAGATAACTGTCTAAAACTTAAATGCAGTGTTTTGGGCTGAAATCACCAAGGCGGTACCACACCCCACCTTGGTTGGTTGAAATAATTGACTGTTTGCATTCTGAAATAATCAAAGGGAATGAAAATCAAGGAAATGATTGAGAGTCTGCAGGCTGAAATCACCAAGGGAAACCTCCCTTCCTCTTGATGAAATGAGTGTCCACACAACATTAATAGTGGGAAGTACAACGCTGTGTTAAATGGCCAGGTCCACACACGTTGCATTGTTTAAAATATGATCACCTCTCTGTTAAGGAGCTGTATCGATCAAGTCAACCAAGGACAGCCTGTGGTGATCTTATTTTGGCCTTGGTAACCACACTGAGTGACACTAACCTTAGTGATGCCACTACCCCTTCAGCCTTGAACTGAACAAAGTGGGCACACCATATGGTGAGATGGATACTTTATTCAGACATCTACTTAGTGGTGAAGAGGCCAGTGCATATGGTATTAAGTTAGATGAATCATTGCTGCACCTCAATGTGAATCTGCACCTGACTGAAAAAGGAAGCAGATAACAACCCTGAATGTTAATCCATTCTTATAGACAGAAAAATATGGGAGATAACCAACTGTTATCTTCTAAAATACAGTAAATGGTATGTTTTTTTTTTAATTCATTAAAAAAGTATAACCCAACAAGTTGCAATATTGCAAACAGAATACAGAAATGTGTCCTCTAAATTTCATGCTGCAACCCATCCTGATGAGCCCAGTACTCCAAGCCTTTCTTGCATATCCTACTGGGTGGCACTACAGAGGATTATTGTTTATTTGCCTTTACATTTACATTATATTCAGTCCTAGAATTTCTCAAATCTGAACTTAACACAATAAGTTTCATGTTCCACCAGCCTACATCAAAGAGTCACAGTATAAAGTCTTTACCTTCTCTCTGATATTTTGCATTACTACACATTTTTCAGAATAAATTAAGCCAGATCTTACTGCATACAATAGACCATGGGTGAACAAACAAGATAACATGTTAATAGTTTATAGTACAGATTTACGAACGATGTTCAATAACTTTTCTCACTTTTTTTAACTCTATTTATTAAAAATTTCAAAAACAAATGACATCACTTTTCTACATAGTCACCTTCCTTTGCAATGCAATTTTCCCAGCATCACACCAACGTTTTAATGCCCAATTACTACTCCTCCCACCTTCACTGTTTCCAGTGAAAATATGAAAGTGCGGAAACTTTTCAAATGTCTCTCATATTTAAAAAGCTACAGGATAGTGAAAAAGGTTTGCCGTCTTGGACCCTTTAACCATAGTAGAATTAACTGCAACCAGACTTTCTACATTGATACTGACTCGTCACTTGTTGCTTTGCAGAATTCTAACCCTTCTGTTTGCAGGGATATATCAACTCTGTAATATTTGTACAGCAACACCTCACTATTTTCAGCTCCTGCTGGAAGTTCTCAATGATGTTTAGCGATTGCCTTTGACAAGGACTTAACATTTCTTATTCTTCCACTATTTGAATGTCGATTTACTTGTAATTCAAGTCATTGCTTTGGTAAATGAACCTCCTGGCTTCAACTTGCTACCATACAGGTGAAGTTAAAAATGAATCCTGCTTTGAATGCATTTTTTCTTATACTGTATATTCATCATTAAAATTGAAAATTTAGAACTTCAGAGATCATTTGAGTATAATTATTTTGTCACATTAAGCTTTGGGAATTATGCCATTATTATTATAATTTCAGAAATGAATGTTTTATACACGGGTTTTGGGTTTTTTTATGGTTTTCGACCACATAGAATTTCTTTTTGAGATTACTTAATTTTTTAATTGGATTTGAAAAAGTTTTATATTATTCCCTTCCCATTTCCATATTTATGTGACACGGTAGGAGGTGTCACGTGACATCAGCTATGTCGCTGGTTGTGACAATATAAATATGGAGGCCATAACACAGCACACTATCCCTTGGTGGATAAAATGTTTTGACCTTGAAATTTACCATAGTTAGTTTATTTGCCAAGTAGGCCCTGGCATCAGGTCTCATTTACAGCTTTTCTTTTCCTTTTTTACTTTGACTTCTGATTCTCGTTTTGCTCTGGTTTTTGGATGCTTCATCATTTGTCTTTTTTGAATCTGACCTATTTTTCCCATCTGACTACTATTTTTGCTTCACATTGCCATCTCCTGGTATTATTTTATTCTCATAATAATCCTTTTACACCAAAGGAGTGCTGTGTGTGTTATTTTGTGAATTATGGTCTTGAAACCTTTTGCGATTCCTCTTTGACTTCGAGTTTGGTTATCCTTTGATCTTTGTAGACAATTATTTTAACTTTGTGGTTAACAACCTTTTATCCAGCATTTAGACTTACAATTCATCTCCTGGTTCATTTTACTGTTCAGTTTAGCACTAGCAGTACACAGCTGTATCTCATGGACAGATAAACTGAAGAATCTTTCTTTATATAACAGAATCCACTGAAGAATCTATGGTATAAGTTACCCAGATTCTTATGTAACATAACAACAGGATGTGACACTATCACCATTGCGCTTGACTACATGAGTTTATTACTCTGTACTTTTACACATACAGTGGATGACCTTCAAATATTCCATAATCAGGCTGATCTTAATTATCACTACAGTGATAACCTCCTTCCATCTGAAGACTGCATGACTACATTGAACAACAAACAATATGTGTGCTTTGCTTTGCACAGACAGTTCTGTAATAAAAGTTCACTAAAGTCACAGTTAAAAAACATACAATAATGAAGAAAATCACAAAGGCATAAATACTTTTTCACTACTCTTTCTTTTGGATTTTTGTATTGCCTAAGTGCAGGGACTCCAGAATGCAACAGACATATTATTATATGCATTTTTCAGTTATAAAGAAAGTCTATAATATAAAATGCCTTCATTCAGTATCACCTTCCACATTTCTACATGTCATTAAAATCTGCACTGTTACTTACCCCAGCTTTTGCCAGATCGGCCCATAAATTCCCCTGTTTCAGGATTCCAGCAAAACATTTTCAGATCTGACATGACTTCTCCCCATGTTTTCCTTGGCATCTTGTCTTCATACATCTCCTCGTCGGACTCCTCCTCCGTTGATGCCGCCCGATTTTGCTCTATTGTGTTCTCCTGAGAACACAGATATATATATATATATGATATTGCATACAATCCAGAGTTCTGAAGATCTAGATACTGTAGCATTACTGTTGCTGTACATCTGTAATGCTGTCACTACTGATATTAAAATATGTGTCTAGTTTGCTTGCACTTCATTTCAAAGTACATTTTTGAATTCAACTGTAGACTAATGTTTTTGGGCAGGGTGTTTTTATTTTAGAATTTTTCTGTATCATTTGTAATAACTACCAAAGCCAAATTTTTGTAAACTTTTTCATGTTATCCCCTCTAAAAGTATAAAATCTAATAAAAAACACAACTACACGCTGTATGCTCCATAAGGCAAAAAAATGAATAATCTAAATAAGGCCTCCCGTTTTTGTACACAGTATACAGAAAAGCAATGTCATTCATGTCATGAGCTGAATTAAATGAAAAACTGGACAAAATAAATTCTAGTAAGTAATTCTTGAAGTTATTTGACCACAACGTTTAAGTCAAGATAAATTTCGTAAACTGACAGAAACACAGAAGTATGCTTAATTTTGTTGATCTTACTATTTTGGGATATCTTCCTGAGAGTAACCCAGATAATCAGCTCTCTCCACCTTGAAAATTTCCAAATCCAGTGACTGTCACAACAGATGAAGTCAAATCTTTTGGGGTAAACCTGATATTCTTTTCTCTGTACATGCAAAAACAAAAGACCTGCAGGACTGACTGACTTCTGTTTCTCTTTGCTAGTTCCTCTGATGACTGGATAATAAGAAAAGCAGCTTAATGACTGCGTCTAAAAAGAATGGACTGGGTCTGGATGACTGAGGCCAGCACAGGATTAGCTGTACTAGATAATGAAGGTGAATACACTGAGCACATGAGATCCCCATTAAAGCACACAACTAAAAGCCAATGCATTAAAAGAACTTAGATACAATGAATGAATTTTGTTTAATTACAACATACTTCCAACATTTAGCATTACAGATTCATAAGGACATAAGGATACAAGTAAATACTGTAATAAATGCAGTATATGAATGTAATATTTACTCTGATCTAATCAGGAGTTCTCTAAGTTGATCTTTGAAAACAGTCACTGTGCTACAAAATATATTTCTATCCATTACCTGCACTGCCACCACCGCAATAACTATAAAGTAACTTCAAAATGATAGCTTGATTTAATTTCTTTGGTGTTAAATATCTAAAATGTAAAGCATAAAAATGTCATAAACGTCAAAAGAGCAATGAAGTAAGGGCCTGCTTTCCAAACTCACAGCTCACACGTGTTTCATGCCACATGCTCTTTCCTCCATATTGGCTTTAAAGAGAGATTAATGTAAGCGGGCCTGTACAACTATAGACTCAAATCTTCCTAAAATAGCAGGGCAACATATTTTTTAGGTCCAGAACAAGATGAGAGGAGCACAGAAAGTATGTCAACGTCAACATCATGGGCAAGGGTGCAAGTGCTCATTTTGGATTCTTCACTGATGGTGCTACAGTATATTTCAGTTATGACAGGCCTCTACACTTTTATGACAAAGTTTTCAATGACAATGGTTTTTAACACCATCCTTGGGTGGGATTTTCAACCTTTTGATTTTCAAGGAATTAAATGTCCAGTAGGGAGTACAAAGCAAAAATAATGACAACTACCACATGGTTACTGAGACCAAGAATCAGCTGCTTGGCCCATCACTGTCTGTGTGGAGTTAACATGGAGTTTGTCTGGAGATAGTTATATATCTGCACTTTAAAAGCATGCTTTTTAGATTAATTGACAGTTCTTCATTGATTTACAAGTGAATGTGGATGTGTGAGTGGGCATATCCTGCAATGGCTTGGAATCCCACCTGTATTTTTATCTACTTTATGGAATCATTATCAAGATAGACACCCAGGAGACTGCAATGGAAAAAGTGGGGACAGAAAATGTTAAATTGATAGATGGAAATGAATTAGATGTTATACAGTAACTGTGCAATGGAGCAGAACCCCCTCCACACATCACTGTGTTCAAATTTGGCCTTCCCTGTCATTCTCCTACAGGTTGTATATCCACACCCTCTACGGATGTCTCATCACCTTTAAACATCTTTCCAATAAAAGTGAGTCTGTCACAGAATACCACGGTAATATTTATTTTAGAGTTTACCTGAAGTGATATCTTTAACTCATGATGGGACCTGAACATGTCATTACACCTGTCAACAACTCAACAGCGAAAATATGTTTTTTTCATGGATATGGATAAAAGTATATACAATAATACTGCAGATACATGCTGACATTTGTTAAAATGTTTGCAAAAATTAACACTTTCCTTCCATTGTTTAATCATATGGCCTTAAGTCTCACTACACAATACCAAATGGTTTTGATCAAGTAATAGGCCATGGCCACAACTAAATGTGTTAAAGAGCTTTGAAGTGTAGCCATTCTGATCAACATATGAATCAGAAAATCTGTAGAACTGTAAAGAAGAGAGGAAGGTTGATGTGAGAGTGCAATTATCCAATTTGCAGAATTAAAATTTCAAGTAGTAACAGTAGGGACAGACGATGAATAAGATGATCTTCTGCAGTTTAGGGGTATTGAGTATGGAGTTAGAGAGGTGCTGGCACAATTGAGCACAAAGGTCTGAGCTGTCACAGTCGTAAGGGCTTTATTTTTAATCATTAAGTTAAAAAGGGTACATTTGAAATCTGGCTTTTAAATCGAAAAAGAAATACATTGAAGGCTGATGAGTTTTCTCTAAAACACGATCTCTGCATATAACTGGAAATGGACAGCACTATTGCGTTATTTCATGAACCCTGCAACTTCACAAAAATCAGAGGAATCAGAAACCCTACTGGATGGTGCAGGAAGACTGTTTGGGAATTCTGGGCTAAGCAGGCTTTTTCTTGACCGGATTATTACAGTACACCCGCAGCAGCTCACCGGGCTGGGTAGGTAAGTCTCATGGCGCGGCTCTTCTGCTCCGCCCGCAGTCGAGTTCTGCTCCATGCTCCTGTAGTCAACGACAGAGGAAAATGTACTTATTAAACAAATCACATCCACCCCTTTTAAATACCTGGAGCTACACTTATTGAAAAAGAACGCATTCTAAATCGCAAGACAGTAATTGCCATCGTAGCAATTCAAAGAACACGTTCTGTAAGATAATTGAAAATTAATAAAGAAATTGCGTACCTTAATTTGCTTTTCGCAGCAATATGAATCTAAAAAATATATATAATTTAAAAGATCTTACAGAAAAAGAACTTAAAAGTAATCAAAGTTAATTGTTGCTTTCATCAGACACTGGCAATAAGACGTCTTCACTCTTCTTCAGTCGACATCATAGTGAATGAATTCTTTTTCAAGCAGAAAAAGTGCCCCCCTCCGCCTTCTTCTCTCCCCCTCTCTCTCGCGCTGTTCCTCTCTTTCTTCTTCTCCCTCTTGTGGAAATTGTTTGGCAAAGGCTTAACTTTGCTGCCCCGTAATAGTCCATTCAAAACACGGTTGCCGATCTTCCTTTGTCTTCCCGTAGTAAAAACTGAACGTTAAAAAAAAAAGATGTGCTGTTAGTCCGGTCAATATGCTCTTGTCAATCAGACCAATCCCACGACTGCATGGACAGAATTTTCAGACCAGTCCAAGGAGTCTATTTTTACTCTCATTGCTTGGCCCCGCGCCTTTGCATTTTGCTGGGTCAGTTTTCCCAGCCTATATATAAAAGTGAGGTGCAACTAATAGGCGTTAATATTGTCAGAGTAGACGCCGCTTAAAATGCTAGCACATCCTCTCAGGCTACGCTTTTTACAATGACAACGGTGTGGGGATGTTAATACTCGACAAAAAAAAGCCCGAATGTTCAGGTGCTTGAGTCGAATCCAAAAAAAGATCTCTGTAGAGAAAACTGAATCAACTCGTGTGCACTAGTATGCGAATCACGTAGGGCCAACTCTCATAAGGGAAAAAGGACAATCCGCGGGGTGGTATCGATGCACGCTTTTGAATACTGGGGCGCAAGCACGCTTATGAAACCTCACGTGACCAGCCGCAATGTCACCGGGCATATTTAAATGATAATGCGCTTGGCGTCTGTAAAGTTCAAGGTGCATTCGTGTATTCATAGCTTTTAAGAAAGCCATCCAAAGTAAAATTTCGATCCCCATTATTTTGGATGTCTCAGCATACTGTGGCTTCTTACTGTTCAATGCAGTTTTTCTTTTAAAGAGTAAGTTCTGACCGAATTCCGATGTGGAACGAAAAGGGGGGCTTTGCATCGCTTTTCTGCGCGCTGGAAACATGAAATAATGCATTGGAAGTAGGAATTATGTGCGCTACTGTGCATCTTACGGATGGAAATTGCAGTCGGGCTTAAGTTTAAATGTAGACTCAAAGAGCAGTTCCGATACTCCAGAATGATTTAGGAAAGAAAGTAAAATAAAAATAATAATAATAATAATAATAAATAAATATCCGCAGATGGCCGAACCAGGGACCAAGAGATGATATTACTCATTTTGCTTTTTGCATTAAATTCCACTGAGAAAGATCGAAGATTATTGATAGAAATGTAAGCTTGTAATGTAAGGACTCTTACCACAAACTAGAACAGATTTATCGGACACTTTGCTAGAGACTTTTTTCATTAACGTTATTATTATGTGGAGTGATTTACCGGGATTAAATGAAAGTAAAATCATCGAACCATATGGCCTCTCAGTCAAGCAACAAGTGCCTCGGGAGTCACGCTATCGTTTTATATGATTTTGTGGAGCTTTCTAACAGTGTATAGTCCGTGGTTCAGGTCTAGAATTGTCTATACAGAGAAAGGTATTTTAGGTGTACCAAATTTCAACAGTGACTTTTTAATTTAATTTTTACTAATAAAATGAAAACCAAAAAACAAAACTACTAGTAAAAGGAAACCATCAATATGTGAATTTTGGATTATATAAGAACAAAAGCAACAATCCCACCAGCACACACAGTAACTGAATTTTAGGCTACGTAAGAAGAAAAACATCACACACAACCACAAACACGCAGGTCCAATACCGACACCCCCGTGCACACATGTGACGGCTAAATAACACACACACACACGCACGCACGCCCACACACACCAAGCAAGAGAACGTGGCAAAGTAACGAGAAAGAAAGAACGAGGAATTGTGAAAAAGAGGGACTACTGCCTCAAGGGGCAACTTCGGACCTGCTCTAAATTGAAAAGCATGAAGGCGGTTGTGGATAGTGGAGGTGGGAGAGTTGTTGATTCGAGATGCGGAAAGTTCAAGAAGGATTATAAACTAAAGATGTCCGTTATGCAGGAGAGACAGGGGCAGGAGATGTCCACCGAAAGGCTAAAAGCAATTTAACATAGCTGTAGTCGTTAAAGAAGAGCAAAAGGGAAAGCGATGAAAGAGAAGAAGGGTATATTGGAGTGAGAGAGCTTGAGGGGCCAAAGAGATGGGGAGGGAAAAGAATCAAGGGGAGGGAATCAGCCACTTAGGACCACAGAAGATATGGAGGAAGGTTCTATGGACTTTAAGAGGGCAAAGACGACATAGGTGATCTAGTCCTAGTCCCATCGGATGACGTCTCCAGGCAGTAGAGTAGTCTGTTTGGACACCTTCAAATTGTGTGTTGATGATTACGGTTTTTAGAGCAATTTTTGATATTTACAAAGATTGTTGGCGGCCAGTACAATGCCGAGGATGGAGAAAGGTGTGCTAGCCAATTAGACGTGATTGGAAGAGTATAGAGGGGTGCTTTGTGGAGGAGGGAACAGAGATCATACACCAGATTTGGATTTACACGAAAGAACTGAAGCAAATAAGTACTGTACAGGGAATGAACTGGAACAGGGGAAGAGATGGAGCTTCATGTGTTCTGAGCGCATACCTCGGCTGCAAATAGAAGAAGCAGGAAATGAGTGGGATGGGATGCTTTAATAGAAGCGAAATGAACGTTTCCAATTCTGACTCATCAAATATGATCTATCTATCTATCTATCTATCTATCTATCTATCTATCTATCTATCTCGTACGCTGTCTTTTCTAGATTCATTTTAGATGTTGGTTGATCAAAGCGCAGCACAAGTAGGTTTTGAAAACCTTTTTTTCATGTGCGTACACATTTTAAACTAACTTCAAAAGGAGAACAAATACATAACCGTCTGTCATCACAAATGAGATAAGATTGTTGTGGAATCCTTGCTTTTTTCAGGTTTTTGGTTGGATATCAGGAATATGATTTTTCTATACTTGTTGCGTCCCTTGGATTTCGTCGGTCGACGTTTTTGGTGTAATAGGGTGACCGAAAAAAGAAGACGTGATGTTTTTAAATGAAAAATAACGTGACGGAGTTCCAAGTCTCAGAAGGTGATTGCCAGGTAGAGGAGATACGAGCTCAGCTCCAAGAGATGCGTTCTAACAGATGTGGTCTGAATGGATCGGTTGGTCTCCGAGGCTGGAGCTTGGATAAATTTTGAATTTTCACTTTCAGGACCTAACAAAAACAGTTTTAAAGGAGTTAGATTTTGAAGTAGTGTTTTAACAAATGGCGATGAGGTGGTAACAGTATTAAACGGATATAATGGCAGTACTAAAAGGACTCCAGTTCCGCAATGAATAGCTGCAAAAATAAACTGCGTTCGATGTCGACAGCAAAGTTAAAAGAACTCTTACGTTATGTACAATCGCCATCAAAGCTGAACATCGAAATCAGACTTAATATTAAACGAAAATGACAAGTTATCGATTTTAGAAGTACTGATAAGAAAAGTTGGCAATATTTATGTAGGGTGGTTCAGAAGTGAAGTATTATGTGATAAGGTAGAACTGTAACATTTGAAACGTGGCTTTATGACATCTGCCGAGTATTATCAACCACATACTATGGTAACATTTGCATGCTAGCAAAAGTCCAAATTAACAATCCAATTATGAGATTTGACAAGTTAAAAATAAGTCAATGTTTTACGAATATTGAAGTCACAATCACAAAACAAATGAACTGCTGACGCGGTGTAAAAGGCTACCCTCCCCTGTGTTTGCTGCAGGTTAATACTGAGACAGCTTTTAGGGCTGCTGAAAATAAATTGAAAAAAGTGAACAAGCTTAGACTTTAGAATTGACAGAATGGATCAGGCTGAAATGTCAGAGTACCGAATAAACTCTGGGCAATTTCTGTTTGGTGATTCATTCCTAAGTAATTAATACTGTAATGGGCTTCTAATACTAATCCTCACACAATACAGCAAAACAGAAATCGTCCTCTACATTTCATTGTTACTGACTATCCATGCCACCCGTTTATGGAGAGATGGAGTCTATTGTAGCAGTAATGAGCACCAATCGGTGTATTCCATCCAGAGAGTCTTGTGACTGGTTTTTGGTTTTCCTCCTAGTGGATCATTTCAAACACACCTCTAACATGAAACATCCGAGGGCATCCAAACCAAACAACTATAAATGTCTAAGCCATCTTGGTTGGATTCCCTCAATCAACAGGAGCTGCTGTACTCTCAGGTCCATCTTTAATTAAATACACTTCACTGTATCACGGAAAGGTATAGCCTCTTGATTATGCAGAAAAGTCTCACTTCAGTTGCTTATACCTGTGATTTCCATTCTCATGGTTCCAATGACTTACTCCATGAAATCATTAGTCAATTCATCATTCCCTTCTAATCTTACTCATTAAAATGTCTTCCATGGATTTGCATGGGTGCATTCAGCTGGTCTAGTTGTTCCAACTGCACCAGTACCAGCAGACAGAAATGACTTCAGACTGGAAGATATTAACTCTCATTCTGATTGCATCACCCATAGCTTAGAAGCACAATGAGTGGTAGAGGTCACTGACACTTGAGGAATATAGGAAACCATCTTCCAATGGCAGAGATTTAACTTTTCTCCTCTTTCTGGACATCCCATGTAATATTATGAACAGGAGGAAACAAAAAACACACCCTCAACAAAGTGCCCTGTACAGTTTAAGTATTCAACTTAGCTCTAATAATATGAACACAGCTTTCGCAGAGAGAAGTACAGAGTCTAAATTACATGAAACCAGCTGCCCCATAGAAATTAGGATGCACAGTACCTAAGTCTACAACACACACATGGAGATTGGCAGATTCCTGTCAAAAATTGTTGATTTGTTATTTCCAGCAAGGATGGATTCTGCATTATTCTTCATATGTCTATGGTTCAACCACCACTGGAATCTCCTTCATAGTTCCTTAGGTTATGCTTTCACAAGAACGTTGAGAAATGTGATACTTTGTTAAATGAAATACTGTATATCCTCTTCATCCCATTTTTTGGAAATATTCAACTGTAAACCTTACACCTAAAAGTAGAAGTAGAAGTAAAGAAACTCATCCAATCCTGTGTTATGCACTGCCACCTCTGAGTAGGACATGCTTGTCATGTTTAGTAATTTTTCAAAGTGCTGCTTCCACTCTCTGCAACAGAGGTCAACATTTTCTTAATGGGCAGCATCTTCGCTATCCATCCTACATCATTTAATAGTTTGCCTGAACTTTTTTGAAGTCATGTGAAGTCATGTAAGCATTATTTTACTCTTTCTTTCTTTCTTCTTCTTCTTCTTCTTCTTCTTCTTCTTCTTATTATTATTATTATTATTATTAATAATAATAATAATAATAATAACTGTAGTGTTAAAAAGAATCCATGATTTAATTTTGATGAGTTCTGTTTCAAAATTTTCAGTAAAGATCCATAACCGTATCTTAATTTACTGAAGCTCTGCACTGAGTGCAACTTAAATTAATTTTTTTTACCTTCCCAGTCATTTGGGTGGGGTATACCTGAACATTTTTCATGGTATGCATCTGTATCTAAGGGGGTAAGCAACAACTGTAATGTTTAGGCACTTTTGTTTTATTTTGCAGAAGTCATTGAATTATCCACTTTGACTAAGTGTATTTCAAAGAACTGTGTAGCTATTGGTTTGCTTTTGCAGATTTTAAAGCAAGTTAAAGTTCTTCAGCATGAATTGATCATCCATCGTCAAATGCAGCAATTAACTTATGACATTTATGGGTTTTTGAAACTTAAAAAAAACATTTTTCAAACTTTTTAACTTTGTGTTGTGTTCCCATTAAAGGTTACCTATGGGGGATGTATATGTGTGTGTGTGTGTAAACGTATTTAACTTTGGACCGAAGTTCATCAAGGCGCCGATCTATCTCGGGGTTAAATATTAAACGCCGACATATTTTCTGTCAGCTGGAGTCTTCACAGGAGGTTATCCCTCTGTTTGTTTTCAATCCCTTTGTTCTGCGGAGGGTCATTTCGACATTCATTTTTGCTGCTCTTGCCCTATAGTTAGCCATACATTCTTTATCCGTATCTCTTTCGTATGGCAGGCTTCAAGCCTTTCAAAAGAGTTAAATCAACATGCCTCTATATATCTCGTTTTTGGATTTTGGAATGATGCTAAAATCCCACAGAGTGAGAGAAAATACCACGAGACACACAGAGAATACATCGCCTCCGCTCCTGAGGGTCGAGCAGTGATGTCTATAGCTGCTGAGCCTTAAGGACTCGTGATATTTACGAACAAAGCGATTCGTTTAACTATTTGAGAATGTGTACCCATCCATCTGTCTATTATCCGTGGGTCACGAGGAACAGGAAACAAGCACTGCACGGGACGCCAGCTTTTTGCAGGCCACACCAGCACTCATTTTTAGAAAATTAACTAATCATTTAAGGCGGTCCGTGTGTTTTCGAACAGATCCAGAAAAATGCATTATAAATGGCTGATTCAAGTTTTTTATATTAATAACTTCTATTTTATGAAAATGATTTTACAAGAAATATCGGAAATCCATTAAAGTGTTTCAAATGGATAATGTCTAAAATAGCATTTTATTTTCAACATTGTACTAAAATACGACTCATTCCCTTGGATGAATAATTTTTACATTACAGAACCCTAACAGTATGTGTTGTGACAATAGCGGCTCTTTAATACCACGGTATTAAGATGTTAGGGTGTTTTACATGAAATTAACAATATAAGTATAATAATAATTTAAAGTGTAATGCAAAAAGTCTCTGTTGTGTTTCTAAATTAAAAAGGCCCACATTGCTTCATTGTTTTGTTTTGTTTTCTTTTTTTTTTTGGGGGGGGGGGGGGGGTCAGGTGCCCCCCTCACTCCCCAGTGCAAGAAACCCCACATATAATATACCGTTCGACTCGTCTTGATTTCTAGTCACATTGAGTTTTTGGGTGGATTCACCTATTTTTGTCCCCCTGGAAAAAAAAACTCTTTTTAAAACCATTTTGGATAGGATAAAGAGAAAAGACCAATAGGTGTCTTCAGCAGAAATTATCAGGAAGACTTGAAGTTGTGTATGCCAAATGACCCCAGGGGTTCACCTGCTAATGGGAGTTACTGCTTTTCACAAAACTTTGAAAAAATGGGAATCGGTATGTGGAGTGTCGTTTTATGCTATTTCGAGGTTGCTGATCACGAATAAGATCATAATTTTGATATTTGATTCTTTACCGGTGGTCCTCCTAGCTCTCTAAGAGCAACTCTCAGCAGGTTAAAAATGACAATTTCAAACATGATTGTGCTGTTGTTTTAGACTATTTCAATGTCCGTATTTCTACGAGTATGATGCTATTTATGATTTTTGATCCTTTGCTAGTGATCTATCAGAGGCGGAAAAATGACAAATTGCAATCGAAAATATTTAGATTTTAAACATTTAAATTGAAGCACACATTTAATATCTGAGTCAACTATTCTGGTTTCTTATGTACTTCTATCTCATTAAGTAAATCATTACATTTGTTATGAACATTCCTAATTAAGGTGGCTCACTCTAATTCAGACTTTTACTCATGTATAATATGCAGAAGTTATAAAACGGTTTATACTGGCAAGTAATCCATGTTGTCATCCCGCTGTTCCTGCTGTAGGATGAGGAGAGCCGTAACTTACCTTAAGGCAGGACAAACGGCTGAATGGCACGTCATAATCTGTTCATCGCAGCGGCCACAGTAGTGAGGGAGGAACATTAAACCATTCATTTTGTAATTTTAATTTTCATTAATATTAGGACATGAATGTAGTCACCTGGCAATTCATTGGATTGGTTAATAGCAAAGAAGAAGGCATGTAAAGTGGCACTGGCTACATGTGCTATAACAAGTCTATAAATTACAATTCAAACAATGTCCATTTAAAGCGTCTTCTCCTCCGCTTATCTTCCTGAATGCGCCGTTATAAGTTTATGAAGTATTTTAATACCGCGATTTCTCGAAGTTAGCATTAATCATTATTTTTTGTTCATGATGTGCTCGTTTAAACGATACATATCTGTTAAAAGTTAAATGTAAAACATCACAGCATCCGCAGAGGTATATTGGTCTAAAAACAATATTAAAAGCATTTTAGTTAAAACCACGAATTGCAAATGATTCAATAAATAATTATTGTTGGAAACTGCCCAAAGAGGCTGCTGCTGCTGCACTGTAGGGAAAGTGTAAAGAGCTCAACAATTATAAAGGTTCTAAGAACTTCCCAGGCAAAAAATGAGGCCACCTGAATCAACATTAATAGTTTATTTATATGTTAGCGTTTTTAAGGAAAAATTAACCGAGTGTTTTAAAATTTACTACCTTTTCCACAAGGTGGCGCAAAAAACATCTGTCAGCAAATAAAGCTTTAATTTTCAACAATCTGATTGTATTATAGCATTTTATTGGTATAGGCAGAAGAGATGTTTTTCGTCGTTTGCTTCGCTATGCAATATCGCCTAACAAGTTTGTTAGAGGCAGGGGCAGAGTCGTCTGCAACCCGCGGAGGATTATGGGTCAAGTGGGACGACAAACGCCTCTGAGATTAAGTATGAGGGGAAAGGGCATTGGGTTTGAGAAAAGCAATATGTAGACAGTTTACTACTTCATAAAGTGTGTTGTTGTCTTTGTTGGCATATGTGACTAAGAATACTTAAGTTGTTGTGTTTGTATTGTCAAGCCTTTCTTTGATGTTTGATCACAGTAAATGGTAAATGCTGCACTGTTACGTGAATGTTCATTTCATAAAAGTGATAAGTAAGATTGACATCTGTGAAGTGTACTTACCGGCACTCCAACTTTAATTTGACCAATGATCCCATACAATCTGTGCATCTAAATATGTGAGTGAATGATTGAGAGATAGTTAGAGAGAATCTTCATTACAGTTCATCTTCTCTTTTTTTATACTTGTTCTTTCACTCTGCTTTCTGATAAGCTACCAACTCATTCACATGGGTGAATTAAAAACCAAACTGAACATTTAATCTCAACAAAGCTTAAAGTTTATACAGTTGAGAAAAAACAAATGATTTGCCAGTACAGGTCAATATGTTAGTATAAACTTTACAAATGAGGCTGATTTATGGGCTAATCAGGTGAAACATTGAGCTTCTAAGATAACCTTCTGAAACCCTCTAAACCCAATCATGGTTCCTATCGAGGCAGCACTGGCTGTAAGACAGGATTCACTTCTGCACAGACGTCTCATGCACGCTTGGCCAATGTGGCATCACCACTTAAGCAGACCTTCGGTCTTTGATGATGTCAAAGGAAAAGCTGCAAAAATGAGAAAAGAACATCATGGCTCTCCATTGTCCAATCACCTGTCACCTATTTTCTTTCTTTTCTTACTCTTCTGCAATGTTGTAATACATGACTGGTCCTCAAGTTCAGCACTGTGGACCACTGTAGCTGCAGGTATTCATCCCAAGCACACTCTTAATAAAGGTGCCACAGTGAGAGCAATGCCCTAAACTTTCTACCATTGTCCATCCAGAAATTACAAACTGGGTTCACTATTTGTTACTAGAATGTATTTAGCATTTGTGCTACACTGGAACAAATTTGTTTTTATTTATCACGCTTTTTAAGATTTTGCCCAGATTGAATGTTCTGCTCATTTAAATGTTTTTGTATAATAATTAGCACACAAGCGAATATGACGCCGAAGTCAGACACTTCCCTGTTGCTCCTGGGTCTGAACTGCTGTTCACTGATATTTGGAAACAATTAAAGGAGTAAACTCTATAGAAATATATCAGTTAATAAGAAACAGATAAAAGAAAACTAAGTACTTAAACCTAACACAAAAATATATGGTTCTGAAGATCTTCCGAATCTAAATATCATATTAGAGCATTTTTCTGAATGAAAAATGAGTGCAAAGGGCAAGCCAATAAAGCAGTTAGAGAAAACTAGACATCAGGGTGGCTACTGGATTTGTGAAACTACCAACACTTTTAAAAATAAAGGTGCCAGTGTGGCTCTTCAGAGTGATGTCATAGAGGAACAATGTTTGGTTCCCAAAAGGCCCATCGACATGAAGGTTCCATAAACAACCTTTATTTATTTAAATCCGTAACAGGCTCCATTATGCTAAATAACCATGACTAGATAGGAAAAGATCTGTGAAATACCAAATTGGATCATGAGTTTAAAAGGACTCACACTGCAAATTTAATACAGGCCTATAGTCCAGGTTTTCTTAATCTGTTAGTGCCCTCCTAGGTAGTGTACCATACATTAAAGATTTGAAGGAGCCAAACAACCAAGTAAAGAACCATAAAGTGCCATTAAAGAACCATTAGGTTTAAGAATGAAGAGTGGACTTGAGAACTACTTTAGTATATAAATTGTGTAAATAAGAAGAGCAGGGCTGTGCTCTCAGAGTGCATTGTTTATTATTATTAAGGTTTTTTTTCTGTTTTTCACTGATTTTAAAGAGGAATACTTCAATATATACAACTGGCTGGTGTTCGTTTCTGCCTTGAGCCCAACCCTGACAGCCCAAAGACCCTAGAAATTCATTAAGCAGATTTGAAAAATGTTGAATGATGTGTCAATATATACATTATAAAGTGTGACAAACCAAATAGTAAAGACTTCAGAAAGAAAGAAAGATTCAGTTTCAAATGTAATTAAGTTCATCTCCTTTAAGCCATGTTGGTTTATAGTATTAGAAATATAATGGGACGGAATGACATCTTTAGCATGGAATAAATTACCATTTGCCGTATGGTATATGCAGACAGACCTAATATGATGGAAACAGCGTTTAGGGTTGGCCAGGAACGAAGAAACGGGCGGCACCATGAGGCAAAGGCGAAGTCTGTTGACCAAAGGATTTACATCATGTCATGTCATTTTCTAACCCACTTAATCAAGACCAAGGTCACAGGGGCTGCTGTGGCCAATCACAGCTAGCATAGGGCACATGGTAGGAACAAACCCTGCATAGGATGCCAGTCCGTCGTAGCGCGAACACACACACACAGGCACACAGGCACACGCACACATAGACATAGAATTACTAGACGCCGCATGACCAGCAGCATCGTACGTCAGCGTCGTCGCCATATTGCGAGTGGCACTGCTGTGGAGTGAAGTAATGGATAAAGATGTCTCACACATGTGCTGCTTGGGATTGTACAAACCACTGTACGCTCCAAACCAGATTCCGGGGATTACATTTCATAGGTAAGGCTGAACAATTGTTTTGGTTATATTTGGCCATTAGAAAATCCTGTTTTATAATCATAACTTTAGCTAAGGCAGGCTAAGCTAGCAAAGCTATGCATTTACTGTATGTGCTCAAATGAGCCTCCAAACAACGTTTTGGCTAAACGTATTTAGTCACTAACTATGTAGATTGTTGTTAGCTGTTAACATTTCTCAAACTTTGAAGGTTTCCCAAAGAAATCCATCTCAGGAAGCAGTGGGAGGTAGCCCTTAGATGGGATTTTGAGAAAGCTGTCCTGTGATGTGTGCCGTGCTAGTTTGGTAGCAGATGCTCTACCGGCATCATATGATCAAAGCTACCACTTGCTCACATTAAAAAACAAAGGAGGTTTGATGATTCCTTCTGAGGGTACAGTCAAGGTGGTCAAAGTAGCCGAGTGTGTTATCTGACAGTCGACATTAGGACAAGCTGTCAGTGTATCTTTGATCGATCAGTTTGTTCGGGCTGAGATTGGTTCAGATGATATGTTTTTTCTCAAGGAGCACATTGAGGAAACACAGTTTAAAATTGACAACCATCATTTTATGCTCATGTCTTTAGTTGTGTCTGTATTTCGTAAACAAAGGCTGCACCATATTGCCAGACTGAATACTCTCAAATTACAGAGTGGCAACACACGGAAAAAGCTATGTAAGAGATTTCTGTTTCAAGGATTTTAGATCCTATCCTGTATATATTTAATTAACCACATTGTATGTGTGTGCATGTGAGAGAGAGAGAGAAAGAGAGATTGAGAGAGGAATGAGTGAAATGCTTTCAGAAATTATTCAGCCAATTTGTATACAATAAAATAGTTTATTTTTGTCATTGAGTGTACCATTTCACTCTTAAAAGAAAGACCAGACTGCCAGTTACGGTCTTACTATTTTGACTTTCAGACATTGGTCAAGTTTTAGTCTCAATCTATACTAATAAAAGGCAAAGCCCTCAGTGACTGACTGTCTCACTCACTCATTCACTGACTAACTGACTCATCACTAATTCTCCAACTTTCCATGTAGGTAGAAGGCTGAAATTTGGCAGGCTCATTCCTTACAGCTTACTTACAAAAGTTAAGCAGGTTTCATTTCGAAATTCTATGCGTAACGGTCATAACAGTCGACAATGTCCGCCATGTTGAACTTTCTTATTTATGGCCATATCTTCACGAAATTTGGTAGGCGGCTTCCCTGCGCTAACCGAAACAGATGTACGTACTTATTTCGGTGGTATGACGCCACTGTCGGCCGCCATATTGAACTTTCCAACGGTCTTTGTTACTTATGGGCCCATCTTCAAGAAATTTGGTATGCGGGCTCCCAACGCTAACTGAATGCTACTTATGTACATATATATGTCCATAGCCTGCAGCTCAGTCACTGTGTGAGGCGGCATTGGGTCCCCCATCCCAACGCCTCCCACGTTGTTGGCTGCCTGCCTATATAAGGCCGTCCGTCACTCCGGTCTCTACATTCCCTTCCTTGCTTCGCCCCGGGATTCACGTCTCCCTGCTGATAACTGCAGCCTTTTTATTTAATCCACGGATCCTCCGCTGTTTTATTGTTCGTTTATTACGATTATAGTTATTATGTAGGTATTTTAGACTTCCTTTACATTTTTCAGGTACCCATTTCCTTTATCGTTCCAACCATACCCCTATTAACATGTCTATTGAGGTGATCACTATTGATCAAAGAATTGTCACTTACCGAGTGGTTTCCATGCCCGGAGATGGCACCTGCCTTTTCCGTTCTCTTTGTTACATATTGCACGGCCATATCAGGCTTACTCTTGATATCCGGAGGAACATTGTGTCTTATGTATTGAATGACTGGGACAGGTTCAAGGGGTGGACTGATGACGGTACAGGAGATAATTATACTACACAGGAGCACTAGAAGAGTGAAATGCTTAAGCCCTTCACCTATGGTTCTGCATGTGAGTTGATGGCTGCCGCTGAATTGTTTGGTTGTCACTTTCAAGTGTACCGAAATGGCCAAATATTTTACACCTTTGGACAACTGCCAGTGCCTCTTAAACGTCTTAGATTCACAGGTGACGATTTCAGTAGTGGTCACTTTGATGTTTATGAATGTTTAAACTCTCAAAAGCTGGATGTGAAGTTATCGATGAAACCGGTTGTATGCTTACAACATTTGACAGATGCCGAATGTCACTTCAACACAAGTCCTGCAAATACTGTCGTAATTGAAACAAACCATGAAACTCAAACCGATTATGACAGCAGCAATCCAAGCTGTGAGATTTGAAACAAGATTACTGTTCACATGGCCAACTGTACGTTGCATGCTCAAGAGTAAGCTCAGCGCACAGCTTGGTCATATTACAACCGGAGGGCCGAACTGACAATGTGGCATACAAAGAGATCCTTAACAAATAATTATTGGTATATTTTCCCTCAGTTTAAAAAGGTTTAATTTTCTTCTTAATAAAAGTTTTAAGGCAGTACTTCGTCGCTGCGAAGCGCGGGTATTTTGCTAGTAATTAATAATACATTTTATTTAATAGGTGACTTTCTTAGCACTCAAGGTCACTTTACAATAAAATTAAACAACATTAGTAAAATTAAAACAAGATAATGATAAATCAAAAAGCAATAATTAACAAACAAACAAAGATAACTGGCAGTAACAGTGCAAAATTCACAATTGGTATGCCAAATTGAAAAGATACGTTTTGAGGACAGTTTTAAAACGTGTTATTGAATTGAGCTGACAAATATGAGAGGGAAAAAAATTCCAGAGTTGAGGAGCACTATGAGAGACGCTCGAGCTCCCATAGAACAGAGTTTAATGTGTGGTGCAGAAAGTAGACCTGCAGATGAGTATCTGAGTGAGCGAGAGGGAGTGTAATTCTGTAGGAGATGAGCGAGATAGGGAGAATCAAGGTTGTGGAGAGCTTTAAATGTTAAGAGCAGTATTTTGTATTGTATTCAGTAGTGAACAGGAAGCCAGTGAAGTTGAGAGAGAATATGTGTAATATGTTCAGTGGATTTAGAACAAGTTATTATCCTGGCAGCAGAATTTTGAAGAAGTTGTAAGCGATGGGTACGTTTTTGTGGGATGCCAGAGAGAATAGCATTACAGTAATCTATACGTGAGGTGACTAGGGCATTAACCAATACTTCAGTACTGTGTTGTGTAAGAACAGGACGAATTCTAGAAATGTTTCGGAGATGGAAGACGACAGTCTGAGAAACGTTACTTATATGGGAGGAATTATTTAATAATAATAATAATTATTATCATTATTTAATAATTGTCATTATTAGTGTATAAATGGATATAAATAATTGCACTTAAACAATTCGCCAAAATCTGTTGTATGTAAACGACACTGTTTTAAACGTTATTGTTTTTTCATCAGAAAACCCAGTTTCCACGTCTACCTGTATTAGTTTACATGGCACTTTTGCCACTCGCAATATGGCGGATGCACTGACGTATCGTGTCGACTGGGCTACACAGTGAAAGTGGCGTCTACCTATATATGTCTATGCACACACATATCCAAAACTGAGAGTAGGGCCAATTGAATCACCTAACCTGCATGTCTTTGGACAATGGAAGGAACCCAATATAGAACATTTGTCCTGACTTAGATAAGACATTCTTAATAAAATTATCATAATTAAATTATACTGTAGAAATAAACAAGTTATCTGAAGAAATGTCCATCAGATGTGAAAAAATTCCTAAGGGTGTTATCAGTTCCAATCCCTCTAAAATTACGCATTTGAGTATAAAATAAATGCTTTAGGATAATTATTTTAATTTGACTTGATTAAAAATGTCAACTAATTTCCGTCGATATGTTCCTTTATGTTAAGAAATGGTACAGGAGAAAGTAGGGTGAAATGACACCTCTTATTGGCTAACTAAACAGATTACAAATGTAAGCTTTCGAGGCAGCTAAGGCCCCTTCATCAAGTAAGGTGTAACAAAGAAACTGAACAATACTTTCGCTTATATTGGGACAGCAAAGTGATTTTTTTCTTTCATCTTAACAACCTTTTTGTTCAAATGTTAGCAAAATGAATACACCTGGGATGAATTAACCCTGAAAGAAGAGAACAATGAACTAATAAAATGTAGAGATAAGATAACCATCACTAGAGAAAGTCCTGTAAGGTTTTTTTGAAGTGCATTGTCTGTAAGATAGGCCACTGATGTAGTCAGCTGGTCAATCAGTCTGTTAGTCCACGTGTCTGCTCATAAAACTCTTGTCTCTATTAAGACCATTTTGTAGAGTGTTGAATTTAAGCATAAGTTTGTATTCCCATTCTCTCCGCTCCTGTTGGGCCTTGAAATTACCCATAAGCACAGTGACCCTCAGATCTTTAATGCTGTGGCCATTACTGTTAAAGTGTGCTGCCACTGGAAGATCAACACTGTTCTGATTAATATGAAATCTATGTGAGTTCATTCGCTGGTGCAGTGTCTGACCAGTTTCCCCTACATACAGTCCAGTGTTGGGGCACCTTAGGCACATGATTAGGTAGACCACATTAGCAGATTTGCATGTGAACAGACCCTTTATTTTATGCTCCTGCTGGCAATGTGGTATAACTACCTGATCTGTCATGTAGATATGTGCACAGGTGCCACACCTGTTCTGCAGGCAAGGAGATGTGCCACTTGCTGCTGAGCCACACATAGAGTTTCAGACAATCAGTTGTTTGAGGTTTGGGGGTTGTCTGTATGCAAGGAGGGGAGGTTCTGGGAATATATCTCTCAGTTTATTGTCTTCCTGCACCATGGGTTGAAGCTCTTTCATAATTTTGCGAAGTGCTTCCAGAAGTGGATGATAAGTTACAACTAGTGGGACCCAGTTCTTGGTTTCTGCACCTTTGTATTCCAGAAGGTATAACCATAGCTCTCCTGATTTGTAGGTCTGTTGATTTGGGAGTGTATCCTTGTTTGATAAAGTCTGTCCTGAGTTTCTGCAGTTGTGTGTCCCGATCCATTAGGTCTGAGCAAATACAATTGTGATGTATTGCCTGGCTGTAGATGATGAAGTTCCTTATATGCTTTGGTTGGAAACTGTCATTTCTTAGATATGTCCGTCTGTCTGTTGGTTTGTGAAAAATAGAGGTCATAAGGGTATCGTCCTTTACGCGAATGGTAGTGTCCAGAAAGCTGATTTCTGTTTGTGAATAATTTAATTTAAGTTTTGCGTTGGGGTGGAATGAATTGTAATCCCTATGGAAGCAAAAAAGGGCTTTTTCGCTTGCAGTCCAGATTACAATAATGTCATCTATGTAGCGAAGGTAAAGCATTGGTTTTATTGCACATGTTGACAAGAAGTCCTATTCTAATCTTGCCATGAATAAGTTTGCGCAATGGGGTGCGAAACGACATCCCATTGCAGTTCCCATTAGTTGTAAGTAAATGTCCTGACCAAAAGAAAAGGCATTGTGAGTTAGTATGAATTTTATCAATTGTATCGGTGGCTCTGTTTGTAAGCCATGTTGTTGCAAGTACGTCTGACAGGACATAGCTCCATCATCATGGGGGATGTTTGTGTATAATGTCTCCATTAAGAAATGATGTAATAATGAAACATGTTTGCCAATGATAGCACAGTTTTATCAGATCTAAAGTCAG
Source organism: Polypterus bichir lapradei (assembly GCA_026402145.1). NCBI lineage: Eukaryota > Metazoa > Chordata > Cladistia > Polypteriformes > Polypteridae > Polypterus > Polypterus bichir. The sequence continues at coordinate 35,811,540 of JANRMT010062790.1, read as the reverse complement.
CTTTTGTCCCTTGGAGTTCTGCCTCCACAACATCCACATTAGTACCACAATGGTAGCGCTTCTAGCAGTCTTTAAAAATAGAAATACATTACTAGAAAATATTATTTAAACTGATAAACTGTAAACACTGTAGTGTTTTTGTTCTCAGTAGTCAATATATTGAACAGTCTTTGCATACATCTTATTGACAAAAGAAACTGAGATGTGTTAATGATTGAACCAAACAAATAAACATCAGTAAACCAGAATGTTGTGGCTTTGATAAACTGCCCCTTGTTTTGGGAACTGAGTTTTTTCAGGTGTTACTAAAATCCAGAGCCTGGGCTTTATGGTGGTGTAGTGTTTAGCAGTGATGTGCCACTGATCTGGCAGCACAGGTCGGAATTAAACCCCAGGTCATTGCCCACGAAGACCTCAAGCGGTCATCACTTGCCTTTTTCCTCTGAGTTTCCGTTGTGTGTGTGTTAAACTGTTCCCATGTTCTGTCAAGTGGTGATGAACTGCGATCTGTGCCGGGCAAGCTATAGTGATTAAAAACATCCATCCATCCATTATCCAACCCGCTAAATCCTAACTACAGGGTCACGGCGGTCTGCTGGAGCCAATCCCAGCCGACACAGGGTGCAAGGCGGGAAACAAACCCCGGGCAGGGCGCCAGCCCACCGCACTGGTTAAAAACAACCACTGTAAAATGGCCTTATGGAGGTTCCTCCTCCTTTTTTGCAAATATCTTTACCGTTTTTGACTTCCTTCGTTTCTCTCTTCAATCCTTCCTTCCTATTCAAAATGTGTCCGCTAAACTCTTGATTCAAACCAACCCTCAGCTTGCTTAACTACGGTGTTATTTTGCCAGCTTCTGAATCGTAAAGACCACTTGGCTATTCGCCATTGAATTGAACTTACTGAATGTCGCCAACCTGCCAGGTGACACGGTGCGCTCGATTGCCTGCCCAAGCACTGTATGCGCGAAGCTTGTCCAATACCCGCCCGCTTTTCTCCAGTTTCCCTTCCCTGTTCAGTTAACGGGAAACTGCAAATGGGACCTCGTGGTAGAGTTTGAACCGGCAGCCCTTCCACAGTCAATTCCAGTCTTGCGCCTTGAGCTGCCGAGAAAGACTCTTGCAACTTTTAAGAGCACATTATATCATGCTGGTGTTTTAAGTGCCTATCTTTAAGGTATTAAAATGTTACTTGTTGTACTGGGCAATAGATCTGAATGCACATATTGCGTACAAATCATTTTTAATTTGATTTTGTGCTTTCCTATACCACGTATCAGATAAATGCGTTTGTCATTTTACCTTTGACTTAAAAACCGTGACTTGCAAAGTCGCTGACGTATTTGGCAAAATAAAGTTCAATGCTCATACTCGCATGATTTTTGCCGTGCTTTTATACGATTCTCTTCATATTGCTCACATTACTAGCTTGTATTTAAATATTCTTTTTTGAGATCTATTCCAAGTATTACAGTTATTATAATTTTACTTACATTGCTTATTTTTCCATTAGAGGTAGATCTTATTAATATCGCTTTGAACACGTTAGACGGCGATCGGCTGGTGTCACTGTTAAGCTGTCAGCAGCACATTTACAGCACGTAATGGTTTGTTGGCCCTTGTAAGGGGACCCGCACGCCACATGCTTTAGTGTTATCTATACATTCCCCCTGCATTATCTTTGCATTTTGTTCTCGACGTTTATTCAACAAAGTATAATACATACCGCATATTTTTGTACGATGTTTTACAAAATGAACAAAATATGTGTCTAACTCGACTCTCCCGCATTTCACAGGACATATCTCACGTCTCCTAAGTGTAGGGGCAGACGCATGCTCAGTGCTCCCGAACTGTAAAGACTGACGATCAATACCTCGCCGCTTTGGAGAGCTGGGGGCCAGCCGAAAGGAAAGTGAAGGGAAGAATCACAGCGGGCAGGAGAGGAGCCGTCGCCAGGGAACATGATCCCATTGCCAGAATCCGATGGTCATAGGAAGCACCATCAGTAGAAATCAGGCACAGAAGTGCAATTTGAAAAGGGGAAGAACCGGTGGGATCATTTAAAAAAAAAGGTCGTATGAGAAATCATAAAAAATAAAGACTTTCAAAGATGCCTCCAGGAATGAACCAGCCTGCTCCCGGTCTAACTGTCCCAGACACTGTGGGTAAGTGCAAGGTCAAGGAAGCAGCGATCGGCGCAGGGGTGCGGCGGCAGTGCTGCGGCAGCGGCACTCGAGAGCGCCTAGCACAGCCCGGGCACTGCATCAATTACCACAATAACGGACGTTTTCTCAGAATGTGCCGCTCTCACCTGCATGGTGCTGCAATGTGCACGTACATTCAAGCTAGTTGCGTTAATAACGGCTGGGACAGTCGTGACCGTTTAAAAATGGCGCATTGTATTTAAGCATCGTAAAGAACTGGACGCTTTTTAAAATATTCATTCCACGTAATTGATGCGGAGGTGGCAGGGTGGTCCCGAGACTAGGCGGAAGCTCACGGTCTGCTAGCAGGTTCGATTCTTGTGTGCCGCAAGTCGCCTCAGCGCACACGGTGTATTTGTGGTTCTAGTCATTTCTAACCCTCGGTGTCGGGGTTCCTCTACTTTTGGGGCGAAGCCGACTAGAGACTACCAGGGTATGATTCTTCTAACACCGTGTCGGGAAAGCAAACGGGCTTGATCGGACAGTTCCAGGTTAACCACCTCTTTTTAACCGGGGTGGTCCGTGGATATTTAACGCACGCTGTGATTTCTATCTCGCTGCCTTTCTGCGTCGATGGTGTTTTGCATCAGGATGACAAATTAGAATTACTGATAACTGCAAAGGGACTGGAACTACTTACACCGATGGTTTTTTAAGAGAAAAAAGTTAATTCCTATGAAATTAACGGCTTCTGATAAATGTGGTCGTTGCTTGCTGTAGTATTTGGAAGACGAGATAATGAAATACTGAAGTGTGAAGATTTTTTCTTCTACAATATGTGTAGCCGCTAAACCTTCAGTTCAAGCTTTCCTTACGTCACATTTAGATGTATTCATTTAGTAGACACATTTATCCAAAGTGATTTACAAATGTGGCAACGTAATAGAGTCAGTTACAAGACCAGATGACAGAAATTGGCCAACACAAGTTAAAAATGCTATAGACCTTATAAGTATAACTACCATTAAACCTATTTAACCTATTTAATCTTTTCCATCTTCTTAACATACTGCCAAGCTTATGTTACACTAAATCCACAATTGTCTTCCTGTCCTAAGTAAGAAGACTGTCTATATTATAGATTTCAGCACTCATGTTTAAGATCAAACGATATGACCTTGAAGGACTGCTGTAATAGTTAATTCCCTGAGGTTCTCTTTATTGCAGCTGCAACTGAGTAGAAATTAAAAAGAGAGATGGTAGTTTTGGAATGTGTTTTATTTATTTTTATATAAAGTTCATACATGATGCATTTCAATTTTAAGAATATAAGCTTCATGATTCATAATAAGGCATTTTTGCTTGCTGCTTTTCATGCAGGTTGTAACATGTAGTAAATGGAAGCTGAATGTAAGCTGGTGGACTATAAAGCACAAAAGCTGCAAGTTCATCACTCATCGTAGAGTCAAACAATTAATTATCTTACACACTTAACAATGGGCGCCTTTACAAGATCCACACAAGACTACATTACAATATTAAACTAAGAGACAAAGTTAATCAAATTGTAACTTATTCAAGGAGAAACAAAAATTGTGCATTTGGTGAACAAACAGACAAGCTTGGGAAAACCCAGCATAATGGATAGACAATAAACATAACACAGAGTGGGTACAGAAAACAACTGTAAAGCACCACAAGTACCATTTGAGATAGTTAATATGGAACCACAAAATGGAGCCTCAACACTAAAAGGAGAGACAGAGGTCCATAGTGTACAAAATATAATCTTATATTTCTCAAAGTCTGGCTATTAAAAATCTTGAAATGATCTTTGATACGCATCTTACATTCCAGTTTCATATCAAGGCTATTACCTCAAGGTAACATTTTTTTTTTCATTTTAATAATATTGCAAAAATGCAATCTTTTCTATCTTTGTGTGATTCTGAAACATTAATTCATGCACTTTTTTCTTGTAGACTAGATTAGTGTAATGTCCTTTCTCCAGCTTCCTAGTTGTGCTACTAGAATTCGCCAGCTTGTTCAGAATGCTGAACAAAAAACAATAAATATAACACCCATTCTAACTTCACTTTACTGTTTACCAATACAAGCAAGAGCCGAGTTTAAAGTCCTTTTAACATATAAGGCCTTGCATGGACATGCACCACCTTATTTAGCTGAGCTAATCACAACATACACTCCTCAATGTCCTCTTCACTCTCCTAATGCTGGTCTTTTCATTACTCCCCCAGTTAAGAAAAAGCCATTGATCACAGAGCATTTGCCTACCGTACACCTTATCTGTGGAATGGCCTTCCATTATGTGCTAGAAAAACACAATGAGTTGATATTTTTAAACTAAGATCAAAAGCCTAGCTTCACTTCCTTCACTTCAACTTCTTCTTCCACTTCGTCTTCTTCATCTTTTCCTACTTCTATGTAGGGTCAACATACATGATCAACCTTCTCTCAATAGCTTGGCCGTGTACCTCCTCGCAAGTCAAGCCGTTTTCTTTCAGATCTTCTTTTACTTTATCCATCAGCTCCACTTTGGCCTCCCTCATTTTCTCTTCTCCTTTACTTCCATTCTTATCACTCCTTTGCCCATATATTCATTGTCTCGCCTCATCACATATCCTTAACACATAACCTACTTTCTTGTACTTTCTTAGACATCTCTTGAACTTTTGTTGTAGCTATCATTGTCACATTTCTTATTCTGTTCTTTTTTTTTAACTCCACACATCCTTCTCAACATTCTCACTTCTGTCACATCCAACTTCTTCTTCTGCACTCCCTTTACTGCTCGTATCTCAGCTCCATACATCATTGCTGGTCTTACCACTGTCTTAAAAAAACTTACCTTTAAACTTCTCCTTATTTCTTTGATTACGCAATACTCCTTATGCTTTTTTTCCAATTGTTCAATCCACACTGCATTCTGTGAGTTATCTCTGCATCTAATTTCCATCTTGGGCTACCACTTATCATAGATATTTTAATTTATCCACTGTTTTCAATAGCTCTTCCTGCAGGCTAACTTCTGAATCCTGATCATAATTAAACCTCATATATTCTTTCTTCTTCCTATATATCTTCACTCCTCTGTCTCCCAAAGCCCTTCTTCGTTCTTTCAACATCCTCTCCACTTCCTGTTTTCTGGTGCTACACAATATAATGTCATCAACAAAAAGCCTGAACCAGGGGGATTGGTCTTTTATCCCGTGGCTCAACACACCCATAACTAGAGGTAAAGACTTAAAGGCGATCCCTGGTGCAGACCTACTCTAACTGGAGTTTTGTCTGTTACCCCAACACTGATTTTAATCTGAGTCCTCCAGACCTCTTGACATGGCACTCTATAATAAGCCTTCTCCAAATCTACAATTCAGTCAGGTCTATTATTTTTGAAATATTCCTTAAATGCGTAAATTATTGTTATTTTTTATTACTTGTTGACATACTTTAACTTGGTGTTTTAATGTCACTTTATTTACATTTTATTATTTATTATTCTCTCAATATTGATGTTGTTGTATTTTAATTTCTGTTGTTATTTGCTTACTTTATGTCTTGTCTCATTAATTCTTCTAATTTGTACAGTGTATTGGGACCATGCTGCATGGTGATTCTGCACTTTAAATAAAGTCGATTGATTGATTGATTGATTGACTGATTGATCAATTGATTGATGGATAAAACTTCCCAACTCTTCTCCAACAGCTGTACAAGAAAGCTTTTGGACAGACAAGAGTTTGTTCACCAACTCCCAGCTCTATCAACACATCCTACCTGTCAAGAGAGGCTTATTTAACAGCCATTACTAGCAACTGAAGTTATGCAGTTAGCTTGCAGGAGTATATGAAGTGATCAGACCAGAAAGGTGTGCTGATGTATTAGCAATATGCTCCATCTATTATCAGACTCTTTTAATCCAGTGCATGGTGATGGGGGCCATAGTCTATCCTGGTATTATCAGGTTCCAAGCAGGAATACATTCTTGCCACACAAAAGCAGGCAAGTTTAGACTTTACAAATAACAGAACATGGATCTCTCTGGAATATGCAAGGTGAACTGGAATACACAGAGAAAAACCCTTTCAGGCATGAGAAGAACTTGTAAACTTTGCAGCGACAGGGCTGAGGGCAGGATGTGAGTGTAGAATACCAGAGTTATAAGAAAGCAGTGCTCTGCTTTGCGTCACTTTGCCATTGGCCTGCCTATATTAAAACGGTGTTAGCAAGGTTGATTCAGTCTAGATTGGGGTGTCAAACTCCAGTCCTGGAGGGGTGCAGTGGCTACAGGTTTTCATTCTAACCATCATCTTCATTGGTGGCCAGTTTTTGCTGCTAATTAATTTCATTTGCTTTAGTTTTAATTAACTTGACTCAGGCCTTCTTATTTGTTTCTTTTTCTTTAATTAGCAGCCAAACAATAATGAGACACAAAACAAACCACCACATGATCAGCTCACCTGTGCCCATCACACAGTATCTGAAAATAAAGAAAGGTGAAGGTCTCAGTAAGGTTGATCTCTCAGCTCACCAAAACATCTTGACAGTTCTCTTAGAAAAAACAGAAAAATCAACAGTTTTGGAAATGTCTGCTGTGGCAGAATGAGAGCAGTAACAAGCCATGGAATTAAATAAGGGGCTGAAATAACAGCAAGAATGGGCTTCTCATTAAGAGATTAGTTGGAGTGAAACTGGCTGGAGTTTTACGTTCCAATTTAGCTAGTCATCTGTTGGCTTGTTTCACATCTCATTTCTGTTTGGCTGCCATTTAATGAAGAAGTAATCAATTCAGAGGACTGAATCCTTAAAAACAGGGCTATTAAAATGAGAATGAAAGAAGTTTATCAGTAGTGAAAACTGGCCACTGATTAGGAAAAGGGTTAGAATGAAAAACTTCAGCCACTGCAGCCCTCCAGGCCTGGAGTTCGACACCCCTGGTCTAGATGATTCCTTATCTTCCGGAAACATCAGTTGAGGTTTGATTTGAATCAGGAGTTTGGGAGACACATTTTGAATTTGTTATAGTCTGCTGATGTTTCATGCAAGAAGAGAAAAGTGCAGCGATCCAAGTGAAGGACGTGTGGTAATCTAATTCAAGTCACTTCTGTCTTCTTTACTTGTAGACATTTTAAATGCTAGCAAGTTTGTTAGTGAGATTCAAATAATGATCTGAATGCAAGGTTCCTGTAAAAGAAACCAAACCTTCATTAAGCAGTTTTTAGTAGAAGAGAGAGTAGCAGCTGTAAATAGGTTAATGTGATAGTGGACAGAAGGAACAAAGGGATGGAGAAGCATGCCAGAACAGAAAGTGCAACAAAGTGAAGGAATGGGCTCAAGGCTTCTGATCTTTCACTGTCTTTATCCCAAATTCTAATTTGAAATTTTATCCTCCCTCCTTGGCTTCTCAGTGGATCTTGAGTGTTACCAACAGTCAGACAGCATTGGCCTGTTATATTCATGAATTCCTTGACCTTTGCCTGGAAACCAGTTAGTTTCATTGAATTTTGTTTGGTTTCTTAAATAATAAAGTGCTTATATAATAATGCAAAATATTCACACATGAAGATTGGCATAGAAATAAGTGGGCTATTCATGACAGGGGGATCAAGCAGAAAATTAGGAAGTGAAAAAATAGTGAAAAAATCCATCCATTTATTTTCAAAATACACTTATCCTGTGCTAGGGTTGTGGGAAGCTGGAACCTATCCCAGCAAACATTGGGCACAAGGCAGGAACAACATCCGGACAGGGTGCCAGTCCATTACAGGGTGAACACACACATATCAGGTGTCAAGTTAGCAATGCTGGTACACCTAACTTGCACTGAAAGGAGGAAATCGGAGCAACCAGAGGAAATCCACACAGGCACAGGGAGAACATGCAAACACTGTTCAGGAAGCACCAGAATATGCACTCCAGTGTCCATGTTGTGAGGCAGCAGCGCTAGCACTGCACCACTGTGATGCCCTGATATTCAGTAAATATCTTATATAAATAAATGTCTTCATGCAAGTAACATAAAATGGAAATACATTTGTTTGTATCGGGCAGTTAAACATTGCAATAATATGTATGTTATATCAAAATATTCAACAGTCTTCTATCCTGGATATTGTGCTTTCAAATTAATGATGCTGTAAGACAGTTCTGCATGGCTGACTAAAATTAGCACTCCGACAAGATGGATGTGGTAATGGCTTTTTAATGTCTGACTGCTTGCTTTACTGGTAAACGTTTTCATTAGCTAATGCATTAGGACACTTTAATGAACCTTTCTATATTTTTGAACCATGTCTGCAGGACTCATCCCTATTTCCTAACTGTATTTGCTTACCAAAATAAAACATCCTGAGTTCTTATAGCCCTTAACATGCCAGGTGATGGCCCAAACACTATGATTTATTTATAGAGAGGCCTTGGAACTGATCAATGTTGAGATTGTCTTTTGAGGTATTGGGTGAAACTGGAGTCTGATGTGTGAGCATTATGAAAAAATATGGCAGAGCACTAAAATTCAAAAGGTACATAATGCTGTTCAGAAACATTGATTCAAATCTTAGCCTTGGTAGTTTGTCTGTGTTTATGTGTATGGTGTCCATGCTTTTCCTTTGTCTGTGTAGATTTTCTTTCTACATCCCAGGTTATTCAGCAGATCTAAGATGGCCGCATGTGAAAGTGTGTAAATGTGCAAGGTGACTGCCTTTTGCTGCCTCCAGGACTGCTTCCTTATTTACAGCTCTCACCCCTGCAATCCCAGTCCTGATGAAGGATGGGTGATCTTTGCATTTATTATGTAATTTATTCAGCTGATAATACAAAACAACTTACTTATTTCAAGCATGTGGCTGTCATTGCCCCTGCTTACCTGTAGGAGTGCTAGTGGGTTAAATGACCTGTTAATGGGAGTTAGACAGTTATGGGCAGTGAGATGGTACCCATGTATGTAACTTTCCACTATTTTAGTCCCTAGACAGCACTACCTTGTGTAATTGCAAGATTTCCCACTATATTTACCCATACAGCACCTTTTTATATCTTTAGTATGTTAGTGTGTTATTTACCATTACGTGCATGATGGGATGCTCAGGGTACAAAGTGTTGTCACGCAGCAAAGGATGGAATGGCGCCTAGGCCCAGAATTGCTTTAAAAGAGAGAAGGAAGTTCTGTGTAGGAGGAAGTCACTAATGTTCCCCAAACACTAGTGGGCAGATGACCCCTGCTGTACTCAGGCTTTCCTAACCTTAGGCTGAACATGACATGCAGTAGAAGCCTTGAAGGGTTAACAGGAGTGTAGGATACTTCCAGGCCAACACAGAACATAAATGTCATGCATAACTGGAAACCGTTGCCTTTTTAAATGTTAGGACTGTCAGGAACCCAGTAGCTTCTTCTCATTTCCATTAGATAGCATCACAAAATGCTGGACTGGAATCAGTAGAACACAGTTTCTTTCTGTGTAATTCAGCTAAAAGGCGTGGTCTTTTCAGTGGTGTAATTGTCTCAGGAGTCAGGATCCAGCAGATTGATTTTGATCACGATTTTCAGATGAGGCTTCACAAGTGTCATTAAGAGAGTCCAGGTTTGTGCTGTTAAAAACAAGTCAGTATATGTCCTCTTAGGGCATCACAGTGGCTGTCTGGCTAAAAGATCTGGACTGGTAATTTGAAGACTGCAGGTTCAAATCCTGTTAGAGACTGAAGGAATGCTACTCTGTTGGGCCCTTGAGCAAGGCCCTTAAACCAGCAATTGCTCCAGGGCGGCTGTACAAATAGCTGATCCTGTGCTCTGACCCCAGAAAACTCCATATGTGACTGGAGAATAAGTTGGGGATTGCGAAAAATGACAAATTCCTAATACAAGAAATTGTATATGGTAAATAAAGGATTATAAATCAAAATTAAGAGAGAAAGCAGTACAGTATAGAGGATATAGAGATGAGTAAGATGGTACAAAATGTGAGGGATGTGGGAACGAAGCTGAGGATTTAGGTAAAGCTTACTTGTGCACACCGTGTCACTGATCTGTTTGATTAAACCTCCAAAGCTAAATGTCATGTTATATGACTGGCAAACCTTTTTTTTTATTTGTTCCTTGTTCTGTTAATGATGTACCAGCATGAAAGAAGTTTCACATTTTAGTAATAAAGTATTGATTTTTTATGGACATACAGTTAGGTCCATAAATATTTGGACAGAGACAACTTTTTTCTAATTTTGGTTCGGTACATTACCACAATGAATTTTAAATGAAACAACTCAGATGCAGGTGAAGTGCAGACTTTCAGCTTTAATTCAGTGGGTTGAACAAAAAGATTGCATAAAAATGTGAGGCAACTAAAGCATTTCTTTAACACAATCCCTTCATTTCAGGGATTCATTCATTGGACAATTGACTCAAAGACTATTTCATGGGCAGGTGTGGGCAAGTCCATCATTATGTCATTATCAATTAAGCAGATAAAAGGCCTGCAGTTGATCTGAGGTGTGGTGCTTGCATGTGGAAGATTTTGCTGTGAACAGACAACATGCAGTCAAAGGAGCTCTCCATGCAGGTGAAAGAAGCCATCCTTAAGCTGTGAAAACAGAAAAAAAAACATCAGAGAAATTGCTACAATATTACGAGTGGCAAAATCTACAGTTTGTACATCCTGAGAAAGAAAGCAAGCACTGGTGAACTCAGCAACGCAAAAAGACCTGGACGTCCACGGAAGACAACAGTGGTGGATGATCGCAGAATCATTTCCATGGTGAAGAGAAACCCTTTCACAATAGCCAACCAAGTGAATAACACTCTCCAGGGGGTAGGCGTATCGACATCCAAGTCTACCATAAAGAGAAGACTGCATAAAAGTAAATACAGAGGGTGCACTGCAAGGTGCAAGCCACTCATAAGCCTCGAGAATAGAAAGGTTAGATTGGACTTTGCTAAAGAACATCTAAAAAAGCCAGCACAGTTCTGGAAAAACATTCTTTGGACAGATGAAACCAAGATCAACCTCTACCAGAATGATGGCAAGAAAAAAGTATGGAGAAGGCGTGGAACAGCTCATTATCCAAAGCATACCACATCATCTGTAAAACACGGTGGAGGCAGTGTGATGGCTTGGGCGTGCATAGCTGCCAGTGGCACTGGGACACTAGTGTTTATTGATGATGTGACACAGGACAGAAGCAGCCGAATGAATTCTGAGGTGTTCAGAGACATACTGTCTGCTTAAATCAAGCCAAATGCAGTCAAATTGATTGGGCGGCTTTTCATGATACAGATGGACAATGACCCAAAACATACAGCCAAAGCAACTCAGGAGTTTAATTAATTCTTGAATGGCCAAGTCAGTCACCTGATCTTAACACAATTGAGCATGCATTTCACTTGTTGAAGACTAAACTTCGGACAGAAAGGCCCTGGCAGAGCATTAAAAAGGAGGAAACCCAGCATCTGGTGATATCCATGAGTTCAAGACTTCAGGCTGTCATTGCCAGCAAAGGGTTTTCAACCAAGTATTAGAAATGAACATTTTATTTCCAGTTATTTAATTTGTCCAATTACTTTTGAGCTCCTGAAATAAAGGGATTGTGTTAAAAAAATGCTTTAGTTGCCTTACATTTTAATGCAATCTTTTTGTTCAACCCACTGAATAAAAGCTGAAAGTCTGCACTTCAACTGCATCTGAGTTGTTTCATTTAAAATTCATTATGGTAATGTACAGAACCAAAATTAGAAAAAAAGTTGTCTCTGTCCAAATATTTATGGACCTAACTGTAACTAAATTAATAATAGCATTGAGTGTGCAAACTTTAAAATGAAAAATTGCAGATTCTCTGCAGTGCTAGAATCTTTAAACCATTTAGTCTTGTAAATTTCTCTAAATGCTGATGTAAGCAGGAAATATTTAAATTGTTAATGTGGGGATTCCTTAAAGTTGCATATAAGTGTGGCATTAGCTCAGCTATAGTCAACAGTGCAAGACATTCGGAAAAACTTCAGAGCTTTGCTTCAGTGTAGCCGAGGTCTTTAAGTTTCAAACTGTCTTGTGTCAGTTGTTCTAGGAGATCTTCTCTGGTGGTCTTATTAAGCACATTTTGCCTCATAGTTTTTTTTTTCCCACTACCTATTTTTTTCTTGCACTATGCCCCTTTCATAAGTTTCAATTTTTGTTTCTTTAAGCACTTAATGATCATTTTGTATACTTTGATCTTTTTTATGAGCTTTTTTTATTGCAGATGAATTCCTATCATTATTTTTTATTATTACCATGCCTGTAATGCAACTAGTGAGGGATCCTGAATGTATGCATAATTGTTTGCCTTTTATATTTTTAAAAAGTTAGGAGGCATTAAAGGAAATATTAACTCTAGACTGAATTGCTGGATTCAGTTGTTCTCAGGGTCGGGCAGATTAATCCATACTTGTAAAGAATTTGCTGCCATGCATGTGAGAGAGCAGCTGTGCGTGTTTGTCAAAGATCCCATTTCATATTTGAACATTTTTGTTCAACCTGCAAATTGGTGTTTTATCACTGTACAGTTACTGAATAACAATATGCAGGTCAAAACAATAAATGGGATTTAACAGTTCTACTCTTGCATAATTATTCTGACACGTGATACAATGGCACAGTGAATATGTACACTTTTGATGATGTTAGTGTGTGCTACTGGCTGCTAGCACACATGGAAAAGACAGCATTCAAGTGAAGAGTTTCAGCATTAAATGATAATTAGTTAAGGAAGTAAAACTGAATGTTTATTTTCATTTTTAACAAACAATTTCCTAATCAGATGCAGTTTTCCGTGTTACTCTACAGAACTCTTTGTAAAAACGTAATTCATTCTGCTTGATACTTTACACTTCTCTTACATGCACATTTTCTGCCAGACCTCATTTATGTGATTTTATTTCCATTGATGACTATTTATAATCAAATTATAAATAATAGTTTTTGCATCTTCATTTTAAACTGAAATCTTTGTAACTATGGTTCCTGGCATCAAAAACTATCTTCCTATGCTATATCTAATCATTTTTATTATCCCACCCCTAAGAATTCACTGCTTTTTAGGCATTTTAAAGTCTTTTCGCCCATTGGAAGCAGAACAGAAGGAGACGATGAGTCAATTGCTCCTTTACATTCACATTAAAATTATGATCAGTTAGACCAGCAATATTTCAGGTCAAGACGTAGTATGATATTTAGAAAGCTACCATTTCATTTTATACTTCAAAATAGTTGCACAGTTGGTGGGTTAAGAACTAAACAGAACACCAAGCATTCTCTAAATAAATTGCCATGTTATTAATGTAAGGGAATCAATTACAAAATACATAATATTATGTTTGCATTTGTATTATGTGATCAGTTGGAATGGGTGCTGCATTTTGGCACAGCAGAGATGAGCATCTTTCTTAAGGGAATAAACAGAAGAATAGTTAAAGCCAAAGCTAAGGCCTGTTACACATGTTTCTTCTGAGACTGGCATGAAGGCCAATACGTTAGTGAAAATGCTGGTCGAACCCAAGTACAACCACTAAAGCAACAGAACTTCCTAAATAGTTTATCTTTATTTTGTCTGAGTGCTAGCCACATGTGAGTCTGCCCTAAGCTTTCTTAGAGTTTAGAAGTTTGCTTAATGCGAGAGGTCTTCATGTATATTATAGCCACCATGAAGAAACCATGCAGCCTCTTGGCAACAGGACACACAAAATGGTGGCACCCATAAAATCTAGAAACAAAAAATAGGAATAAAGGGCCAGACAAAGGAATATCGTAACACAGAATTTATAGAACCTTTGCTTAGTTGTAACGTAAATTAGAAATCAATGTAAAGAGTAACATAGCCAAAATGTTTTTTGATCAGAAAGGTGAATAGGAACATTAATGAGGGCAAAGTATTTAGTATCTGCACAATCCTTGATAGTAACAGAACAGGTGGGTAACCATTGTCCTGTTGTGTAAATGACATCATGGATAAATGCTCCTGAGTAGTAACCAAAGCAAAAAAACAGCTAATGGTGCCTTCTGTGGATTATAAGCTTGGCATAAAAAATAAAAATAATTTTATGCCTTTCAAAAAGCTATCAGTATAAACAACCACTAATTTAAATGCATTCCCCACCATTCAGAACTTAAGCAGGAGTGGAAAAAATAAGAATTAAAATTCTTATTATAATAATAATTCCATAATAAATTATGAATAAAAATAATTCACAAGAGTGACCACTATGAAAAAAAAAAGTTATACAAAATGTTGACGAGATGATGACACCAAAATAACGATAAAAATACTGTTATATAGTCTTATATAGCAAGAGTCTTGAGCCTAGTCTTTGTTGTTCATTTTATTTTGTTTCATTCTTTTACTTCTATGTTGAAAACTTTGAGTTCTATTTCCAGTTTAGTTTTCTTATGTTGGTCTTGTTAATAATCACCAATGCCTTGTTTCTTTATGTAATTTTGCATTGTGTTAAGTTTCAAGGTGAAACTGCCCACAGGTGCGGTGGTCGTCTTTGACTGCTTTATCAGGGGCTACTTAAATCTCAGGCAGCCATTGCATCAGTGCAGTAGTGTTAGTTTTCTCTAATAGTTTTGTCAGCTCCATTTTTGTGTTCCTGCATGTTGTAAGTTTAGCATTGGCTCCTCTTGGTTTTTCGGAATTTTAAGTTTTTATTTTGGATTATGACTTTTGGATTACATTATGGAGTTTTTGCTTTGTATAGTTATAGTTTTCATTTTAAGTTTATTTTTATACATTTGGCATTTTTGTGTTTTAATTTTGTAATTCATTTTTAGTTTACTTTTTCTTAAAGTTCAGATTATTTTAGGGCTCCATTCATGGTTTCTGTGTTGTTGTATACAGTACTTCCTATTTGTTGCCATTTTCCTTGTGTGAAAAAATAAGACAACAGAGAAAACAGATTAAGGGTTAGGGTACATCCCCGTATAATGTTGGTGGTCCAGGCAGTCAATTCGGACTGATACTGCGGTCAAAATGCATAAATCAAACAGTTGACTTCAAAAAAAGGTTAGATGGAGCTTTTATGCATTTGTGGAAGGAAGTATCGAAGACAGTGGGAATGGGGATAACATGGATAGTAAATGACGGAGGTGACGTCATCATTGGTAGCTGGAGGTAAGGGCATCGTAGAGGGAGCAGAAGTGAAGTCGTTACAGGAGGAAGGACAATTCAGAAGACGGATTGGGTGTGGAAGTGAAGTCCTCTTCAGACATTGGGACGGCGTTTATGGGCATAAAATTCAAGTCAGACTTTTGATCTTCTGGTTTTCTGGTGTGGAAGAGAGAAAGGCATTAATGCTCTGTTTTATATCCCCATCTCGCGTTCTTTCATGTTCCTTTGGGGCCCATTGGCTGCCCCCTAATTGCCAGTGTGAGACCTTGTTAATTATTTGAATAACTTTTACATAATTTCTATTTGAGTCTAATGTAGTTATTTAATTTTCACTTAATATTTGTTAATTAATTTAATTCAGATAATTTTCTACCATGGACAGCCATTACAGAGCCCATTTGAGGTCCCCTCATTTTTCATGTAATTGTTGGGGCATGGAGTTCTTTTCTCTGCATGTTCAACTGAGTGGCTTTGTCTTCTCGTACTGTAAGTTCTCTGTTGGTGTTTTGCTTTCTTTTATTTAGAGACTTATATTTACTTCCATAGGTTTAGGATTTGCTTGTATTTTGGGGTTTTACCTTTCCTTTGAGTACTTAGTGTATTTTGCATTTTAGTTAGACTTTTTTTTTCACATTTACTCATCTATTTTATTTATTTTGTGAGGCCTAATCAGCTGGTATTTTATGCTTTATTTTCACCCTTGTTTAATTATTATCTTTATAACATGTATTTTAAACTAAGTAATACATCTAAATAAATCTATTTTATATAGTTTTTATGGGAGATTTCCACAAGTTTGTCCTTTTGCAAGCTCCCCCAAAATCATAGCACTTACAATTTTGAAAAAATAACCTTTATTTTATTACTTTCAGTGGCCAAGGTTTTTCTTGGTGGTGTTCCTCATACCAATTAAATAATTTGAAATATTGTCCAAAAATGTAAACAAACTGAAAAAATTCTTTTCACAAATTCCTAATATATGGGAGTTGAAATAGTGAAGTCTGAGACCAACTTAAGTGGTTGGAAAAGGTTCTTTGTTTTGCAAAGTTAACCATCTGAAAAATGTCTGCAACCTAAACGAACTATGAAATAAGAGCTCCATGCCCCCTGAACCAAGAGAAAATGGTTAGGCCTGGTTTCCATTGGAAATGGTAGCATGGATCACTTTTCACAAGCATTTCCATGTTAGTTAACTGAAGTGTTTTCCACTAGCAAGTGAAGCAGTGCATTAAGATGGCAGGAAACTGATACAGCACAGTCGTCACTTGGTGGAAACAGGACTTAATACATTTTTTGCAAATTATGTCTTTGGAGCCGTGCTGTTGTAGATTTGGATTTGATGTTTTTCAGTTTCCATCTAGAGTGTTTATGCTTATACAGTATCTTAAAGGTAAAGCAAAGCAAAAAAAAAAAAAAACAAAATCCGCAGTAACACTGATGGTTAACCTCATGATTGTGTGTTCCATCCTCTTATATGGGACCATCATTTCTAAATGATATTGTGTGATGGATGGGTTCCCCACAGTTGGCATAACATCCTTTAACCCAGGTCATTGATAGTCCTGTACCAACAATGGACTGGGTAATAAGGACACAAAACTATCAGAGTAGGTGCAAAACAGTGCAAAGTGCATTTATTTTCCAAACAAGACATTGTAAAAGTGCAGTGCAGTCTCTGACATAAAAAATAAACAAATAAGTAAATAATCCTTAAATAAAACAGTGTTCTCAGTGGAGGTTAAAATCAATCAATAAATATTTCATCAATATTCCAAAAACAGTTTAAAATCAAAGATAAAAAACATTCAGCAGTTATCGATTAAAAGAATCATGAACCTCAGTGTATCTTTCTAAAACTACACTTCTGCTCCTCCGTCAGGTCTCCTCAACAGAAGAAGATGCCCTCCGACAGGCACGGTCAACAGCAGGTGTGACCCTATGCTCCTGGCTGGCATTGCTCCAAAAGGCGCGTCTCTCTTGACCTTCTTGTCTCCTCTCTTCAGCACCAGCTCTACCACAATGCTGACGATTCTTTTTTTCTCTCGTTAGATTTCACTTGCGGTTCTCTTATTTTCAGTTTCACCTTTGCCTTCTCGCTTTTTTCTTATTTTCTCCCCCTATCACTCTGCTCTGGCTTTATAATACTATTGTGGGTGTAGGTGGCTTCATTAGAACCACCAGAGCACCAACGAGGATACCGGCTGAAGTTTTCACATTTGCAACTGAATGTGCAAACAGCTAATTTCCTCATCCCACTTGGCCTTGCTATCATGTGCATCTACAACGCCCCCCCCCCAAATCTGAGCCTGAGCACACTTTTTTAATTCCTAAAATCTGCACTGCCATGGACCCCTAACAAACAGAACCACATATTGACTCTGTAAATTGACAAGGTAATTCTCCTAAATTCCTGGGATTGTTCATGAAGTAGCCACACAAAACCCAGTAAAAAAGTTTGCAAGTGTAAATACCCTAAACCTCACCAGTAGACCGCTGACCTGAAAACCCACAGTAGGTGTCATGCCAAACTCCACAGACAGGCCTTTTCCAGCACAGATCAAAATGGGAAGCTGCCTTTTAAAGTTCAAAAAATATCTTTAATGACCAAAATAAACAAAAATGCCCTTCAAGGAAGATGAAAAATTTAAAAATCTGTGGCTTAAAGGACAAAGCTTTAAAGAATCTATATAAATAAATAGTTTGTCTATATTTTAAAAAAAAAATTGAGGAAAAGATGGCAAAGGATTTGCCTAAAAGACAATCCAAAGTCCAAATCCAAAATTCAATTCCCTAACCAACAAAAAAGCAAAGAATCCAACAATACTCACTGAACCTGATTTAAACTCCACAACTCTCAATATCAATCTGGAGGACCTGACTCTCTATCTTAAATAAACAGGCAAAAAACAATCCTTTAGCTAAATGTTATGGTGGTCCTGCCCATGATACTGAATTTCAAGGGGACAGTACACATAACTGAACATCAACATACATTACAATTCATAGACACAAAAAATACACACAAGATTGATATATAAGGGCTAATGAGAAGACACGTGGCACTACATTTAAGCCAAAGTCTCAACCAGAGCTGAAACATGACATTGATGTCCCATGTGTTAAAGGCTTTGGCATTTATATCTTATGAGAATTATATAAGAATTATATTTTACAATTACAGAGTTACTTTTAATGCAAACTTCAAAATTAATTTTAGTCTTATTGTATACAGTAATTGTAATGATTTAAATTTTTCTTTGTGCAATATAATATTTGAAGCACCAATTTGATAATAAGCAGAGTCAAAAGGTATTGTAAAAAGCAGTTAATTGTAAAGTAATTTCTGGAAAACATGAGTTATAATACTGAATACATGCCAGAACCTGCAAGACCCAACAGAAGAATGGAACATCCTGTAAAGGAAGGCACTGCGCTGCACTTTCTTCCTTTTCTTTTTGGTCCTTTAAAATGTTATACACGTAACACTTTTCATGTTTCTTTATGTCATTTTTGTTTTTTCCCCCAGATATCACCATGTATCCATTTTATATTGCACACTCTTGTTTCCACCCATAGGTGTATTAGAAGTCTGAACCTATCCTAGCAACTTCACTTATACAAGGAGGACAAACCCTAGGTAGGCCATCACAGAATAGACACCCACTCTTGTCCATGCCAGGCCAGTTAGCTTTCCATGTAGGTGTTTGGAATGTAGGAAGAAACCAGAATAGCCAGAGAAATGCACATGAAACCAGGGGGAATGGGGAAAAAATCCACACACACACACACAACAACTAGCTAGCCTGGAATCAAACCCCAGGTCCTAGATGCTGTGAGGGATCATTCAATTATCAGTATATATTGGCTGCTGAGTAATTTTAGGGCCTGGTCCAGAATCTAGTGGTGTGAGTGCTGATGGTCCAGAAGGCAGAATTCAAAAAAGTGGATAAAGCATTTAATAAAACTGTTTTCTGAAATGTTATGTGTTGTATACATTATGTTGTTGAGCTTTGTGGTCCTGAGTAGAACAGGTGCCATGTCAGGATGTCATGTAGCTAGCCAGAATGAACTCCACTGTGCACAAGTAGAGCTTTGTGATTGTTCATGTAGGTTGCTGGGCTTTCTTTAGATATCTGAAGAAGTAGACAGTGAATCATCTTGACAACATCCAAGATATTTTGTTCCTTTCAAGTCTATGGTTAACTTCTTGGCATTGTTAAACATTAAGTATGGGATTGTTGCATGTTTGGTGTAAGCTGTCTCATAATGTTTGGTGATCAGGCCTATGATGGTGATGGATTATTCTAATGCTGTAGATGGAGCTGTGTCTGGCCACAGTGTTATTTGTGAACTAAGAGTACAGCACTGGTTACACTGTGGGGTGACCATGGTGAGGATCAGCATGGAAGACGTGATGTACATCCCGGCGTCAACCAGTTAGGAAGTCCAGGAAGTAGTAAAGGAGGAGCAAATCTGACAGCAATTATGAACAACGCTGCACATCCTCTCTATATTATACTAGCATTGAGCACTTTTAGCCAGTGAATTATTTAGCATAAGTGTGTCAAGAAACACTACTGGGGCAGGTTAATATTATTCTATCACCTTTGATAGTACAGCAGAAATGAATGCTGAGCTATAGTCTATAAACAGCACTCTGACATAGCAGTTTTATTATCTACTGTATGTGTATTTAGATTGTATGAACTTCTACCGATATGGCATCCTCGGTGGACTGCTTGGGATGATATACAAGGTGGTTGTGACCCAAACCATTGTACTTGCATTTTGACATGACTTTGTCACATTTAAAATTCATTTATGCTTAAAATTTAAAACTTGTGTGTTTTCCTCCATGCCCACCATGGCAATCAAAAATTCCTGAGGGGTATTTGCTGTAGTATTATGAACTTCATGCAAGTTACATTTCTTAATGTAAAAAAATAATGCATTGGAAATCTTTTTTTTGGGGGACTACAGCATGCTACTTTCAAAGCATAATAATGATGCATTATTTAATTTCAACAACTTATTTCATTGTCGATCACAAAAAAATCTGTGCTCATCTGTGTTTTAAGAAGTACTGTAAACATACATTTTAAGCTATTTGTAATAATCTTTCCCTACTAAATTTTCTTTCTTAGCACTGATGTGGTTTATGCAATGTGATTTAACTACAAAGGTGCTGTGTGCTAAACTCTAAGGTTGATGGTTTACAACCCACTGCTAGGACATTGTGTGACCCTGAGTGATCCACCTCGTCAATGCTCCAAATACAAAACGTATGCCCATAATTGTACACTTTCGATCTGTAGATCACTTTGGGGAAAAAACTGCCTACTAAAATAATGATAAAAGTTTAAGTAATGACACTTGAAAACTGGGAGCTTAGAATAATCTTACATTCCGAATAACAAATGGTATGCAGTGTATCAGTGCTTTTTAAAAAGAATTTGCTTGCATTAAACCAAGAAAGTAAAACTGTGGGGCATGCAAAAACTAGAGAGAAGCTTCCCGTCAAGTTGTTTACGTAGTGACAGACAGAAAGCAAGATCAGATCTTGAGACAACATGGCAGTTGTGTGATAGCACACATTCATCAGCCGGCCAAAAATACACTCGTATGAAAGATGCAGCTGCTGTGTTCTGTTTGTCAAGTAAGAGACAAGAAATTGAAACTGTTTATGACACTTTTTTTTTTTTTTTTTGACAAGGTTCATTCAAGAGGTGGAAACGTGACTCTATCGTCATGACTGTGTCACTTTTCATTGTATCCCTGCTTATTTTGACTATTGGGTTAACTGCCACCACCAGAACACAGAATGTCACTGTCGGAGGTTATTACCCTGGAGTTATTGTAAGTATTTTTAATTAGTATCTTGTACATTTCAAAGTGTTATCTATGTTTAGTTACTGAATCAAAATAAGTAAAGGGATAGGGTAAAGGTATGCAGCACCCTATTGCTGTTCAGCTTGGCTCACTACTACTAACATCCATCAAATCAGTATGCAACCCTCAAGGTAGTGACTGATGATCACCCATTCCTCAGGGGCCCATATTGCTATGATCTCTTGGTCTTGCAGGTCCACTCTGTACAACAGCAGCAAGATCAAATTGTATCTGACACAACTCCTGGTCTAGGTTTTGGCCTTGTCCCACCTGGACAACAGCCATTCTCTGCTGGCAGAAGCACCAGCTGCATCACCAAGCCGCTGAAGATGATTCAAAATGCAGCAGCACGTCAGATGTTCAACCAGACGAGGCAGGCTATATGTCACTCCTCTTTTCAAATCACTACACTGGCTTCCTGTAGCAACACATATTACCATCAGATCTTGATGCTTGCCTACAGAGTAGTCATTGGGTCTGCACCTGTATATATGGAGACACTTGTGAGGTCCTATGTGCTTTCTCGACCACTCAGGTTTGCCGATGAATGGCATCTGGTGATGCCACCTCTGCATGCTATCAAGTCTCAGTCTAGACTGTTTTCATGTGTAGCTCATGGCTAGTGGAGTGAGCTGGCCACCTCACTTTGAAACTCTGACTTCCTCAATGTGTTTCAGAAGTGTTTGAAAACTCTCTTGTTTGATAAACTTCTAAAGGTTTCATTAATCTGGGAATTGTAACTAGCTAGTATGTTGTTCTAAGCTCTTCACTTGTGATAATCAGTTTTGTACCTCTATCTTGTGACTCTTGTTCCCAAACAGTCCCCAAGACTGATGTCTACTTGATTATGTTGACCTCTTTTGTAACTTGCTTTGAATAAAAGCGTCTGCTAGGCAAATAAATGTAAATGTAAATTAAAAAAAATAACATACTTATGTTACCTGTCTGCGGTGGGTTGGCACCCTGCCCGGGATTGGATTCCTGCCTTGTGCCCTGTGTTGGCTGGGATTGGCTCCAGCAGACCCCCGTGACTCTGTGTTCGGATTCAGTGGGTTGGAAAATGGATGGATGGATGTTACTTGTATTATTGTAGCAGTCTAATGTACAGTATGTGCAAACCTCTTAGGGCTCGTTTATACTTCACGCTCAGAACACGTACGTGCACGCATCATGGCTGTCACATGTTCCCAGTGTTCATTTCACACGTCCTCTGAGCAGGTCCTCAGAAATTAACACGATGCATGCGCAAGTTGCAGTACCAGCAAAAAGTCGGGGGGCATAGTGTTCTAAAAGTTGGAATGTGACGTCAGAGTCTCTGGTTACTATCTACTTGTGACAGAAAGCCGCTTTGCAGATCCTACAAGATCGATGTGCGTGCTTCGATGTTTGATGAATGGTTCGATGTGGTGAGGCAAAATGGCGAGATAAAGATGCATTCGTGATGCTTTTATATTCAAGTGTCGCATATTCCTGATTGTAATGACACGATACATTTTAAAAGTCTTACATACCGTCTTTTTTTTTCCTGTGGCTTCCTCCGGACCTGACAGCAGTGGCAAACAGCAACAGATCACCACACAGAACACATTAAATGCATGATATTCCAACTCTCTGCACATTTAGAATCTTAGCTTTATACTTGATATCACTTTCATGATGAAATGCATTAAAGTATGTATACTACATTTTACAGATAAATCATTAATTTAGTTTAAATAATGAACACTGTTAATAATTACACACATGGGGTAACACAGTGGCAGAGCGGTAGCGCTGCTGTCTTACAGGGAGTCACGTCGCTGGTATTCTCTGCCTGGAGTTTACATGTTTTCCTGCTGGGTTTCCTCAGTGTGGTCTGGTTTCCTTACAAAGATACGTAGATTTGGTTACACTAAAATGATGCTAGTGTATGTGAGTGCTTGCATTCACCTTACGATGAGCTGATGCCATGACCTGGGATAGTTTCTGCCTCGTGGCCAATGCTAGCTGGAATGGACACATCCCTGGATTGATGGATTTAATCATTAAAAATCCTTTTCAGAGATATTGTGGTAAGGTGTCATCAGAATTTAATGGGTGTTCCAGGCAATTCACAACACAGCGAAGCCAAAACTTGTTCTCACCATGATAATATCTCCCACTGCCACCTGTTGGATTCCTCCAGATTTATGTAAAGTACGCACACAAGTATAAACAGTACAACGCTTGCGTAGCAGGAGCGTCCGCTGCAGCATGTGTCGCTTCGCCTGAAGTATAAACCCTGCCTTACGGGACAATGATGGCACTTCAGTTGTAGATAACAGTAATGTTAACATTCCAGGTTAAAGAAGCTCTCTATAGCTTAGCCACCTAGGCTTTCTGTGTGTCTGGTCTGCGGCTGTAAGATCTGCCTGAATGCCTGGATTCAGTCCCAAGAGGGGATCAAGTCTTGGCATGACCACAGGAAGAATCTTGCCTTAGTTAAAATGTTGTGAGAAATGGCATTCACTTTGCTGAGAATGAGGAATTTGACCTTGACGAGTGTAACTGTGATCAATGTACATGCCCGCTGCCCATTACCACTCCATATAACAATTCTAGTTGCCCAGTCTATAGATGATCTCTTTTAACATTTAATCCAGCAAGTTTAATTGTATGTCTGGTCTTTATTGGGTCAATGAAAGCAGAAGTGTTGAGCACAAGGGCCAGGTTTCAGTCCCAGGTAGAACATGAGCTACGGTGGGTGCTAAAGGTAATCTCATTTCAGTTATGGGGGTATTACAGAAATCTTGGCAGATTAGTGAAGGAGCCATTTAGGGAAACATCAGAAATATTGTCTTCATTATGCAATCAGAGTGTACTCAGCTTTGATGTGTCTTGCAACAATGTGCAGATGAGGTACAGATTCTTCTAAGATCATCATTAAATCTCTTCTCTGTTGTTTGAACCTCATGCTTTAAAAACTTACCTACTGACCTCATCATAGGTGATATACGTACCTTTATAATAGGCTTTTATTAGTGTATAGATCTCTGCAGCAACAATCTTAGGAAGCCTCTGTATCATTTACATATTATTTCTGAAAGTTTTGGTTGTAGAATCTCAAGGAGGCAAAGCCTATGATTGGGCAGAAGGTCACAAAACCCTAAATACCACACACTAGGCCAATTTGGAGTCACTAGTACACCTTAAATATATGTCTTTGGGATATGGAAGAAAAAAGAATACATCTACATTTGTAAAATATGATGTTGTTGCCCTGTGTAAGGCTATGCATCTCGCAAGAAAGTGTTTTTACAGACTTTCAGATAAGCAGGTGAGACTGGAAGTCAAGCTCTGGTGCATGGAGCTGTATGGTGGCAACTACTGAGACTCCCTTATTATTTAAAATGTTTTATCCAACTATAAAGCTAAGGGCAGTAAGGATATCTTCTGTGCTGGCTCAATTTGTATCAGATTCTATCAGCTAGGATCACGCTGTTGACCGCATTGGCATCTGTTCTTTTCCTGAGTGAATGTAGTGACAGGTTGCATTACATGGTTGCTTCAGTTATTTGGGTGACATCAGCAAGAGTCACTAAAAGGGAAACTAACAGGGAAACAGATGTGTTGTTGTGATAAAGCATATTTGTAGTTTTTAGTTTTTTCTTTTACTTTTTTCACCTCATTCTTAACATTGTTATATTGGCAAATGCCATTAAATGAAGGATGGCAGGCAGGGAATGAGTGGACTGGAGCAGCTTTATTGAAAAAATGACAGCAAACATATGATTAATATTTGAAGCACACTTCTGTGTATGTGTATTCGTAACAAGAGGATGTGCTGGCATGGCAACATTCCATATGCACAATAACAGCAAGGAGGCCAGATGCATCAGAAATAGTGCATTTATTGAATTACACACAGAGAGGAGAATCTGGTTAAAGAATCCAGACCACCCTGCAGATTACATAAACCTTTAATAGGTAACCATTTCTGAATATGCAGTACTGTACTTTGATATTGCAATTTAAATTAGGAAAAATACCAAGGAAAAGAAAAAAATTCAGCTTTGAAATAAATTATGGGAAATAAACCTAAGTAACTTAGGGAAGTAAATGAAGATTAGATTTGCCATTTTTTGAATAGCTATATATAGCATACCTGTAAGCCAGGGGTGTCAAACTCCAGTCCTGGAGGGCCGCAGTGGCAGCAGGTTTTCATTCTAACCATCTTCTTAATTAGTAACAAGTTTTTGATGCTAATTAACTTCTTTAGCCTTAGCTTTAATTTGCCTGACTCAGGCCCCTTAGTTGTTTTTTCCTTAATTAGCAGCCGGACAGTAATGAGACATAAAACAAGCAGGGCATGACCAGCTCACCTGTACCCATCAAACAAAATCTGAAAATAAAGATGAATGTCTCAGTAAGGTTGATCCCTCAGGTTACCAAAACATTTTAGGAGTTCTTAGAAAAAAAACAGAATATCAATAGTTTTGGAAATGTCTGCTGTGGCAGAAAGAGAGCAGCAACAAGCCATAGAATGGAATAACGGGTTTAATTAACAGTAAGAATCAGCTTCTCATTAAGGAACTGGTTGGAGTTTGAAGCCCCAATTTAGCTGGTCATCCGTTGGCTCGTTTCATGTCTTGTTTCTGTTTGGCTGTCATTTAATGAAGAAAAGAATCAATTCAGAAGACTTAATCCTTAAAAACAGGGCTATTAAAATAGAGGGAAAAGAAGTTAATTAGCAGTGAAAACTGGACACTGATTAGGATTGGGGTTAGAATGAAAACCTGCACCCACTGCGGCCCTCCAGGCCTGGAGTTTGACACCTGTGCTGTAAGCACTGCAGTGCTGTGATCAAAAGGAAGTGGAATTAAGAGGAAATCTGTCAAGCATCGTTCTGTCAGGTGTGATTAGCCTTTACAGGAAATGTTAAATCCAACTTAATGATGCCAAAGGTGATGCCTGAAGTTATGAGATGAAGGCGTGCAATGAAGGATTACTGTTTTTTTAAGGAATAACAAAATTAAACTAACAATCAAATTAACATATGCTCACTTTGGTCTACTGGAAAGTGTCATTGAGGAATAGATGAATGTCAAATATGTCTAAAAACCCAAGGGTACATAGTTTTGTTTTTTTTTCTTTAAATAACAACTCCATTTTTCATCGAAAATCACTTCCATATTGGAAAACTCAGTGTAGCACGTCATAAACGATGGAACTGACTCACTCAGACTTTTTAAACCCAAAATACGCAGAGTTACAAATGATTATATATGTGTTAGGAATTATTGCATATGTGTCCAGGTTAACATTTAAATTGAGCTCCTAAAAAACTGTCTCGCTCTGTTCCCTTACAGCTGGGTTTAGGATCTTTTCTTGGCATAATTGGAGCACACCTGATAGAGAATAAAAGACAAATGGTAAGTAGTCCGCTTTCTCCAGACATTGTTGAATAACTGTGTAGCACTCTTCTGGCTCAATATGTGAAACTGATGCATCCAAAGTCAAATTATCTTATGAGCAAATATTTGTTGAAGATCCTTTAGTTTAATCATGTACTATATGTTAAACAATCTCTTACAATATTACTGCTGGTTGTTTAACACATGACCATTTCAATACTCCTCCTGCAGTTATGAATAGAAATTTTGTTCACAAAAGCAGGTGAAATCATCCATCCATTTATTAATCAATTCAATTGAGAATGTTTTTGAAACCATAATCCACAAGACCAAAGTTGACCCTTGATGAGATGCTAATCCACTGGCAGGCACACTTCATTCATTAATTCTCACCCATGTGTCTACGGGGCAAGGCAGGAAGACTCCTGCACAGAGAAGAAAGCCTATGCAAGACACTCAGTGACCGGGTCGGGGTCGAATACAGTCCTGTGCAGGTAAACACTGCAGCACCATGCTGTATAACGCAAGCTAGGGGATTGTTGTAGTATTTCTAGCAATTTTTATTCAAGCATTTTAAAGTTCAATGAACCTACACCAAATAAACATGGAATCATAGTCAGTGTTTTATGCAACAAGACAGCCAGGTGAGGGTCACTAGTTAGAGAGATTTTTTTTCAAAAAACATTTTCTCAACCAAATAAAAATATAGTAAAAGTATACAAAAGGGCAACATTGCTGTTCATACTTGAAATGTTATACAATATGCCATACTTTAGAGTATTTCAGCCAACACTGTCATCAACATGTTAAATTTGCATAATTTAGGATGCATGTACACTACAATTAAAGCTTTTGTTAAAGACTTCAGGCAGTAATTCCTTGCTTCTTTTACTATGATTTCTGTTTCTTCCCCCTATAAGAAAGTTAAACTGATCAAGCGACCATTGCCTGTGTTGCGATTATGATTTCAGTGTTTGAGTTTTTTTTTACTTTATTGATTTAATTGTAATCATTCCATACAGATAGATCAATTTTTACAAAAAAATAGGATAGAAAACAAATCAATCTCCCGCCCCTGAGAAAGAGAGCATGGCCAACAGAGTAAAACTTAAAGCTTGTAAAAATACATAAATTGATGAGTTTAATAGGCGGATAAAGATAATTGGAGAAGAAAAAGAAATAGGAAGAGAATCTGCTTTTTAGTGCTTTAAGAGCTTATTCTAAAATGTTATTGATTAGATCCTGCCAGGTTTTGAAAAATTTCTGCACAGATCCTCTAAAGTGAGAATTATATTTTTTCCAGTTTCAAATAATATAAAACATCAGTTACCCACTGACTTAAAAGAAGAGAGCTAGGATTCTTCCAGTTATGCAAAATAAGTGTTTTGAGTTTTTATATCTGCTGCTAATTGATTATGATTCAGAGGCCACAATAAACCCCTGTTAGGATATTTTATGGTTATCAATTGACTTAACATCCGTACTTTTGGCAGGTTGATGGCAAAGCATTATAGATACAGAAAATGTAAAAAACTATGCTGGCAAAGACTAGTCAGGTCAGGAGATATTGTCACTCCTTCCTATAATACACTTTGACATAAAATTTTAAATGGGTCTGTTATTCAGTAATTGACATTTTGTTTTACTGCTGCAACTGTGTCAACAAGGTAAAATTTGGTGGGCTTATTACTGTGCAAAAATGTTGAAATAATCCAGTTTACTTAAAGGAGTAAACTCTTGCACTATTTACAAAATGAGCAATCAAATTTCATTCTGTCGTAGAGTGACATGGCGGGACAATATTTAGCACTGCTGCTGAATGACAGTTATAGGAGGCTGGGTTCAGACCCTGTTCCGGTTAAGGTCGGGGACCAGTTGGCACTCCCTCCTCATGTGACTCAAAATTGTCCCTGTAGGAGTAAGTGTGCCATGCAGCAGACTGCCACCCTGTTTAGGTTTCATTCCTGACTGGTACAAAATACTTTTAGGACTAGACTTTGGCTCTCTGTAATACTTGACTGGCTAATTGTTTTCTGTGATGGAATAAATTATACATTTTGTCTTGTTTTGATAAAAATGTACATTTATTTATTTTAATAGTTTTTCACTAGATTGCTGCTAGTATTTAGAAATAATGCTCAATATTTTTTCACCAAAACAGCTCTGTTCCATGTGTTAAAACCTGTTCCAACCTGTTAAATGCAGGTTATCTATGAAGTGAAAATATTAGCCGTGCATTGCGATCCCAAAAGTGAGAGAGAGTGATTACAATACATTCACATTTATTATTTTATCCTTCTTCCTTTTCTGGACCAAATTAAAATTACATGTGTTTTTACTCCACTTTAGGGTTGACTGTGGGGAGCCAGCTCCTGTAGAAACTGGGGGGAAGTAGGATTTCATTCTGAATGGGACAACATCAACATCATTAAAGACACAGCGCACACAAACACAGTCACACATTTACACCAGAATAACTAAGTGGTAACCTTTGATAAAATGGACTGAGTTGAGGAAAGCTGTCGTCACTTGGGAAAATCTGCATGAGAACAGGAAGAAACTGCAAGCTTGAACAGAAGGCACCACAGCCTACAACCTAACCAGGTCCCAAACATTGTGCAATGGTAGCACAATCCACTGTGCTGGACATAGTGTAGGCTCATTTAAACATGAAGTACAGGTGCCGGTCATAAAATTAGAATATCATGACAAAGTTGATTTATTTCAGTAATTCCATTCAAAAAGTGAAACTTGTATATTAGATTCATTCATTACACACAGACTGATGTATTTCAAATGTTTATTTCTTTTAATTTTGATGATAATAAGTGACAACTAATGAAAGTCCCAAATTCAGTATCTCGGAAAATTAGAAAATCAATTAAGACCAATGCAAAAAAGCATTTTTAGAAATGTTGGCCAACTGAAAGGTATGAACATGAAAAGTATGAGCATGTACAGCACTCAATATTTAGTTGGGGCTCCTTTGGCCTGGATTACTGCAACAATGTGGCGTGGCATGGAGTCAATCAGTCTGTGGCACTGCTCAGGTGTTATGAGAGCCCATGTTGCTCTGATAATGGCCTTCAGCTCTTCTGAATTGTTGGGTCTGGCGTACTGCATCTTCCTCTTCACAACACCCCATAGATTTTCTATGGGGTTAAGGTCAGGCGAGTTTGCTGGGCAATCAAGAACAGGGATACCATGGTCCTTAAACCAGGTACTGGTAGCTTTGGCACTGTGTGCAGGTGCCAGGTCTTGTTGGAAAATGAAATCTGCATCTCCAGAAAGTTCGTCAGCAGCAGGAAGCATGAAGTGCTCTAAAACTTCCTGGTAGACAGCTGCGTTGACCTTGGACCTCAGAAAACACAATGGACCAACACCAGCAATGGACCTCAAGCAACGTGGATTCTGTGCCTCTCCTCTCTTCCTCCAGACTCTGGGACCTTGATTTCCAAAGGAAATGCAAAATTTACTTTCATCAGAGAACATAACTTTGGACCACTCAGCAGCAGTCCAGTCGAGACGCTTTTGACACTGTCTCTTGTTCAAAAGTGGCTTGACACAAGGAATGCGACAGCTGAAACCCATGTCTTGCATACGTCTGTGCGTGGTGGTTCTTGAAGCACTGACTCCAGCTGCAGTCCACTCTTTGTGAATCTCCCCCACAGTTTTAAATGGGTTTTGTTTCACAATCCTCTCCAGGGTGCGGTCATCCCTATTGCTTGTACATTTTTTTCTACCACATCTTGTCCTTCCCTTCGCCTCTCTATTAATGTGCTTGGACACAGAGCTCTGTGAACAGCCAGCCTCTTTAGCAATGACCTTTTGTGTCTTGCCCTCCTTGTGCAAGGTGTCAATGGTCGTCTTTTGGACAACTGTCAAGTCAGCAGTCTTCCCCATGATTGTGTAGCCTACTGAACTAGACTGAGAGACCATTTAAAGGCTTTTGCAGGTGTTTTGAGTTGATCAGCTGATTAGAGTGTGGCACCAGGTGTCTTCAATATTGAACCTTTTCACAATATTCTAATTTTCCGAGATACTGAATTTGGGGCTTTCATTAGTTGTCAGTTATAATCATCAAAATTAAAAGAAATAAACATTTGAAATACATCAGTCTGTGTGTAATGAATGAATCTAATATACAAGTTTCACTTTTTGAATGGAATTACTGAAATAAATCAACTTTGTCATGATATTCTAATTTTATGACCGGCACCTGTACTGTACTGTAAGAAATATATATCCATTTTGAATTGCTTCTACATTTATTATTTACTTTGCCTTTAGTGTTGAGTATGTCCTGGAGATTAATAATGTCTTATTTGATAATTCCACCTGCACCACATCACTCATCTTTTCATCCTGTGCTATTCATGTAATTGGAACATGCATTTGAGAGACAATTGATCATATTCTGAAAGGCACGGCATATTTGTGGGGAAAATAAAAAAAGATTCAATCCACACTGCCTGGAAACTGGTTTTAACGCAGCTGCAGTTAGAAAATTTCATTTATGTTTAAGCCCAAAAATAGAACTCTCTCTCCTTGAAACTGGAGGAGTTGAGTGCAGCTGACTAGGAATTTAAGAAGGGATCAGAGAGTTAGGACTCAAGCAGCTCTTAAAACCTCTGCACATGAATGGCTTTGCAGGAGACAGAAGCCAACTGAATCTGTAATAAGTAACAAGATTCCCTGAGCTGGATGTGTAAGAACAGAATATTCCAGGTGGGTACAAGATGTTAGGAGTAAGGATTTTGCATCATCAATGATATTTATTTCATCTCAAAAAATATCCTGCTGTGAATATCTCTACCAAACATTTTATGAGCTGAATGTTGATCCATATCCATGTTATCCCATGCAACCATAGTCTTAATGTGTCTTTTCTACCAAGTGCATTAATAGGAGTGCCCCATATTTATAAGCTCATGGTCAAAGATTTAGCAGGTCTGGTAGCTATTGTTCAAATTGACCCATAGTACATAAATTATGTAAGCTTCTATTTCCACAAGCAACATATAAGAAGGTAGGTAGAAGTCTTGTCATGGAACTGGCATTCTGACTATACCAACCACTAATTCAGATAAGACTCAGATGCACCAGAGTCTAAACATGTCATTCAAATCATGGTTATGGAAAAAGGAAGACTTTTGGAAAAGATGGTATCAGTCTTGTTGGGTCGATCTGCATGATAACCAGTGAATCATTAAATACCGAGAGTACTTATACGATAGGTAGTCAAGAATTTTTCACACCAGGAATATGATGGTAGAGTCATAATATTTTAGATAAATATGTACAAAAACAAAAACCTCATAATGACATAAGAAATAACAATAGTAAAAATACTATCAATATCTTTAGCGAGAGTAGGGAGCAGGTTGAGGAGACCCTGGAGAGGTGGAGATATGCTCTAAAGAGTAGAGGAAAGGAATGAAGGTCAGTAGGACCAAGACAGAATACAGGTGTGTAAATGATAGGGAGGTCAGTGGAATGGTGAGGATGCAGGGAGTAGAGCTGGCGAAGGTGGATGAGTTTAAATACTTGGGATCAACAGTACAGAGTAATGGGGATTTGTGGAAGAGAGGTGAAAAAGAGTCAGGAGTGACTTGTGACAGTCTGGTACCAGCAAGAGTGAAAGGAAAGGTCTGCAAGACGGTAGTGAGGCCAGCTATGTTAAATGGGTTGGAGACGGTGGCACTGACCAAAAAACAGGTGACAGAGCTGGAGGTGGCAGAGTTAAAGATGTTAAGATTTTCATTTGGTGTGACGAAGAAGGACAGAATTAGAAATAAGTACATTAGTGGGTCAGCTCAGGTTAGAAAGTTTGTAGACAAAGTCAGAGAGGCGAGATTGCGTTAGTTTGGACATGTGCAAAGGGGTGATGCTGGGTATATTGAGAGAAGGGTGCTAAGGATGGAACTGCCAGGTAAGAGGAAAAGAGGCATGCCTAAGAGGAGGTTTATGGATGTGATGAGAGAAGACATGCAGGTGATGTGTGTAACAGAGCAAGATGCAGAGGACAAGAGGATATGGAAAAAGATGATCTGTTGTGGTGACCCCTAACGGGTGGAGTCAAAAGAAAAAGAAGACTATCAATATTGCATTTTATGTTGTGTATATACTCATGTCCCATCCAGATTTGTTCCCTGCCTTATATCTGATGCTCCTTGGGTGGACTCCTGCTCCTGTCAACTTTAAAAATTAGATTATTCTGGCGGAGTAACTGGGAAGAGCAATAGAATAATAGAATTATATAACTCTACATAAATATACCATTTATCTGACCAAATTCTGGAAAAGGGATAAATATAATGTACCATAGGAGATAACCAAGAAAGAAAGAGACAACCAAAAAAAAGGTTTGGGGTATCCACTCCATATACTTGAAAAAAGAGCTTTAAGCAATAGCAAAATTCAAGTAATCTTAAGAGACTAAGTTCACAACTGAACCTGAAACAACAAAAAATATGGCAGGTTTATAGAGGGTAGCCAGAAAGGGCGTGCTTTGAGGGTAGGAGCCAGAAGTGAGGTCAGGTAGGATTTCCTTCTGAAGGAAGAAAAGGTGTTGGTGTGCATCACCAAGCCCTGGTCTGGCATATAGATACATTCGGTTAAGTCCATTGACTGCCTCCCATACAAACATGTGTGACAACAGTTAATTAGAAAAGACAAGACTGAAAAGGAGAAGTATGAGACATTTGCATAAATAATCATATATTAATATGAGGCACTTCAGATAAGAGATGAACAATATCATAGGGAGGATAAATGGTCAATAACAAACTTCATTATAATAGAAATATGAAGTTTAGAAGGAAATATATGGCAACTTTGAGAATCACATTTTGCACAGGCAGAGTAGAGGCTAATGCTGGGTAGACGTTCAGCAGCCTGTGTTGAGAGAGATCTCTTGAATGTATTGTATAATTGTAAATTAGTCCATGTCTGCCACAAAATGATGAAGAGCTTATTCTATCTAAGATTTACTTATCATAGTAGTCTGAATATTTAATGGAGCTTCTGTTACCAGTGATGTTTCAAGTTGTTTTAAAGGTTTGTTGTTATGGAACCACTATTATTGTTTTGAAATAATTATTTTATAATTAAAGTGAACTTGTAATAAAGTTATGTGAAGCAGATGAAGGACGAAAAGAGTATTGACTTATTTGGTTCCTGTAAAGTCTTTGACTTGCATGCAATTAAATGTCCACCTACATTTTTTTAAAGAAACAAATGTATTTATTTTGGTTCACAAAATTGTAAAATGTCTAATGACAATGTGCTTATTATTTATTTAAAACTGGATGTTTTGAGAAGGGTCTGGTTGCTGGAGCAGCAGCAGAGGGGTCTGCCATTGGAGGTTAGCAGCCAAACTCCTTTGGATATTTTAGTGATGGAGGGAATACGTGGCTAATGTGCTAAATACAAATAACAGTAACGCTTCTGATCTAAGATATTACTGGAACCTATAACAAAAGAACTAAAAAGACTGCCAATTATTAAAAAGACAATTTTTTGGAAAATTAGAACAATCTAGATGGGATTGACACTTGACATTACTTTGATCTTTATGCAAGAAGAAAGATGATGTATCAATCCATTTGCTTTACCTATTAATATGATTGTAGGATTTCAGGGAGCTGGAGCCTATACTGATAATAATGTGCTAGGCAGGAACCAACCTTGCAGGAGCTGCTAGCCCATGGCATGGTGCACAACATTACTGACATCAGGCCAATTAAGAACGGCCAATTGGAGTAATCTACATGTCTTTGAGATATGGCTAGACCTGGAGAAAAACCCCATGCAGACACAAAGAATATGCACCCTTTGTACAGGATAGCAACCAGGCTGGGTTCAAATCTAGCCACCTGGAGCTGTGTAGTAGCTACATTACCCACTGTGCCACCATGCCACCAAAAAAACATTATAGCACTAGGCGAAGAGAAGAGCTGCTAGACATGTTTAATGCTGATGCCAGTTTTTACTGTAAAATAAGCTTTTATCCTTTAACAAGGCCTAAATGGGAGAAGATTCAGGATACATTTCTTGCAAATGACAGGAGTGTTTTTTCCTGTAGAGAACTGTAGGTTTATTGAACATGATATCTCATAGCGTACTTAAAAGTAGAACCTGGGGACCGTCAAATCTCAACTATATTTGACACTTTAGGTGAATAGCCTCTTCTCATATTTTTTATGTTCTTTAGATAAAAAGAAAAAGGCACTTACCATACTATATCTGAAGATTTTTCCCATAATAAATTTAATTTAACATTACTTACACTTGGTCACAAAAAAATGAAACGTTCTTTCTCCCAGTGATGTTTTATGGAAAAGTGGGTTAGATTGCGTTTCCTTTTTTTGGATGGCACTATAGATTACATGAAAATTTGTATGGATTTACAGTACTTTGGATATGCTCCATGTTTTAAGTGTAGCTGCCTTTACAACAACAGTCATTGAGGACATTGGACATTTCTTTTGAGACAACTGGTTTAACTGCAGGAGGCAGAAAAGGAAAAAAAAAAAAAACACTGAATGATCTCAGTGTCCATCTCATCTTATTTAACACTGACCTTCGCTAGCAATATTTATGTAATTTTATAGACTTTTCCTTTGGCTTAAATCCCAGACAATATTAAAGTAATTCGGCAGAGTGAGAGAAGTATAACATGCAGTATCAATATTTTATAAGGTACAAAAAGACAGACTTACTTGTTGGCTGCCTGGTGCTATCAAGACAGATGCCCTCCAAGGCCTACATTCCTAATCTGCTCCCTGCCCTCACTTGTGGAGGTGGTGGCACTCATTGTATATCAATGTGCTTCATACGTGAAGAATTAATAAGCTTATTCTGGTCTTGAAAGGAGTAAAATTAATGTGACTCATCTCATCAAAGTGCTCTCCTTTAACAGTTTTCTGCAAATTATGTAATATGATTGAACGCCAACAAATACAGTAATTAGGAAAGCCATAGCATTAGCAAAATTATTTAAAATGTCACATCCTGAGTTTACCAAAACAATTGACAGAACTCCAAACCTGCTACACAGAGTGACTGTGCTTGAGCTTCATAAAGAAATGGTTGCACCATTGTGCCAGAGGGGCACCTTAGTAGTGCCAGAGGTCTGAATTCCACTCCATTTTTGCACACATCTTTGGGACATTAAGCTTAAACAACAACAACATTTATTTATATAGCACATTTTCATACAAATAATGTAGCTCAAAGTGCTTTACATGATGAAGAAAGAGAAAAAAGACAAAGTAAGAATTAAAATCAGAGAACACTATTTAACATAGAATAAAAGTAAGGTCCGATCTTTCTTTAGCAGTTTGTTGTCCAAGTCTTTTTAACTGTGAAAGCAGAAAGAGGCAGACTGAACTAATAAACTGAATCTCACTAGCTCTGAGATTGTGAAGCAGTCTCCTATCAGTTAGGAAATTGCCTTTGCTGCTCTTTGAATTCCCTAAAACTTCAGTCATAGGTGTGGACCAGCTTCGAATTTTTGAAATAGAGAACTCGCTTTTAGTTTTTTTTTCTGATTGTTTTGTAAAGTAAAAGTCAATTGAAAATAGCCATTAATTCTTCCATTAACAAAAAAACTCACAATTCAATTTTAAAACTGTTGGGAGCCAAAGAATATCGAAGTATCACTGGATGCCAGTACATGGAAGTTTGCACTCATGCCAGACAAATTTAGAATAACCATGTCAAACAAATAAGCATATGTGAGGACAATAGGAGTACCCTGGCAAATCTGTTCACAGACATAAGAAGTACATGCAAATGTCGCTCATACAGTGTCTGGCCTGGGATTTGAACTGGCTGTCGTGGAGCTGTGAGGCAGCGGTGTTAACCATTGTGCCAACTTGTTCTCACCATTGAAGTTTATCTGTTCATCTTGGATGGGGCACCAGAGCGTCTCAGGACACACTCATTTAAACGCACTCATACACCCTCACTAACTCATAAAAGTTAATTTACAAAGGCCAATTAACTAACCTGGGCAGCTTTGTGACATGAGAAGGAAACTGGAATGGCTGGAGAACAATCCGCACTTTCCCTGGTAGAACTTGCAAATACCCCACAGATGGGGACTAGGCTGGGAAGCAGTCTTACTCTCCTGAAGCTGTAAGACAACAGTACCATTCATGGCACCATCAGGTTCACTCAATTAAGGTTGATTTGATTTTGTGCACTATGTCTAATCTGAAAGATTGATCAAAAATTGAGTTTTTTACTCAAAATAATGAATGTTGTACTTTGTGCAAAATTACATCTCATTTTAATCAAATATGAGAAAAATGATATGCAACCTCTAATTATGTGTTTTATTATGGAAGGATCCCATCATAACCCTATTCTCATTTTCAGACTCTTTCTTAATTAGACCAGAACAGGGTGTGCCAAATCCCATCTATAAGCCCTTATATTTACACTTAAACTCCTGCTATAAGCCAAGGCGAGCAGTACAGAAGACACACACTTTTCTACATGCATTATAGATTATTCCTAATGTGTCCAAAACATAAACAAACAATGACTGTGACAAATCATATCAAGTACAACCTGAATGTAGGGGTCTAGGCATCCAATATGCTCAGATACCCAGGTAGCTTTTCATTTTAGTATGTTGATTGGTATCTAATCCAGCATGAACTTTGGACAGTTTTAATAGCTGAGAGACTTCAGATCTTTGATCTGCCATGACCTCTGGATAGATGTAATGACAGAGACACACTGCACTTTTCTATAGGCTCTGAGTTTCTGGCTAGTCTATTACCCCAGACCTCCACTATAGCTCCCCAGGCTAGATCAAACCTGTTTTTTATCCTTGCATGTTTTCAGCTTGCATGTAGAAGGCTGTCTTATATGGGTTCTGATCAACTGTTCCCTGAGTGAGTAGTGCAAGCTTCTCCTGCTCCCTTTACTGTTAGGTAATTCTAATCTAAGACTATACACTTTGCTTACAATAAAAAAAAATGTTAGAAGGCTATTTTCTTTTCAGGTAACCAGTTGAAACTCATCCTTTAAAGACATTTTTACAGACAATTGTCAAAATGCAAGCTATTACAAATACTGTATATAGCAAAGAGAAACAGCAGCAGAAAACCAATACTTTTACTCTTCATTACATTATGTATAGACTGAATTTTCTTCATGTTTCATAACATATAAAGCATAAGAGACTTCTCTAATTTGTTTCACTTTTTAAGCTGATGACAGTATTAGTTTAATCTTATAATGACTTATCATAGGAGATTGTTGCCTGCTGACTTATAATGATTTCCTAATTTATTTATTACTTGCTATTTATGTCTTGTGTGGCGTCTAGGGGCATCACAGAGACCCAAGTACCAGGCACAACTTGACTACACACAGCTCAAATCAAGTGCGTTTATTAATAAAATAGCATACTTATAACAGACTTCTTTTTAGTGGTCACAGTACAGCACAGAACAACAATATAATCCATTCCTTTTCTGTTCCCTCCACACCTCCCAGATGAGTGTTGTCCAGATCCTCTCCTGACTCCAATTTCCCAAATGTGGCAAGGAGGCTCCTTTTATGTCGGACTCAGGAGTGGCCCCAGAAGAGCTACTGATCAGGATTACAGATTCCATGTTGCCCAGCGGGTGTACAAATTGGAGCTCCATCAGAGGAATGCTGCCATCCAGACTATCAGGGGAATACATGAGTCCAGCAGGCAGTCTCCCCCTGACCTTCCATTATCATGGCCCTCATTTTTGGGAAAGGCTCCAGCTAATGAATTGGCTGGGATGCCTGTCCATCCATGTGCCTCCATTATAAAGGCATCCTGGCCCCAGAAGGAAACATCGATCCCGTTCAGGGCACCAGCCAACCATGCTGTCTGTGACACCTGGTGTGTTTACTTGTGTATTAAAATTTAACACAGTACTTGGGTAATCATCTTGAATTAAATGGTGAAAACCTAAGCATTGTAATTAAAGTACACAATCCAACCAATAATTTTTTATCTGAAATATATCCGTACAATACATATATATATGCTATACATGTATGTGTATGTATATGTATATATATATATATATATATATATATATATATATATATATATATAT
>JANRMT010062790.1:35713584-35772858 GCA_026402145.1 Polypterus bichir lapradei | reverse complement strand
TATATATATATATATATATATATATATATATATATATATATATATATCCATCCATCCATTATCCAACCCACTAAATCCTAACTACAGGGTCGCGGGGGACTGCTAGAGCCAATGCCAGCCAACAAAGGGCACAAGGCAGGTAACAAACCCTGGGCAGGGTGCCAGCCCACCACAGGGCACACACACACAAAGCACAATTCAGAATCGCCAATTCACCTAACCTGCAAGTCTGTGGGAGGAAACCAGAGCACCCGGCGCAAACCCACACAGACATGGGGAGAACATGCAAACTCCACGCAGGGAGGATCCAGGAAGCAAACCCAGGTCTCCTAACTGCGAGGCGGCAGCACAACCCACTGCGCTACTGTGCCACCAAGATATACATATATATATATATATATATATATATATATATATATATATATATATAGACTACAATAGTATTTAGAATCACCCAGATATTTCATGTTTTTCATAGAAAACTATATTTTTGGTACCAAAGTACCATTAAAAAAATAGTCATTATTAATATCCCAATGGCTATTACTGCTTAAAGTGACTGATTTATAATTCAATTTCAAAGTAAATTTTGCCTCCCAATTCACTTTCCATAAGCACTTTTAAACATTTGTGGAGTTCACTTTTAGGGCACCCTGTAATAATTTTGTAGTTGCACAAAGTCGTTTGTTTCAAGGGGCCAGTCAAGTTCCCGGGCTGTTTGCCATAGCTGAATAAAACAGGACCTCACCATGTGTACTTATACTGCCCTCTATTGCCATGAGCTAAAAGCATCCATTTTTTCTTTCTCTCTGCTTTCTTGATGGATGGGTCAGAAAACAGTAATGCACTGTACAATAAACTATTTTATTTTTGCTTCTTTATTTTCAGCTTGTAGCTTCAATTGTCTTCATCAGTTTTGGAGTAGTTGCTGCCTTTTGCTGTGCCATAGTGGATGGCGTTTTTGCTGCAAGGCATATTGTAAGTATAGTTAGTTCTATAAATGCATATCACAGAAATGTTTTCATGTCTTTCAACATCATTTTCATAATGAAAATACCCTATAAAATGTTTAAAGTGAGGAAGTTTATTGAACAGTCAAGGAAGAGTCAATCTCTGATAGTCAGACTCCCATTAGTTTGAATTTATTGCCTAATCCCTAGCAGTTGTATGCAGCGGTAATAGATTTTTTTGACTAAGTACTACCATAATGCACATGTTTTTTTGATAATTCATGGTTACTTAATGTAAAATCCAAATCATTAACTTAATTGTTAATTGTAAATTTATCTTAGTTTACTTAGTTTAGAACTTGAATATAATGTAGCTTATAATTGAAGTTTCTGATTAACCCCCTATAAGTTAAAGAAAATTCAATGTTTGTAATATTAGCTCTGTGTGTCAACAGAATAGCCCTAAAATTGAAGTTAGAAAGCTACAAAGAAACATGAATCCCGGGTGCCCTTGGGATTTCTTCCGGCAGCACTTCCTGGTGTGGCAGAAGTGCTGCCATCCAGGGTTCCATGACCGTCCAGGTGCCCCCTAGTGGTGGCCACATCCTCCCATAGGGATGAGCTTCCCAGCTCTGTTCCAGTGGCCCCCAAGCAGACCAGGGCAGCTGCCCTCTCGTGGCCCAGGGGAGGTATTGTCCCTCTCATGGATCGTCCAGGCAGGGTAGGGTCCCCGGCTGTCTGCCACAAAGTGCATATAGTTTTTGTGAACGTTTGTATGTAGGTTCGTTATGTACATAGATGCAAGAATGAGATAACATATAGAAGGAAATCTAACCTAGATACTTAATCCTAAAGCAAAATATCATAAATGTCCCTTTTCACCCTTTTTTGCATGTATTATCAACTTTTTTCCCTTATTTTTTGTGTGAACTGTTTGCTTTGATTTTCACTAAAATCTTTAAAAAGAAGTCACTTGGACTCTGGGTTTTTTATGTATGGTGAGCAATTCTAGTGCTGGAATGCCAGTCTGGCTTCTGCATTTGAACTGTTTTCACCTATCTGGAAACCTTCGACAAACACAGCTACAATAATACTACGACCCAAGTGTCCATCCATCTAACATTTTTTTCTTGGATATGTCAGTATGTGTTTGCAAGAATCGGGAAACATTATTAGCTAAATTAGATAGATATTACCTTTGTGTCAACATGGGAAATTTAGCTTTAATGGAGGTAATAAATAAATACCAGAACTACTGAAAAGAAAGAAAACTTCAGACTTGGCTGAAGATGAGAAGAGCAGTCACAGCCACGCTTAGGCATTATAAAGGTATAAAGGAGTCCCAGTCACATTTCTTGACACACTTCTGCTGAATAATTTGTTGTCTGAATGTTCTCAGTGTTAGTGTGTCAGAGAGAGGATGGGCAGCATTATTCATAATGACCATTGGTTTTGTCTTTTTTCTCTCCACTATTACCACCAGCAGGTTGAGAGTGTGTCCCGTATCTGAATGTGACTTTTAATTATCTTGTTTATTTGGTGGCCCTCTCTTAAAATGATGTTACCAGCCCAGCCTGCTACATCATAGAAAATGGCACTGGTCATTGTTGTACAATATGTGAAGGATGTCACTTCCAACATTAAAGGAACACAGCCTCCCTGCCCTTTCTTATATAGTTCCTCTTTGTTCCAAGACTAGTCCAACCTGTCATTTATGTGGACCTCCAAGTGCTTTAAGAGAGCACCACCTCTACATTCACTTATTTAATACTGTCCGGACATAGAGGCTCTGGTGTGGCAAAAGTCTATAACCAGTACCTTGGTTTTGCCTAATAGTCTCAGCTTTATTAAGCATCCATCACAAAGCAAAATACTGATGGTTTACAAGTACAAAGCAAAGAAGAATACATTTCAAAATCAACATCATTCATTGCATGATAAATTAAAGGGACATACAAATAAGAGTTTAGAAACTGTAATTGAAGATTGAGCTGGGATTTCAAGCTGGACAGGGCACTACAGGACAGGGTCAGACCCTTATTATTCCTATTATTACAATAGGAACAAAATTCACTCTGCAAATGATCAACATGCCAATGTAAGATCAAGAACATCTGGAGGTGATGCTGTGCATGTGCTGAGCAACCTGGAAAATCAACAGTTAGGGGCAACAGTACACATGTCAAAAAAGGCAGCCTGCAGGGAAACATTTCATTTTCCCCCAGGTTTCTACTGTGCAGCTGTTGCTAGGAAATGGCACAGGTGACAGTGTCTCCTGGAACCTAGGGGGTTCGTGGCCCCTGAACAGATTGCGTGTCACAGTACCATCTTTCTGGTAGACAAGACAACATGTGAGCTTCTTTAGAGAATTGGCCCTTTAATGTTGACGGAAGACACAGAGTAGGAGGGCTAAACCTCAGGCTTTAGCACAATACTATAACATTTTGATTCTTAAAGTGGCAATTTAATATTTGGTGCACAGTATCATGTGGTATGATTCAGTACAGAAGCCTATGACTGATACGAGATCCAGTTCACACATAACTGCTACATCATTTCTAGGTTTCAGACACACAAAACCAAAATAAGGCTGAGAGTGCAATTGAATTTTATGTTCTTCAGAATACTTTGGTAAAACTTAATTTTGAAACTGAAGAAAAAAGAATTCTGTAAAGCATTGGCAGTGATAAATTGGTTTCAGGTTAAAGAAGATTAAGATGTGCTCGACATTGTGAAATGTGGACCCAAACCAAATAAATGAAGCTCTCTCTGCAAACCACCAGTCTCCAACATTCTTGAAACTAATCTTCCAAATAAATAATATAAGCACTTTCCCACCACAAGAACGTTTTTCGGGAACCAAGATATTCTGTACATATTGCACAAACATTCAGAAGATTTCCTTCACATAGAAAACCATAGACGCATGTCTGGTGTGGTAGACAGTTGGACGTTAGAGGTCATCAAAACTCAACATGATGTTACTTTAGAGGAGTTAAGTGGATAGGATGGGCAAACTTTATTGGGCTGAAAGGCCTCTTCTCATTAAAAGTTTTCTAATATTCTAACTTTTCGTATACCGGTCCATGCTAATATGGTGACTAATTTACTGTCACATAGGA
This sequence comes from Polypterus bichir lapradei, assembly GCA_026402145.1. NCBI lineage: Eukaryota > Metazoa > Chordata > Cladistia > Polypteriformes > Polypteridae > Polypterus > Polypterus bichir. The sequence goes on along the minus strand of JANRMT010062790.1, from coordinate 35,768,786 downwards.
CGTTCAATAATCCCTGATGGCTGTGACTTGCTTGGCTTTCTTTTAAACATATTTTACAATTAGTCTTTACTTTTCCACAAAGATTTGGTATGAATTAAAATGCACTCTGGATGGGATTTCATACTTATGCTATCACACCTGGGCGGCATGGTGGCGCAGTGGTAGCGCTGCTGCCTCGCAGTTCGGAGACCTGGGTTTGCTTCCCGGGTCCTCCCTGCGTGGAGTTTGTATGTTCTCCCCGTGTCTGCATAGGTTTCCTCCCACAGTCCAAAGACATGCAGGTTAGGCGCACTGGCGATTCTAAATTGTCCCTAGTGTGTTCTTGGTGTGAGGTGAGTGTGTGTGTGCCCTGCGGGGTTTGTTTTCTGCCTTGCACCCTGTGTTGGCTGGGATTGGCTCCAGCAGACCCCTGTGACCCTGTAGTTAGGATATAGTGGGATGGATGCTATCACACCTGCAGTAAAACTCATGGAAGCCATCATCTTCAGTGACACAGTACACAGTAAGGCCTCACATCTTTGCAAGTCACATATTCAATGGGAGACGTTAAACCCAAATATTCTTTTCAAAGTTTCCCTCAACATTTACAGGGTGAAGTTGGTCAGTTAGTTTTGCTGTGAACTTTCCATCAAGACGGCAATGCTTGCAGACAGTATTTGTTTTGTCTTATTTTTGCAAAATGTAAAGTACTTGCACAAAACTTTTTTATATCTGAGTGGACAGTGAATTTTAATTACTGCTTCTGATCTCTTGTTTTTTCTGAAAGGAAGATCTAACACTGTAAGCATGCAATTTTATGATTTGGAAAAATTATAACATATTGCAGACAGAAATGTAAGCAATGAAACATGAAATTTTTTTTTATTATTAATAACCCTAAAATGTCTGATCTGTTGCTTTGTGGAAATCACCCTAATGGATACTGAAAATATATTTTTCTATATTTTAGATTATGGCTTTGGTTTGGTGTTTTTATTCTGGTTTGATTTTTTTTTTCTGTAATGCTACATTTATTAAATTCCATCATTTCCTTTTAAACTGTTGACTTGATCCAAATTGATGGACCATTATAACACTACTTTGAGGTACAGTGGTTTTATAGGAGTCCCTTGACCTGGAAGTTAGTCCAGATTCCAGCTGAAAGTGTCCATCAGAACCTGTAAAGAACTGTCTCCTCAACAGAGAATCACTGGGAATGGAGTTGGTAAGAGAGAAGAAAGAAACACTCAGCTAGCAGGAGGAAGAGAAGTCAGAATTTGAAAACAGAGAGTGAGAGCGAGAGAGTCCATAGGTGAGAAAGAGTGTGCAGTTCTGAAGAGGTCAGCGAATGGACACATTAAGCGTCCTGGAATGTGAGGTTCTAGACTCATACCAGAAGGTCCCTATTTTGCTTCTGTGTTACACTTATGTTCTCCCTGCAGTCATCCCTCCTTTGTCTTTATTTTGTTATAATACTAGGGGGCTTTGCCCCCGCTGACTTCGACAACCAACTCCTGTGCTTGAGCTACGCGCTAGCCTCTTTGTGGTTCTGCCGCTCGCGTATGGGGATGCGGATGTACAATTTATTAACTATTTTACATTACAGCGAGTAACTAACCATATACAAAAAAAATATTAAAAAGTAATAATTTGAATGTAAATTATGTTTCATGTTGCGTTAGAGTTATTTGTTGCGTAATATGATTTCGTTCTGTTTGGCTTTGAAATTAACACGCAAAAACTTTTTAAACTTACACACTTTTACTATAAAACTTTAGTTAAAACAATTTTTTGAATTACATTTTTGTCAATATCGCACTGAATTGTGATTCTGTGTTTGTACTTTCATCGTGACAACGCCACGTATAACTGAACGTAATTGAATTTCGTTTCTTTCTCTCTAATAAATAAACCGACTTTTTTCGAATGTTTGGCTCTGAGATTTGTAAATTGTCTTTACAAATGCTATTCTAACGGGAAACTGTTAATGCTTTAATACGAATAGCATATCATGATCTGCTTTGTTGTGTAATGTTATCCACGGAAGATGTACAGAGGTGCTTGAAAGTTTGTGAACACTTTAGAATTTTCTATATTTCTGCACAAATATGACTAAAAACATCAGATTTTCACTCAAGTCCTAAAAGTAGATAAAGAGAAACCAGTTAAACAAATGAGACAAAAATATTATACTTGGTCATTTATTTATTGAGGAAAATGATCGAATATCACATATTTGTGAGTGGCAAAAGTATGTGAACCTCTAGGATTAGCAGTTAGTTTGAAGGTGAAATTCTAGTCAGGTGTTTTCAATCAATGGGAAGCCAATCACGTGTGAGTGGGCACCCTGTGTTATTTAAAGAACAGGGATCTATCAAAGTCTGCGCTTCACAACACATGTTTGTGGAAGTGTATCATGGCATGAACAAAGGAGATTTCTGAGGACCTCAGAAAAAAGAGTTGTTGATGCTCATCAGGATGGAAAAGGTTACAAAACCATCTCTAAAGAGTTTGGACTCCACCAATCCACAGTCAGACAGATTGTGTACAAATGGAGGAAATTCAAGACCATTGTTACCCTCCCCAGGAGTGGTCGACCAACAAAGATCACTCCAAGAGCAAGGTGTGTAATAGTCGGTGAGGTCACAAGGACCCCAGGGTAACTTCCAAGCAACTGAAGGCCTCTCTCACATTGGCTAATGTTTATGTTCATGAGTCCACCATCAGGAGAACACTGAACAACAATGGTGTGCATGGCAGGGTTGCAAGGAGAAAGCCACTGCTCTCCTGTGGACAAACCAGAAGGCTATTGGGAGAATTTTTTGTGGACGGATGAGACCAAAATAGAACTTTTTGGTTTAAATGAAAAGCGTTATGTTTGGAGAAAGGAAAACATTGCATTCCAGCATAAGAACCTTATCCCATCTGTGAAACATGGTGGTGGTAGTATTATGGTTTGGGCCTGCTTTGCTGCATCTGGGCCAGGACGGCTTGCCTTCATTGACGGAACAATGAATTCTGAATTATATCAGCGAATTCTAAAGGAAAATGTCAGGACATCTGTCCATGAACTGAATCTCAAGAGAAGGTGGGTCATGCAGCAAGACAACGACCCTAAGCACACAAGTCGTTCTACCAAAGAATGGTTAAAGAAGAATAAAGTTAATGTTTTGGAATGGCCAAGTCAAAGTCCTGACCTTAATCCAATCAAAATGTTGTGGAAGGACCTGAAGCGAGCAGTTAATGTGAGGAAACCCACCAACATCCCAGAATTGAAGCTGTTCTGTACAGAGGTATGGGCTAAAATTCCTCCAAGCCAGTGTGTAGGAATGATCAAAAGTTACCGGAAATGTTTAGTTGCAGTTATTGCTGCAAAGGGGCGTCACACCAGATACTGAAAGCAAAGGTTCACATACTTTTGCCTCTCACAAATATGTAATATTCGATCATTTTCCTTAATAAATAAATGACCAAGTATAATATTTTTGTCTCATTTGTTTAACTGGCTTCTCTTTATCTACTTTTAGGACTTGAGTAAAAATCTGATGAAGTTTTAGATCATATTTATGCAGAAATATAGAAAATTCTAAAGGGTTCACAAACTTTCAAGCACCACTGTACTACATTATCTTTCTTGGATACTTTCTTCTTTCTACAGTAATTAGTGTGGAGGAAGACCGGACGATGTTAACAGTTGTAGATATTCTTCGGGATATTGTAAGCTGACGTTTTCACCTTCTGCACGATCACCACCAACTGTTTCGACCTAATCTATCGATAGCATTTAGCCAATTTTCAGTGTAAGTGATCAACATTTTTGATGTTAATTCGTTTGACTTCATCATTTCTCGTTGTTAGGATTGCCTGTGTACTCATTTTTACTGTTGATAACCCTTTATGATGAAATCCTTCAATAAGATTTGGACATAATACGTCTTCTTTAATTTGAAAATGTTAAAATTTATAAGAGTTAAGAGAGCAAGAACTGTGTCTGTCAAAAGCATTCACACGAATGAGAGGTGAGAGTACCGTGTGCGTGGTTTTCTATGGTTGAGAGGACGGTGTGACTTGAAAACATCTCATGGCCAAAGTCTCGACTTGAGGGACTTGAAAAAATCTTCCAAAAAGACTCTTCTTGTCGCAGGATTTTTTTTATTATAATAAAGAGATATACACGTCTATTTTTGAGCGTTTTGCCATTCTGTGGCATTGTTCTAAATTTGAGGATGGCTCAGGAGCACTCACTGGCAGATTGACAGTATGAGATAATAATGATGTAGAAAGTGGATTATGTACTGTACATCTGATTCCAAAGATTCAGATTAGAGAAAATACATTTGTAGGTGAGTAAATAAGTGAAGCTGACTTAACATTTGCTCTTTTCCTGTTTCTGCATCCAGATCATGACGTAAGATATCAATATGCTATTGTATACAATGCTATTTCTTATAACTAATTGTTTCTGTGCCACATTTTATTAAATAGTCTGTGCAGTGATCTAAGGCAGATCACTGTCAAGGGCATTATATTCAAATAAACTGAGCAGAACTGAATTAACCCATGTTGTGAAAGTTAGGGAGTGCCCCTTACCACTGTTACAATACATTAGTCACTGTTGTAGTTGGCTCATTAGTATTTTGCGGTTTTTCACTGTGGGCAGATGGCAGCTGATTCAAAAGGCTCAGCTGAAGGGTTCTTTATTTGCAACTCTGTTTGTGCTCTTGAGATGATTGCCCCAATTTAAAAGTCTACATAGAGCAGAAAACAAATACATCTTAACAACAGAAAGAAGCTTGTGAGGTGATAAACAAAATAGAGTGGAATAAATATTTTAGAAAAGCAAAACAGACTAGATCTGAGGTTAAATTATAAACCAAAAATCCAAGTAATAATGTGTTGAAAATCTGCAGCCAGTCTGGTCAGGCAGGGTCCGAGACGAGAAGATTGGGGGTGGGCACTCAAGTCCTGTTCCTGAAAATCAAAGGTTGTAGATTTAAATCCCACCACAGATCTAGCAAATCACTAAACTTTCAGGTTGCTCACAAAACTACATCTCTAAAAAAAAAAACACATTGTAAATGAAAGACCAAGCAAACTGATAAATTTACCAAATGTCTGTTGCAAGCAGCCAAATGGATATTACATAATTATTATTATAGCATAATGAAAAGCAATCACTGTTGCCTGTTGTATAAAGCTTGTATTCTGTTTTATATGTTGTGTTTACCCCATTTTTTGACACCCATTGCATGCCCAACCTACCTGGGAGGGGGTCTTTCCCAAGATTTCTTCCATTTTTTTTTTCTATAAGGTGATTTTGAGAGTTTTTTCTTGTCTTCTTAGAGAGTCAAGGCTGGTGGGCTGTCCAAAAAAAGGGCTGGTTAAAACCCATTCAGGCACTCCATGTGTGATTTTTGAGTTACACAAAAAATACACTGGTTGTTGTTATAAAGTTCAAAACTGAAAGTTATCTTTGTCTTGTTATCTGCTGCAGGATTTGAGACCAGTTTATGCAGGCCGATGTAAATATTACTCAAGTGTAGCATCTTTTGAAAAGGAGGTAGGTATGCTATTTTGCAAATATTCCTTTACAGGCATTTCCAGGGCTTCACCTTCTCAGTCCAGGGTTATCAGAGCTAGTGGTTATCCCACAAGCATCAGGTATAAGGCAGGAACCATCCTATCCATCACACTACACACTCAGTTGCACCAAGTCAATTTGGAGACACACACATCTTTAGCAGAGGAGAGAAAAAGCTGCACTGAGAAATGGACAACCCTGCAAACCCCACATGGACAGTGGCCAAGCCAGGACTCCAGTCCAGTTTCATGAAGTTGAAAGACAACATTCTGAGATACCATTCTGCCTAATATAAACATTATAGATGAAAGGTGTCAGGGTCGATTTCATCTTTGCTAGCAATGTACTTCCTGACATTGTATTGGAGCAAATGAAATGTTGCAAATATTCCTTACAGAGATTCATTTCTCATAAACTGTATATACAAGGGATGATCAACATTTTTGAGATTAACACAAAAGGGACATTCCGTAGTACTGATTTTGTAAGTGGCCAAGTGGACTCAGATTAGAACCTGTGTACTAAAATTTGAAAATTACAAGTGTTTACCAATTGTAGTTTGTGTTGTATAGTTCTTGATTCAGAACCAAGACACATAATGCTAAAAAACAGAGGGTCACGTATCAAGCTATCAATAAATTTCTAATGCTAGTGAACAACGTGCCTTTGGAGATTCATTTTCACTTTGTCAACATGTACAAGGACCAGGCCGCTTTATTTACCACATCCAGGATGATGGCTGCAAAATCTAATTGTAACAGGATGTCCGAACACTATAATGACACATGAAATCAGACATCATTGTATCCAAGCTACCAAATGTCGAGCTAATGAATAAAGACTGGAAGAGAACTGACAAGTGTTCCATAAATGTGGATGAATTTAGGATACATCATGATGACCATGAGTGCAAACATCTAAAACAATGGAAGTATGGTGATTCTGCAACAAGAAAGAAAACTGATGTCCAGCAAGATCATGTGCACAGTTTTTTATGATATCAAGGGTGTAGCACATATTGATTACATGCCCCAAAAGGTCTGAATTCGTTAGCATAAGATCTCCTTGTTAGCTTGGATGCAGTGATGCTTAATTTCAGGAGTCTTTATTACTGTAGACATAAACATTACTCATATTTAATTGTTCATGACAAATGGATTTATCTGACTCTGTTACTGCCTTCTCATGCACCATCATGTTCTGATTCTCTATTACAATTCGTTCTGTGTTGGCAACATGCTCTTTGGTCATCGATGCTGAGGGCCACCCAGACATTGGACCATGTTCAACAGACATCCCACTACAATTACATTTGCAGCTGTCATCCTGGCTGTGGCATAAAAAGTGGTCTGGTCCTGGTACATGACTGCCACCATGTCCCTTATCTGGAGGACACAATCCATGAGATGAGCTATGCTAGTGGAGATGATGTTAAGTCAACAATAGAAGAAAGGTTGTGCAATGAAAATAAAACTCTTTATCTGAGTGGATTAGAAAAGCCATCAGAATATTATAACCTGTGTACTAGTGTTCACAGGGATTATGTTGAATAAATAAAGCTTGTTTGATTTTACTCGTGCTGCACTTAATACATTGGGTTCAAATATTTTTGATAAGTTCTCAATATATAAATTAAATGCTTTGTAAACACTACATTTATCCAAAATAGAGAGGATGGCCATAGATTTGTTCACTATATTATCAAGAGTAATTGACAATATAGGCATTACCATTAGAATTCTTTGTACCCTCCTTTGGTGTTACACATATTAAGCAGCAAAGGCCTCAGTGTGACACATTAGATTCATGGATACCTAGTGCCCAAATTTAATACCATTCTGTAGTCAGTTCCCTGCTGAAGAGAGGAGCTAGACATAAGACGTGCAGCCTTTAGGTAACAGGGTGACTCTTGGACATGACCTGATGGTGATCAGAGCTTGGAGTTGATTTCCAAGAGCTAGAGAACTACTTCCTTCAATAGGTAGCCATAAATAAGGAATGATGACTGCCATCTTTTATTTGTGTTGGGTGTCTATTACTCATCATTTTTGACACAGACAGAAACAAAAGAGGAGTTGAGAGAGTAAAGTTAAGATGTAAACTGTGCCAAAAGTTCAGTGGGCTAGACAAGTTCATAATATTGATGCAGAACAAAAGTTTAGTTTTAGTGTAGGCTAAAATGTGAACGACAATGGAAGCAAGAATACAGGTAGGTTCAATGAGCTGATTGTAGGGTTTATTTTAAGTATTTAAGTCAGTCAGTTGTTATCCAACCCGCTATATCCTAACACAGGGTGATGGAGTTATTTTTGTCATATTTTCTTTTGGTGTCAAAACTTTGAAAATGCAGTTTATTGTACTTTGATCTTGACTTGACTACAGATAAGGTTATGAAGCATGAAGGAAACAGCCATGTTTTTCAACACAGAATAACAAAGTCTGTACATTGGTGGGACTTTTTTATATTGCAGTTTACAAATGCGTAATCGTAGATTATTGGCCTGCCAATGACAGTACTATGTTTCTTCAAACATTAAATAAGCAAGAAAACATGATATCTACTTAATATGTGTCATCTCCCTTTCTCTTCTTAGGTACCCTGCCATACTTCTTCCTGGGGCCCTTGCAGCCTAAGAGTTAAAAGCAACACCTGCTATTGTTGTGATCTGTACAACTGTGGCAAGTAGGTTCATTTTTTAACAAAAACTATGCAGAGAGGAAAGCATGGGGAATCTATTTCAGGGTGTCATTTCACATGGGACAGTGTCAATGAGCAAATGGATTTATATACTAAAAATGCAAAATGGTTTTATCCTCTGTGGGTGTCAGCAACAAACTGTTAATAAGGACAGTGTAAATAATAAAAGCAGTGCTATAAAGTGTGTAATACAAAGCAAACAACATGATTTAAAACTGCTTTATTTTTAATACAGTATTGTGCAAAAGTCTAAGCCAGGGGTGTCCAACTCCGGTCCTGGTGCGCTGCAGTGGCTGCAGGTTTTCATTCTAACCATCTTCTTAATTAGTGAGCTGTTTTTGCTGCTGATTAACTTATTTTGCTTTAGTTTTAATTAACGTGGCTCAGACTCCTTAGTTGTTTCTTTTTCCTTAATGAGCAGCCAAACAATAATGAGACACAAAACAAGCCACCACATGACCAGCTAACCTGAAAATAAAGAAAAAGGAAGGTCTCGGTCATGTTGGTCTGCTCAGGTCACCAAAACCTCTTGACGGTGGTCTTAGAAAAAACAGAAAATCAACAATTTGCTGTGGCAGAATGAGAGCAGCAACAAGTCATGATATTCAATAACAGGTTTAATTAACAACAAGAATTGGCTTCTCATTAAGAAACTGGTTGGAGTGAAATTGAATGGAGTTTGACGTTCCAATTTAGCTGGTCATCTGTTGGCTCATTTCACATCTCATTTCTGTTTGGCTGCCATTTAATGAAGAAAAGAATCAATTCAAAGGACTGAATCCTTAAAAAGAGTGCTATTAAAATGAAGGGAAAAGGAGTTAATTAGTAGTGAAAACTTCTGATTAGGAAAAGGGTTAGAATGAAAACCTGCAGCCACTGTGGCCCACCAAGATCGGAGTTGGACACTCCTGGTCTAGGCCATTATTTTTAAAAATAGGTATCTCATGTGTAAGTGTTAGCTTGCTTGTGAAAACAATACATATAATAAATATTAATAATCATTAAAAAAAAGAAAAAAGAATACCTTGTGTTTTTCATGTAGTCCTCCCTTAGAATGCAAAATTGTAGCTGAAAAGTGTTAAGCCAAAGCACCCAAAACCCAAAGAAAAACTAAAAGCTGAGTATTAGATGCAAGCAAGGTTTAAAATTCCTGCAAAAGTGTTCCTAGTGAATCATTTTTTTTCTATTTTTTAATCTTCTCTCATTTATTTTAAAGTTCACATGCCTCCTTAAGGTAGGGTTAGAGTTATTTTTATATACCGTACCATTTTATACAGTACGGTATAAGTACGGTGTGAAAAACTATTTGCCCCCTTCCTGATTTCTGATTCTTTTGCATGTTTGTCACACAAAATGTTTCTGATCATCAAACACATTTAACCATTAGTCAAATATAACACAAGTAAACACAAAACGCAGTTTTTAAATGATGGTTTTTATTATTTAGGGAGAAAAAAAAATCCAAACCTACATGGCCCTGTGTGAAAAAGTAATTGCCCCCTGAACCTAATAACTGGTTGGGCCACCCTTAGCAGCAATAACTGCAATCAAATGTTTGCGATAACTTGCAATGAGTCTTTTACAGCGCTCTGGAGGAATTTTGTCCCACTCATCTTTGCAGAATTGCTGTAATTCAGCTTTATTTGAGGGTTTTCGCCTTTTTAAGGTCATGCCATAGCATCTCAATTGGATTCAGGTCAGGACTTTGACTAGGCCACTCCAAAGTCTTCATTTTGTTTTTCTTCAGCCATTCAGAGGTGGATTTGCTGGTGTGTTTTGGGTCATTGTCCTGTTGCAGCACCCAAGATCGCTTCAGCTTGAGTTGACAAACAGATGGCCGGACATTCTCCTTCAGGGTTTTTTGGTAGACAGTAGAATTCATGGTTCCATCTATCACAGCAAGCCTTCCAGGTCCTGAAACAGCAAAATAAACCCAGACCATCACACTACCACCACCACATTTTACTGTTGGTATGATGTTCTTTTTCTGAAATGCTGTGTTCCTTTTACGCCAGATGTAACGGGACATTTGCCTTCCAAAAAGTTCAACTTTTGTCTCATCAGTCCACAAGGTATTTTCCCAAAAGTCTTGGCAATCATTGAGATGTTTCTTAGCAAAATTGAGACGAGCCCAAATGTTGTTTTTGCTTAACAGTGGTTTGCGTCTTGGAAATCTGCCATGCAGGCCGTTTTTGCCCAGTCTCTTTCTTATGGTGGAGTCGTGAACACTGACCTTAATTGAGGCAAGTGAGGCCTGCAGTTCTTTAGACGTTGTCCTGGGGTCTTTTGTGACCTCTCGGATGAGTCATCTCTGCGCTCTTGGGGTAATTTTGGTCGGCCGGCCACTCCTGGGAAGGTTCACCACTGTTCCATGTTTTTGCCATTTGTGGATAATGGCTCTCGCTGTGGTTCACTGGAGTCCCAAAGCTTTAGAAATGGCTTTATAACCTTTACCAGACTGATAGATCTCAGTTACTTCTGTTCTCATTTGTTCCTGAATTTCTTTGGATCTTGGCATGATGTCTAGCTTTTGAGGTGCTTTTGGTCTACTTCTCTGTGTCAGGCAGCACCTATTTAAGTGATTTCTTGATTGAAACAGGTGTGGCAGTAATCAGGCCTGGGGGTGGCTACGGAAATTGAACTCAGGTGTGATACACCACAGTTAGGTTATTTTTTAACAAGGGGGCAATTACTTTTTCACACAGTGCCATATAGGTTTGGATTTTTTTCTCCCTAAATAATAAAAAACCATCATTTAAAAACTGCATTTTGTGTTTACTTGTGTCATATTTGACTAATGGTTAAATGTGTTTGATGATCAGAAACATTTTGTGTGACAAACATGCAAAAGAATCAGAAATCAGGAAGGGGGCAAATAGTTTTTCACACCACTGTATATCATGGTCACCACAATCATATGGGTTACATCTCATACCATCGCAGTGACCAGACACATAAAATACAAAGAAACGCGGAAAATGGACATTCAGTGACATCACCAAAACAAATGCCACTCAGAATGAAACTTTTACAAACAGGATGATAGCCTTTCTGGGTCTGCCTGCTTGTCCAAAGACGCTGCTCACTGTATCACAGTTTGGTTCTCAAGATCAGCATTTGTAAAGCGTCTCATTATACACTCGTATTTATACTGGTGTAATTTATTTTAAAAGATAAAGAGCTTAACAGGTAAATAAACTATCAGTTACATAGACACCACATTTTCTACATGAATGTTTTACCATAATAATCTGTTTTATTTTCTTCTACGACTTATTACTTCTTTATAACATTATTAATAAATGGCAAACCCAAATCTGACATGTTTCCTGCGATATGCAACATAATGAAAGGCTTGACATCCACAAATGGGTCTGATTCCACTGTATAATGAATTATTCTTTAAATTTAAATTCCACACAGGCAGATTACACTCAATTTTTACTTTTTTTTTTCAGCTGCCAAAAATAATGAGATTGCTAACCTGGGATGTTTTCCAGAATTTGGTTAGATTTTATGTTAAGAGCACATAAAAATGATGCCTTGAGCATAGTGTACTGGACAGACTCTTACATCAACGAGTCTAAAATCATTTTTGCTTCAAACTGTTTCTTAGTTACTTTGTCACATGCAAGATAAATTTGCCTTTCTGACAGCATTAAGAGACAGAATCCAACAAATCCTGGGTCTATTCCTTTATCTTTATTGTACATACTGTATTACATGTTTTGGATTTAATAAGGATTCTTATCGTTAATCTGGCAACGCTATTTTGTATTCACATTTTTTGATGGTCGCTATCATTTTTTGACTGTTTCTGCATGTTTGCAGCCTTTTGTTTACATTAGCTCCTCCCTTTTCTGGTCACATGACATACTGAGTCATCATTCCCCACCTATATAAGATGGGGGGCACTTAGATTCTGGCATCCAAGAATTGAATTCAAAGCAAAAATCTTTCTAAGACTGTCTGTAGTGTAGTGTTAGTTGGGGTAAAAGAAACACAAGTTAGTGTTATGGGATCTTCTGGTTTCAAGCTTCTTTTTTGCAGACTTTGGTTTTGATTTTGTGTTCTGTACTTTGATTTTTTTCACCCTAGCTGGTTTTCAGATCTCAGTGTTGCCTCACAATTTGCTACTTCATTTCCTCATCACTTCAGTCCATTTCTTCTCTTGCTGATATTATTCTTAACAAACAGTTCAAGAATGTGTGCCACTTGAACATACCTGCGTCCACTTAAGGGTATTAGCAGATGTGCTGTGTTAATGACAGAGAGACCTTAGGGAATGTATTGCTGATGCACACACACAAACTTAAATTATTCTACAAATACAGTGGGTACGGAAAGTATTCAGACCCCTTCAATTTTTCACTCTTTGTTATATTGCAGCCATTTGCTAAAATCATTTAAATTTTTTCCCTCATTAATGTACACACAGCACCCCATATTGACAGACAAAAAAAAGAATTTTTGAAATTGTTGCAGATTTATTAAAAAAGAAAAACTGAAATATCACATGGTCCTAAGTATTCAGACCCTTTGCTCAGTATTTAGTAGAAGCACCCTTTTGAGCTAATACAGCCATGAGTCTTCTTGGGAAAGATGCAACAAGTTTTTCACACCTGGATTTGGGGATCCTCTGCCATTCCTCCTTGCAGATTCTCTCCAGTTCTGTCAGGTTGGATGGTAAACGTTGGTGGACAGCCATTTTTAGGTCTCTCCAGAGATGCTCAATTGGGTTTAAGTCAGGGCTCTGGCTGGGCCATTCAAGAACAGTCACAGAGTTGTTTGAAGCCACTCCTTCGTTATTTTAGCTGTGTGCTTAGGGTCATTGTCTTGTTGGAAGGTAAACCTTTGGCCCAGTCTGAGGTCCTTAGCACTCTGGAGAAGATTTTTGTCCAGGATATCCCTGTACTTGGCCGCATTCATCTTTCCCTCGATTGCAACCAGTCGTCCTGTTCCTGCAGCTGAAAAACACCCCCACAGCATGAAAATTGAAGGGGGTCTGAATACTTTCCGTACCCACTGCAAATAGTAGTGATGTATTACGATGTGCTGAAATGTCAGGTTTACATTTGCCCCCTTCAGAGGTTGTGTTATCTCCATTTACAGAATTAGTGAGTTTGACCAGGGTACCCACACTATACATTTATTTATATATATGTGTCCTGGTTTGGTTCTCACCTTGCATCTGATGCTGCTGGGGTTGGATCTGACTGACCACTCCCCTGAACTGAATTACATGGATTTGAAAATAAATTATTTGTAAATATATGTGCTTGAATTATATATTACTCCATTTGGACAGATTTTCTAAGCTGCTCCCTTTTGTTAAACTGACAAAGCCACAATCACTTGCACAAGTGGAGTGTACCTTTACTGGCCGTTGTGCTAAATAGCATTAATGATTCTTCTCTGTTTAACTCTACATGATGCTTGTTCTTTTCCTGTTCTCTGAAGCACCCATTTTGAAATGATTGAGAGCTACCATGAATACATCGATGTTCACAGCTGTCAAGACGTCGTCCACCTTTATCACTTGCTGTGGTCAGCAACAGTCCTTAATATAGTGGCTCTCTTTCTAGGAATCATCACTGCAGCAGTTCTGGGTGGATTTAAAGACATGGTAAGAGAAGCTTCTCATATCTGGTCATATGGCGGGTCCATCTTTGATGTCTGTCTTGGTGCTTTTTAGGTGCTACCCATATTTATTTTGTTTTGTTTTCAGTTGATTCCTCTTGCCTTGTGTTTTTCCCCTAATTTCTAAAAAGTGGAGCTGTGCAGGAAGTGATTTATATTTACAACGCACCACTTTTCTTTACTGGGTTGTGCAGCTCTTCATGGAACTCTTGCTTGACAAAATACCACTTCATTATGGGCATAGTTCTTTGCATATGAGGCTGGTAGTCCGTGGTTTGGAAAACTTCCTAATTTGTACAAAAAAACTGAAATCTTCAATGTATGGTAGGCTGCCTAGCAGGACACAAACAGATTAAGAAAACCTGGCCTAAGTGTGTGTTATCGTTTGCAGCGAGAGTCCTTTTAAAATCCTGGCCCATTGGTATGCCACAAATCTGTTACCATTTAGTCATGGTTATTTACAGATGGAGCCTGTTACGGATGTAAATAAATAAAGGTTCATGTGGATGGATCTTTTCGGACGGCATTACTCTGAAGAAGCACTCTGACACCTTTATTTTTAATAGTGACAGCAGCCTAATAGCAAAAGCATTTCAATGCAAGACAGAAGAATGCAAGTTCAATCCCGACCACCAATTTACTCTCTGCACCTTAGAAAGTCACTTAGTCCGCTCCTTCTCTACTGTGCACTTACAAAGTTGTTTAGTTTAACAGAAACCAGTAAATTAAGTCTTCTGCTCAAAATATGCACACACCACAGGCATCTAAATTGGACTGATGTCCTTTGAAAACAAAACATGCTGTTGGGCTGTTGCTCCTCTGTGTGCCACTGAAACAGCTCCAAGCTGCCAAGGTATGGACTATACAAGATGTCTAAAGGTATCCTGTGGTATATCTCAGCAGATCATCTTAACATCTAAGTTGTGAGGTGGTGCCACTGCAGTTGAAACTTGTTGTTCCAACACATCTCACAGTTTTTCAACTGGATTGATGTCTGGGGGAATTTTGGAAGCCAGGGCAACACCTTAAACTCTTCTTCATCTAAGCATTCCTGAACAACTTGCACATCGTAGCAGGTCACATTTACCTGCTTAAAGATGCTACTTCCATCAGGGAATACTGTTGTCAAGAAGGAGTGTACCTGGTCTTCAACAATGGTTGGGTAGCTGGCATGTTTCAAATTAACATCCACTTGAATGCCCATACCCAGGGGATCCCAGCAGAACATTGCCCAAAGCATTACACTCCTTCCACCGGTTCATTGTCTTCTTCCTACAGTGCACTCTTCCCCTGTAAACAACACACACATACACAGCTGTCCACATGATACAGCAGAAAGTGGGATTCATCAGCCAAGGCAACTTTCTTCACTTAGTTCTGACTTTCGTATACCCATTACAATACAATTTATTTTTGTATAGCCCAAAATCACACAAGAAGTGCTGTAATGGGATTTAACAGACCCTGCCTTTTGACAGCCCCCCAGCCTTGACTCTCTAAGAAGACAAGGGAAAACTCCCAAAAAAACCCTAGTAGGGAAAGGCAGTTCAAAGAGAGACCCCATTTCAGGTAGGTTGGGCATGCAGTGGGTGTCAAAAAAAAAAGGGGGTCAATAAAATATACAGAACAGAACACAAGTAAACCTCAATACAATATAATAGAAATGCAACAGAAATATTACAAATACAGAGCAGAATTCAACAGTAGATGATATTACATAATGCGATTTGGATTTGTTTAGAGTCCTGGAGACACTTTCTGTGACACTTTCGACAGTGGAGGTTGGCATGGGCACTCTGACTGGCCTGTGACTATGCAGTCCCATATGCAACAAGGTCTGATGTTCTGTGCATCATGACACATTACTGTAACCATCATTACAACTATCTGTAATTTGTGTGACAGGAGCCCTACTATTGGTTCATTCCAGATGGGATAACCTGTTGACTTTTCACATCAATCAGTATTAGTGGCTCAGCACCCTGTCAGAGGTTTTCATGGTTTTTCCCTCCTTGGACCACTGTTGGTAGATACTCACCACAGCAGATGGAGAGCACCCCACAACCCTTGCTGTCACAGAAATGCTTTGACCCATCCATCTGGCTAACAACGTGACCCTTGTCAAAGTCAAACAACTTATCCTATATCTTCTGCATTCAACACATCGAGTACAACTATCTAACATCATGCTACCAAGATAGACAACATCATTCACATTATATGGGAGTGGTCGTAATGTTTTAGATCATCAGTGTACAAGTCAAAGCTTTGAATCTATTCATACCTGGTGGCTCTAATTTAATACAAAATGTATTTTATGTCATGTACTGTATATTCCTTTTTATCAACCTGCAGTTTTAAGTTAATTGACTTGCATGGTAAGTTAGCATTGAGATTTGGTATTTTAAATTTAATTACTACTGGCAAGAGTGTGTGAAGGATTTTATTTTTGTTGACTCTCCAGATCAGATAAATAATTCTTTGGGGATAAGATTCAACATTCATTTAAATAATTCAGAAAAATATCCAAAGTCAAGCATTTTAAAATAGCTGCTCTCCAGGACTCTCCTTAAAGCCTGCAACAGCTAGAAAGTGTCACTCACTTCACCGTGATGTGGGTGGAGAGATCAGTGGATTTAGATTTTCTATCTGTACTTTATGATTTGATCTCGTTCACAAGTGAGAGGAGAAGGGAATAGGAGATCAACAGGCATATTAGAACAGCATTTGCAGTGATGTGGATGTTGTTCCAGCCTGCCAGTGGATTGTGGTCAAGGAGCTGAGTCAAAAAGCAAAGCTCTCGATTTACCAGTTGATCTATGTTCCTTACCTCACCTACGGTATGGTCCTAAGCTGCAGGTATTAACCAAAATAACTACAACACGGGTACAAGTGGTAGAAATCAGTTTCCTTCGTAGTGTGTCTGGGATCAGCCTTAGAGATACGATGAAAAGCACAGACATTCAGGAGCAGCTCAAAGAAGAACTGCTGGTCCTCCGCATTGAAAGGAGCCAGTGAGGTGGCTCAGGCATCTGATTAGGATGCCTTCTGGGCACCTCCAACTGACTGAAGATGTTAGGGAAAACCCAGGACAAGCTGAAGAGGTTTTATCTCTTGGTTGGCCTGAAGATGCCCCGGTATCTTCCTTTAAGAATTAGAGGAGGTGGTGGAGACAAGGGATGTCTAGAAATCATTGCTTAGACCTGGACCCTGATAAGAAGCAGAAAATGGCAGGGTGGATGGGCTTCATGATTTGTCTTCTGATGCAGTGGCAGATGTTTTTTCACTAGCTTTACAAATATATTAAATTTTCAGTAGAAGGTCACTGTGTCTGAAGAAGAACATGTCACAGTAGCTGACCGTGTAAAAGAAAAGTGAGACACTGGACTTTTGTTCCCTAGATTGCTGGTTCACGTTCTACCTCAGAATGAACAAGTCCGTTGGCAGACTGTGCGCAAAATGTAAAAAATGCACTGTATCCTGCTATACAATGATTATTTTTACGAGTTCAGCTCACAAAAAATAGATGGACACTGAGGAATACATTACGCATTTATACGATTTTAGCAGAACAGATTTTATAATTAATATTTCACTGATTTATTGGCTTCGAATATGTTGCAGTTGGTTCCAAGATTAAATTGAACAAGATCTTTTAGAAAGAACTCTTTATGCTTCTTTACTAGATTGTGTGGCTCCTCGTTGAAGTATTGTTTGTCAAAGCATCATTTCATGCTGAGAAGGGTTCTTTCTCTGCATATGAAATTGATTCTGTGGGCTTTCAAAAGGTTCCTAATATGTGGACAAAACATCAAATGCATAGGCTGTGTGACCGTATATCTGCATATTCAGAAAGAGTTCTTTTAATATCATGACCCATTGGTATTCCACAAGTTTGTTATCATCTATTTATGGTTATTTCTTGTATGAAGTCTGTTACAGATCTAAATAAATAAAGGTCCTTTCATGTGGATGGGTCTTTTTACTTTCTCGTATACAAAGTACAGGGAAAGTATTGTAATCGTCCAAAAATTCGATATTGAGATTTTGATGAATCTCGACATTTTAGAACTCCCCAAGTCTGAAAATACCATTTTTGGAATTATGTCTCTGTGTGTTTATGTAAACGTGATAACTTGAGTACACTTTCACATAGGTACACACAAGTATTAGGTACAAAACATAGATTTCTATCAACTTTAGGGGTATTTCCGCTAACGGGAAGTCCGTTTAACTTTTATTGGAAATGGTTTTGTTAAGGCAGGCGGCGCAGTGGGTAGTGCCACTGGCTCGCAGTTAGGAGACCCAGGTTTGCTTCCCAGGTCCTCCTTGCATGGAGTTTGCATGTTCTTCCCGTGTCTGCGTTGGTTTCCTCTGGGTACTCCGGTTTCCTCCCACAGTCCAAAGACATGCAGGTTAGGTGCATTGGTGATTCTAAATTGTCCCTAGTGTGTGCTTGGGGTGTGTGTGTGTGTGTGTGTGTGTGTGTGTGTGTGTGCGCGCGTACGTGCCCTGGCACCCTGCCCAGAGGGATTGGCTCCAGCAGACCCCCATGACCCTGTAGTTAGGATATAGCGGGTTGGATAATGTATGGATGGCATCACTCTGAAGAACCAAAACTATATAGTTATAACATGAACAGAATACAGTGAAAAGGTGAATAGCAGGATAAAAATATATAGGAAAGAGAAACGACCAGCTATCAACTTGCTAACTGGTGCCACACAGGATAAGATGATGTGAAATATAAATATGCTTTTTAAGGAATAACAGAATCCAGATTACCTTGGACAACAACAAAGTCAACACAGAGATCAGATCTCGGAAGCAACCAGTCAGTTCCCTGTGTGTGAGTGTCTTCTGGCTAAACTTTAAAGAATACAATCTGGCAATGTGATGAGATTTTAAATTAGGAATAAAATCCAAGAAACAATGCAAAAATATAATGACTTCAAGTTCAAGTAAAGGGCATGCTGTAGCACTGCATTTAACCCGCCAATTAAAACATCTCCACTGAAACTTTATTATTATAAAAACCAATGCCAATATATTTTTATATTCATATCTCAAATGTATTGTTCAAGAATGTGTACTGTCAACTTTGTTTTGTGCATTTTAAAAGAAGATAACACCTAAAAAGATACTTATTTTGTCTGTTAATTGCCCTATCAGTTGTGTAGTGATAGCCAGGAAAATTGTTTAATGTGATGTTATTTATGGAAAGCGAAAATAACAAAATCCCTGATACAATGTATGTCAATGGAGACAAGTGCTGAACAAACAGCAAATATCAAAACCTCCATTTACTTGTCTCAAAATCCACATATTAGATATCCAGTTGCATGCTCTCATCATTACAAATGTGTACGTCTTCTAAAACAGTGTTAAACATTTACAGAAGATAATCTAGTAAATGACTGGGAAACAAGCACAAACCAGATTGACATTTTGAACTGAAGATCTGCCTCTGCACTCCTTCACCGATCAGGAAACCTGAAGAGGAACTGCTCATTGTTTGGCTACCTTTCTACTTGCACCAGATCAGCATGCTGTGAGAGAGGAGTAGAATAAAAGCGAGGAGGAACATCATGAGGTAGAAAGAATGTTTCAGATTTGTGCATACTGGAGGTGCCTCAGCACAAAGAAGGTCAATTCACTGGTGCCGTTTTAGAACCTGCCATTGACAAAACCTGAAAATATAGCATTCTGGCTTACCGATGCAACATTTGAATGTGCTCCCTGGCCATTGTGGAATTTCCTGGAAATGGTTTATTTAACAATATTTTAAAAAAAATGCAATGTTATGAGAATATGATCAGATTTATCTGACAGATAAATTTCTGTGACAAAAGTATATTAAGATTTTTGTCAAGGACCTTTGATGTTGTTTGCTTTGTTTAGCATTGGTCTCCATGGAAGTGTATTTTGTTAGGAACTCTGCTGTCTCCATTATCCATAAAAACAGCAGAGTGGCCATTAATAACATGGGGTAAATTAGATACAAAATAAAAAAATATCAATTTTGATGAAGTATTCCTTAAGCTTTCATTTTGAAATTCCACCCTTATTACTATTTTTAGTAACTGGTTTCCAATGTAAAACTTGTCCAGCAAAACATCTTTTTTTCTGTTTGCCAAAGAAAACTTCTATTACCTGTAATAATGAGAAACCAATTCAAACAAGTCAGAAAATAAACATATGGCATAACTATTTTCAAAATTGGAATATTATTTGCTGTACTTCAAAGATGGATATTGCATTTTTATTTATGAAATTTTTTGTAACAATAAGTCCTATTCCAAAATAATGAAAGCAAAATATAATTTGTGTGGGTTGTTAATAAAAAAATCATTTATGACAGTATTTTACAATATCAAATAATATTAACAAAGCCCACTGAGTGATGTATCAAATTTCAAGAAGCACTAAACTTTAAGTTAATACTGAACTTTTCTTTATTTTTCATTTGGCCATGCTCTAGTTCAGCTGTAAATAGTGTGTCTTTTAATAAACAATATCCATGACATATTAGGATAGAAGTGGAAACAAAATATGTTTGGATATAGCTGCATAAACCTACTAATTAATATTAAAGCAACCATGATTTGTGAAAGTGCATGCCACCCATACGATCAAAACAAAAAGGCCAATGTACTTGTGTTTTGCTCTCCTTGTTGCCCAAGTTGTATCAGGAAAGTTTTTTTGTTTTTTTCAGATTCCAGGTACTCCTCAAAGCACCTGTGAGCCAGAATCCCTCCCTGCTCCACCACCTCGTGAACCCCAGCATCAGATGGCCTCCTACAACAGCTACTACCCGAGTACCCCAAATGTGCCACCTTACACTGCCTATGACCTGCAGGTACTTTGCTGCCTGCACCTCAGCAGCAGCTTGCATGTTGGTAGCATTTTATTCAAAGGTTTACTGTCTTCAAGGTCCCAAAAGTGAAATTCACCTCATTCAGAAGAGGTAGGAGACTTCTCCAATACACGTAAAATTGAATAAAATGCAAGCAAAGCTCTACTAAGTTTTTCTTTAACAGCAAGTTCCATGAACGTGAATGAAAACAGTGCAAGGGAAACAGACAATTATTTTAATACTGGTAGCACACTTGTGTGTAAGAGTGTTTGTTCATCATCATTAATAAAACTAAAAACAGGCCTCAAAATGTGGAAAAGGAAGTATCATCATTCTTAACCATTTAAATCCAATTCAGTTAACAGAAAGTAAACATAACTAAGTAGACATGTTTCATACTGCATTACTTTTAAAAGTTTACTCTATAATCTCACTACCATGATGAATTCACTGAAAAGAAAAAAAAAACTTTTACTAGAGGATTTACTAGCTATTATACTGAATGGCCTCCTACTGTGTGTAAAAATCCTTGTATCTGTTTCTCAAAGTATATTATTTATTTTACAGAACTCAGCCATTTTTCCTGTATCAACACCATCTGGATTGTCTGATGATTCCCAGTCCATGTCCAGCTATATGTGGCCATCTAGCATCCCTCCACGCTACTCACCACCTCACTTCCCTCCAGATGAGAAACCACCACCTTACAGTCCTTAAAGGATTATCCCCATCTCCCCAGGACTTCTTCACTTTTATACTAACATTCTCAGCTTGGTACTGTAATGGGCACCAAAGAAGTAGGTTTCTATTTGCCCATTTTAAAGGCACTGTGAATTTACTTTTTCTTTTTTAAAGGAACTTTAAAAAATTTCTATAAATGCACATGACATGCTGTCTGGAACTGCCGTTGGAGTAATTTTGTGGATTTATTATTTTGCAATAATGGACTTTGCTTGTAGCAACATCCTTGTTTATATGGATGTGGACTTCTGATTTTGTATTATATCACATTTCTGGGGCATTTAAGTTTCAAAATACCTCAACAATCCTCTCAGTAACCCCCTCAGGAGTGGAGCACAAAGTGTCTGTGGGTTCATTAAGAACATGTTCTACACCTCTGTCCATGAAATTGACAAGACATCATAATTGCATCAATTTCTATGCATGTTTATAAAATCAAAGAACTCAGCCTCTATTTGAGGTGATAATCTGGGGATAAGAAATTGATTTTAGTATATGTTTAACTGTATTTTGTTTTTCTGACATTTATCCATCCATTAAAAACTGTTGGTTTTCATCTCTCTTTAAAGTATTTCTGCCGAAGATACATGTATGTCTAAATTTACCTCCTGAGGCAAACGAGTACACTTCAAAAATATTTAGAGATTACTATAATCAGTTATTAATATAGTCATTACTTATAAATAAAAATTTATGTATTTTAGAAACTGTGTCCATCCACATTTGTTTTAAAAATCAACCTTGACATCAAGAATGTGATGTTAACTGGTACACTGTGTGGTGTGACAGCCACCATTTAAAACTACATGCAAAAGTACGAGTCCTAAAATTAAAACATTAGAAAACGGCCAATGAACTACTGATGTTAACAAAAGGATTTTATATTTTTTCTTACTATCATGGCTAATTCAGTACAGAATACAGTTTAATGAGTCTTATTTCATATATGGTACAATGACATTAAACAGCCCATGCAAAATATACAAAGGTGGAGTTGTTTAATGTGCAAAAGTACCTTCTGTACTTAAAATATGCAACTGGAATGAAACTCATTACAATCGCAGCATTTCTAGTAATCTAACATATGTCAAAACTCATGGGCACAAGCTAAACAAGACAAAAGCTCAGGACTGGGAGAGAAATGTTCCTTGTAGTTTTGTTTTACTTCACCTAGTCTTCACTATATTTTAAAAACAAAATAAAAAACAATGTTATACTTCTGAAAAGCTTTAAATATCAACATTTGTTTTTCTATAAATGCAGCAAAGCAGACTCTACTTTAGTTATTTTGGCTTGTGCAAAGATCATACCTAAGATGCTCTTGCCCAAAGATCATTATCACTTAAATGCTGCAAGTGTATTCAGAAATCTAAATAGTGTACAGTTATGCCTACACCTGTAAATGGTTAATTTTAGGGGGCACAACAAATTAACCTTAACAAGGTAACATTTATTCCTGCATTTCACCTTTAAATGCTTTACTCTTGTATAAATTTGTGTAAATTTCACTATTTGAACATGAAAAGTAACACCCCTATCATATAAAGTCCAGATACTTATCCAATTTAGACACCGTATATAATGTATTTTATTAGCAGATTTTAGTGTGTGCCACAAAGTTTAGAATTTTGACTTAATAACTGGATCTCTGATCGCGAAAAGAATTTCCCCTCAGTGGTTAAAGTATATAAAAAAAGGTTTTTAGATGAAACTCTTACAGACCTGCAAAAAAAAAAAAAAAAAAAAAAAAAAAAAACACTATTTAGTAAGGAGAAGGAAATAATTCTACTTTTAAAAAGGGCCCAAGGCAAACTAGCTATAAAGGTTACCATTTCCCACAAAATAAAGTAACAAACAAAACTAACACTCTGATGTGTACCTGTATATTCACCTTAGCTGGTTTTAATTACTGATTGTTATTTCTTAAAAAAAAGAAAATTACTTGTTATTAAAAGAATTACTCCAAGAGTTTGTGTGTAATACTCTATATTATATTGGGTTTGAACACAAGTTTTTTTTTTTTTTTTTTATAAACAATTAGCAACATACAGTAACTGCATCAATAATGGAGTTTAATTGCAAAATAAAGGTTCTCTGCATATGCAATGTAATATTATGAACTCTTCCAAGTGGTATAAGAAATTTCTATTGATTAGCCCTGAACATCAAAATCAGTTAAGTAAATTTTAAAATTTATTTTAATTTACTTTACTAACTTGACTTCATCACATCTTCACCACCCCTCCTTCTTCTGACATTAATTCAATTGATTAGTTAAATTTTAAGTAAATACACAGAAACTTTAATACATAGGTCCTTGCACAATGATAATACAAAATGATATCAATAAAACATTTGGCTAAATTAAACAAAAAGCGTTATAAGAAAATGAGAAAACAAAGGATCTCAATTTGAGTTATTCAATTTCCGAAAATACTGCTCTAGTGCAAAGTGGCAAGGAGCCGAAGGCTAGCCTGGAAACATCACCTCTGGCTAGGAGAAGGACTATGATGTACCAAGAATCATTCACACTTCATACATTTTGATGAACCTAATATGCCTAGCTGTCAGAGGAATTTCACAGCAACACAATGCAAATATAGACGCTATGCAAAAGGCATCTAAGCTTGGCAATGAGCTTAGGCCCATACATTGTGAGGTAGTAACGGCATTGGCGAAGTTTGGTACTATTTCATTTGCATGTTATTATCATAAAAAGTATAATCTGATAATGGACACCTTTGATTGAAGCAGCTCAAAAAAATCTGCAAATGTACAAAATACCTTTTTTGTATGACATTTTCTTTGTAAAAAATTTAGTTGTTTATCTTAAAAACTAATACAGATAGCCACTGGAGAACTGTACTGAACACTCAAAATTACACTAAAAGGGAAGACAGAACATTTATACCATAAGAGTAAACTGGAACATTTACATTGTTTAAAAATTATTGACAGATATACTTGTACATTTCCTCAAAGACAAACACAGACTTAAACTTGGATTCATAGTTTTATTTCCTTTTTGGAAACTAAGACCTATATAAATAAGATCTCAAATACATAAAACAAATCCTCGGATGAAGAAAAAGTTTTACTACAATTATTTACAATTAGTTTACAAATTTCATTGTTAGAAACAAAGTTGCACTGTTGAAGTTAGTGCACGTCAGAATAGTAAATTAATTACATACCAGTTATAAATAAATGAATAAAAAATGAAAACCTTTACAGAATGTAACAGTAGACTACACAGTCCATCACGCTCAAGTTGCTCTACTCGACCTGATGGACTTCCACAAAGATTTTTTTCTTAAGCAGTCAATATTTAATGGCTTCATTAAAGTGTTTAAAAGTATAATGCTTCAAACAAGAAAAATACAAAATTTGCAAACTATCTGCTCCTATAAACCACATGGTGAAAAACTGACAAAAGTATAAGGGGTTATGGGTTAACTTTTATTACCAAGTCTCTTTTGAAATTAAACAACCAACTTTCGGATGCTATTTATAAATATTTCACTTTCAGATCTGTATTGTAATTGTTATTAAATGCTATTTGGATAAAAAGATTTGACATACACCATTTGCTCCACACACAAAAAGATTGTTTAATTAAATCCCACATAAATTTAAATCTAGAAACAGGATCTATTCATCTCAACCTATTATCACCTACATGTTCCAATACCCAAACCACTTGACAATTAGTTAATAAATTTCTGAAAATGACACATTGGTCAGAACTAAATTACTTTATGCTTCATATGGAGTTTCACTGCTGAAGCAGAAAGAAATGGCTCCCTCTTCTACTTAGTTTTTTGCTTGAAACTATGCTATGACGATTCCTTTGAATTTCAACTGTTTTGTACAGGAGAAGGTAGGGTGAAACGACACCTTTTATTGGCTAACTAAACAGATTATAAATACAAGCTTTCGAGGCAGCTAAGGCCCCTTTATCAGGCAAGGTGTTTTGTACGAAAGAGATACTTTATTCAGATACAATTCAAATGTGTCAAGTTTTTTAGTAATGTCTTTGTCTTTTGGAGTCATTCAAGTTTCTTTTACTTTTAAGTCCCATTTGCCTCAACTATTCTGTTAGTTGACTCTAAACAAATTATCCCTTTAAGAGAAAAAATAAGCAAAATAAAAAAATAAAGAATGCTTTAGGATCTGCAATTGTCATGCTTTATTTTTACATTTTTTAAAATTTCATCTAGGAACTCCAAAGGTTGTCTTTTTTCATTTAACCAACTGTTTTCAACACAATGAAAAGCAGCACTTGCATTATATAATCAGTTGACAATGACACAACGCACACAAGTTCAATTTCATGTCAGGACTAACCTGAAATTCCCAATTATTGTCAATATATTAACAATTCTTGAGTTAAATAAAGAATAACCTGCTGCAAGTTGTGTCTCTATATTTAATTCAATGCAATTTAAAAAGGCAATGATAGGGAAAACTTGGGGGTTGGTTGCACCCATACACTGTTAATGCACAAATTTTAATTTTTAAGGTGTTTGCATTAGTTAGCAGTACCAGCTAATGATCCACATATTTACTTTGAATTGTAGAGCATCAAAATGAAATCAGTATATTATATAAAGTCCTTGGGAAAATGTGTCAGAATTCAATTCATTCATCCAGACCAATTTCAGCTATTTAACAGTGATGCTGAACTTGTAGTCTAAATGCTGCTGAAGTTGTTGTTTCTAATGGACTTACACATTTGCTAAAAGGACCAAAGGAGTTTACTTTTATCCAAACACAAGGTGGTATGTACTGTGTACTTTAAACTTTTAAAAAATTATGCAAATAACCTTTTCTTTTTTTTTTGCCTCATACTGAGCAACTGATTTGGTATTGTAGCTATTTGTTTTACAACCCTGAATAAATTTTTAATTGAAAAAGATGCAATCACACTGCTTAATTAACACAAACAGTTAAAATATTAACTAAGTTATATGTTGCTTTGGAATTATTTGCCAAAATAAACTGCACCGACAAGATTTCATATCACTAAAACCCTACCCTTTCCACCAATGCATGTACATTATAAAGTAAAAATAGACTCTCTTATTCACTCCAAAACTATACAAAGACAATTAATAATTTACTTCTTTACTCTTTCCAGGTTAAAAAAAATGAGTTTCTGTTTAGAACACACTGAGCAGAAAGACAAATGTCCAGAAGTATATTTACCATAACATACATTTTAACTGCTCAGACACTAAAAGCAAAAAGTACTTTCCTTTTTTTCGTTTCCATTATCTTTAATGCAATAAAAATGCAATGACTATAGTATAAGTGCTTGCAGTCAACGTTTTGATCAAGTATTGTACTTAATCAATATGGAGGATGCTACACAGAAAATAGTTTAAATACAGCCTAAAGCAATGATAATCCAGAAAATGCATGGCATCAAAACAGCACTGAGTACACACTAAAATATGCTGCCTACGTGCTGCTTCTCCACTTAGTAACAGTGAAACAATTGATCTATTCCCTGGGCCAAAGTTCCCAGTAAAGGGTGGCAAGGAGTCACAACCTGTCCAAGCAGTACAAGGCACATGGAATAAACCAGCTTTACAATGTAAACCTGCACATTGACACAAGGACTATTGATAGTTTCCAACAAGCCTAATTAGTTTACCTGTGGAAAGAAACCCACTTACTCACATTAATATTGCATAATAAATTAATTCAAGTTAATGCCTCTGTTATCCTGACACATGAAATAATAAATGCCCTAACATCATGTGACCTCAGACTTTACGATGTACAGGTTTAAACTAATGATCCAAACAGCATAGTAACAGAATTTTCTAACAATGATAAAAGGATTTGGGTGCTCACAATCAAAAAGAATTAAAAGAACCACAGGCAAGCTTAATCAGGAGAGAAGTGACCTACTTTGTCTGCAATATGAAAATTTTGTATTCAGGATCTAGTCCAGATTAGTGAATGCTCTAATGCAACTTAATGTAGTACTGTACTATAAAATAAAATAAAAAAAAACAAATTTGTGAAACAAAAACTACAAACATTTTAAAACAAGATGCGGCCTATGATCATAAATGCCTGGAATATGCTCTTTTCCTTAAAGTTAAAATGCCTCGTATTTGTTTTGACACTAACCAATTAAGTTACACCTTGTCATCACAATATTCTCAACATCTGGACTTTTCCAAACACAGTTCTTAGTTACTTTAGATACCCTGCTTGTCCCCTTAAATGAACAATTAGCAATACATAAATGCACTCACTTAATAGTGCTTTTCAATCACTGTAAGATATATGCATCACTGTATTATCTTTTAATGCATTTCCACTTTTGCATAAAATGCAAAATAATTTCAAAATGGAAAACAATCACATCCTCAGAACAAAACTGAGACAAAATGAGTTAGCAATTTCAATGGCTTTAATAAACATAAAAGTAAAAAAAGGTGTATGTTACAGGATCCAATAGTATCTGAGCACTTTTACACTATACTTTGCTAAAAAAATAAAACAGTGTCAAGCTTAAAATGCATTTTAAAATGTTTCATGATGTTACAGTTCCCAAGTGAATATGGATTTTTTTCCCCAGTTTAGCTCAGGCACTGCCTGCGCCGGATCAATAGTTTTTGATTCACCATTATAAGGGTCCCCTTGGGCTCAAAGCTGCTGCTACAGGCCAACTTTTACTAACTTTAAAACACAGTACATTAAACATGTAGCCTCATAAGGAAAAGTTGACTATGCATAATCAAAAAAGCTTTAGATGATATCTTCTCAAGACAAATAAGTGCACAGTGGCATTATTGCAGCAGAGGTTATAGATAAAGAAATAGGTGGACCTGTATGCATATTTTAGCTCTACTACTGTAGTATAGAAAAATATATATAAATGATTTATTGCTCATTTGGCAAAGAGGATGAACAAATGTTGTACTCCTAAACTTCACAACTTCAACTGAGACTGGGCAAAATTCTAATTACGTGTCTACTTTTGGAACTATTTCCAGTTGGAGCAAGAGCTTTAAGGATTCAAGATATTCAATGGACTAAAATGTTCATGAATACAGTCCAACTCGGGCACCATTCATTTTGTGTTTCTTTTTGGTATTATGTTTTTGTCAACTGTCTAAGGAGACATGCAAGTATGAATTTCATTGTATTATGTACATGACAATAAACTTTACATGAATCATTTTGGATTTTATTGTGCCTCTAATGGTTAATACTATTTCAAAGTGCTTTGAATATGGACAGACATTTTAACAGACACTCATTTTCTTAGTACATGAATAAAGAAAGATTCAAAAACTATATCAAAGTGAACAGTAGTATTTAAACTGTAAACCTGTCGTTTCCAAGAGTTTTCACAAGCATTTTCCCCATAAACGTATAGATAAAAAAAAAGTTGGGAAATTCAGGACTCAAAGTATGTCAACTAAGCAGGTAATCACAGTATAACACAAGATATAAATATAAATATACAAAAATATAATTTGTTTTACCTTTGTTACAAATTAAAAGTACTATGTATTGAAATTACAATGCAATTTAATGCAACAAAAGGTTAATTGAATGCCTTTGTAGTGAGGAAAGTAGTTCATTTTGCCAACACAGCATGTCAGCAAAGCACTCAATGTATCCTGCATGAAGGAAAATAGCATTTTCTAAGTTTTTCACTGCTGTACAACATGACCGAACTTAAGTGAATTAAGAAAAAACAAAAAAAATTACTTTACAAACAATGGA
Source organism: Polypterus bichir lapradei (assembly GCA_026402145.1). NCBI lineage: Eukaryota > Metazoa > Chordata > Cladistia > Polypteriformes > Polypteridae > Polypterus > Polypterus bichir. Next base: position 35,739,536 of record JANRMT010062790.1, on the reverse strand, counting down.
TAAAATGTGATTTCTTAAATCAACAACCACAATTAATGAAAGCATCATGGGACAATAATAGATGGACACCAACCACATTTCTCAATGTTTCAGAATCTGCACTTTTTTTTTTTTTTTTTAAGGAGAGAGTACTACTATTGAAAACTTTTCCTGAAGGCCCTCTATTGTCACTTTTCCAATAGTCTCAGTAGCAAGAAAGAGACTTAACAGCCTGGTTCCAGGTGTTTGAATTACAAGAAAGAACTCTAAAATAAGGTTCTATTTGTGGAATAATTACATCAAATTTACGCAATACAGATTTGCTTACTTACCATTATAATTGAATGGGAACAAGTTACTGCAGAAAAAAAAAAAAATACACCCCTTTCCCCAAACTCTTGTTTCAATTTTTCTTGCCATTGTTTTACACTGACAGGATACCAGATTCTAATAGCTTCTTTGCTTATATGCAATAAAATATCACAAATTGAAATGTCAGCTTGAACACTGTCAATTAATTGTACCACCTCAGTGGTCCAGTATGAGTATTTATCCATTTTACATAAAAAGTCAGTATAAGAAAACATCAAACAATAATTAAAATACATGTTTAAAGATAACACACAGAAAAATAAATCTCACGTAAACTTGACATCTACATTACAATCAAGGTTGTAACCTAATAGTGCCTGTAAAATGACCATTGCCTTGTCATTATCAGATTGGTGTAAGATCCACATAAATATCAAGAAACAACCATGAACGTAAATTTCATAGTTAGGTTCCATGAACCCTTAGAAAAAAATGAAAGGGAAACAAAACAAGAACCAGAACTTGCTTGAATCTACCTAGTTGCTAATGGAAAAACAAAACAGAACAGCTCAAAATTCATTGTCAAGAATAAAGACATTAACTTACAGTTAATCAGAAAATTAAACAATTGAACAGTCACTTCTCCCATTGTGGTTAAGAGATTTTGTATAGTCTTGCTTTACTCCGGATACACAATAATGCAAAGTGTAAAAATATTAGGTACTGTGATGAACAGAAAATGCTCTTAATTTTTACTTTAAATTTCAGACTAGACAATAAAGCATTTTGATTTTTTTATTTCCTTATAGTGATGTTACAACTTTAATGAGCCTAATAAACTAATATTTTCACATCACCAATATGACAATTATTTAGTTTAGATGCCAATGTAAAATATGTCAAAGGACTACTACAACAAAATACAAAAATCACCCATGTTAAATTTTAAACATGGATATAATTCTTAGGATACCTGAAGCCCAATACTTTTATCAACATGAAAATCATAACAAGGGAAGAGTAGAAGCACATGTTATTTGTTTTTCTGTTAACTGTTCAGACATATCCCATCCTGGTCGGGCAGAATTCTGAGCATACTCTGTAAATATGTTAAAACCTTGATATGAAGAAGTTGCTGCATTTTAAATGTTTCTGAGTAGGTTTATTTCATGTTAAACAAAAAGTTTATAATATAAAGTGTGGAGTGGCAGAAATCTGCTTTACTTTCGGTGTGCTTTTTGTGAACGCAGGTAAAAATGCAAGAGGTTCAAGTCAGAAAATGATTCCACTAAAATTCTTCAATATTTCATTTCACATTTTGAGAAACATTTGTTCCTTTAAAATGTTAAAATTTAACAAAGAGATGCAAGTGCCAGTTTCAGAGATACTGGAATTAGATGAGTTCTTTGAGGCCCTTCTAAAGCAGCTGAAACCAAATCACCCTTTTTTATTAAAAATGATGTTGTATAAAAAAAATGTAGTATGCTGAACTTTTCCATATTTTAAACCAATAATAAAACAGGAAAATGACCACAATGTCTTTCAAAGTCCATCTACAGCAAGCCACTGCAAAAGTACTAAAATCTCCTACCTGTGATCTAAACTGAGAACCAACAGCTTTGTGTAGGAGTTTTTCTTGGACCCATGAGAACAGGCCATACTTGCTGCCTGTTACGTTCCACAATCAATACCCAACTTAATATGTCTCTGGTATAATAAATTCAAATTCAGAAGTGCCTTCAGGAGGATGCATGTAAGAAGGAGGCTGACTACCAGGATGAACAAATATATCATCCCAGTTCACAGCCTGCTTGGTAGCTGGAAGTGGTTGGGACTGTGTATTATCATTTGCTGGTGGTTTGCTGTCAGGTACCTGATATACAAGTCCTTCATCATTTATTACTGGAATTTTGCCTGAAGGATTAGAAACATAGGAATATGGCCTAAGTTGCAAAGACTTGCAAGGTAAAAGCCGGTACAGTTTGATTTCAGCATCATCCTTCTCTTTCTTTCCTGATGGATCCTGATTGTGAATGGATTTGCAATGAGAAGACAACACCTGGTAGTTGATAAAAAACTCCTCACATAGCAAGCACTGGTAGCGGCGCTCTCCAGTATGGTGAATTTCATGCTTTGTTCTGTACTCTGCTAGAGCAAACACTTTATCACAATATCGACATGGATATTTCCTCTCCCAGGAATGTGTGTTAAAGTGTCTCCGTAGACTGGTTAGGCACACATACGACCGTCTACAAACAATACAGATATAATAGATCTTACCATCCATAATAAGCTCATAATGATCATCATGTTTCACTTTTACACGTTTACGACCAGGGGAATCTGGAATATCTGACGAGGCCAATTTGGCTTTCTTTTCGTCACTGTCCTTTGAATATCCTTCACCAGGATCATCCTTTACTGGTATGACAATGTCATAAGTGTTTTCCCCAATATTGGCATACACTTTGCAGCCTGTAGACAAAGCATCAATCTCAGCGGATTTATCTAAGGTGATAGTTTTCCCAGCTAGAAGATTCTTTGGATTATTTGATGGGACAGTTTTAGCAGAAGTGCTTCCAGTACCCACATCTGAGAGCTTGATTTTAAACTCTCCAGGTCTAGAGGGAGACTTCTCCAATAGAGCAGTTACTTGTTTCTTCTGTACTCCACTACCCTCATGATTTTCTTTCTCTTTAGGACTAGGATATGCTTCTATTGGGGAATTTGTCACTGGAACTGGAGTAGAAGGAGGACTGCAAAAGCTATCCCAAGAAGAAGAGCCAGCAGGAGAAGACAAATTGGCAGTAGCTTCAGAAGAGGCAGGTTTTTGGGGGCAGACAACAGAATTTGAATCTAGCTGGCTTGGAGCTGACACAGTGGCAGAAACTGGCTTTGGGTCATCCAGTGTTTCAGGTAAATTGTTTTTTCCATCTGAGTCTGAATTATCATTACTTTCTTCATTCAACCCTGAGGAGTTACTGACAGGAGCAACATTGCTATTTTCTACGCTAGTATTCTCTTCTTGACTTTCCGCCTCCAGGTCTATTACTTCAGAGACTGAATTAGCTGAGCTGCCTAGTGTGGATTTAGGGGCAACAATCTCAGAGCAGAAAATGACATCATCACTATCAGAATCATTGTCATTACCTTCGTAACTTTCTGACTGTGTGAATTCTTCAGCAGATAGTGAATAAGCCTCTGTAATTATAGGCATTATTTCTACATTTGCGTCATGTGCATTCTGGTCATTTTTTGAATTGCTCTTTCCAGATGCACCTTGTTCTTGAGATGCCACTCCAGATTCTACATCCTGCTGTGATTCGTCTTTTGATAAGCCAGGTATACCCTTCACCTGGGACAAAGGCAAACCAAGATTTGCTATGAACTTGACCCCTAATGTCTGTCCACTCTTAATGAGCTCCTCAAGCATATCGGATCTAACACGGATGATTTTTGAGCTGTAAATGTAGTTAAGGATTTCTTCAAAAATTTCAGGTTTTATGAAGTTTATCTCGATCACCTGACCAGCAACTGAAAAAAGTTGATGAAAGTAGGAACTTGAGGCAGAAAGAATATTTTTGTGAGCCCTAAATTTGCGATCCTGTACAATGATGGTCACATCACAGAAAAGTCCTAATGTGCGCTGTTCGCTAAGACACTTCAGCAGGGTTCCAGGGTATTGAGTATCTGCTGCAGAAATCAGCTTAATGCTTGCCATCCCTGCAAACAAAATTAAAAAACTTAGCGCAATGAAAGAGAACTACTGCAAAACACTAATCTGTTAATTACATTAAACTTCACTGTGAAACATTAAAAAAAAGACATGCTGACATCTTTCTTTTGCAATTTCATATGCCTACATCAAATGCCAAAATACAGTGTCTTATAGTAATAATAAAGGATTACTTATGTGTTGTCATCATAGTCTGACTTCATTTTTTTCTTGTGGAACACAATGGCTGTAGCACTTTATTGCTTATGTGAATATATCTTTGACTGAGAGTTTTGTTCTCTTAAATAACATTACCATGTTATTATACACAGCCAGTTCCTGCTAAATGCCACACACTGTATATGTACTATATTATTATTTAAATGTATGTAATGATATTAAAAAAACTAACACAACAATAAACAGATAAACAAATCTGTCCATTCAGTTAGAGGCTGCAGGATTGCATTCCCTCCAGCTCTTTTATTAGAAGCCAAGCAAGGCCTGCCTTGTTTCTACACCTGAAACTTAACCAAATATTTAGAGCAATGGAGTGCTCTAGTACATCCAAATGCTCCTTCTTCACCCCATTGTTTTCTTTCCTATGTAGTTCATCTGGCACAAATATTTTGCAAACATGACAATTTGATGTACTACCAAGTTAGCAGACCAGATGTTACCTACTTTGTTATTTGCATGTGTCAATAAGTGAAGGTTTTAAGAAAGAGCATGGAATAAAAACGCCAAACATTAGCAAGTGTAATAAAATGAATGCTCCAAAAAAAAAATCAACCAATTCAAACCATGTGTTTGTGCTAGAATTACTGTAGGTACATCTCTGAAGCGCACAGTGATGCAAAACTCTCTTTTACATGTCATTTAGAAGAAAATACAAAGATAAATTCAGTTACACAGAGACTAATCAGATACAAATAAACAATAATGTGAATGAATGTCTGCAGAAAATACACAATTATGTGTTTTCATGTGTAGTTTTAAAGCAATGCTAAGAAAGTGAAAAACGATGCTATGGTGAGATAATATTGAGGTTGAATACAGTATTAAACATTACTCATTTAACATACACCAGAAGTGAACAGGTGCCAAAGACCATGACAGATCGGCACACAGACAATGTAAAATTAGTCAATACTAAACAATTAACTAAACACCAAATATACAAAACGAGACTCATGCAAAAAATAACATTATAACACATTCATTATCCATTACACAAAACACTTTTTGGGAAGCAGGTATTTGCGGTCAACTCGATGAAATCTGTAACAGTTTTAAAGGCAAATTTCAGCAGTGACATATCAGAGACTGACAGCGCATTGTTCCGTTTCCAATTTCAAGATTTGACTTATGCTATTTAAGACCAAAAAAAAGAAAACGTTCTTTGAGTTATATCCTCTCAAATGATTTTAACGAAATCAAAGGTTCAACTTAAAGAACAAGAGTTTTTCCGATTTTCATTGAATATTTAATACTCGCTGAGTGACGCGTGCAATGCATTGGTCTTTATATAAAAAGGAGATGGGTTTCTTTTCAGTTCTGAAATGTGGAATTACCTTCCCGATCTAACAATAACACAATATGCACCAAACGAGGCTAGACTCACTTCACAAAGGCGTTATGAAGCACCAAGCATTCATCAGCTTCGATCACTGTGGCCTACATAAGCTATAGAAGCCTGCATGCTCTTCAAAAATGAGAATACAAATGACTAATGCAAACGCTAAACTATGGATTAAATTACGTTAGAAATCACCAGACACGTCCCTCTACCAGGTAAGCCTGCAAAACCATGATAAAAATCAATCTTAGACAATGAATAATAAAATGTTCGGCATAAAGGGAAACAGTACCGATGCGAGGCTTTCTTCCTGGTTCACATCAGGTTGCGGCCTTTTTACTTGGATTAATGCAAAAAATGCCGGCCTCGTCATTTTAATTTCTAATATAATGTCATTCTACCTTGGCGCTGACACAGATTTCAATTAAGGTTTTGCTTATTACCTGCCCCCAAAAGAAAAAGGAAACGCACAATCTTTCCCTCACTCTTCACTGATAATGTCCTCGGCGTCTGAAACAACAGACACACGGCCGGGCTCGCCCCCCTCACAGCCCTCGCTGGCTCTCTGTACTGCGCACGCGCGCCGCTCGACCTACTGACAAAAAACATCCGGCTGGGGTCGCAAGAGAACAGTATCATCACTGCGTGCCACCGCGTGGCCGAGGAGTACAAAAAAAGCAACACCGGTAACGCAAACCAATTCCATGCTAACAAAATAAGTTAAACATTTTAGAAATGCATTTCCCCTACTGAGCAATCATATTCAGTAATTTAATGCTATTTTAATTGTATCCTCTGCATCATGTTTTATTTTGTTTGAAAATGGCGCTCCATATGAACAATCCATGACTAACACGTAAACCCGGGTGACACAAAATCGGAATTAGCCTAATTCGGGATTTTCTCAAGAAATTTAATGATTTACTTCATGAGGTACAAGTGCATACTAAACAAGAATAGTTGCATCAAATATTTAAAATATTAAAATGTTTGGTTCACTTTAAATGTTTAAAGGCCAAATACTTTGTAATGAGAAATTTGTCAATTTTAAACCTCTAATAGAGGTCCATAGAGAACGAAATCCCTAGAAAGGGATCAAAAATGAAAATAGCATACCATATTAGTAATCACTAACCTTGAAATAGGCTAAAACGATACCCCATATGCTTATATTTGAAATTTTTCATTTTAAACCTTCTGGGAGTGGCTCTAAGAGGTCTAGGACCACCAGTTAAGAAATAATACATCAAAAGCATTATCACATTTGTAATTAATAATCTCAAACTAGCATAAAACGATACTCCAAATGCCTATATAACAGATCCACATTTTTTCAAAGTTATGTGACCCCTCACATCCCATTAAAGGATGAAACCCTGGGGTCAGTTGATGTGGCATGCACAACTTCAAGTCCTTCTGATTATTTCTGCTAAAGATGCCTATTGGTTTTCTTGTCATCATAAGGATGTAATTTCGTGCACAAACCTTGGCCCTAGTCCAAAATGGCTTAAAAATGTTTTTTTTGTGGCCTAGAGGGACCAAAATTGGGGAAACACTAAAACTGTCTTGTCTTGCATAACTAGGAATCAAGACACATCAAATGGTATTCAGAATGGATGAATAGTAACTTTCTCAAGTTAAATAAAGATAAAACTGAAATCTTAGTGATTAGCAATAATGGATACAATGAGGCTATTAGAAATAAACTGGATACATTAGGATTAAAAGTCAAGACGGAGGTAAAAAGCTTAGGGGTAATTGTTGACTGTAATCTGAATTTTAAATCGCATATTAATCAGATCACTAGGACAGCATTTTTTCACTTAAGAAACATAAGTAAAGTTAGACCTCTTATATCACTGAAAGATGCTGAGAAATTAGTTCACGCGTTTGTTTTCAGTCGACTAGATTACTGTAACGCACTCCTCTCAGGACTACCCAAGAAAGACATAAATCGTTTGCAATTAGTGCAGAATGCAGCTGCTAGAATCCTAACTAGGAAAAGAAAATCCGAACACATTTCTCCAGTTCTGATGTCACTACACTGGTTACCTGTGTCATTCAGGATTGACTTTAAAATTCTGCTTATGGTTTATAAAGCCTTAAATAATCTCGCCCCTTCTTATATATCGGAATGTCTGACACCCTATATTCCAAATCGTAACCTCAGATCCTCAAATGAGTGTCTCCTTAGAATTCCAAGAACAAAACTTAAAAGAAGTGGTGAGGCGGCCTTCTGCTGCTATGCACCTAAAATCTGGAATAGCCTGCCAATAGGAATTCGTCAGGCTAATACAGTAGAGCACTTTAAAACATTGCTGAAAACATATTACTTTAACATGGCCTTTCTATAACTTCAATTTAACTTAATTTAACTTAATCCTGATACTCTGTATGCTCAATTTCCTCATAATAACTATTCAGGGTAGCTCTAAAATCTGTACTGACCCCTACTCTCTTTTCTGTTTCTTTTTCCGGTTTCATTGTGGTGGTGGCCTGCGCCACCTCCACCTACTCAAAGCTTCATGATGCTCCAACAATGATGGATGGATTAAAAGGCAGAATTCTACGTGACCATCATCATCAAGCCTTTCCGTGAGAACCCTAAATCCAAAGAGGACTGTTTCATTTATGTTAGGTAGAATGCCCAGAGGGGACTGGGCGGTCTCATGGTCTGGAATCCCTACAGATTTTTTTTTTTTTTCTCCAGCCACCTGGAGTTTTTTTTTTGTTTTTTCTGTCCCCCCTGGCCATTGGACCTTACTCTTATTCGATGTTAATTAATGCTAATTTATTTTGTTTTCTTATTGTGTCTTTTATTTTTCTATTTTTTATTATGTAAAGCACTTTGAGCTACTGTTTGTATGAAAATGTGCTATATAAATAAATGTTGTTGTTGTTGTTGGTATATCGCATGAGGGGGTTTTCTTGTACCAGTAAATCGGAAAGGAGACAAAAAAATAAAACTAAAGTGATTTTTTTCAAATCCATAAGTAATTCTTACAATCACAATTAACCACATGGATTCTGATCAGACAGGTATCTCTTTCATTCCCCAAATGACCCCTAAAGTCTCCCAGTAAAACTATACAGTCATCAGTTGATACCCTTTAAAGCTCTGAATCCAACATCCCTGAAATGGCCAATTGCTCAGAATGCTTGTTTAGTGTACACATGCAAACAACAGTTAAAGTTTTCTTCCCAGCAACTGTGAGTCATATTGTGGCACCCTTTTGTCCAGTGGTTCTCAAGGTTAGTCCTGGGTATCGTTCTGTTGCAGGCTCCAACCAATTGTGGTTTTACTTCAACTTCTGCCTTAATTAAACAAGTGTTTTTTTTCCAACTTCTGGTTTTAGTGCCAATCAAAAAAGTACAAAACTGGATTTGCACAATCTGAATTGGTATTTAGCAAACATTAATACATATTATCTTGGGATAATTTAGTGGTTTTATCCTGGATTTAAAGCATTACCATCCTCCTCTTTTCCAGGTATTATCATTATTGCAGTTGTTGTTTACCAAGGACCTTGATAGGGTGTCTGTCATTGAAGTAACTGCAGCCTTTTAGCATTCACTGATGTGTATGCCTGCGACTACTCCACTCCTTGTTAGCTGTCAATATAGTAGAATACAATTCAGAGAGCAAAGTCCACAGCAAAAAGGTAAATAATAAAAAAAAAACAGCAAAAGAAAGTTAAACTTATAAGCTAAAGTAATGGTAAAAAATACACGCATCTCTAAATATCGTAGAGAAAAGCCAAGCAAAATGACACCTTTTATTTGCTAACTAAAAAGATTACAATATGCAAGCTTTCAAGGCAACTAAATCTTGCATATTGTAATCTTTTTAGTTAGCCAATAAAAGATGTCATTTTGCTTGGCTTTTCTCTACATTCATAATGGCTAACACGGTACAACACCCTAGTACTAAATATCTTATAAATACTAATCTGACACTACTTTGAATTTTTTGAGTGAACAATAAGAGAAGACGACACAGGAGAAAAAGACTAAAAAGGCTAACTATTTAAACAATGAGATCAATTAGAGGTAAAATAAACATTGTGAAACTGAGTGAAACAAAAACCTGCAACCATGGTGGCGGGGTGCAGGACTGAACTTCAGAACCACTGCACTAGGACAAACTCCAGCTCCAAGCTTGTGGTTATCCTCACATCTTATCAGAAGCACATACAGTGGCTTGCAAAAGAATTCGGCCCCCTTGAACTTTTCCACATTTTGTCACATTACAGCCACAAACATGAATCAATTTTATTGGAATTCCACGTGAAAGACCAATACAAAGTGGTGTACACGTGAGAAATGGAATGAAAATCATACATGATTCCAAACATTTTTTACAAATAAATAACTGAAAAGTGGGGTGTGCGTAATTATTCAGCCCCCTGAGTCAATACTTTGTAGAACCATCTTTTGCTGCAATTACAGCTGCCAGTCTTTTAGAGTATGTCTCTACCAGCTTTGCACATCTAGAGACTGAAATCCTTGCCCATTCTTCTTTGCAAAACAGCTCCAGCTCAGTCAGATTAGATGGACAGCGTTTGTGAACAGCAGTTTTCAGATCTTGCCACAGATTCTCGATTGGATTTAGATCTGGACTTTAGATCTGGGCCATTCTAACACATGGATATGTTTTGTTTTAAACCATTCCATTGTTGCCCTGGCTTTATGTTTAGGGTCGTTGTCCTGCTGGAAGGTGAACCTCAGTCTCAAGTCTTTTGCAGACTCCAAGAGGTTTACTTCCAAGATTGCCCTGTATTTGGCTCCATCCATCTTACCATCAACTCTGACCAGCTTCCCTGTCCCTGCTGAAGAGAAGCACCCCCAGAGCAGATGCTGCCACCACCATATTTGACAGTGGGGATGGTGTGTTCAGAGTGATGTGCAGTGTTAGTTTTCCGCCACACATAGCGTTTTGCATTTTGGCCAAAAAGTTCCATTTTGGTCTCATCTGACCAGAGCACCTTCTTCCACATGTTTGCTGTGTCCCCCACATGGCTTGTGGAAAACTGCAAACGGGACTTCTTATGGTTTTCTGTTAACAATGGCTTTCTTCTTGCCACTCTTCCATAAAGGCCAACTTTGTGCAGTGCACGACTAATAGTTGTCCTATGGACAGATTCCCCCACCTGAGCTGTAGATCTCTGCAGCTCGTCCAGAGTCACCATGGGCCTCTTGGCTGCATTTCTGATCAGCGCTCTCCTTGTTCGGCCTGTGAGTTTAGGTGGACGGCCTTGTCTTGGTAGGTTTACAGTTGTGCCATACTCCTTCCATTTCTGAATGATCGCTTGAACAGTGCTCCGTGGGATGTTCAAGGCTTTGGAAATCTTTTTGTAGCCTAAGCCTGCTTTAAATTTCTCAATAACTTTATCCCTGACCTGTCTGGTGTGTTCTTTGGACTTCATGGTGTTGTTGCTCCCAATATTCTTTTAGACAACCTCTGAGGCCGCCACAGAGCAGCTGTATTTGTACTGACATTAGATTACACACAGGTGCACTCTATTTAGTCATTAGCACTCATCAGGCAATGTCTATGGGCAACTGACTGCACTCAGACCAAAGGGGGCTGAATAATTACGCACACCCCACTTTGCAGTTATTTATTTGTAAAAAAATGTTTGGAATCATGTATGATTTTCGTTCCACTTCTCAAGTGTACACCACTTTGTATTGGTCTTTCACGTGGAATTCCAATGAAATTGATTCATGTTTGTGGCTGTAATGTGACAAAATGTGGAAAAGTTCAAGGGGGCCGAATACTTTTCCAAGCCACTGTACCTCCAGACAACAGAGCTCTAAAGTCATTGAGGTACACCAGCCTCATCATCTTGTTAAGATCAGTGCTGCATGGAGGAGGGGGACACCAAGTTAGTTGTTCTCTCTCAAAAATGAGATGGCATGTTCCCTGCAGATAAGCAGTGAGCAGCAGCCCACTGAAGGGGGTCTTGTTCACAAGAAGCATTAAAGGTGTTTGTCACATTGACCACACATAAAAATGGTCCAGTGGCAGCAATTTTACATACACTATAGCATGCAGTTATGACCCAGTTATTATATAACATGTCATATGAAACCACCTCCCCAGGTAACATGGCCAGCAATAGGTATAACGACTGTGGCCATGAAGTAACACACAAATTTTTCGAGTGGTCATTAATTTGGCCATTAATCAGTCTATATCAATGGTTTTCTTAGTTCAACACTACAAACACTATATTTTTTTCTTCCATAAAGGGTGAGCAATCAGGGAATGAGACATTATAATGAAAAGAATCCAGTCAGGGAAGGGATACATAATAAACATGAGGAAATCTGAGCACAATTAAAGGCTTTCTTTTCACCAAACCACATTAAAACACAGAGGCTGCATTTTCAGAGGAATATGGCTCTAGAGGGTCTATGCTTTTCAGGGTTTAAAAGTGCTAGGGTAGTGTGGATGAAAGGCAAAAACAGAGACTGATGTCTGCATTTTTTTTAAACAAGAACATAGTAGTGTGGACTTTTCTTTTTTGCTCTTTCTTGTATAATGTACTCCATTAATTGTATGTAAATACTGATGATTAGTAAAAAAACAGTGCAAACCCAGGTGCAAACAACATTGAATGCCATTTTCACCTGCTTGTTCATGAAAGAATATCCAACTTAAAAAAAGGATAAGGGTCTGTGTGTCTGTCCAGTTGCTATGTATCTGTCATTCCAACAGTTGGCCCATCACAAAGTTTTTTTAGTAATAAAATGCATTGTATTTGTCATTCCAACACATGGTGCATCACAAACATTAACACTGTTTTTATGAATCCCACACCAAAGGGCATATAACAGACACATAGGAAATGCATTTGTCATGTCAACAGATGGTGCATTTTATCACTACAAATGCTTAGGAAGCACCATCTGTTGGAATGACTCATGCAATTCATTGTATTTCTGCATGCTTTACAAAATACATTCCAATAGATGGTGCACTGCAAATATTAACACTGATATCTATGTTGATTACTTCAATTTTTATCCAAACTTAAACAAGTACCACAGTTAGTTTCTTACAAATGGGCAGACATGTGAATATGGCATTACAGTGACTGGTTCCTTTTAGTATTCAGTAAAAATAAGGACTGAAATAGCAAAGAAAATATAAGCATTTTAAAAAGCAGCAAAAAATACAGGATTTAATAGTATAAGGGAATAAAAAGGATAGTTCATTAAGCAATGAGACCAATTAATTATAAGAATGAAATTAAATAATTTCTTTTTGTTACATGCAATTATACACATAGTACAATATGTAGTAAAATGCTTAGTTGCTAAACTCCAAAACTGTGCATTAAATTAGAAAATTAAAGAACAACAATAACACACTCCTTTACAAATATTAGTAGAAATCACTATGTTAAATGAAGGCAATACTATGCCTTACCCCATAAATTAAAAAAAAATTGACAAACAAACTATAAATAAATAAATAATATCTCCTTAAATAATTTAATATAATATAATGCAATATATTAGGATGGTTGATACAGTGGTGGGCAAAAGTATTCAATCCCCTTGAAAGTCATTGTAATTTTCTGCCTGACAAAAGATTTGTACACATTTTTATCCATTCATTGTTTTAATGGGAACGTTTATCCTGTAACAATAAATTTCCCAAGTCAAAATAAACCATTTTCTGTAGATATTTAACTGAAGAGGAAAAGCTCAAAATTAGGGTTTGCACAAGTACAGTATTTAAACCTCTGTGCTTTGGAAGCTCCAGGTTTACACAAATGACAAATTAATCAGAAACAACACAAAATTAATTAAACATAACTAGAAACTACTTGTGAGTCCTTTATATCTCTCTTGATATAAAAAGCACCCTTTGTAAAGGCATTAGTATTTGTTGTACAAACACAGCAAAAAATGAAGACAACGGAGCATTCTGATGATGTGAGAAACAAAGTCATTGACAATCACAAGGCAGGAAATGACTACAAAAACTTTGTATGTCCTGTTAAATCACTGTTGGAGCCATCATCAAAAAGTGGAAGGTTCATCACAGCACCCAGACGTTTACTAGAACAGGCCATCCCTCAAAACTAAACATCAGAGCAAGACGTCACCTGGTGAAAGAAGCTATTAAAAATCCAACTGTTATGCTCAGAAGGTGTATGAGTTCACAATTTCATGAGCTATCCATAAAACAGGCCTCTGTGGGAGGGTAGCAAGAAAGAAGACATTCTTTATGAAGGTCCACATAAAAGCATGTATGGAATTTGCTACAAAGCATGAGAAGACCCTGTTCAGATGTGGGAGAAGGTTTTATGGTCAGATGAGACCAAAACTGGACGTTTTGGCCAGACTTCAAAGAGGTATGTGTGGCATAAAACTAACATTGCTCATGCCTAAAAAAAAACATACCTGTGGAGAAATGTGGTGGCAGCACCATGCTATGGGGGTGCTTTCATGTGCTGGGACTGGGAATCTTGTAAGAGTTGAAGGGGCAATGGATGGACACAAATACAACAGGAGAACTTGCTCCAGTCTGCAATGAACCTATGGCTCAGGAAAAGATTAATCTTTCAACATGACAATAACCCTAAGCATAAAGCCAAAGCAACACTGGAATGGCTCAAAAACAGAAAGGTGAATGTTTTGAAATGGCCAAGTCAAAGCTCTGATCTTAACCCCATAGAGAATCTGTGACCCTATTTGAAAACTGCTGTCCATAAATGCCATCCCACCAAGCTAGAGGATCTCCATAAATTCTGCCAAAAAGAATGACAAAGAATCACTTCTGAACAAAATGCAAAACTGGCACATACTTACCCCAACAGAATTAAGGCTGTGATGACTTTCAGGGGGATGAAATACTTTTGCACACTGCTGTATCACTAAAGATTAGTTTTGTCCTGGTCCAACATCACCTGGTGTAAATGTCCTGGAGGTCAGAGGGTGCACACCCAGTGCTGCACAGCTGATTGAACCCCTGTCAGCAGAACCTTGCAGACCTGCTTCATACCGTTTCCAAACCAGGTGCTAATACTTCCTTTCAGGTTCCTTTTAATGGTGGGTGTGTGGAGATTCTTTGTAGTGGTGCCCGAAATCGCTAAAGTATCTGAGGTGGTAAACACGATGTCTTCTTCACTATGTGTTTGGCCCAGTTCAGTTCTTTTGTGTTTTGAACTCCCAAGTATCTGAAACTGTACACCCTCTCCACCTGAGTGGTGATGTTAGTACCTCGGCTGTTTTCTCCCTAAATGTACCACTAGCTCCTTTGTCTTGCTGATCCACTTCATGTAGGCAAGTCAACTCGTTGTTTATTGTGAAGCTGGTAATAGTAAAAAAACCGCATCCGTAAGGGCCCCCAGGAGTGATCATTGCACTGCAGGGTGCAGGGAAGATGGGCGTTATGTACGTGAGCGAAGAGGCTGAAGGATCCGTGCTTCAAAACAGGCATAATTAACTTTGAAACCCAATTATGACATAAGCCTGGTACAAAAGCTTAAAATATGTATATCTACTTATAATGTACCGGATTTATGATTAATAACAAACAAGTTAATTCAAAATATCAAGCAATCTGGTTCAGCGTACTGCTCGGAACGAGGAACTTTTTGCTTTGGTCCGCATAGTTGAGGGGAAGATTTTCCTAATGCACCAGCCTGTCGTGTCAACGATATAAACAATGTTGGTTGTTGTGGGTAAGTGTCCCAATACCTTCTCTTTTTTAATTATAATAGTTAATTGTATCTAATTTAGTAGTATTTAAAACAATCTATCGAACAATATTTTGTCAGCTTCTTTTTAAATGTTTAGCGAATTAACAAAGCATTCGGGCGCGTTTTTAATTATTCTTGACGTCATAGTGAAATTTAATAAACGGTAAACACAACGTAAAAATTCAGTAAGTCTGAAATCGCACGTTTCACAAATCTGTCTTCTGATAAATCGGAACGTGCGAAAAAAGTTCATTTGCAGTTCGGCCGCCCGTAACACTCCGTGACTTATTTGATTGCGCATTTACTTTACAGGCAGGAAGTCGATATAGTTGTAATATATTTTGGCAAAAATTATTCATCTACAATTGTATTAACACAAAAAATACATTAACAATGAGAATTAATTAGCCGTCAATGAAAAAATAAATTGTCAAAAGTGATTTTAAAGAAAGAATATGTTTTAGCAGTTTTAAGTCGATATAGGTTAAAAGAGTGACTCATTGTTTGCTTTTTTCAGTTAAGTCCTTGTGGCTGACTTCGAAAATACTATACAATATACGTTAGTTGTATAATAGGTTAACGATGTATAGACTTGATAACACAGACAAATATGAAATTGCTGTGCCGAGTATTTCGGAATTTTATGAACATATAACTTCTAGCTCCCTTCCGATCTACACAACAAATTCAAATATAAAGTCCAACATTCAATACAAAGCAAGTTCGCATTTAAATGTGGATGGGCAAGTCGAAAAAAGGTTGCGCAAATCCAGAATTTGGATTCCCTCCGACAAAGTTAAAAGCGCCTAATTCCCAAATCCTTGAATACAGAAGGGTAATATCTGGGCTTTTGCTTTGTTGATCTTGTCCGAAGTCAAAACTGTTCCTTTTCCGACATATTTAAACTTGACTTTGTTTTTTTTTTTACTTTTTAAAATAGCAGGAGAACATGTTACGTTAGCAGGCAAATTACCAATGAACTTTTATAAACAGATCCAATTTCCGTACCCAGAAGCAAATAATTGAACGTTATTCATACCATTTCTTTCATGGATCTTCTCCAAGTTTCACAACGAATAGCCCGCTCCGCTGCAGGTCCCAGTCATCCAGTCGCTTTGCATCACGCGTCAAAAGCCGTTACATAGTGCCCTACTAACCAGACGCTTTCCATATACTTACTTTCACAAATTTATTTAAAAGACAGCCGTGCACCAGCGTTTATTTTCAACATGTAAGTCGGCCAAGCTAGACGAGTCATCGCCATTAGCACGGTTGCCAAGGAAACGAGCAGCTGTTCATAAAAAAAGTATGTTTTCTAAGTCTGTAGTCATAATTTACAGTATGTCTTATGAAATGTAATTGTTACATGATAAAGTACTTTTGAATTGTGTGAGGTTTAACCCACCATTTGTATGTTTTAAATTCCTGTTTCTCTGGCAATTCCTTTTTTCGTAAGAACTGGAATTTAGTTGTAAAAGATTTTACTATGACCACAGAAGAAGGACATAGTAGCTTTAAAGATCTCTTATGAATAAGAAACATGAGATATCCTGGAATTGTAAGCTAAATCATATTTACATGTTTTACCATCTTAATCTGATTAACATATACATACGGTACCTTATATAGTACTCATTGGCAAGCCGATAAGCCTGCAATTTAGCCCCCGTCCCCACTACTACATTTTAATTTAAAAATGTGGACATTAGTCTCTGTTTTCGCCTCTTATCCTCACTACCCTGGTGTTTACAACTTCTGAAAAGACAGCATTAGTGTTGTGGAGTGGACAGGCAAAAATGCAGAATCTAACGAAGCCCTGGTTGTTTTCTTTCTTATTATGTAGATTTTCACTGATTGAATCCTGCTCATTACATCTTCTTGTTACCCAACTATTCGCCTTTCACCAACGAATAACATATTCCAACAGAGCAGACAAAGAATAGTTTTTCCGTAAAGCTTGTTGTGCTGCTTACCTGTGTGCATCTACATTTTTCTGTATTGTTTGAATGCAGCATACACGCACAAAAGACAAGTAGTTTACCTGCTGCAGTGGTTTAGTGATAAATCCTGTGGCTGGTGGTGTTACCGTCACTTCAAGGATTTTTTTGCTGATATGGTGATGCACAGTGTAGATAAATGACAATATGCATTTTTAGTTGATTTTAGTGTGGAAGCAGATACTGTCACAAATGATGTGAAAATGCTATTGTGGATGGGATGGGTTTTCATGTAAAATGCTGTTTTTAAATGAAAAAATAGTAGTGTAGACATAGCTTTAAGGTAACATAAAAAAAACAAGATCATTAAGGCTATAGTGAGAATATGACAGAGAATAGAAGCTGCAGAAACTAGATGCATTTTTTTCAAAAGTCTGGTGTTGGAGGCTCTTGAGTATGGAAAGTTGGTATTATACAAGCAATTGTTTAAAGATAATATGATTTTTGCATTCATGTGCTTTGTAAGCCTAACACAGATATTTCAAAATAATGCTATTGAATCTGTAGTAGGGTTGTCACAGAACTAGTACTTTGGTACTAGTGTGAGACTGCAAGTAGATGTATTACTTTGGAAGACACAATAATTGTACATGAGAAAAACAGGAGTAAAAAATGACATAGGAAAATGGCTCACAGTGATGAATCTACAGCATTGCATTAACACATCTTGAAAAGAAAAACAGCACAAGTCATGTCTGGAAATCCTTTATTTTCAGGGTAGGAGAATTTCAGCATGTGGCTGTTGGAACTGTGCCTAAAAACAAAAAAAAAAAAAACCAAAACTCATACAAGCTTTCATTATTGCCACTTTTACCCCATTATGGAGTTAGTTGAGAAATAGATTTGTGTATGCTATGAGAGTGAAATAATGCCACTGTTCAGATATGAGTTGTAATTGTTTAAGCTGTAGTGTCACAAATTTGTAAGAGGCGATAAAGTGATACTGAGATTAATATCTTTTTAATACATTGTCCTGTATGGTTCCAAAAAAGGAATGGATGCTACACATTCATCCTCTGATTGTAATGGACATATCTAAACATAACCCTCTAAGCATTCGTTAATTTTCTAACCGTTGTAGACAGTTCAGGATCGCAAGGGAAATCTCATTTACTTCCACAATTATGCATATTTAACTGTGTGATGTGCATATCACATATGCAAGGATTCTGTTTGTAGACTTCACCTCTGTATTCAAAACAATAATCCCAGAATTCCTCTACTTGAAACTCGACCAGCTTTCCATCCTTGCCTCCACCTGTCAATCGATCACCAATTTCCTTACCAATAGGAAACAGCAAAAGAAACTTGGGAAAGTCAAATCTAGCTATCGTACAATCAACATGTGCACCCCACAGGGATGTGTGCTCTTCCTGCTGCTCTTCTCCATCTACATTAATGACAGCACCTCGAAGGACCCCTCTGTCAAACGTATCAAATATGCTGATGACACAACCATCATTGGGCTTATCAGAAATGGTGATAAGTCTGCATACAGGTAGGAGGCTGAGCAGCTGGCCCTTTGGTGTAGTAAGGAGTGAAACACTCTCAAAACTGTTGAGGTGACATTGGATTTTGAGATAAGTCCCACAATATTATCTCCCCTCTCCATACTTAATACTGCTGTGACAGTTATGGAAACCTTCATGTTCTGGGATCCATAATCTCCTGGGACTTGAAGTGGGAGACTAATGTAGGGTCAATCATAAAAAAGGCACAACAGTGCATGTACTTACTGTGACAGTCCACAGGAGCTGCTGATTCGGTTCCACACAGGAGTCATTGAGTCTGTTCTCAGCTCATCCATAAGAGTGTGATTTGGGTCAGTGACTAAACATGACAAAACCAGGCTACAATGAATAGTCAAGTCTGCCAAAAATATCACTGGTGCCAGCCTGCCCACCTTACAGGATGTGTACTATTGCAGGGTCATGAAACATACAGGAATAATCATCACCGACACTCACGTCCAGGCCAAAGATCTTTTGAACTTGTTCCAGTATTTCTTGCACTGAGTTGCACTCTGTGCTTTGAATGCATGTATATTTTTACATTCTCTGTCATGTTTTTGTTTTGTTTTTTTTTTTTATCTCAGCTGTGTGAATAACAGTTGTGTGTATGTTGATTATGTAACTTCTATTTGGAGAGTCATTAACACCGGAGTCAAATTCCTTACATGCATGCATACTTGGCCAATAAATGTAATTCTGATTCTGATGTGTTTGTGTTTTCTTCCCATATCCCCAAATATTTAAAGATGATTGTGTGATTGCGTCCTGCCAAGGGCAAACACCCCGTTGAAGACTATTAGAATAGGCTCAGACTCCCTGCAACCTTGTGCTGAGTTTGAGAATGGTGTGACATTGTATATTGTTTGTTTTTTTTTGCCATGAAGAGAAACTCAAACATTTGCAAAAGCTGAATTAAAAAGGAGACAGGGTTTTTAGTTAAGATTGAAATCCAAGAAGAAGCTCTTGTTTGCATTCATATTTTGAAAATTAACAGACGTTGCAGTTATGTCATTGAAGCAAAGAGTGACCTTGACCATATCTGATAACCTTAATATTTTCATATACAACAAAGCATTCTCCAGGAGGTATATTAATACTGAAAAGAAAGACTGAATCTTGAGGCATAAAACATAAAGGGATGGGGTTAGCGAGGGTGCTTTCTCCAACAAGCTTTGCTCACATTGGGGAGGCACATTATAGTTCTTCAAGTAATGTAGTATTGTTTTCGTCATGAGTGTCAAAGGAAACAATCAGATAAAGAGTGCACAGGAACATCGCATATCAGCGGTAAGAAGAAAGCCATTTATAGTATACATGCAAGCAGTCTTTCTTGTGGTAGGCTGGAAAGATTCAAATAAATATTAGTTTATGCTCAACTATGTGTTTCAAGGTTTTTGGTAATAAAAATTTGAAACTGTATGGGAGTTTAGAGAGATTAGATTGCTCCCAAAGGACAATTATATGCAAGCTTTGATGCAGCCAAAACAAAGAACAGGTGGTCAGAGCGAACATCAGAGACATCCGATGAAGTAAGAAATGTTTTATGAAAAGTAGGGACAGTGTTCAGATAGGTCAGGTTGGAAAGGATAGGAGTGGAGTGTAACCATTTTATCTATCTTGACAAATGGGTAAAATCATGACAAGTCAATTATGACATATCTACTTTTGTTCACACTGAAGGATAGTCTTTGTAGTTTTAAAAACCTTAGGATTTTCTTGTCAGTGAATTATTAACCTTGAGAAAAATGTTCTTCTCTGGTGGCAGCATGGTCAGATCTTCCATGAGGGTAAATTGGGTACACACCCTGGGGCTCTGCTTGCAAAACTGCTGAAGCAAATGCAAGAAAGAAATTGCCCGATAACAGGAGAAATATTCAGCAGCTGCTACCCAAACTTTGATCCTCACAATTATAAATGTATCCAGTCAGACCTAAATAAAAGCTTTTAAACGAAAAATATTGGTAGATTGATAGGACACGATCAGCACAGGTGTTTAACAGATCACTTTTATAAGATCTTGCATTTAATGTGTTTCTGTGCCATAAAATACGTAAAGACAAAGTGGATGGTCATTCAAGATAAGAGCCTAGTGGTGCCGCAAAAGGAAAAAAAATGAACAGAGACAAGCAAAAGATGCTGTTTTGCTGAAAACTAACAAAAAAAAATTAATGATGATATAAACAAGTTGCAAACGCTGCAGTTTATACTAATAAGACTGACTTTACATATATTAAGGAAAAAGGTAATGTTGCTGCTGCTAGCTGCAATGTGGCATCTAATATCACTGAAAGAAATGTGAACAACCATGTGGGACACAATGAGGACAGTGCAAGGAAAAGGCCTCTACTGTATAAGGTCTTTTGTTTTATTTGACAGAAGTATGTGAACCCAAAATGCTCAGTTACATACTAGCTTTAATTTACAAATTTAATTTACAAATAATGAACTGTGCTATCAGAAGAAAGCTGATTTCTCACAAATGTGGTATGGTACTCATCAGTTTGTTTGTTAATCATTATCATGTACAAATGAACAAAGAAGAAAGGTAAAGCCAACCTGATACAGTTTTTTTTTTCTTTTCTTCTTATCCAATACCAGTGCCTGACTTATTTTTGCCTTGTGTGATGTTTATAATGTTAGAATATATACTTGTGAGTTTCAGTACTTGTGGGGTTCTTAATCCAGCTTTGCATGACAGCAAGTGCTTATAGTGTTGGACAAGGGAACACCAGATGATTACTTTATGTTCCAGTCTTCATCCATCAGTCTTAAGTTCTCATAGTTTTTCACTGTAAAGTGTATTCAAGTGATTCCAAATTTGTAGTCTAGTGTGGACAGTTGATGTCTGGGATTAAATACACATCAGAGAGTAGATGTAAAATTTTATAGCTTTCTAATTAAGAGAAAGCAGAGATAAAGTGTGCTAACATGTAGTGTTTCATTAAATGCATTATTTAACTGTATTATGTCCCGAGTGTATGGCATGCTCTAAAAAAACAAAATTTTTTGCAAAATTTGTTTTATTCTTAAAGTAACATTTTCAAACTTGTTTACAGTAATCCAGTTTAAGGTCACAGAGCCAGGGCTCATTGCAGCCACATCTATTGCAAATCAGAGACCAGCCCCACAGGTCTAGTCTATTGCAGGACCCTGTCACACATGTGCAGACAAATATAGAATGAGCAGTTAAAGCAAATTACATTTCAATGAGGTCATAAGCGGAAGACCCCTTTGCACACTCAGTGCTGACAAAGATCGGGCTGTAAGGCGAATGCAAATTACTGTACCACTCATGTAGAAAAGCTGCAACAATAAAAAATCATACATACAGATGGGTAACAGCTACAAATGTGCACAATGTAATTTCAAAATCAAAACAAATTATCAATTAACTTGAGTAGCATGTTTGAAAAACTCTTTTAAAATGTTTGTTGAAGTACATAAAATGATGCTGTTTTGTGGAATAGTTTTGACAGGTACAGCCGTAATCTTATCAAAAAAAAACAGGCTTCCATTTTTTTATTGAAGTTTCTATGCATGCATCCAGGCAATGTTAAAGGATAAGTTGGGCCTTTTTCAAGTGAAGTGGGTGGATGGAATTGGGCCTGCAACTTGAGCCATGGCAAACTGGAAGTACGTTCATAATATAGGCTGCAGAATTGATAACATGAAAAATTAGTATTGAAGTAATTTTTAAAGTTCGAATTGGTACTTATCAATATTTTAATACTTTTGACAACCCTAGTATGCATGGTGCTGAACATAGAGAACACAATATGCTT
The DNA here is from genome assembly GCA_026402145.1 of Polypterus bichir lapradei. NCBI lineage: Eukaryota > Metazoa > Chordata > Cladistia > Polypteriformes > Polypteridae > Polypterus > Polypterus bichir. The sequence continues at coordinate 35,716,939 of JANRMT010062790.1, read as the reverse complement.
TGATTTTGGCAACATAGTCTTTTGTTTTCCCTCTGGAAAAATAGTGCCCCACAGTAAATACATAGCAGATCCAAGTTGCCCCAAGTAGTGTTTATTTAACAGACATTTTGATGTTGGGCTGTAAAAGCAATTATCGTAATTGTGCATTAGTGGTAAGTGGTGGAAGATCTGTTTGTATCCAGTGACACATGTAAATGTGTTTGTCAGGTTTTAATTTGTATTGGGGGTTCAATCTGGGCCTACTTCTTGCTTTGGCATGTGCAGTAGAATCTTTTTGCCCTCTGATCTGTTGTGGTTCAGCAGTGAAACTTTTGCTGCATTTGGTTTGCCGGCGTGCAGTGTTAGAGCCGTTGTTTTTTTTTGTGACATTGATTTGTTTGCTGTTTTCTTTTGTGAAGAAGTGTATCATGTGTTCTTGATGGTGAATAGATGGCTTTGGTTTTCTCCTGGTCATTTATGTGCTAGCTCTGAGTAGTGACTTTCACAGGGAGCATGGATTATTGTGGCTGTCAAGACACACACAAACTGAGGTCACACAATGGAGAGTGCTATCACCTTGGTCGAGAGCAGAAGGCGGTAAGGACTTGGGTCAGGTAAATAAATGTCTTACGTGAATGATGAAGAAGATCAGCCTGCTTTTGTAACACATGTCGCCGTTGGCAGATTTCGGCACATTTCGTATTCCATCTGTTATGTGACCTGAAGGCACGTTGGGGCATGTGGTACATGCACCTCTGACAAAAGCAGGCAGTCTGGGCCACTCTGCTGAGATAAGAGTGATGGTCTCCACTTGCCAATTTCTGTTATACCAGTTATGATCAGTCAGCTTTATTCTTTTTGCAAAAAATGCTCAGACTCTGTCAGGTTGCATGGGGATTGCAAATAAGCAGCCTTCTTCAAGTCCAGCCACAAATTCTCAGTTTAAGATAATTAACATTGTTGTTTTTAAGCCATTCCTTTGTAGCTTTGGCTTTATGCTTGGTGTCATTGTCCTGGTGGAAAGCAAATCTTCTCCCAAGGCACATGTTTCTTGCAGACAGTATCAGGTTTTGTCCTTGATTTCTATGTTTTTTACTTCATACATTTCACCTTGTGCCCTCACAAGCCATCCAGAGCCTTTTACAGAGGAGCATCCCCAGCAGCATGGCACTGCTCACCACCATGCTTCATGCTGGGTATGGTTTGTTTATGATAGTGTACTGTTGTTGGCTTATACCAAACATGGTATTTTGTCCGATGTCCAGAAGGCTGAATTTTTTTTTTTAATAATTTTATTGTAATCATTCCATATAAATCGATCAATTTTTACAAAAAATAGGATTTTTGCTGATCCCCACCCCTGAGAGAGAGAGAGCATGGCCAACGGGGTAAAACTTAAACATGCCTAAATTGATGAGTTTAATAGACCAATAGAGGTAAATGGAGAAGAAAAAGAAATGAGGAGATAATTGCTTCCTCTGTGCTTTAAGAGTTTATTCTAAAATGTTATTGATTAGATCCTGCCAGGTTTTGAAAAAATTCTGTACATATCCTCTAACTGAATATTTGATTTTTTCCAATTTCAAATAGTATAAAACATCAGTTTCCCACTGACTTAAAAGAGGAGAGTTAGGGTTCTTCCAGTTTAGCAAAATAAGTCTGCATGCCAGAGGTTTAGTGAATGCAATCACAGTTTGTTTGTCCTTCTCCACTTTAAACCCGTCTGGAAGAACACCAAACACAGCTGTTAATGGGTTAGAAGGGATTGTGACACCAAGGCTGTCTGAAAGGCACTTAAAAATTTGGATCCAAAATGATGTTAATTTGGTGCAGGCCCAAAACATGTGCCCCAGTGAGGCTGGAACTTGATTGTAGCGTTCGCAGGTTGGATCTTGCCCTGGAAACATTTTGGAAAGTTTTAGGCGAGACAGATGTGCTCAGTATATAATTTTGAGTTGAATAATTGTATGCTTTGCGCATATGGAGCTCGAGTGAATTCTCTGCATTGCTACTTTCCACTCCTTTTCTGATATATTGATTAAGAGATCTTTCTCCCATTGTCCTCTTGGATCTTTGAAAGGGAGGGACTGTAAAATAATTTTATATAATGCAGAGATGGTGTCTAAGTCCTTGAAATTGAGCAGTGTTTTTTTCCAGCATGGACGAGGGTGCAAGATGAGGAAAATCGGGCAGGTTCTGTTTAACAAAGTTCCTAATTTGAAGATAGTGAAAGAAATGTGTAGCTGGAAAGTTAAATTTGGAATATAATTGTTCATAGGATGCAAAGATGTTGTCTATATAAAGATCTCTAAGCAATTTAATCCCAAATCTTTTCCAGATATTAAAAACTGCATATGTTTGCAAGGGTTGAAAGAGGTGGTTCTTTTGCAGAGGTGCAACAGATAAAAGCTTCTCCATCTTAAAATGCTTTCTACATTGGTTCCATATTCTGTGTGAGTGAAGCACAATTGGGTTATTAGTATATTGCCAATAACTTGCATTTATTGGGGCACAAAGCAGGGAATATAAAGAAGTACTGCAGGATTTTACTTCTATTGTGGACCAGGCCTGTGTATGTTCATCTATTTGTGTCCAGGTTTTTATAGCTTGTATGTTTGCTGCCCAGTAATAAAACTGAAAGTTGGGTAGAGCCATGCCACCTTCTGCCTTTTGTCTTTGTAGGGTCGCTCTTTGGATACGTGGATGTTTTGAGTTCCAAATAAATGAGGTTATTGTTGAATCTAATTGCTTAAAAATAATTTATTGATGTATATTGGAATGTTTTGAAATAAAAAAAGAAGCTTAGAAAGAATACTCATCTTAACAATGTTAATTCTTCCAGCTAGAGTGAGATGAAGGGTTGACCATCTACGCAAGTCTTGCTTAATTTTTTCCATACAGATGGCGAAATTTTGTTGATAAAGAGCTTTGTGTTTACTTGTGATGTTAACCCCTAGGTATTTAAACTGATCTGCAATGATAAAAGGTAGAGTGTCTAATCTAATATTATATGCTTGAGAATTCACTGGAAAGAGCACACTTTTCAGATTCAGATTAATTCTGAGACCAGAGATCTTTTGAAATTCTGTAAGTGCTGTTAAGACTGCAGGCACAGAATTTTGTTGGTCCAAAAGGCTCAATTTTGGACTCATCAGACCATAGAACCTTCTCCCACATGACTTCAGAGTCTGTTATACAGTGCATCCGGAAAGTATTCACAGCGCATCACTTTCTCCACATTTTGTTATGTTACAGCCTTATTCCAAAATGAATTAAATTAATTTTTTTCCTTAAAATTCTACACACAACACCCCGTAATAACAACGTGGAAAAAGTTTACTTGAGGTTTTTGCAAATTTATTAAAAATAAAAAAAC